>PUFA01000407.1:0-634674 GCA_003508835.1 Eonycteris spelaea | reverse complement strand
TGCAACTCCGTGCCTTTTTATTGTGAGTTTAGTCCATTTACATTGAGGTGATTATTGAAATATGAGGTCTTCTTATAGTTATTTTATCTTTTGCTCAGTGTTTCCATTGCTTCTTGTTCTTTTTTTCTTTATTTTGGTTGGCTTTTGTGGGGTTTCCCTCTGGTTCTTCTTGTTTTATGTTATATACTTCAGTTCTGAATCTTTGGTGTATGATTACCATTATGAATATGAAAAGGATTGTTTTATATATATTATATACAGTCATACATTGTTTTCTGCACACGTCTTATCTCTCCATTCCCATTTGGGAATGTGGATTTTTTTTAATCCCTCCCTTTTTCAGTCATTGTTGTCTCAATTTGTCCCTATGTATGCTGAACATTCATTACTATCTTGCTATAGCAATTCTCTTATTATTTAAACTTATAATGCCCTGATCTTACTAAGGGTTGCACTCCTCTGCTTCTATTTGCCTAATAGTCACCTAACCTGAATTATGTATTTTGTTGTTTGTTGTTATTTTGTTTTTTAGGTGAGCTGACCCCTTTCAGTATTTTCTGTAGTGCAGGCCTCTTAATGGAGAATTCTCTCAATTTTTTTATGTCTGGAAAGGTCTTAATTTCTCCTTCATATCTAAAGGACAGCTTAGATGGATGTATTATTTCTAGGCTGGTAGGTCCTTTCACTTAAGAGTTTAAATATGTGATTCCATTCTTTTCTGGCTTATAAGGTCTGTGCTGAGATGTTCGAGGATAATCTAAGGGTTTTTCCTTTACGTGTTACCATCTTCTTCTCCCTGGCTGCCCTGAGAATTCTGTCTTTGTTGTTGATTTTTGATAATTTTAATACAATGTATCTTGGTGAAGGCCTTCTTGGCTCGAGGTAATTGGGTGTTCTGTTGACTTCTTGAATTCCGCACTCCAGCTCATTCCTTAGATTTGGGAAATTCTCATACACTATTTGAAAACGCTTTCTAGTCCCTGCTCCTTTTCCTTGCCTTCAAGAATGCCCTTTATTTTTATGTTTCCTCTCTGATGGTATCAGCTAGTTCTTGTGCTTCTCTTTCATTATTTTTCATTCTTTGGTTTCTCTTTTCTTCCTTCTGATTTATTTCTAGATTTCTGTCTTTGATATCACCGATCCTTTCCTCCATTTGCTTGACTCTATTTCCTAAGCTTGCTATTTTATATTTTCATCTCTTGCAGTGTGATTTTTATCTCCAGAACATCTATTCTGCTCTTTTTGAAGGTTTCAATCTCCTTGCTCTGCTCATCTAGGTGTTTTTTCAATTCCTGAAATTGTTGATATGACTTGTTTCAGAACTCATTGAGCTTTTTCAGAAGTGCCCTTGAATTCTTGTAGTTTAAGTTGTACATTTCTATATCTGTAAGTTTATTTTCTGCAGCTTTTTCTCTTTCTTTCTGAGATGACTTGTCACCTTGGTTGTTCATGGTGTTTAATGGACTATTTCTCTACCTGGGTATTACTGGAAGTGTATTCTACTGTTTTTCCAGAAAGAAGTTTTGTTATCTAAAGATCTCTCTTTAGCCCGTTGCAAAGAAGTCACTTTTCTTTTGGTTTCCAGTAGGTGCCATCTAAGCCTCTTGGATCCCTGCTTTATATAATGCCTTTTTATTTTCTTGTAGGTATATAATCACACTCCCTATCCTCTGTTTCAGTCCCTGTCAGTGTTAGCTACAGTTTTGGTAGCTCAGATTCTGTTCTCCGTGGTTTTTTGTTTTGGAAAGTATGGGGGGAGGAGCCCTCTGGGTTAGGAGTTGGGGGCTGTGCCTCAGCCTTGGTTTTGCAACTTTGGCTGGTTGTTTCTCTGCCATCTTGCTTCTCTGCTTTCTGCCCTGATGACTGGGCCCTACAGCCAGCCACGTGAAGCTCACAGCAATTCTAGGCAGGGCTCTTCGGGAACTCACCACTCCTCTCCTCTCCTTCCTCCCATGAGGAGCTCCAGTGGCTGTGAGAGGCATCTGCTTTATTTCTCTCAGTCCACTGCCAACACTTGGGGTTCTGACCTGTGGTAGGTCTTATGTGCAAATCCCATGCTCAGATGTGCTGGTGTGCAGTTTGGGTGTTTTTTGTTGAGCTTTAGGTGTTCAGCTTACTGTTGTTTCAAGGGAGAGCTCTGGAGATGTCTCTCACTCCACCATGTTTCTCCAAACTTCCATTTTGTGTTAATTTTGTAAATGGTGTGAGGTTCTTTTGCATGTGGATATCTAGTTGTCCTAACACCATTTGTTGAGAAGACTATTACTTCCCCACTGTATGATCTTGGCATTTTTGTCAAAAATTGACCATAATAAGGATTTACTTCTGAATTCTCATCTATCCATTGATCTATATGTCTGCCCTTATGCCAGTACCACACTGTCTTAAATACTATAACTTTATAGTAACCTTTAAAATCAGAATGTATGAGACCGTCAACTTTGTTCTTTTTTAAGATTGTTTAGGTTATTCTAAATCCAAATAAAATTTGAAGAAATCAGCTTTTTCATTTCTGAAAGAAAAAAAGGCATCTGAAATTTTTATAGGAATTGTATTGAATCTGTATATTGCTTTGGGAAAATTTGCCACCTTAAAAATATTTAAATCTGTTAATCCATAAACATGGGTTGCCTTTCCATTTATTTAGGTCTTTTTTTACTTTCTTTTGCAATGCTCTGGTAATTTTCAGAGTACAGGTTCTTCACTTCCTTCATTAAATTTTACTCCTATTTTATTATTTTTATGCTATCATAAATAAAACTGTTTTCTGAATTTCAGTTTGCAATTAATGTTAATAAACCACAGGTGTAGTCTCACTCCAAAATACACACACACACACACACACACTTTTGTTGAATGCAAATTCTCTGTTAAGCTACATTGAACTATAATATATTAATTATCTTTTTGAATTTCTCTATGTTTTTGCATGCCTTTTTATCTAATAAATTGGCCATTCTGAGCAAGATACATTAAAATAATGCTATCATAATTGGCACCATGTTGATAGTCTTTGAAGCTGGGATTCAACAGCTACACTATTCTTTCCTCTTTTGTGTTGTTTGGAAATTTTCATTAAAAAAATTATTTCTTAAATCTACAACTATAGGGCTTCTGGTCAAGATGGCAGAGTAGGTAAATGCTGTGCTTCCCTCCTCTCACAACCACATCAAAAATTACAACTAAACTACAGAACAACCCATCATGGGGAATCACCTAAAGTCTAACTAAACAGAACTCCTACAACTGGGACATATAGAAGAGGCCAACTCAAGACTGGTAGGAGGTTAGAGATATAAAATAGACTGGTCCCACGCCACATGTGGCAGTTAAGAATTGGGAAAAATACCTTGGGTGCAGAGGTCGCCCAGAAGAGCAAGGAGTCCTGGTCCCACACTGGGGGTCCTGAGCCCAGGGTTCCAGGACCAAGAAGAGAAGTCCCCACAACTCCTGGCTGTAAAAAACCAGCAGATTGTGGCTGAGTAACACATGGGCTGAGAAAGTCGAGACTTTCCTCTAAAGGGTCCGTGCAGACTCATTCACTGATGGACTCACTCACTCTAAGCTCCAGCACTGAGGCAGCAGCTTGAAAGGCACCAGGGACACATGGGGAGGAACTGACTTTGTCTGGCTTCAGGGTGAGGACTGGAAGGGAAGCTTTTTCTGAGACAGGAGTGCTGGCAGAGTTGTTCCTTTGTCGAGCTCTCCTCTCTCCCAGCATACAGATTTCAGCAGGTGCTATATCTGAGTGTCCATCGACCTGAGTAACACTGGGCACCCTGTCCTGATGATTCCTTAAGACCCCGCCCCATCAACTTGCAGGCCCACCCAAGCAGCTTCCTGTGACTTCTCCTACAAATAGCCTATCTTGGCTCATGCTGTGGACTTTCCTTGACAAGCAACATCTGGCCTCAGCATGCCTCACACCTCTTGCTATATAGCCCCAAGCCCAGCACTAGCAGCAGCTAGCTCAGTTTGTGGCTGGCTCTTGAGATACCTCCAAGCCAGTGCAAGTAGTGCCCATCTATGGATTGCTTGGTGGCTCATGCCATGTAGCGCTGGGCAGGGCACAGGCAGTTTTGAACATGGCCTGCAGCAAGGCCTCTCACAGGAGGCTCCAGGGCAAGCCTGCTTGGTGGCTGGCTTTGACTGAGCCAGAGGACCAGCCAGGGCTACATCTAAGTACAATACACCCAAAAGGCAGACTGAGCAGGCACCAAAGCCCTGCTAAAGTGAATCTTGCTCCATGGGATCAGCCTCTGCACAACAACTCCTTGACTGTGTCACTATTCAGTCCTTACAACCAGTCGGCCCGTGGGTCAATCCCTCCCAGTGATATTCAAACAGCAAACAAGGCTCAAATACAACAGAGGGGACACACCTGGAGCACCCAGCTCAGGTGATCAGGGAGACTGCCACTCAGCCTCACAGGACACCCACTACATAAGGTCACTCTGCTAAGACCAGAAGACATAGCAGGCCTAATTAATACATAGAAACAAATACAGGGAAGTGGTCAAAATAGGGGAGACAAAGAAACAAGTCTCAAATAAAAAACAAACAAACAAAACCCAGAACAAAGCTCCAGAGAAAGAACTAAACAGACAAGCAATCTACCAGATACAGAGTTCAAGACACTTGTTATAAGGATATTCGATGAATTTAGGGGACCAATAGATGATTTCAGTGAGTTAGGGGAAGAGTAGGTGAACTTGGTGAGAACTTTAACAAAGAGATAGAAAACATAGAAGTGGAGATAGAAAACATAAAAAGAGCCAGTCAGAAATAAAGACTATAAAAACTGGAATAAAGAATATCTTAAGAGGAATTAACAGTAGATTAGATGAATCAGAGAACTGAATCAACAACTTAGAATATAAGGTAGAAGAAAAATACCCAATCAGAACAGCAACAAGAAAAAAAAATCCAAAAAAAAAAAAAAAAGATAGTTTAAGAGGGTCTCCTGGGACAAAAATGACTTACTAAATTCACATTATGGATACCGAAGGAAAAGAGAAAGAGCAAGGAATTGAAAATCTATTCAAGAAATAATTATTGAAAACATTCCCTAACCTCGTGAAGGAAATAGATATAACGCCCAGGAAGCATGGAGAGTTCCAAACAAAATTAAAACCCTGAGGCCGACACCAAAACAGTTAATTAAAATGTCAAAGTTAAACAAAGAGAGATCTTAAAGTGGCAAGAGAAAAAATGTTACATACAACAGAGCTCCCATAAGACTGTCAGCTGATTTCTCAACAGAAACTTGCCAGACCAGAAGGATTGACAGGAAATTCAAAATGATGACAAGCAAGGACCTAAAGCCCAAGATAACTCTACCCAGCAAAGCTATCATTTAGAATCTATCCTTTGATAGATAAAGGGCTTCCCAGATAAAAAATGCTAAAGGAGTTCATCATCACCAAGCCAGTATACAGGAAATTGTGTAGAAGAGACTTCTTTAAGAAGAACAAAAAAGAAAAAACAGATCAAAATTATGAATTAATAAAATGGCAATAAACTGCATATCTAGCAATAATTACTTTAAATGTAAATGGAATTAAATGTTCCAATCAAAAAGATAGGGTGTTCAATGGATAAGAAAACAGGACCCTTACATATGCTGCTTACAAGAGGCTCACTTCAGATCGAAAAGACACACACAGACTGAAGGTAAAGAAATTAAAAAAGATGTTTCATGAAAATGGAAACAACCAAAAACAAAAAACAAAAAAAAAGCAGGGGTAGCAATCTTATCCTAGACAAAATAGACTTTAAAACAAAGTTTATAACAGGAGACAAAGAAGAACCCAGTTACCCACTTCTGGGTAATTTATCTGAAGAAACCCAAAACACTACTGAAGGGAAACGTGAATCCACACGTTCATTGCAGCATTATTTACAATAGCCAAGATATGAGGCATCCTGGTGTGCATCAATGGATGAATGATAAAGAAAGGGGATGTATGTATGTGGTGTGTATACACAATATATATTCATATATTTCATATATATCTATCTATAATGAATATTACTCAGCCATAAAAAATGAAACCTGTAATCTGCAACAACAGGATGGACCTGAAGGGTATTGTGCTGAGTGGAGTGAGTCAGACAAAGACAAATGTCAATGTGGAATCCAGAGAAACAGATAAACAAACAAACAACTGGAACAAGCTCATAGATACAGATTATTTCGATGGTTGTCAGATTGGGGGATAGAAGGGGTGGGGTGAAAGGAAGAAGGATTAAGAGGGACAAATTGGTAGTTACAAAACAGTCATGGGGATGTAGAATAGCGTGGGGAATATAGTCGGTAGTATATAATAACTATTACAGTGTCAGATGGGTACTGGATTTATCAGGATAACCACTTCACAAGTTATATAAATGTCTAATCACTGAGTTGTACACCTGAAACTAATATAATATTATATGTAAAATATAATTTAAAAAAAATATCCAATTACAATCACATTTTTACATATTTTCTCTGCATTTTCTGCTCATTTTTTGTTTCATATGTTTTGTTTAGCTACTAAACAAACAATAATTTGTTTGGTGGATACAAATTTATAGCAATTATAATCTTTTCATAAGTCCGCCTTTGTTATATAGGCACTTTCTATTTTCTTTTGTATTTTTAACCTTTTAATGCTACTTTGGCCTAAGATTAATGTTGCCACTTCTGTCCAATCCGTGCCCCCCCCACCCTGCTCCGTATTTGCCTGGATCACTTACTATTCCTTTATTTTTATCCTACCTTATTGTTTCTTATAAATCAATATAGTTATAGTTTTATTTTTAATAATTGGGTATTGAGTGTAGCATTTAATGTACAAAGATGAATAGAGTACTTGATTTTAATCCTTTCATACCATATGTTCTATTTATTTTAATATTGTTATTTCCTCTCTTTTCCTGAAGTGGTGCTGATGTATTCACATTCTCCTTCCCATGCCTCCTGTCCTTCTTGTTAATTTGGAGATTTGCAGCAAGTTGCTTTCCAGCTGGAAAGATGGATGAGAAGGGCCTTTCAGGGATACCTGGACACAGATTTCGTGGCCTTACTTCAGCTCCAGAGACAAGGCCCATGATGGCTCTGGATTTGGCTCAAGAAACCAGCTGTATTCATTGCTGAAATGGAAATACTAGTGTTGTTTATATAATTCTCCCTGAATAGAATTGCAAGTCTACATGTAAAGGGCTAGGAGGCATTATACGAATTAAACTCTCAGAAGAAGGAAAATTCTATCTGCACTGAAATGCATGCAGTGTGGTCTCTTCAAGTTAAGTTTCTGTATTCCTGGGCAAGGATGTGGAAAACTTCTAGCATGTGTATGGGGGTGAGGAGTGGGGGACGTGAAAATAGAAACAGGTGTACCTGTCATTCTTTAGCCGACCTAAGAGATGCAAAAGCTCTGCTGTCATTTCCATTCCACTAATGATTGCTTCCTTCACACTAGTACCATAAAGAAATATTTCTCTAATACTCATATGCAAAACAAAACCAACTAAAAAATAAAACAAAAAAACCCAAAAAACAAAAAACAGTACAAACAAATGCCTTCCACCAAGGTACTAATTCCTCATTAATAAGGTTGAAATCTTGAGAATGTTAAAACTGCCTACTGGCTTCTTTAACCCAAATAGGGACATAGGGGCCACTGTTCAGATTAAATAATTTGTGCTTTTTAGTTTCAGCTATTACTAGGGTTTTTGCTTACGAAATACTTATTTAGCACTTATGTTACATATTCCTGGTCACTCTATCATTTTATATTACACTACGCTACACTACAACACGACACCGCACAGGCGCGTGCGCGGTAGTGCTACAAATCTCATTACTTATTGCTCTAATCTTGAGGTCTTTTTTTACTACTTTATTTATAGTTTTGATTAGAGTCTTCAAGGAGTTTCATCAAATGGAAGTAGGTATATGACTTATTGCCAAGTCTTTACATAATGTTGAATATTTTTCTCTTACCTAAACATTTGTGTAATAGTCTTGGTTACTTCCTCTCAGTAGTTTATAAACATTATCTTACCATTAGCCAGATTTCATTCAGTATTTTTTAGAGTCAAATCTAGTGACATCTGATTCTTTTCCTTTTCGTTCAGAATATAAGAAGATTTTCCTCTTTTTTCTAGATATTTAGGAATTTGACCAGGATATTCCATAAGTGGCTGTTTCACTAATCCCATTCTGAGAATTGACACATTTGTTCACTTTGAATACTCATATAATTTTTTAGCACACAGGAATTTATTATTATTATTTAATTATTGCTTCTTCTAGCTTGCTTCTTTTGTCTTTTTGGAAATTTTATTTATTCACATGTAAGGTCTTCTGGCTCTAACTTTTGAGTGTTTCTTATCTGTTGCTTCAATATTTCCATCTGCTGGTATTTAGTTCTACATTTTGGGAGTTTTCCTTTTCACTGAATATTCTGGGCCACTCATGCGATCTCAACCATCCTCTGCTTCAATTCATTATTAAAGTTTTTAAAATGCAAAAGTCATGTTTTTTATTTCTGCAAAGGTTTTTATGCTGTAACTGAGTCTCTTTTATTTTATTTTATTTTTATTTTTTGGTTCAAGTGGCTGAATGTCTCCATGGATCTTTGCTTTTCATGCGTCAGACCCCTTCATGTGGACTGTTACTTTTTTTCTGCTCTCTCATGGCTCTAAGGGGATACTTTCGCAATCCCATGACTAGTGAAAAGTTCAGCACTGGCTGCCCTGTGGCAAGTGCTACAGCAGCTGGCAGGTGGCAAGGGCTCTAGGGAACCGTGGAAGCTCTGTCCCTGCGCCCTCAGCTGCAAAACTAGCCCTCTGTCGCCTCAGGGCTAGGGACCACTGCCTGGGAGAGAGGTGGCTACACTGTCTTCTCAGCACAGCTCTCTCCAGAATTACCCAGTTTGGCTTGTTGCCCGGCTCCAACTGCTCGTCACACTTGCATCCTGCCAGGAGACACCGTCCTGTGCCCTTCTCTCCGGGCCGGTGGGAGGTCTCCCCCTTCACCTGCTGCTAGCCTTCAGCTTCTGCTGCATCAGAAAAGGGAGTTGATGGCTGAAAAGGGATTAAGACAAAAAGCCTGCATCATCCCACTGGTATAATCTGGTACAAAGCAACCATAGAAAGATTTATTCTTTGGCTGCAAAGAGAAAGAGAGAATATTTATTATTATTGGAACTGTGGAGCCTGAACTACTGGCAAGGCAAATTTATCAAACACTTAAAACAGTATGTCAAGGCCTAGTGCAAGGTTTCTTTAATTATCTCATTCAATCCTCATAACAATGCTATAGTTTATTGTCATTGAGAGATATTAAGTAACTTGCTCGGGGTCACTTCAAAGCATCTATTAGGGGGACTAAAATTATTTAACATCTTCAGAGGTCTGCAGTTCACCCGTGTGGCTGGGGACAGAAGCACAACCTTTCCAAACAAAGCTAGGTTTCAAAGTTTCAGTTCCTGGTTACAGCCTGCGTGCATGCACACACACACACCACACACACACACACACACACACACACACACAACCAGTTGGCATGACAACATGACAAAATGCTGCTACCCCAGATGGGGGATAAAACTTCATGCCCTGAGAGTAAAAAGCTCACCACATTTGAATGTTTAGCTACTTGCAAAGAAATGCCTCAATTTGCTGGAACTCCCACCATCAGGAGGGAGACAAAGAGCTCTAGCCTTTCCAAATCTGAGCTTCCTCCAGTGTCCCGCATTTCCCACGTCTTCTAAAAAAAAAAAAAAAACAGCATTTTCCCAGCAGGACTTTTGGGGGCAAAAAGCATGTGCACTAGTTGTAGAAAATGGTCTGGAAACCATTTAGTTGCAGGAAATAGCTTGTGAAATTTTCCCATGGCAAGGATCGTATGTATACTCTGCTGCTCCAGGAGCCAACCTCGGTCTTGACCATGAAGCATAAGGGAAGCTAATGGAGAAGAGGTCTGTGAAAAGGAGAATCAGAGAATGGAAAAGATGATGTAGCTAGTCTTTGCTATCCCAAAGCCCGTGTCAGAGATTAACTTAGCACCAGTCGGGCAGTCACTGGAGCCAGGCACTCCACCCCGTGGGTTTGCGCACAACAGCAGGGCTGCTAGCAGCAGGTGCAAGGCCTTCCTCAAAGGCCCACGACACTAATGGTAGAGAGTGTGGGGGCAGGACACAATAGGACAAAGTCCTTCATAACCGCCTAAACTTTGGTAAAGCCTAATCTAGGGAAAGCTGGGTAACTGCACAGGCAACTAAGGGAGGGAAACCTTTTGGTAAAGCCCAGCCCAGTTCACTTGGCCAGGGGAATGAGGCGATGGTAGGGAGACACTCAAGGGGCATTGTAATTGAGGGTCATTTATGGAGTCAGGATGCACAGGACCATGGTGCGGTCATGGAAGGGTCTGGAAGTACATGTGTGCCTGGAGAATGGAATGCAGTGTGTGGCATCACAGACTAGGAAGCCAGGGGAGAACAATGAAGCAGGGGCCAACTGGATTGGCTACCTGAGGAGATTGGTGATGACTAAATTTCATGAAAGTTCTTTCAGAGACCAGTCTGGCAGGCTCTGAGAAGGGGATCTTCAGTGTGAGAGTTTAAGTCCCAAAGCAATTCTAATGAATTGATTCTGCAGGGCTCATAAGACACAAGGCCTAGGAACTACCATGTCCAGGTCCTCACTACATACACACAACTGTCTGTCTTCTTGTTTGGAATTGAGTATTTAAGAAACAAAGGTTTTTGGCAGTCCTGTTAGAATTATTGTCAGGCAGCTTGACTTCCCTCCAGTATCTCAGTCTCTCAAAACTTGGGTCTTCTGATCTCCCTTGCGTGTGTTTAGCCCATTTCCAGCCTCCAGACCCGACCTGGACGGTCGAAGAGGTGTATAGTTTAGCACCAGTAGCTCAGGCTTGTCTGTGTCCATTTCTAATGAGTGAAATGCTTCCTGTTTCTAAGACTCCCAGTCTCCCCTGGGTTAATTGGAAACTCACCTTGCTTTCTCGTACCTGGGTCTCTGTAGTAGGGAAACCTCAGGTCTTGGTTTGCACGTTCCAGACTTAGTGGCTGGGCCCTGATATCCGCTGACCCCTTTGTGATGGCGGCTCCTGCTTGTACACGCTGCTGAATTCCTTGCCTGTGGTCATCCCGATGTGCTTGTCTGCGCCTACTCCTTGCTACATACGTGCATTCTGCTGGGCAACTGTCACTGTCTCTGGGGAGACCCATCCATGAGATCTGAAATGTTTTCACACGTGAGGTGTGAAAGAAGGTGATAAGCAAAGAAAAATCCCACGGTTTTTGGCTTGAGAAACTGGAAAGAATTGCCATCAACTGTGACGGGTAAGGCTGTAAGTGGAACATGTATGGGTTCCTAGGGGAAGGGGAAGAGTTCAGTTTTGGATACATTAAGTTAGAGATGGCCATTAACCATCCAAATATGGAGACCAAGTGGCCACTGAACACGTCTAGAATGTGGAGGAGGGAGCGTGGACTGAATGTTATTATTTTGTAAGTTGTTGGGACACAGAGGCATTTAAGCCATTGCACTGGATGAGATCACCGAAGGCTTGATACAGAGAGAAAGAGAAGAAGGCCAAGGACTAAAACAAGAGACTCTCCTACATTAAGACAACAGGAAGAACCAGCGAAGACGACTGCTTATTTGAAAACCACTTCTTTTTTCAGCAGATAATTAGCAGCTATGACTATAGCCATATGCTAAGCTCAACCAGAGTTTTCCCTCTTTCATTTCCTTATGGTGTGTGCCTCGCTTTACATGCAGACAGGATACTGCACACCCGCACTAGCGGAGGTCTTTTGGAAGAGTTCTTTACTGCAAACTTGGGTTTACTCCAGCCCTTCCTCATTTCTCCTGGGAGGTGTGCGTTGGCAGTGTGCATTTGCAGATGGCAGAAGTGAACTGTCAGGGTAGGGTGGGGGCCAGTGCGGTTCACAGGCACACATCGAACTGAACACTAAGTTGAAAAACAATCTTCTCTCTCAAAACACACTAACCAATTATTCCTGTGGGTGGAGTTTGATTTTTTTGTTCATGTAATATTCTTCATCTGGTAAATGGTGATTCTTTGGGAACCATTTTCTCTATGTCTTTTTAAGGGAAAAAACCAGAAGATTTTGTGTTTATTGACTTTATACCAAATTGTAATCTCCTAATTAAAATATAAAATATTTAAAATACAGTCTATGCCATGCCACCCGAACGTGCCCGATCTCATCTGATCTCAGAAGGTAAGCAGGGTCAGGCCTGATTAGTACTTGGATAGGAGACTACCTAGGAAGACCAGGGCTATAGGTAAAATAAATAAAATAAAAAAAATAAAATAAAATAATGAAATAAAATAAAATAAAATTTTTAAAATACAGAAGCCCACAAAAATTTTAAGCAATCTAATTTTTTAAAAATTATTAAGGGAACTGTATTAGTTTTCTAGATTGCCTTAACAAAGTACTACAAATTGGTGGCTTAAAACAACACAATTTATTCTCTTGCAGACTTGAAGGTTAGAAGCTGAAAACCAAGGTGCTGACAGGGCCATGATCGCATGGAAAGCCCTAGACGAGGATCCCTCCTGGCCTCTCCCCAGTTTCGGTGTTCCTTGCGGCCCCCAGCTGTTCCTCTGCTGTTGCTGCATTACTCCAATCTCCGCCTCCGTCTTCACATGGCCTTTCTCTTGTGCGTCTGCCCAAATGCTCCTTTCTTATAAAGACACCAATCGTTCATTGTATTAGGGCCCACCCTGATTCACAAGGATCTTGATTATATCTACAAAGACCCTATTTCCAAATAAGGTCACACCTACAGGTTTCGGGTGAACATGAATTTGTAGGGAGGACACTCTCCAACCCAGCGCAGTAACTAACTTCTCTGCTCGGGGAACAGTGGACAGGGGGCCTCAACCGGGGCAAGCGCAGTGCACAATCAATATGCAACTAAATACAATGTATTAGTTGATTCTCCTGAAAATGAACATTACACACCAACTGCAAAACAATGAGTTAACATATAAACATAAAATAAAGCAGCTAAAACACTCAAGGCAGAAAAAGACTCACCCTAATTCTGAGTCACATCACACTTCACTGTATTTCTCAAAGAAACCACAGCGCTCTGATACTGTGTCCCACAGGTCCCACGATATTTCCCAGTTGGCCAAATACTGGCTATTTTTGAGTCACCCCTGGTTGGTTTCATGGTGTAGCAGGACAAAATGAATTAGCTAGCTGTCTGGTCCTTCCCTCCTTTTATCTCTTTTCCCAGAGAATCCCAGATTGCTAACTTCAAAGACTTCCCATTGTCTCAGAGCTTTCAGATCTAATCAGATTGGATTTAAGTTACTGGGTCAGTAGTAAGCTGGACTGACTTTTCTAGGACTAAGGTTGACCTGAACGTGCAGCCTCCTAAGGACCAGAAGCTGGTGCCTCCATTTAGACACAGGCCAATGCCTGTGTGGAAGAGAGCAGCAAAGTGGGTGTCGGGCTATGCACACATCATCCTTACTCCTGTCTTGCCAGCTTTCTGGAGCAGTGGAGAGGGCGATCCCAACCAGGCCAAGCACATGGCTTACAAGGGAGAGGGTGTGCACGTCTGCCTTGCTTCTACCACATAGTTTTATTCCATGTTCCCTTTACCAAGTGGCTACAGGTTCTCGTCTTTCTGGGCTGTCAACATTCAGAGATGGTTATTTAAAAGTACAATTAAACGAGGAATCTCAGATATTTACTTCATAGCATAACATTGATTTGAATTTAGTTACTTCAGCAGTATTATAAACTGAAATTGCTAAAACAGCTTTGCATTTTTTCTAGTCAACATTCAGCTTCTCCTTTAAAGCCAAAGGACTGCAGCATCACTGCCTCCTTGGGCAGACGTTAGGTACAATTTCTGCTAAACTGGTTTATTTCTGCTAAAAGTGGCTCTTTGCAGGACTTTGCGGAAACATGTCCGAGTGAGAGACGTCCACATAACTCTCCCCTTGAAACAACAATAAGCTAACATCTAAAACTCAACAAAAAAAAAACACCCAAATTACACACCAGCATGTCTGAGCGAGGCTCTGCATATAACAGCTACCACAGGTCAGAATCCTGGTGTCGGGCGGAGGACTGTGAGAAATGAAGAGAAGCTGCCTCTCAAGCCGCAGGAGCTCCCTGCAGGAGGAGGGGGAAGGTGAAGATGCGGCGACTTCCCTGATCAGCCTGCCTGGAAGTGCTGAACTTCTAGAAGCCAGAAGCAGGGCCCAGTCATCAGGGCAGAAAGCAGAGAAGCAGGACAGGAACTCAGAGAAACAACAGTTGATTATTATCTGCCCTGGTTGCAAACCTTAGGCTGAACCACAGCCCCCAACTCCCAAACCGGAGGAGCCCTCCTCCCTTACCCTCTGAGACCGATCACCGCAGAGCCGCAAGAGAATCTGAGCAAATGCTTGCCAAGGCTGTCGCTGACACTCACAAGGACTGAAACTGAGGGTAGCAAGCATGATTAAATATTTACAAAAAAAAATTTTTAAAGGTATTTTTAAGACATTATATACAGCAGGGATCCAAAAGGCTTAGACGGCGCCTACTAGAAACCATGAGAAAGCGACTTCCTTGCACAGGCTAAAGAGAGACCTTTAGATAATTAAAACCTCTTTCTGGAAAAAACAGCGGAATACACTTCCAGTAATGCCCAGGTAGAGAAATAGTGCATTAACACCAGGAACAACCAAGGTGACAAGTCATCTCAGAAAGAAAGAGAAAAATCTCTAGGAAATAAGCTTACAGACATAGAAATATGCAACTTAAATGACAGGGACTACAGGATGGTACTTCTGAAAAAATTCAGTGACTTCTGAAACAAGTCATGTCAACAATTACAGGAATTGAAAAAAACACCTAGATGAGCAGAGCAAGGAGATGGCAACCCTCAAAAAGAACAGATGTTCTGGAGATTAAAAAAAAAAAAAACAAAAACACAAACAAAAATGCAAGAGTTGAAAAATGAAATGGCAAGCTTAGGAAATAGAGTCTACCAAATGCAGGAAAGGACCAGTGATATCGAAGACAGAAATCTAGAAATAAATCAGAAGGAAAGAAAGAGAAACCGAAGAATGAAAAATAATGAAAGAGAAGCACAAGAACTAGCTGATACCATCAGGAGAGAAAACATAAGAATAATGGGCATTATTGAAGGCAAAGAAAAGAAGCACAGACAAGAAAGCATTTTCAGACAAACAGTGGATGAAAATTTTCCAAATCTAAGGAACGATATGGAGCTTGGAATTCAAGAAGTCAACAGAACACCCAAATGCCTCAACCCAAAAAGGCTTTTACCAAGACACATTGTATTCAAATTATCAAAAATCAATGACAAAGACAGAATTCTCAAGACAGCGAGGGAGAAACGGTAACTTATAAAGAAAAACCCATTAGATTATCCTCAGACTTCTCAGCACAAACCTTACAAGCCAGAAAAGAATGGAATCAAATATTTAAACTATTAAGTGAAAGAAACTACTAGCCTAGAATAATGTATCCAGCTAAGCTCTACTTTACATATGAAGGAAAAATTAAGACCTTTTCCAGACATACAAAAATTGAGGGAATTCTCCACTATGAGGCCTGCACTATAGGAAATATTGAAAGGGGTGAGCTCACCAAAACAAAAATAACAACAACAAAAATACATAATTAGGGGTATCAGGCTATCAGGCAAATAGAAGCAGAGCAGGGCAACTCTACTAAACTAAGATCAGGGGATTATAAGCTTAAAAATAATAAGAGTATTATTATAACAAGACAGTAATGAACGTTCAGCATACATAGGGACAAACTGAGATAACAATGACAGAAAAGAGGAGGATACAAAGATCCAACTTTCGCAAAGGGGAATGGAGATAAGTCATGTGCAGAAAAAATGGACTATGTGTATATGTGTATATGTATACACACACACACATATACTATCTTTTACATATTCATAATGGTAACCACACACAGAAGATTCAAAATGGAAATATATAACATAAAACCAGAAGAACCAGAGGCAAAACCCACAAAAGCCAACCAAAATAAAGAAAACAGAAATACAGGACAAGGAAGCAATGGAAACACCAAGCAACCAGAAAGCAAACGATAAAATGGCTATAAGAAGACCTCATATTTCAAAAATCACCTCAATGTAAATAGACAGAACTCTTCAATAAAAAGGTACAGGGTTACAGAATGGACTAAAAATCAAAACCTAACCATATGCCCTCCAGGAGACACATCTCAGCTCCAAAGACAAACATAGACTCAAAGTGAAAGGATGGAAAATGATATTTCAAGCAAATGGCATTCAGAGAAAACAGGAGTAGGTAATAACCAGATGAAATAGAATTCAAATAAAAAAGATAAAGATACTGAGGGACACTTCGTAATGATAAAGGATCATGCACCAAGAAGACATAACATTATTAATATCTATGCTCCCAATCAGGGAACCCTGAAATATGTAAAGCAATTACTAACAGAACTAAAGGAAGAAACAGACCAAAACACTATTGTAGTAGGGGACCTAAAATCCACTGTCGGATATGGACAAATCATCCAAACAGAAAATCAATAAGGAAATAACATCCTTAAATGACACATTAGTCCAACTGGACATAATTGACATTTACAGAGCCTTCTATCCCAAAAAGCTGCTTATGCATTCTTCTCTAGTGCACATGGAACATTCTCAAGAATCGCCACATACTGGGACACAGAGAAAGCCTCAACAAATAAGAGGGTTGAAATCATGCCAACTACATTCTCTGATCATAATGCTCTGAAACTAGAGATCAACTGCAAAAAGAAAGCAGGAATAACCACAAATACATGCAGAGTAAAAACATACTACTGAAAAATAATTGGGTCACAGAGAAGAAATAAAATGAGATCAAGAGATACATAGAAACAAATGATAATGATACTATGACATATCAAAACTTTTGTGACATGGCAAAAGCAGTCATAAGGTTCATATCGTTACAGGCCTACGTCCAAAAACAAGAATGAGCCCAAATAAACAACCTAACGTTTCATCTTAAAAACTAGAAAAGGAAGAACAAATGAGCCTGAAGTCAGCAGAAAAAAAGATATAATCAAAATTAGAGCAGAAATAAATGAAATTGAAAACAAAAAAAGTAGAAAAAATAAATGCAACAAAGAGCTGGTTCTTTGAGAAGGTAATAAAATTGACAAAACCCTAGCTAGACTCACTAAAGAAAGAAGAGAAAAAGACACAAACAAAATCAGGGATGAAAGAGGGGAAATTGTGACAGACCTCATAGAAAAAAAAGGATCATATAAGGATACTATGAAAAAGTATATAACACCAAATTTAATAACTTAGAAGAAATGGACCGACGATCAGCAGTATGGAAATTGAAAAAATTATCAAAAACCTACCAAAAAGTAAAACTCCGGGACCAGATTGCTTCCCCAGTGAATTCTACTAAACATTCAAAGAAGATTTAAAACCTATTTCCTTAAACTCTTCCAAAAAATTGAAGAGGAGGCAATACTTCCCAGTCATTTTATGAGGCCAATATCACCCCCATACCAAAACCTGGTAAAGATAACACAAGAAAAGAAAACTACACACCAATATCTCTCATGAACACAGATGCAAAAATCCTAAATAAGACACTAGTGAACTGAATACAGCAACATATTAAAAAGATGATACACCATGATCAAGTGGGCACAGGGATGGTTCAACATACTGAAATCGATTAATGTAATACACCACATAAACATATTAAAAAATAAGTCATATGATCAAATCAATAGATGCAGAAAAAGCCTTTGACAAGATACAGCACCCATTTATGATCAAAACACTTAACAAAATCAGGATAGAAAAAAAAGTACCTTAACATAATAAAGGCCATAAATGACAAATCTCCAGTAAACATTACACATAATGGTGAAAAACTAAAAAGCTTCCCTCTAAGATTAGGAACAAGGCAAGGCTGTTCACTGTCACCACTGTTATTCAATATAACATCGGAAGTCCTTGTGAGTGCAATCAGGCAAAAGAAGATATAAAAGGCATCCAAATAGGAAACAAAGAAGTCAAACTGTCACTATTTGCAAAAACATGATTCTCTATATAGAAAACACGGAAGACTCCAAAAGAACACTGCTAGAAATAAAAAGGTAATACAGTAAAGTTTCTGGATACATAATCAATGTTCAAAAATCCATAGCATTCCTATACTCTAACAACAAAGTGTCAGAAAAAGAATGGAAAAAATAATTCCTTTCGCGATTGCAACAAATAGAATAAAATACCTATGAATAAATCTAATGAAACATGTGAAGGAATCTATATAATGAAAACTATTAGACTCTTTAAAAGAAATCAAAGAACATACAAAGAAATGGAAAGATATTCCAAGTTTCTTGGATTGGAAGAATCAACATAGTTAAAATGACCATATACCTAAAGCATTATACAGATTTAATGCAATCCCCATCAAAATCCCATGGCATTTTTTAAAGAAAGAGAACAAAAATCATCAGATTATGGAAGCACAAAAGATCCCGAATTGCCAAAGCCATCCTGAGAAAAAAAATGAGGCTGGAGGCATCTCTGCTCAACTTCAAATTATACTACAAAGCGACAATCAAAATGGCATGGTATTGGCAAAAACAGACACAGTGGAACAGAATGAGAGTCCAGAATAAACCCATATTTATATGGGCAAATAATTTTACAAAAAAGCCAAAAACATACAGTGGAGAAAGGAAAGCCTCTTCAATCAATGTGCTGAAAACTGGAAAGCCACCTGCAAAAGAATGAAACTAGACTGTTGTCTATCACCACACACCAAAATTAACTCAAAATGATTAAGACCTGAATATAAGACCTGAAACAATAAAATGCATAGAAGAAAACATAGGAACTAAACTCAAGGACCTTGGACTTAAAGAGGATTTTATGAATTTGACCTCAAAGGCAAGGGAAGTAAAAGCTAAAATAAATGAATGGGACTACATCAAACTAAAAAGCTTCTGCTCAGCAAAAAAAATTGTCAACAAGGTAAAGAGACAACCATCCAAATGGGAAAATATATTTGCAAGAACGCCTCAGATAAGGGCCTAATATCCAAAATATACAAAGAACTCATACAACTCAATAACAAACAAAAAAAACAAATGATCCAATCAAAAATGGGCAGAGGTCCTGAACAGACACTTTCCCTAGAGACATACAAAGGGCCAACAAATATTTAACATCACTAGCTATTAGGGAAATGCAAATCAAAACCACAATGAGATACCGTCTCACACCTGTTAGAATAGCTATATTCAACAGGACAAGTAATAACAAATGTTGGAGAGGATACAGAGAAAAAGGAACCCTCATACACTACTGGTGGGACTGCAAATTGACCCCACCGTGAAAAACAGTACGGAAAACGGTATGGAGGTTCTTAAAAAACTAAGAATGGATCTACCATATGATCCAGCAATCCCTCTACTGGGTATTCACCCCAAAGACTTGAAAACTCATATCCACAAAGATATTTTTACACCGATGTTCATAGCAGCATTAATCACAGTGTCCAGGACATGGAAGCAACTGAAGTGTCCTATGATAGATGACTGGCTAAAGAAACTGTGGTACATATATATAGTGGAATATTACTCAGTCATAAGTATAGATGAAATACTACCATTTGCAACAACATGGACCTTGAGATAAACCTAAAAGCAACAAAGGAACAGGACAAAGACTCATTGACATGGACTGTAGAATAGTGGTTACCAGAAGGTGGGAGAGAGGGGAGGTAGACAGGATAAAGGAGGTCAATATAGGGTTAGGGGAAGGGTGAAGTGAGTAATGGAGAGCAAATATATGGGAGCTGAGGGAAACTGGACTTTGGGTGGTTAACACAAAATAGAATACATAGATATCAAATGATAATGTACACCTGAAAATTATATAATGTATTAACCAATGTTATCCCAAAAACTTAAAAAAAATAAAAGATAAAATTGGAAAAAAATAAAAAGTAGCTCTTTGCTTATCACTTCTGTCCTTTCCTCTGAGAAGACAAACAAATAAAAACACCCACTTTAAGAGGCTGAGCCTCTCGGCATAAGATTGAGTACTATCCTAGGGGGAATCCCACAAACTAGTTGACACCTAAACAGGCTGGTTAATAAAGTCACACAAAATTACATCTTTTTCCTGCAGCATCAAAGCTCTTCCAAGGAAATATATGATCTGGCCATAGAGGATAAAATTAGCAACCCAGTAACTTTGCCCATCCCCAGGAGTGCTAACTTCAACACAGGCTGTACTTGTCAATTACTGCAACTATAAATAGTAAACTATTAACAATGAGGAAAAAGGAAACAATATTAAACAAAATCTTTAAAAAACACTCATTTTCTTATTCAAATTCTCCACAAGTTGGTTTCCAGGGTTCCTTCCTTTGGCTGATAAATGGAATCATTACAATTGTCAGGAAAATGAAAATGAAGGATGTATTTCTCCCTGAAGGGCAATGTTTAACCAGTAGTGACAAATTTGTGAATGTAAGAGATAATCAGATGACAGATTTCCTTTTGGCTCACTTACCCAACTTCTATATATGTGTCCCTGTCTCAAAGTGGGCTGACAAAGATACCCACTTGAGTTCTAGGAAGACAAATCCTAGAACATGTATAAACAACTAAACATTCTCATCTTTTTCATTTTTATGTTTATGACTTAAAATGTAATATATTCATGTGGTAGTAAATTTTTCTAATTACATTCAATCTGGACATTAATTCACAGGCTACAGGATCAGAGAAATGAGATGGATTAAAAAGCCTCTATGGATTGGTTTCTAAGATTCATGATTGGAGCATCTATCCAGTAGAGATCAGACACCTCCTGCTCCACTCAGTTATCTCAAAAGCACATCAATTGCAAGGTGTCTGCAACCAAGCCCCTATGTTCCTTTTTCCATCTTCATCCTCAACCAGGGTTCCCCTCACTCACTGAGTGGCCTTAGTTGTATAAGCCAAACAAAGTGTCATCTTGGACTCAACCCTTTCCTCATTCACAAAATACATTCCAATCCATTATTAGGCCATGTCAATTTATCTACTTTATCCCTCAAGGATGGCCACTGCCACTCATGTACCCGCTCACTTCCTATCAAGGTCTAACCCCACATATCCACAACTGACCTCTAGAGTCTATTCTTCATCTAATGCTGGTTATCCATCTTCCACTAAAATTTGCAAATAGTATGGCATAGTTAACAAACATCAAATAAAAAATATGTAAATATGTATATTATAAAGCATAAAATGAATATCCATGCACCTACCACCTGTTAAAAACTTATCAATTTTTTATGCAAATATAACTTCCCTGCTGAAGTCCATATAATTCAGCCATACAGGTCTTTGATCCTTAGGTCCTGGTTGCCGCTTACTTCTGGATCTTTGCTGTTATTGTGTTTAGAATATGTTCTCCTGCCTTCATTTCTGTCCTTTTATCTTGTCTTATGCAACCTTCCTCAGAATACCCAGGATTTGCCTTCATAAAATACTGACATTTGGAATGACATTTATGACTATGACAAGTCTAAAAGCTTTATGTGGCACAGATTGTATCTTTTTGGCTTTTCATAGCAAGCAATTGTACCCACACAATCCCTTGCACCAGTAAATGTTGTTACATGACTTAAAAAAAAAAAAAAGTGAATTGCCTGAGTTATGGATGGAGAGCTGGGGAAGAAAACAAACCTTAGCATTCCCTAGTAGTACAGTCTTGCATATGAAAATTATTTTTCCCCATCAGTGAATCCTACCTTTAATGAATTTCTAGCCTATGAGTTATATGTTTTATATAAGGATTGCCTAATTTAATTGCTTAAGCCTTAGATATGCTTCATTAACATACCAATGTTCAACCAGTGGCCTCTCCATATTAATTTCCACTCACTTAGCTATGGTCCACATACAATAGTCCTTAGGACTAGTATTTTAGAAGTTCACATATTTACACTGACCTTGCTCAACCAAGAATTTGTCCTAGGAACCAAAAATTAAGAGCACAATAAATCATCCACTGTTACTAACTATATAGCTCAAAAAATTTTAACTGAAAACAGATATGCATTAAGTATATATGTTTGAAATAAATGTTCTGTAGTTGTACATGTGAATGTAAAGTATTAAATTCACAAGTACCCTTTGCCATGAATCAGCTGCGAGTCATGTCATTTAACCATGTATATTTACATCTTAAGTATTTTAAGAAAACAAAAATATGAAGTGTTTATTATCACAAATTATTTAATTAGAACACATTTTTTCCCCCTGAAAAGAAGTTATTTCTATCAATCTTACAGGTTATACTATATATAGAAAAAGTATTTATTTGGTCCACAGCTTTGACTGGGATTAAATTCAAGTTCTGCAGTTTCTGGCAAAGATTCCTGAAAAACTCCCCTCACTTAGTTTCCTCTTCTATGAAAGAGAGGAACATTGCCTAGTTAACAAGATTGCCTGATTAAACGAAACAACATATGTGGAAGCACCTGTCAGTCTGTACTCAATAAACGTTCAAAAAAATTGACAGAAATTTTATAGCACTGAAGGATATACAGGTTACAAAATCCTATAGGTATAGTAAGTTGTACATAAAGTAAAACACAAACCTCAGAATATCTATTCTTTTGTTTACATTAAAGCAAACTGTCATCAAATATTGGACTAAACTCTAGAATAAGTCTGTACTATGGTAGCAATTAAAATAACTGGTTTCAAAGAGAAAGGATGGAGTATTGACCAGAGCTGCATGTTATCTGGCAAACTGTATCACAGGCCAGACATGGTACCTCCTTCAGTATTAACACATTTTTTAAAACCTCTGAAAGTTCTGCTCACATTATTTTTGGTTTTCTGAGATAAAGCACAAAGAACCCTCTCCTTTCCTTCCTCTTCTTTCCATTTGAAGCTCCGATTCGTTCTGCCCATAAGTACAACCTATTCTGAGCTGTGTGCTAAGGTCTCCTGCAGTAATAATTTCAACTGCCTGATGTAACTTGAGAATGACGGCCTAAAGTTCATTCTAAACACTGTTCCCTTTTGGGATGGTGACTTGGTTAAATGTATATGTCCTCTTTTCTTCTTCTTGCACAAACGTATCTTTAATATATTTCCTTTCAGATAAAATGGGAAAATGATGTGATGAAAACCCCTGACAGTCACGTCTGTAGACCTCAGAACAAGTATTTTGTCCATTTTTCAATATATTTTCTTGACAATTAGATACCAGGATAAGACTTGATTTAACATTTATAGATATTTAAGAAAAAAGGAATCAATTTGGAAAACTTTATCGACAAGTTATCAAAACAAAGATTTGTTTTTTGACAGTGAAATGTAAATTATATGGCTTGCCATTATTTCCTCTCTAGAAAGGTAAAATGAGTCATTGTAAGCTCAGATATTTTAAACATTTAAGACACGAGTTAGAAAAAGTGCAATTGAAGAAACCAATTATAAAAGCCATTTTTGTAATAATAGGAGAAATTTGAATATGGGCTACATATTAGATATTAATAACGGTTTATTTGTAAGGTGTAATGTTGTTTTTTACTTTTTTTGAAAAGGCCTTAACTGTTAGACATAAACTAAAGTATTTTAAGTGAAATGATTTATGTAGAATATACTTTAAAAGATTCCAGCTTTAAAAAAATTGTGTGTATGTATTATGGTGGTGGGGGAGGTAGGGTAAACAGATAAAAAATATGATAACAGACCAGAATATTCTAATACTGCTGTTGACATATTTAATTAACAAAATAATGGAATTTCATATCTCTATATAAATGGCACTTCGAGTAAAATACTATACAGATTTTTTTAAAAAGGTTTTGAAGTTATGCATTGTTAAGCAGACTGTGATTTATAAAATGTTAGAGGGGTGTAAGGGTATTAGGTAGGTAAGGTATAGAAGGGATAGATGGGTATCACAGGATCCCCTACAACTCAGAAAGGTAGAGGGGAACGCAACAGAGCTGGGGGCATTAATCTGCATTAGAATAAATGTATTATGAAAACAGAAGTAATATAACTTTTGAGTGAAATGCTCTTTCTATGCCAGATTGAAAGTTACCACATATTCCCCTTATATTCTGTTTCTGTGGTATATCACATCACCAAAAAATCTTGATGGAATTAAATCCTCAATATTCAAAATGCTCATATCCAATGTAGTTCTCTAATCCTTAAAAGAAAATATTCTTTATGCTAAATGCATTTTTACGCATTCAAGAACAATAATCTAGACATTTTCAGTAGGACTTACGTAGGAGTACAAGTGAATTAAACCATCCAGATAAAAATGCAACTAAAGCTGCTTAGCTGCTTTGATAACTCACGAACATTTATATATATTATTTAGTGTGACACTTCACCCACATAAAAAAGGCATTCTACTTCTTTATTTTTTTATTTGACAAGCAGCAATATCATGTTTGTCATTTTAATGTAGATACAATTATTAAGGTTATCTGTCATATTACAATATTTAAGTTTTTATTTTATGTCCTTTAAGATACATTAAAAAAAAAAACACATCAACTGCAAACGTGAAGGGGAGAAAAAGCATGGTACCCAACCAAATTTCCACATTTCAGCAATACTTCACTCATTCTTTTAATAAAGTTTTAAGAAATGTCATAATGACATGAGCTTGAAATATCTCTAGGCATTTTCTCTGACGCTCATGACGTGGCACTGGTGATGTTGTAAACAGCAGAAAAACAGGGGCTGCCAAATGACCAAATTATGGAGGCACAGGCCTGCTTTTTCCCACAGGAACACACCAAATGGTGATGGCAATGATCTTCTCACACTCACACAGGAGGAGAGCGACATCACGCTACGTAACTGTATTCATCTGCTGATGCTTGGCTGCGTTCAATGTACTGTTTGTCTATCAGCACTTCAATACACTTCTTAATCATGCTGATACTAGGATTAAACCTAGCTCTTGACTGGCTAATCACCTGTGTATAAGAGACATGGATGTCAAACTACTGCTAATCAATTAGTTATAAATAATTACTTTTAACAAATCAGCTATAAAAGTACCCCAAATTTACTGAGATTTCATCAAACATATCTACTCTATATAAGAAAAATATACTTAAAGTAATTATTCAATTATATTAATTAAATCAAATAAAACCATCTTAAATGGATGAACATGATATATCAAGTGAGTACCACAACAATATTAAAAATTTTAAACTCAGGGCAGTGCACGAGTAAAGAGAAAGCATTAGGTCAATTCTGACATGATGACTGAAAAGAATCTTTTATGCAAAGTATAGAAAAAGCCCAATGTTTATGTTGTGAAGGAATTAAGATACAGAACATAGATATAGCAAAATCTAATATTCATACATTACTAAATTAAACTATAAACTGACCTATCCAAATACTCACACAGCCTCAAGCCTCCATATAACCCCTACTCAACTCAACTCTCAGTTCAGGTGACACTTTCTGAAGAAAGCTGTCTGCAGCATCAAAGTGCTGTATGCCTTTTTATAGTGCATGTGACTAATTTTTATATTTACTTGCATATTACTTCAATAATTATACTGTGAACTCCAGAAGGCCAGGATTCCATCTTGCTTTGTTCTGCATTAAATCCGCAATGATAAGCACAGTACTCTATCACGTGGTAGACAATCATGTACTTAAGGGATACATGAATGTTTTATATGGTCAACTTCTTTCAATAACTGGAGAAAAGATTCAATAAATTGGCTAAGTTCACACTTCTAAACTCAAGTCAAAGCAAATCTGAATTGAATACTAAAATAATTAGTGAGTACTGTTCCCAATAAATAACAAAGCATTTCTTTATGGTATTTAGGACTCATATTATTTCTGTATCATCTTTACAAAGAAACATTCCTAACCTGTACATTGGTAATACCCTGTACCCCAAAAAGTCTTGAGGACTTTTCCCTCTTTTACCTCTTGAATAAGGGCGTTATGCCGAAGTACTTTTCGTGCTTTCATGATACGAACTATAGCAGCTTGGAGATACATTTTCCGGTCCTCATCTACAGCACTTCTAGTCTGTTCCATTTCCTGTTTTATGGGGGGAACAAAAAGGGGGAGTTAAAAAGACTCTGAATTATAAAATTTGTTCTTAATTCATTTTATCAATGAGTATAAATAATCAATACTGACCATCAAATTATAGTTATTAATGTGCCCAATATCACATAACAATTACCAAAAGAATATCTACAGTGAGTTATATATAATTTCCTGGGTTAAAAGTGGTTATTTAAAAAATTAATACAATTGTAAACTGTACTCAGTGAAAATAGGTAATAAAGTAGAACTTAAATGACACGGAACAATAATTGTCAAAACCATTGTCATTTCACTGAGTACAGACTCTATACCACAATGCTTTTAGATGCTTTAGTAATTGGCTCCAAGTGCATTATGGATCAGGCTTCAAGGGTTAGAGTTGTGGAGGGTTCTTCTCAGGCAGAGAAGCTAGGAGGGATGGGCTAAAAAGGGCATATCTCCACGGCGCTCAAGGAGACAGCAAAAGAAAGATATGCAAGCAAGTGATAGCACAGAATAGGGGTCACATAACAGCTTTTCAAAGATAAAATAAAACCCATATATTACAAATTATTATTCATTAGTCTAGAGATAAATAAGATCTCAAACATTTTAGGGTTCATATTTAATAGCAATTAATTAACATTCTTCTCCCCATGGGAGGTTAAGTTCCTGGAGAGGACCTGACAGCTTACATACATTCACATCCTGCCCTAAGCCCAGGACAGAATGGGACATAGGTGGCAATTGGGAAATCTAGTGACATGAACAGGTTATCCCAGAGCAAAGCAATAATCACCGCTAAGTTAAAAGAACCAACAGTAGTATACATTTACTGTGCAACTGGCCCATCTAGTAGTCTAGACCGCACTCTATACCTACTAGATCACAATTTGTGCTTGAACAAGATCCCCACGTGGTTCATTTGCACATGAAAGTCTGAGAAGCATTTTTAAGAATTTTTCTTTGAAAAAAATGTGTTGTAAAACTTACTCTTATTTTACAAAAGAAAAATACAAGAGATTATATTACTATTCAAGGTAGGAATTTTTGGAAAGATGCAAAGCAGAGCAGTACATTTTAATATATAGCTTAAGAGCAAGTATGACTGTATTGCAATACCCTTTTTCTTAGATACCCATGATACTACTGTTTTTAAACCTAAAATACTGGCAGAGATTTTGTTTGTAAGATTAGTAAATGCAAAGAATAAACTGGAAAAGATGCATCATATTATTAATTTTGATGTGCAGTTTTGCAACATCACAATGCTACCACTTGCAAAGTACAATGCTTAACTATTTCCAAAAGAAGTGACATTGACTAGCACTTACCTGTGGTGTGTCTTTCTGCATCGATGTAGTAATTTTAAATTTTGTTCTTTTACTGCTGAAGTTCATATTTAATGAAAATGAAGATTCTGCATCGATATCTTCCTACGATGAAAAATAATCCATTTATATTTACAAAAAATAAAATTATTATATAAGAATGCATTTGCTGTAACATTCTATGTAATTAAATACTAACCAAGTAAAAAACCCTAAATTCTCATAATCTTTTTCATTATAAAGATTTAAGAGAAAAATAATTGTCTTCTGTCAAACAGAAAACAATTTTTTCTTTTCTAATTTTATATTTGATAAAATTTTAATCAGTTTAGATTAAATAAATATGCTATTTTCTGGCCCAACTATTACATACATTACCTTTGGAAAAGACAAAAGAGTCAAGCTCATCAGCTTAACAAAATTTAAGATTTTTGTGAAATACCAATCTCTTCATTGTTCCATCACTCCATTTTGAAAAACTGAATCAAATATTTTTTTTAATGCTGCAATACCAAAATACCAATTATAAATAACATGACTGTAGAAGCAAACTATTTATAGTGGCACACAAGCATCATTTCTCCATGACCCTGGTGTGATTCATGTTTTATTCACTCAGCCAAGAGCAAGTAGCCTTTTCTCAAGTGAAAGTTTCTAAGCCAGTTTTTGGAATCATAAATTCTCTATCAGGCTTAAGAAAGCCACTCATATCATATAGTGGAATTTCTCCATCAGCAGAATCAAAAAGTACTTGGAAGACAGACTCATTCTCAATAATAATCTATGAAGTTTTAAGGAACTGGCAGATTCATAATTAAAATTTAATGTGCAAACAACCTGTATTTATTGTTATATTTCTGGGCAGCAAAAATAACATGTTTTAGAAAAATATATAACTTCTTAAACACTTTAACTTAAAGGGTAAAGGGGGTCAAATACATGGGGACGAAAGTAGAAAGTGAACACACAATGCAATAAACAGATGATGTATTACTGAATTGTACACTTGAACCTATATAATTTTATTAACCAATGTCAATCCAATAAACTTAATTTAAAAATAATTTTAATTTTTAAGCTTAAAAAGTTTAAGTCATAATTGCCTTGATTAAAATATTAAGAATATTAATATTTTGTTAAGGTTGTAAAGTCAAAAAAATTAATTTCTGAAAATTAAGAAAAGCTTGATTTGAATTTCAGAATATATGCCATTTAGAGCTGTTCAATTACAGGCTACAAAATGTCATAATCTTAGAGATTTCAGCAAAATGAATTGATGAGAGAAATAAGCTATAGGCTATTAACTTTATCAAAATAAAAATGACACATTTACAAAAAATTTTTCTTATAGGCAAAATAATTTGAAGCAGGAGATTCAACCCACGACTGCTTTAACCATTTAAATATCCAAGATATACTATAACAACAAAAACTTATTACTTGAAAGTTATGAAGAAAAAGAGGAAGATACTATTGGCTTGTGATTCCTGTGACAGATATTAAAAATATATGAGTCCTGAAATAAAGGGACATGAGACTGAGAACATTTGGGATAAAGTTACACATGTTAAACATGCATACAAATAGACATCAATAGGCTGACTGTCATTTCCTTCTACAGAACCATATCATATAGTTAAATATTAACTAAACACATGAAAAAAAGAAACCAGAAAGATTTATGATAGGCTACAGTTTTAAACCTCAATTTATCAGAATATTCTCGATGGCAATTCAGGAAACCGTCATAGTACATGACAAAAAAAGCAAACTATAAAGGGCATACAGGCACCAACTTAACATAGACTTCTCTGTGACTCCTTAAGTTCACAGCTCTAAGGAGCTGGCAGTAAGGAAGCTGATTCAAGTGCTTTCCAAAGTTACAAGGGCATTAACAATTATAATGTCACTTTTTAACCTGAACATCCCATGAAAAACCTTTAATGTTTACAATGCTTAAGTTCCTTTAAATTCTCATACCTTTTCTGAATCATGGTTAATCATTTTCACATCAAGTAATGATTTGATTGTTTTTGTCAGTTCCTTTTCATTCATCTGAGTGCTGTCTTGAAGTTCTTTATAGCTGACAGTTTCACTGTTGTTAAAAGCTAGAAGAACTGCCATTTGGTATGTTGTAACCATGGCTACATATGGTTTGCCCAAATAGTTCATTTTAACTTCACCTACAATTAAAACAAAATTGTGACAAACTGATCAAAGAAACATTTCAAAACTACTTGAATAATTGTTTATTTCTGATATTTTCTCCTGAAGTAAAGAATTGTTAAATTGTTGGAAAACCATTCCTGCTGGCAATGTAATCACTTTGTTTGTTTGGCAGAGGTGGGGTGGGGTGTGGAGGGTTGAGGAAAGGCTATTAGTTTTGAGTATGTAGCATAAATCACAGGTAAGCTATCAACTCTATCAGTAGGTTTAAACAATGTCTTTAAATAGTCACTGGAAGGCTAAGACTTTGGCAGAAAAAAAACTGTAAGACAGGTAGGGATCCAAGGAAAAAATGGACAAAGGGGAGAGGATGTTGGCTTGCTACCAACAACTGCTTCATGTGCTATCTCATTTGGCCTGTCCCAGGTAAGGGTCAAACAACCAGGGAGGTCTATAAACATACAGGAAATAAATACCTATCCTGCAGTTTAACTCAATTGCAATTCCTGCCAAAATTGTTGAAATAACATTTTCCTTCCCATCAATTTTCTAGGGGCAAACAGGAATGAGAGGAGAGACAAACAGATTCATAATTTTGTTAAAAACAGTAGAGTAAAAATGCCCTAGATTCTACACTACCCTAAGAGCTAGAAAAGATACAGCAAGTAAAGGCAAGATACAGTTCTGCAACATCTCAGGGAGAGAACACACTGAAAGGCTTATAACAAACTGTATGACAAATCTGTGTGCACTCTGTAACATGTTAAAAAAAATTAATGTAAGTCAAAGAATTGCTTCCTAAGGCAGAAAGTCGTAGTTCAGTGATTATATGTCTCCTCACCCCGCCTACCCATCTCTCTCTCTCCCTCCTCTGTCTTTCTATCCCTCTCTCACACGTACACACACACAAGAGCCTGCATTATTTGACTTAATGGATTATAAACTAACTCAGTGAGAGATTTGTTTTTAGAACTCTACATTTAAATATAAGAAAGCGAAATTTCACATGAACATTTATCCTACAGACTATATTCTCTCTGTTAGGGGTAATTAGTAACTCTGATCAAGATTTTGTGTTTCTTTATTCAGTAGTAATTCAAGATTTTAACACAATGCAATATATATATAAATATATGTGTACATATGTACATAAGTGTATATATGTGTGTATAATGTGTATATGTACATGTGTGTATATACGTATATATGTATATAAATATATATATATATTTATATATATATATATTATATATATACATATATGTATATATATGTATAATATACATATATATACATATATGTATATAAATATATATTATATATGTAAATATATATTATATATATACATATATATTATATATGTATATATATATTAATATATACTATATATACATATATGTATATAATATATATTATATATTTATATATATAATATTATATACATATATATTATATATATACATATATACGTATATACCACATGTACATAATATACATATTTATATTATATATTATATATATATATACAATATAACATATATAATATAATAATATATACACATAACATATACACATAATTAACACATATATACACTTATGTACATATGTACATATATATTTATATATTGCATTGCGTTAAAATATGCTATATATATGTGAAATATATATTATATATACACATATACACATATACACATATATACACATATACAATATATACAATATATACACATATATACATATATATTTATATATTGCATTGTGTTAAAATCTTGAATTACTGAATAAAGAAACACAAAATCTTGATATATATCTGATAATATATATTTTATATATATTATATATGTATGTAAATAATATATGTATATTATATACATATATACACACATATATATATATATGCCTGTTAAAATGTACACCTGAAACTTACTGGATTCCATTAACCAATGTTACCTAAATATATAAATAAGTATTTTAAAGGATATAAGTCTATTCTCCAATTTATTATTTCCACACAGATATCTATTCTAATTTTCATTATATCCTGATTTATTTCAGAAAAACTGATATTCAGATGTATTTTTCAAAATTATTTGGGAACACTAAGAAAAAATTCCTAACCTCTGAATTATCATAAAAGGAGATTTAATATAGTAATTAGAATATCCAATTCACACACAGAGTTTAAGTAAAAAATTATCATTAGTTGTGTACTACTAACAACTAGTATAAAGAATACTTTAAGGGCTCTCATCAACATTTAAGTTTGAGAACTCTGATGATACGCAAAAAAAAATCACATATACTGTATATCATTAATCAAATACCAGAAACAAGTATAAAATAATGCATCAAGCACCTCAGTGCATGTATGTCCCTTGATGGTGTAATATGCTGCCATGGGTTCGGAAACAGAATGAGTCTTCTGCCACACAACCAGAACCCAGAAAGCATGAGGAGACAGAGCAAGTAAGGAGTCCAAGTATTGCTTACTTATTATTATTAAGTATATTCTGCAACCTTTAAAAGGAGGCAAACTAGTGAGTTTTGTATTATTACACTGCTGTCTTGCTATTTTTTCAATAACCTATCAGGGTCAGGGTACATGGACTTCTTTTTACCGCACCATGCTTTTATCGGTCAGCTCACAGCTGAAAAGACTGGGAAAAAGGTGGAGGAACATGTGGAACAGAAAAGGAAATCCCAAATTTGAATGATTCACTTAATTACTGCTATGTAAATAGAAAAGGAAAATGACAAAAGAGGTCATTTAACCGCAGAATAAGTTGACAACCCCTAAGAAATTCCTAACTAGAACAATACATTCTGATACATACATACTTTAAGAAATAAGCCAACCATAATTCAAGTGGCATTTACAACAAAAGGAGATAAGGAGTAGTTAAAACTCTCCTAATTTTCATCCAAGTTACCCTACCCCGTCCCCCATTACCTGTTAGCACTATAGTCACTAAGGGAAGTTTTCTTTACAGAAGAATGTCAGCTACTAATAGTTGAATAAATGATAGTAATGAAATTATTGATTCAAGCAAGGATCATCAGTGGATGCTAAAACCATTAGGCAAGGTTGTTCCTCAAAAAAGGCATTCATCTGAGACTTAAGTATCAGCCCTCAGATCACCTGCTAATTGAAAAGGGGAAAGAGTATCTTTACAATGGAGGTATCTGAAGGTCAGCACCTTAACCAAGTGACCACCTTTAGTGTTGCTAATAGTGGGACAATCTATTACATGCCCTCTGTTGTAACATGATGAAGAACACAGGACCACCTAAGTAATGTTCTTGCCAACAGTATTTAATCTGAAAATAATCAAACTCTTAGACCTAATTTCTGCTTTACAGAAAATATAGGAAATAGGAACAAATAAAATCTGACAATTACAGAATGCGGGATATTCTACAAGACAACTGGCCTGCTCTTTTCAAAAAAGATTGTCCAGAGCGTTAAAGTGGAGAAAAGGGTAGCAGGTGGAGAAAGGAAGTGATCTTCGATTCTTTTAAAACAGGCATCAATCAAAGTCACTGAGAACCATCAGGAAAATCTGAATATGGGCTAGACATTAGATAATATTAAAACCCCTCACTATTTTAGCCGAAGTACCTGAAATCAATAATGAGAAGAATTCAGTCAGTGATACAAAGAATCACTTTTAAGGTATGTGAAACATAAGATGAAACTTTTATTTTGGCAAAGTTGCCAGATTTCATTTTGGCAAATAGTAACTACATAATGATTTACAATTACATAATGATTTACAATTCACTAAGTTCTAACATGACCTTAACATGCATATTATCTATGTATTAGCTACATGTCTGTGCATTTTCTAATGAAGTGTTATTTCCCTTGAGTTCATCATTTCTAAACTTATCTCTCAGCAACTGACCTGAGATTCCTGCAACATCTTGCTCTGCCACAAATAAAACTTATTTATATACAATGTAACAGTTTCCAGGTTCTGTATGTGTTATCTCTTCATCAAGTTGTTCTCCCAGCATAATTCTATCCAGTGTCTTAGTCATAAATCCAATGGAATTTTTACCTTTCTCTCATAAGTAACTGTCACATTTAATATCATAGATTGCTTAATTCTTAGAATTCTTACCTCTGTTGGTAATACACTCTAAGCAGTCTTCTTTGCCTATCTTGGCTGTTATACTCATTCTTGAAAACCAAGTTTAGATGTTATCTATCTGAAAGCCTTCCCTCGCCAGCAGCTATTTACCACCACCATTCTATGTGATATGTAAACCCTGCGCTCCCCTCTCCATTATATTAAAAACATAGCACCATAATTATTTCCTTGTTGTCCTCCTCCTAGATGTGAGCTTTTTGAGGGCTGAGTCTTTGTCTACTTGGCATTCAGAAGTACTCAGAACACAGAAAATGGTCTCTGAGTTGATAAAGGAATTTAACAAAGATAAAGGATGAGGGGAAAAGCTCAGAGAAGTTAATTTCCTCAAGTTTACATAGCTAGTAGGCTACGTTTTCTGATTCTAAATTCCTTTAAATACCATTTTATAACCCATCTCTAATAATCTGTGAAGACTCTTTTGGCTTATAACAGAGAAATACCTGGGAATGTGGAAATGGACTAGGAAAGAGTAATTCTGAATATATGTATAAGTACAAATGATAGGAGTTCTAAGGAATCAGAACTCTGAGTGATCAGTCCAGTATCAGAGCCAGTTTTTAAAGGACCCCTGGAGCCTTCTGACAAATGTGGGCACTCCAGAACATATATCTTATTTATGGATGGTGTTTGAGAACCTTTTAAGTGAATAAATGAAAAAATAAAAAAACAAAACTTTAGCCAGTGGTTTCACTGATAGGTCATAGATTTTTTTCCATGCCTTCAGTGATTCAAGACAATAAATAAATTTACAAGGTAACATCTTTTTTTCCAAAGGAAGAACTATTTGGCTTTAATTAAGATACAAACACATAACACTAAAACAGGACAAAACAAACAAAATAACTCCAAAAAAATCTGGTTCTTATGGATGAGCTTGGGAATTTAGCATAGCTCAAAAACAGAAAGTTGTGCTTTTTCCTATTTAGATGTTACTGATAACAGTTACCTAGTCAAACTCCAATGGCAAGAAATATGTACATAGTTTTTTCATTTCTATATACAACTAGTTGCCAAACACCAAAAAGTGAGGCCCTCATTAAAATTACTTTAGGAGACAGGTTGATTATTACTAAAGCAATGAGAATAACCAAAAGAGTTTAAACTCCCCAAGACAGATGTGAAGTAAAAGAAAATTAAATTCAGTACATTAAGATATACTAGCTTTTTTAGTTATCTAAAATACTGGTCCAGCAATTTTTTTTCCTTAAAATCAATTGTATTTACTAAACGAGAATAGAAAAAAATTCACAACAGATGTAAAATTAAAGGCCAACAACTAAATAACCACTTACTAAAAATATCGATAAACATCTCTATTTCACAAACTATTGAAAAAATTAAAATGTCCAACTTGCTCAATAAAGATAAACTTGTAAAAATTATTATGAATTAATATGTATTACTAACACAATGAGATATCATATTACAAATGTCAAGTAGTCAAATACATGACACTTAAGAGAAATTAGATGAAATTTCTCTTAGGTAAGTGAATAGAAAGACTTCCTATTAAAGGTTATGGTAACTAAACAGATTTTCTTGTACCATTTCTGAGATATATTAACATATACATGTTAATGTACAAAGGAAAAAATGACTTGCTGTACTTTTCAAAGCATACGTAGAGAAAACTGAGTGTTTGGTTTGGCTAACATCTTCAGGCAATTTAGAGCAATTGCACAAAGTCTATAATTATTCAGGTATTAATCCTACCTAATAATAACTATAATAACAACAGTGGCCCCCACTATTCCAGAAAGCAAAGGAAATGATTAGATTCTGATTAAACTTTCTTAAAGTTGGAAACTACTGAAAATTAAGGGGGACATTCTAAAAAAAGCATTTACTGTTGCAGCTCACTATAGTACCATAAATAAAAATCAAATGACTACATCTCCTTATAATGCTACAATACTTAATGAAATTCCTGATGATATCTGGCATATTTAGAGAGAACAGGTTTCTTGGATTATTTGACTCACCCGTCTGGGTTTCTAAATAAAATTTCTAATGTTATAAAAAGCGTTTTTGCACAGAAATATAATTAACTGTTATAAAATTGAGAAAATTTCTTAAGCAGTAATTATATAAGCAGCTGTTACAAAATACTATTAAAAGGTACTGCACTGTATTTTCATTATTAGTTTTTTAATGGTAAGCATTAAAGGTAGTTGGAGGAGAAAATGTTAAAAACTATCATTAGAAAAAAACATATTTAGGCTGTAGGAAACCTCTTTCTAAATTATTAACATAATCAGAGCTGGTAAAGTTCATTAAAGTAGATATAATTAAATGCATTTTTACCTGTACAGAGATAATGTAACCATGTAAGTTTCCTTCCACTGAAATGCTGGCTGTAAAATAATTCAAACTGTAAAAAAGAAAAAAATCAAATTATTTTTGGCTACAATAGCATAACTTACTCGGTTATCACTACACTAGAAATGTTTTAAAATGTTCACATTAAAAAAGTTATTATAGCTCAGCTGGTATACCTACTCATTTTACAGATGAGAAAACATATTTGTGCAAATCCCTGACTAACATACGAATATTAGTCCAGCTCTTTTCACTTACAACCTTGTCCAGGGAACTCTCCACTAAAACACAGTCCTGCAAATTTGACTTTTTGTATAAATTCAGAAATGACATAATGATTCAATATAATTTCTGAATATCAATTTGGGCTTTAAATACTAATTATGTACCAAAACTTCCATCATAAAAATTTCAATATGAAAATACAAGTCATAGCTTTATTTCTGTTTGCAAACATGCTGAAGTCACATGCTGATTAATATACCTGTGGTTACCTATAAAGTGACAGCTACAATTTAACTTTCACATCCAGTCAAACACCAATACAAAGCTTCACAGTATTTGTCTTTGTATCTTTTTTTGTTTATACTAGAATTTAACATTTTAGTAATGTAGCTTTGAAATGTTTAAAATTCCTTCCTTGGACTGAATGTGCGATTGCAGGACATCAGTCCACAAGCACAGGGTTCATATCTTTTAAAGAGCTATTACATAATATATAGTGAGAAAACAATATTGAAATATAAAAGATAAAATCCTCCAACTTCATTACAAAACTGAAAAATAAACGAATGCATCATGTCACAATTCAGAACCGTGGACATACTTTTAGTATGATGTTCCATATGTAATATGCCTAAAGCTTTTATTTGTATATCAAACTTTACCTTCTGTACTTTCAAAAAGAAGTTTAAATAAAGTATTTACCAACATTTGACCTATCAGCCACACTATTCCCACTTCTTACAGCAAAATTTACAGTTGCCAGCCAAGGGAATTGGTGAATTTTCTCAGCAGTTTATTCCAATTTTGCCTAGTCCTGGGAAGCTGAAACTTGTTAAAGCACATTTTCCTTTTAACCATGCAGTGCTCTCCTGACTGAACAAATCCACCAACCTTTGCATGATAAAAAGGAAACGACTGGCACCGGGAATACTTAAGATTTTCTACCTGGTTCTAATCTTGATAAAGAGAAAAAATATGTTATAAAAGGATCCCACAGCATGCTTTGATTAACTAATAATCTCCATGGTATGAATAAAATTCAATTATTACTATACAACTCATAATTATGAAACATTTATAATGTATTTGTGGACAAAAGCAAAATAAAGCATTTTTGAAAGCAAAAAACCAAACTTGAAAATGCTCTTTACAAATTATTTAAGTGCAAAAGTAGCTTTCAGATGTATATTCAAAGCTCCAAAGGCATGTTTTACTTCTTTATACTCCTAGCAACTAGTTCTATCAATATTTTTACTGATGTTATCAATATACGAAAACACATTTCTTTGTCCTCAAATTTAAAATCTGATTTATAAAGGGTTTCATATCTATACCTAGTCATAACAAACAGACTCAGTTCCAAATGGGAATATTATAAATTCATCTGGTATTAAAAGACAAAAGTTGTAAAACTTTGCTTAATTATATATCATTAAATAATCATTATCAAAGTTTATTAGTAAGAACTACATCTTGACTAAACTTCAGAATCTTTCACATACCATTTGAGGGCATAATTAGAAATCAAAGGGCCTTAAAAATTAACATTTTGTATTCAACGAGTTGATACACTTCTAACAGAGAGCTGCACTAATATACACTACTTTATATTTCTTTAGTATTATTTAGGTTTGTGGACCAGGTAAACAAAAGAAATCTAACAATTAAAATTTACTGGTTTAATGTACAAAATAAATCACCTTTAATTAAATCTTAATTTATTTTATGTTAATTTCTCTATGTTTTAAGAGACATGTGTAAAATGAAAAGTAATTTTTGATAAACAGCTATATCTAAGATTAAGATATAAAAAATATTAATGATCACTAAGGTGAGATGAATTAATTTACATGTGAAAAATGTATACTATTAAGTACACGCCAATGAATTTTCATTCCTGTGTAACAGAAAACTTGTATTTACTAGGAAAAAATATGACGCAAACTCCCTCTAATGGTAATTAGAGAAAACCCAAATGTACAGAACAATATTATGGAGGCATAATTTTATAGTAGGAAAGAAACCCATTTCCTGTTTGTAAATGAGAAAACTAAAACCTGATGAAGATCATACATTAATAAATAAAGTTTATGGGATTAAAAAAACAATAATACTGGAAAATAATTATTTCAAGTAGAAAGAGAAGAAAACAAAGTTAGAAGAAAACTTTGTTTCTACCAGCTCCCACTCTGCCTTAATTTCAAATGGAAGAGCAAGCTCCTATAAAAAAAATGTTTTAAGTAAAAGGTGAGGGGTCAGTGTTCTTTGGCCTGATCATAAATACATCAAAATGCTTTACCTGGCTACCACAACCCTTGCCTCTAGCTTGCATCTATCTTTTCTTCAAAATTTACAATAACCTGGGTTCATACTCTACTTATCCAAATGAATGCTCTTCTTCATGTGGTTTCTAAGATGGTTTGCGCTTTTAATGCCTTTTCTAAGAAGACGCAGAAAGTCCTGAATTATACTCCTATTATGCCTGATAACTTGAAATCCACCTGGCTGTTCAGAGTACTCTACCTATTACCAATACTACTATAACCATTACTTCTACTACCAGCTACCGCTTACTGAGTACTTATTATATGACAAGCTAAGTACTTTAGTGCTGTACATGATTTCATTTCATCTTTAAATAAACTAGTTTATATAAAGTACTATTACCAGTTAACAAAAAATTTAAAATTTATTTGCCCAAAGTCACAGAACATAGTAAATGGCAGAAATGACATTCAAAACCAGGAATTATGATTCCAGAGACTACACTGTTATTTTATTTATAATCCTGACTTTGAAAGTAACAAAAATAACATATTTACTTTAAGAAATGGTTCAAATTATCCTTTGTGAACATCTCTAGGAAAGAGTGTATCAAATACCATTTTCATTTTAAACTTCTTAAATGTATGTATAACTCACTGGCTCACAATATCAAAACACTGCCAAATCAAGAACTATTAAAAAGTAATAAAGATCTCTCTAGGAAAAAAATGCTACCCAACGTCCAGCCAATCAACAAATAAGAAGCCTTTTTTGGTAAGTTAGAGAATCAAAAAGGGTCAGTTTTAAGACAAATGAAAACATGTCCACTCAAAAACTTGTATATAAATGTTCACAGCAGCATTAGTCAATGCTAAAAATGTGGTATATCCATACAAAGGAATATTTATTATTTGGCAATAAAAAGGAATAAACTACTGATACGTGCTACAACATGGATGAACCCTGACATTATGCTAAATGAATGAAGGCAGTTACAAAAGATCAAATATGGTATGACTCTATATGAGATGTCCAGAATAGACAAATCGACAGATTTACAATAGACAAATCTATAGGGAAAGGAAGTTGGAGGGTAACAGGGAGTGACTAACACACAGAGGATTTTTTTAATGCTGCTTTATTTTTAGAAGGATAAACTGAAACATTAGATGATAATAACTAATGATAAAATGTAGAAATGAGGCCTCAGCTTCTCTAATCATTGCTATGAGAATGTTAATGTGTATTGTCATTTCATGTTCACTTTTGATATCATCTCATTCTGCTATGTAATATAATAATGTATATGGAGTACAGTAAGTAGGTGAGCCTGCATCTCAGGTAAGCACTACATGGAAATCCTGTCCTGCCCATGAGGACAGTGGCCTCCCCACCCCCTCAGATATCCAGCTAAGCTCTTGAGGAACAGTCCTAAGAATCACAAGAGAAAAGACGTGGTGGGCCTCTATAACACAGACAAAGGGCACACAACTACTGCTGGGATTCAACTCATCATTGTTTGGAAATGTCACATCCGTTAAGTGACAGTCCTGGTGCCTGCTAAGGTTCCCCTCTAGCATCTTATTGTTGTATCTGTAGGATGATTTCAAAACTGCAGGAACATTATAGGGGGCTAAAATGTTTTCATGCAAGTCTCCAAACCCATAAACTATGTTACTATTAATTAAAAAAAAAAAAAAAATATATATATATATATATATTTTTTTTTTTTTTAAAGCACAACTGGGTTAAGTTAAGCTCTCAGAAGTATTTGCTGTGATGACATTCCTCTGAAACAGGCTCTTTTTCCTGGATCTGCCTATACTCTCCAAGTCATATGCATGTTCCATTTCTGAAAGTAGGAACGTTCAGAAAACACTACACAAGTGAACTCAAACATTATACTGGGAAAAACTCAGTTTGGAATCACAGCTAAGTTCAAAAGTTAATTTTCTAGAAATTCATATTATTCATTCAAAAGCACAAAAGAACAGAAGAAAGGTTCTGATGAGGAAGTTAAACCATGCATTTTGCTAAGTGCTCTTTCTGCTCACAGAAAGGGTGAGCAGTGAGTTGGAGCAGCTGCTGCAACTTTTGTGTGTCATGTGATAACATGGTGGGTCCCCGCTGAGCCACAAAGGGCACCTCAGTGTGGGCTTTATCTCTTAGGCCTCTTGCTTTCATCACTAAGCAGCTAAATGGTTAGCATTTTTCCGGTCTATGAAGAACATGCAGAAGAGAAAATCTAAGTGTTTGTTTTTTAACTGTAGCCATCACAAAATTAACTTTGCTGCGGAGTTGCTTTTTGCATATGATCACTGTTGCCCTTATTTGAGTAATACTGTAAAATGGGAGAAAAGACAGACTGAGCAACTTTCAAGAGATGAAAGGCCACTCTTTCCCTATAGATGGTGCAGGGCAGAGGGCAAGGACACAAAGAACAAGATCAATTCCATTTTATAGGACAGGCACCCCTGTCACTTTATAGCTTTTTAGTACAGTTGGGCAATATACTTGCTCCTGATGGAAAATAAAGTGCTTGTTGGCCAGGTCCATGAAGCATTTTTGCAGTGAAGCAGCAGGATTGTCCTTCATAAGCCACCACACTGGAGTCTTTACTAAACCCAGGCCTCAAGGAGATTTTAAGCTTCGATTTTTCCATAAGAGCCACCACTACAAAGTACAAGTCCTCTTTCCAAGCTGCCCTGGAGGTTGGAGCTGGGAAACCGGGTGAGAGGAAGCATTTCCCGTGGCACACTGGAAGCTTCCTAACTTTAGAGACTGGGTGGCTTACTCCTTTTCCTGATGATAGGGTTCTTGCATCCAGCATACTTCTTGGCCACAAAGTTCTTGGAGTAGTTCACGCAGTAATACTAGGCCTCCGCAGTGGTGAAACGCTGCCCAGTCAGCATCTTAGGGCAGGTAACACACACAAAGCAGTTGGCAGGCCAGGGCTGATGATCCTGATAATGATTCCTCCAGATGTGATGGCTTTGCTGCACTTCATGCAACATGTGGCATATCTGGCCTCATAGCAAGTCATGCTGTAGAAGTCCTCCTCTTTAGGGAAGATGCTTCCAATACCAACGACTTGCCTGCAATTGCTGCAGGTTAGGCAGTCTTTATGCTAGACAGTCCCCTGAACTCCATGTTTTGATCTCCTGCCACAATTGTCTTAAAACAGCCCTTACACTTGATGGACTCCTCCCTTGTGGTGCACTTGTTGCTCAAGATTTTGTTGTCCTTGGCCACAAAGGTCTCACTGGAGTGAGGGCACTTAGCACGGCAGAAGCAGGTGTCATGCCAACAACAGTTCCTAGAGCACTCCTCCTTGGAGTCTGCACTGATGGGCTTGCGGCATTCCATGCAGATGCTGGCACAGAACTTGTTAAAGCACTTCAGGGGGCAGTGGTGGCCATCTTTCTCCACGTTCTCCTCCGCCTGCATAGGGTCCCTGCAGTAGTGGAAGTCAAACTTCTCAGCCATGATGTCCACCTTCTACCTGGAAGGACCTCACACTGGACGTGTGGAGAATGGGATGTATTTGGCAAGAGTGGATAGTCGTCAACAACATTCAACGTGTTGCCTGGGGATGGTCAGCAGCACAGCTGTCCCAGCGACAGCCACTACCTGCACCAAGGCTGAGACACAGTAGTGGTGGTAGCAGACTCTGCATAGGGGATTTCTTTTTAGAGCAATTTTGGTTAATAAAAATATTCTAAAATGAATTGTGGTGACAGTTGCACAACTCTGTGAATATGCTAAAAACCACTGAAATTATATACTTTGAATTAGTAAATCCTAGAGTTTTATGGTTTGAATGTTTGTGTCCTCCCAAATTCATATGTTGAAATCCTAATGCTTAATGTGATGGCATTAGGTGGTGGAGCCTTTGGGACATGATTTATTTAAATCATGACTGTGGAGCCCTCGTGAATGGGATCAGTGCTAATATAAAATACCCCACAGAGCTCCCTAGCCCCTTCCTCACCATGTGATACAACAAGTGTGTGACCTGAACAGGGGCCTGGCACATGGTACCCTGGTTTCTGAATTCCAGCCTCCAGAACTGTGACAAATAAATTTCTGTTGTTATGAGCTACCCAGTCTGTGGCATTGTGTTACAGTGGCCTGAATGGACTAAGATATATGGTATATAAATTACAGCTCAATAAAGCTGCCAAGTATCCAGTCTCTATGGTCTCTTTAAAAGCTTTTGAGTAAGCATTCTAAAGTTTCCATTCATGTTAAGGCAATTTTTATTTGAATTTATTTGAATTCTCCTATTTCAATCCATTTTCCTAGAATATTCCATATTCCATATATATTTATCTAAATTATAGCCCAGAAGTAAAAATAACTACAAGGGGCAAATGAGGTATAAAAATGACTTGAAATTGAAATAAAAAATTAGAAAGTGATTGTTTTTACTATTAGGTTCTAAACTTTCTCCTAATATCAAAATTTTTGTAACTTAAAACTGCTTAAGAGTGCATAATAATTTTACTAAGAATAAGACATGCTTTGACAAAGAAGTGTATGACACCCTTAGTAACTATAATAATTTACCTTCTTCTTGCAAGGTATATTAACTATAGTTTGTGAATGTATTTTTATATCATACAAGCTGTTAAGACTTTGGAAAAATATTTAAAGTGACGTAACATGAAGACAATTATTAAAATTCCTTAGGTTTTCTAATATGTTTCCTGCAAACTTACCATCTGTACACTTTTTTCCAATTCCTGGGGAATTGCAAATGTAGATGAAGGAGCCTGAGTAAGAGGCCATGCACCAGCCTAGAAGAAAAAAGGGTAAAATAAAAAAATTAAATATATAACCATCTAACTTGAAAGTAAATATTAATAAAATTATTTAAGCAACTACGCACTTCTTTTTTTCTTCCTCAAAATGTTGATAAAACCTATGGCATTACTATCATGGCACATTTCATTCCAAATCAACATAACTTAAAAAACTATAATACATTAACTGGAAGAAATGTAAGTAAGCATCCATTTATTAAGCCTTTGTTTCAGAGTTCTTGAAATTATTAGTAAACGTCCACAATAAAATACATATTCATACCTGTAGAACATATATTTGAAAACTAATCCCCAAATCTATAACGGTGTCTTGATTTTTGATAAAATTGTTGAACTTATTGTTCAGGTCAGCACTGACACTCATATCTGTATACATCCGATGTAGCTTGCTGGTAAACTCATAACCACAGGCTTGCTGAAAAAAAAAGTGTTAAAATACACAATTTAAAAAGGGAAATAACAAAACATACTGATTAATAAGAATGTTTTACTATTGCTAAGCCTATGGTCTACTATACAGGAAAATTATCAACTACTGAATAACAGGATAAAAATGAATCAGTTACTACTTATCAATGTGTAAGCTAAAATGATGTAAAAATAAGCAAATTCAATTGTACTACAAACCTTGTACTTAAAGGAATACTTTAGGTGTATTCATTTATGAGTAATACACATCTTTTGTAAATTTAACACTTTATCTTGTGAATGATTCCATATCAATATATAGAGAGATTTGTCCTTTTAACAGTGTTTGCATATCCCACCATATGAATATACCTTTAACCTGTTATACATTTAACCAGTCACCTGTTGATGAATTGTTTTGTTACATATAATTCTGCAATAAACATCCTTCTGTGCTAGTAGCATAATTTCTAGGACATTGACAGATCCAAGCTTATGTTACCTTTAATTTATTGATCATGGCTTCTTCAGAATCCATAGACATAGATAACCCATGAATTAAACGTTTCGCCAGCATTCTTGCGTAGAACTATATTTAAAAAAAGTATTTTTAAGATTACTTGCCTTCTGATGATTTAAAGTTAAAAAATAAATCAAAGCTGACTGAAACACAAATACCTTCTGAAAAACATCCTTATCATCAATATATTTGAAAACGGTAATGAAGCTGGTGAGTTTGTCTTCCACTTCATTCTCGGTCATCCCCTTCGCTGATTTCTTTAGTAAGTTGTCACAGTACTTAGCAAGCTCAAAAAGAAATTGACAGTAAATCTTATAAGGGGCCCTTCTGTACATATGCCTCAAAGGAGGCAAAATGACATCAGTACAAAATAAAATCAATGGACACAGTCCCTAGCATCCTAAAGCTTATGTTTTAAAAATCATGAACATGCACTAAAGAACTTAAAAATGTATGTCATAAGGCAATTTAAAAATAATTATAAATAAGTCAAAATCTAATCAACACTTAGTTACCAATAAAGCATTGATATAAGTAATATAAGTTTCAAAAAACACCTAGGTGAGTTTTGAGCAATTCTATAACTTTTGATTTTAAACAAGTACTTTTTTTTACTCTTACAATAACATTGTAATTAAGTTTTCTTTAATGATTATAAAAAATTTATCATCAAATTTCCTTTAGATTTCAGATAAAATAAAATCTGAGAAGCAATGCAAATTATTTTAGAGCAAACATACTTTAAAACCCAAACTTTATAAAATAGAATATTTTCTCCTTCAGTTATTTCTTAAGAAAAGGCTGTAGTATATGGTCTACTGCATTCTACTACATTCCTTAAATGACAATATGACGTAATAATAATTTTTATTTTTAATAATTTAATTTCATGTATTTTTTTCTGAAAAATGCTACAAAAACAAATTAATTTGACATTCTCCTCAGTGTTCATTTTCTAATAGTAATATTCCATAAGAATATTTTTAAGCAACCATCAAACTTACCAATTCAGGAGCTTTGCAAACAGACTTGGGTTCTCTGTAATTTACAACTGATGTGAGGGCCTAAATTGAAAACAGGCCAATAATTAGCCACCAGTAATAAGGTAAAAGTACAGCTGGTTTGATATATGCTATAATCTGTATGTTCATAAATTATTACCTCACAAAAAAACCCACAGCATTTTGGTAAGTTTGTTAATTTTGTTTTCATATCTAACACAGGGTAAACTCTTCTGTAACCCTCACAATAATTACATATTCCATTCCTACTAAAAGCTATTGTCTGTAACTCATTAGTGATATTGAAATACAGATATAATAAGGCTATACTTTTTTTAATCTTGTAACAACCATGGAAGTAAAATTCATTTAAAGTACAGCAAAATTCAAGTTTGTAAAATACATTTATTTTTCTTTCAAACACTATTCAACATAGCCTAAATATTACATTCAAAGAAAAAAATCAACACTAAAGAATATTATACAGGTATTTTCAGAACATACTAGTTTATTAGCAATTCCCCTGATACAGCATAATTATGCAAAACTCAGTTCTCATAATTCAAGCATTCAATTTAACCATTCAGTTATTAATTTAAAAGTTACATTATAACTATTTTGTTTTTTACATTTAAATTACTTAAGATTAATCTTCATGTCTAGATTAGAAATCTCGTAATTAGAAGCCCTAATTCTAAAACTGCCTTAAAGAATAATAAGTAGGCTTCTGATCAAGATGGCAAAATAAATAAATTTTGTGCTCTCCTCCTCCCACGGTATCATAATTACAACTAATTATAGAACCACCACCCTTGAGAACCATCTGAAGACTGGCCGAACAGAACTGCTATAACTAAGGATATGAAGAAGCAGCTACTTTGAGACTGGTAAGAAGGGTGGAGATACGAAACGGGCTAGTCCCACACCTGTGTGGCAGTTAATAGACTCCCATTGAGGAGCCAAGGAGTCCCAGCTCCACACTGGGCTGCTCAGACCCATACTGCACTCTCCAGCCCGGTGCACCAGTGGCAGGAAAAGAAGTCCCCACAACATCTGGCTGTGAAAATCAGGAAAGACTCAGTTTGGGTGAGACAGAAGGCTGTTGTAGATTTCATAAAGGTCCTGAGCACAGAATCAATCACTCACAAATACTTGCCCTATGCTCCACAGAAGGGACAACCACTCAAAAACCACCAGGAACATATGGGGAAGAACTGAACTGCTGGCTTCAAGGAAAGGGCTGGAGGGGCAGCTCTCTCATGGACTAAAGAGCTGGCAGGCACAATGTTTCTTTGTTGAGCCCTCCCCACACACAGCCTACAGGCACAGAAGGAAACCAACTGTGTCTCCATCAACTGAACTTCCATCAAACTGGCTAACACCATTCTCACCCCATTCTAGTGATTCTCTGAGACCTTGTCCTACCAAATTCATGTGTCCAGCTCAAACCTCTTTCAGAGACTAATGCATGCACACATGCCACTGGCGTGGGCCCGAGCCGCAGATTTTCCTAAAATCTCTCAAACGTCCACAAAATGCAAACAAGCAGCAGCTGGCCTTGGCATACCTTATATCACTTGTGAAGCAGCCTCAAGTCTAGCACTAATAGTTACCAGCCTAGGTTCACAGCATAACCATCCTAGGCACCTCTAAGCCCAGCAAAGGCAGCTACCAACCAGATCACTTTGTAGCTCCTACCAGGTAGCCCCAGGCTGGGTACAGGCAGTATCTGACCTTGGCCTGCACTGGAACCCCTCCCAAGAGGCTTAAGAACCGGTATACCTGGTGGCCGCTTCAAACCTAACCAGAGTACCACCACCCAATTAGCGCCACAAACAACACACCCAAAGAGTAGGCTCGGCAGACACCAGAGACCTAGTAAAGCGAATTCCACTCTATGGGTCAACCTCCACACAACAGTTTGTCTGCTATAGTCAGGGCCAGTCCTCACAGCCAGTCAGCCTGAGGGTCAATTCCACCCACTGATGTGTCAAAAGGAATCAAGGCTCAACTACACAGGAAAGCACACACAGCCCACACAAGGGACACTCTGGAGCATCTGGCTCAGATGAACAGTGAGACTGAGCCACTGGGTCCCACAGGACACATGCTACATAAGGCTACCCGGCCAAGACTGGGAGACAGCAGATCTACCTAATACATAGAAACAAACTCAGAGAGGCAGCCAAATGAAACAAAGAAATATCCCAAAAGAAAGAACAGGAAAAACTCCAGGAAAGAAACTAAACAAAATGGAGGCAAGCAACGTACCAGATGCAGAGTTCAAAACACTAGTTATAAGCATACTCAATGAATTCAGGGGAAGAATAGATATTCTTGGTGAGAACCTCAACAAAGAGATAGAAAACATAAAAAAGAACCAGTCAGGAATGAAGAATACAATAACTGAAATAAAGAATAGAGGGAATCAACAGCAGATTAGATAAATTAGTGATTTGAAAGATAAGGTAGCAGAAAACAGCAAGATCAAAATAGCAAAAAAAAAAAAAAAAAAAAAAAGAGGACAGTTTAAGGGGTGCCTGGGAGAGTATCAACCATGTCAACATTTGCAACATAGAGGTAACAGAAGGAGAAGAGAGAGAGCAAGGGATTGAAAACTTATTTGAAAAAATAATGACCAAAAACTTCCCTAACCTGGCAGAGGAAATGGACATACAAGTCCAGGAAGTGCAGAGAATCCCAAATAAGATTATTCCAAAGAGGCCCACACCAAGACACATCATAATTAAAATGTCAAAGGTTAAATACAAAGAGAGACTCTTAATGGCAGGAAGAGAAAGGCAGTTAGTTACCTACGAGGAGCTCCCATGAGACTGTCAGCTGATTCCTCAACAGAAACTTTGCTGGCTACAAGGGATTGGCACAAAATATTCAAAAAATGATTAAAAGCAAGGACCCACAACCATGATTACTCTACCCAGCGAGACTATCATTTAGAATCGAAGGAGAAAACAAAGAGCTTCTCCAACAAGAAAAAGCCGAAGGAGTTCATCACCAGCAAAACAGTATTCCAAGAATGTTAAAGGGACTTCTTTAAGAAGAAGAAAATTAAATTGAGATATGAGGAAGAAAATATCACAAAGAAAAAAGTTCTTATTGACAAAGGCAAAAACATGATAAAAAAAGTGGATCAACCAACACTAGTACAAAGGTTAAAAGGCAAGAGTAGGAAGATCATGAATAATTACAAGAGTAAATTAAGGGATACACACAAACATACACATAAAAGAAGTAAAAAATAATGACAAAAACAAATGGAGGGGTGAGTAAAAACGGTAGTGATTTTAGAATGTGTTCGAACTTAAGGGACCATCAATTTAAAACCGACTGCTAGAAACACAGCTTAGTATATACGAAATATATTGTAACCACAAACCAAAAATCTATGACATATACAAGAAATAAAGGAATCCAAACACAACACCACAGAAAGTCATCAACATACAAGAGAGCAAGAGAATAAGGAACAGAGAATTATAAAAACAATCATAAAACGATTAATAAAATGGCAATAACTATATACCTATCAATAATTACTTTAAATATGAACAAATTAAATTCTCCATTCAAAAGTCAAATGTATAAAGAAGTGGTACATGTATAAAGTGGAATATTATTTGCCATAAAAAAGAATGAAATCTTACAATTTGCAACATGGAAGGACCTAGAGGGTATTATGCTAAGTAAAATAAATCAGACAGAGAAAGCCAAATTCCATATGGTTTCACTTACATGTGGAATTTAAAGAACACGGTAAATGAATAAACAAAAGAAAAACAGGCTCCGGGTACAGAGAACAAAGCAATGGTTCCCAGATGGGAGGGGAGTTGGTGAAAAACATGAGGGTATTAAGAAATATAAATTGGTAATTACAAAACAGTCAAGGGATGGAAATTACTGTAAAGGGAACATAGTCAATAATATTGTAATAACTATGTATAGTGTCAGGCGGGTGCAAGACTTATCAGGGGATCACTTCTTAAGTTATATAGATGTCTAACCACTATGCTGTATACCTAAAACTAATATAATATTGAATGTCAACTATAATTGAAAAATTTCTTTAAAATTAAGAAAAGAACAGTAAGTAAATAAAGAGAATTACAGTTGACCCTTGAACAACACAGGTTTAAACTACATGGGTCCACTTTTACCCTATTTTTTGTCAATAAATACTGTAACTGTATTTTCTCTTCCCTATGATATTCTTAATAATATTTTCTTTTCTGTAGCTTATGATTGTAAGAATACCATATATAACACATACAACATACAAAATATGTGTTAGTCAACTACATTATCTATGAGGCTTTTGGTAATATCAATAGGCTATCAGCAGTGAAGTTCTGGGGCAGGGGGGTAAAAAGTTACAGCGAATTTTCGACTGCTCTGTGAGGAGTACTGGTGCCTCAAACCCTTGCGTTGTTCAAGGGTCAACTGTATATATACAGACATTCCCCAACTTAAGATGGTCAACTAACGAGTTTTGTGTTTACAGTGGTATTAAAGCAATATGCACTCAGTAGAAGCTGCCCTTAAAATTTTGAACTGTGATCATTTCCAAGGCTAGTGATATGAGGTACAACACTCTCTGTGATGCTGGGCAGTAGCAGTGCGTCACAGCCCCCAGTCAGCCACGCAATCACAAGGGTAAACAACCAATACTCTGTACTATATTCATTGTGTTAGATGAGTGTACTCAAATATAAGCTAATGTAAGTGTCCTGAACATGTTTAAGGTAGGCTAGGCTAAGCTTTTATGTTCAGTAGGTTAGGTGTACAAATGCATTTTCAACTTATGATTTATCGGGATAAAACCTCATTGTAGGTCGAGAAGCACCTAGAGAAATAGATATTATATATATAAATTTAAAAGTTACCTTATCCAATGCACTCATAAAGTGCTGATCACCATTCAAAACAGTGTTGATAAGTTGAACAAATTTACCATGTACTTCCAAAACTGACTCCACAAATAGTGTTGGCATCTAGAAATATAAAATACGAAGTACAAAAACATATTTTAAGAAGTTCAAAGATATAATGAGCCTTATTAAAGAGTTATTTAATTAAGAGTAAAATTTTCCCCAAGCTAATTAATGTTATACATGCACGCATACCCTCAAAAAATATTTTTAGCTAAAATGATCTTAAAAATCTCAAACTCTGAGGTTGAAATTAGCTGTCACTGAACACCAAAAATGCAGGACTATAGTTTCTCTGCCAGAAGAATCCATTAAAAACACATTTCTCTCCGGTGATGGAATATCATATGTTAAGGGTAATAAGATACAATCTCTGAAGCACTAGGCCTATCAATTTCATAGAGGATTATACAAACAAAAATTGCCTTCAAAGCCACTGAAGGCTCAAAGAGAGAGCAGAGTTCAAAAGCCAGTATCTAAGAAAACTGAGATCCTGGAGCTGGGCAATTCCCCACATCTCAGAGAGAAGAAATGCTAGTGCAAAAGTGATTTTTACTTTTAATGGCACTAAATATAAAATTAGTACCTAAGACTTAACTAAGCAAGCTAAAATTATTTGAGTTTACTACTAATGCATTCTCTTGTATGGCTATTGCCCAGTCCTTGACACTAAACTCATGCTTCTATGCTCAATGTCTTTTAACACCCTGAATACGTAAAAACTAATAAAATAAACCTAATAAATAACAGACTAATAAACCTAAGCAATATAAACTAACAGTTTTACAAAAACAGAAATTTTGTATCTCACTATGGCAAGACATAAAATCTAATGATTATTTGCTAAAGTCAAGTAAATCTACAACTAAGGTGATGAGCATCTAATAAATGCCCCTAAACAACGATGCCTATACATAAATTACTGCAGTATAGATAAGCAAATAGTTCTACCTAAAAAAAGAAGAAACATGTCATGTCATGTCTATTCTATTTATCAACTATCACTAGTAAAAATAAGGAAGGCCATCAAATAAGATTTGATAAGAACACAATTTGACAGAAAAGATGCCTTGTTATAAATAGTCATTTGATTAGCAGGGAACTCTTAAGAAAGATGGATATTAGGGACATGAGGGTCACTAATATTTATGGGTACTTTGGAGGAGCAATCATATATTTTGGGAAGTTTGTTTTAATCTAAACTTGCCCCTGGGCTACCAAATTCAGGGCATATGTAAAGACAGCAAATTGTGAGTTGTCTACATTACTGTTGATTAATTCCATTACCACTGCAACTATTAATGCCAGCTACACAGAAACATAGTAACAGCAAACATATTTTATGAGGTTCATTAATAATTGTTACATGAACACATCAGTGTTTAACTCAGAAGCCTATTTCATTCAATAATTTTCTAATAATTTGATAATTCCAAAATGTGTCCAACAATCTCTAGGTTTAAACTATTTTAATAAAGATGTTTTATTTATTGGCATAGTAGAACTTTTCTTTCAAGGTTTATAACAGTAAAGAAAAAGATAATCTGATTAAGAAAAATATTTTCCAGTTCTTTATATAACTCACATTTTCCTGAGTAAGATTACTGGTTGCTCTAAGGCCCTCATCATGGATATGATTTTGCAGCTCCTGAATCATATGAGGTAAACCAGTGGACACAGCACGGAGTAGGACATACATATTTGCCATGTCTGAAGGGGAAAAAAAATTGATTATTAAATTTCCAAAGAGTTCAACAATTTTTTTAATATATTAGGTAATGTATGGTTCAAAGTGCAGAATTACAAAAGAGTATGCAGAGAAAGTCCCCCACACCTGCCTCCCAGCCACCCAGTTCTCCTCCCCATGGGAAAGCAATACTGTGGTTGTTTAATATCTTTTCAAAGCTGTTTCATGCACATTCAAGCAAATACATATATTCTTCCCTCTGTCCCTTTTTATAAAAATAGTGTAATGTATTTTATGTATCATTTGCAACTTCAGAACACAACATTTTAACTTAGAGATCTTTTTATATCAGTACATAGAGTGTTTCCTAATATTTTACAATTGCAAAGCACTCCGTTATATGGCTATATTACAATTACTTAACTGATGGAAATTTGGTTGTTTCCAATCTCTTGATATCACGATGTTACAATTACTAATTCTGTATATGGGCAAGAATATCTATAGTATAAATCCCTAGAAGTGGGATTGCTGTGTCAAAGCTTAATCTTCTAAAAGGATCCTTCTAAACAAATCTCCCAAGAGCAGGGAGCTCCAATGCCAACAGTGTGTTATCAAATGCGCTGCTGATCTCTGCTACTGAGGTGAAAAATGATGTCTCAGTGTAGCGGTTTATAAACTTTTTATTGAAGTATAACATACAAACAAAAAAGTGTATAAACCAAAACTATATATTTCAATGAATTATCACAAGTGAACACACACACACACCCATATAATCACCACCCAGGGTAAGAAACAAACATTACCTACACCTAGAAGTCCCCTTCACACCTCTTCCCAATCACTACTCCTCTTGCTCTTCTGCAAAGGTAATCACTGTCATAAGTACTACACCACAGATTAGTTTTGCCTGTTTTGAACTATTTAAAAAATGGAATCATACAATTCTTTCATGTTTAATTTCTTTTGTTCAACATGTTTATAAGGTTTATATGTATGTTGTTGTATGTAGATGTAATTAGTTCATTTTCACTCTTCTATAATAGTCTATTGTATGAAATACTACACTTTATCCATTCTACTGTTATGGGACATCTGAGTGTTTCCAGTTTGGGGCTATTACAAATAATGCTGCCATGAACATTCTTGTACCTGTTTTTTGTATATACATGCATGTACGTTGGCCAGGGATTATATATCTGGGAGAGGAATGGCTAGATCATAAGATATACATATATTTAGAGTTTGCAGTTAATGTCAGCTTTTCAAAGTGGTTGTATCAAGTTATATTCTCAGTCTAGTGTATAACAAGTTCCCACAACTCCATATGCTTCCCAACACTGATTACTTTCAGTCTTTCAAAATTTATATCAAAATGTAAATGCTGATATCTTAGTGTGGTTTTAATTTGTATTTCCTTATTTGAATAAGACTGAGTGCCTTTCTTCATGCTTATTGGCCATTTGGATATCCTCTACTCTCTGTGCCTGTTCAAATGCCTTGATCATTTTTTGTTCTGGGCATAAACCTTTTTCAGTCTTTGCAAATATATTAATACCCTATGACTATCTTTTGATGCTCCAAAGTTCTTAATTTTAATGCAGCCCACTTGATCAATCTTTCTGTTCTTATTTAAAATATCTTTCCCTATCTCAAGGTCATGACATTAGTCTCCTATATTATCTTCTAAAAGTGTTATTGCTTTACATTTAGATTAAAAGCCTACAGCAACATGACTGATTTTGCATATGGTATCTGGAATAGAGATCAAATTTCGCCTTTTCCCAAAGGAGTATACAGTGAACTCAGCACTATGTGTTGAAAAGCCTATCTTCCATGAACTGCTCTGCAGTGCCCCCTTGGTCTTAAATCAAGTTATCTATATACATAGATATATAGTTATTATATATATAGATATCTATATCTATATCTATATATAGATATATATAGATAGATATAGATATGAGGGTTATTTCTAGGCTATTTTATTCCAATGGTCTAATTGTTTATCCTTGCACCAATGCCTCATTGTCTTCATTATTGTGGTTTTATGATGTTATGCTATCCTGCAAAGTCTTCCCATCGTGGTCTTAACACTGTCTTGACTACTTTTAGTCTAAGAGTATAACTTTTAGAATTAAAAAAAAAAATCTTTAGTTTTGAGTGGATCACCCAGGATCTATAAATCAATGTTGCTTTCAACAATGTTTAGCTTTTTGTATATATCTGGCACGTATCTTGTCAGGATTATTCCCTGCTATTTGAAAATTCATTTTTTCACTGCTTATTGCTAGCATCTCATTGTATTTTTATTTTGTATATCATCTATTTTGAGACTGAGCATCTCCATATATTTAAAATCCATTTATATTTTCTTTCCATATTTTTTTGCCTTTTTTCTACTATTAGACCTCTTTATGTATTAAGAAAATTAGCCCTTGTGATACATAAAACTGTACAAACACATTTTCCCAGCTTTTCTTCTGACTTTAGAATACACTTTGAAAATATACTTTTCCAAAATAATCTTTCAAAATATGTTATAATCTGTAAAAAGGCATACTGACTATTTTAGAGACTATTACTAAAATATACTTTGAAATCTAAGGTGACTTGAAGACCATGTAAAAAGTGCATTTATAACTTAATTCATGTTTCATAGCACTTACCATTTTTTTTCTCTTGTCGAATGATATTATGACATTCTGCATGTAAGAACTGTAAGTGGTCTGCCACCATTCGTTGCTGACACTCATGAATCACTTTTGTATATGAACTTGGATGCAAGTATTTTCGACATCGAATTTCTTCATCTTTTAATCTACCTAGAACCTTTAGAAATATATTCTTACAGTCATAAACTACTATGAGAAAAAAACTGTAATATCAGTAACTTAATTTTAATGCTCAATTAAACACGGTCATGTAACAAATAAAGATTACATAACCAATTTAAACCCACATCCATAAACCTTTTCAAATTTTATATATGCTACTAGCTACATTTCATCACAGTCTTATGAACTAAAATTATGTGATCTTCATTTTGTCTTCATTTACTGACCCTGATCATCCTATTATACAGACAACCTAATAAGCAACAGGAAGAGAGGGTAAAGATTATTTAAAACCAAAACTGGTGGTCACTTATGAATATTTAACTATTCATCTAAAAAGTAATTTACATTAACTGGATCAAGTAGATTATTTTCCATTGGTTCCTCTTCTTATAAAATGTAAATGTAAACGATACGTACATGAGAGTTAACTATTACAATAAAGATTTCACTGAAATATTTTAAAGTCAAAATATTCATAGTCATAGTTTTAAATATATCAATCAAGACCTTTATTAAAGCTTATCCTACTTAAAAAGCACTGAGCTACAAACAATACACTGGTTAACATAAACAAGAACTAATAAAGATAACAGCTAAAGAATTTGGCTAATCTCTACCTCAAAATAAAACTAGATTTGAAAATCATGCTAGCATAACACATACATATACAAATGTTTAGGTTTTTAAAATATTCTATAACATAAAGCTATGTAACTAGAGTTTTGAACTTAACTGTTCCCAGGGAACTATGTGCATTTAAGCCTTTATGAAGCATTCCTGAGTTTGCCTGGGCATAAGAAGGTGATGTCAGGAGGGAAGACAGCGTTGAGGGGGAAAATAAGACATCATTCCTGGATACCACTCAGATATTTTTTGATAAAAATGAGGCTCAAGACTAAGGAGAGACACATAGTTCTACCTTTCCCATTGTGCTACCCTGTGGAACCGGGAGTTAAGGGCAAATTCATAGAAACCTAAAGTGGGCAAGAAGGGGTCTAGATTAAAAGGTGTTTGTCATGTGTTTTTTCAAATTAAAATTATTGGGTGACATTAGTTAATAAAATCAAATAGGTTTCAAGTGTACAATTCAATAATATATGTTTATTGCATATACCGCATATTTCATCAACTAAGAAAGTCATTTGGTCAATAAATTTATTTTAAAAAGTTCTTAAAAGGATATGACTATTTGTCATTTATAACATACTATAAGTGATTTTAATCTATTTATGAATTAATTAACTGCAATGGGAATTAGAGTGTGGGCCCGAGGAAGGTGAAGGAGTGTAAGAAAATTAAAAACATAAAACAACAATAAGTGGGTGTGAGGTGAAGCTGGGGGCTGGGGTAGTTATCAACAAGGTTGTAGTGTCTCAATGGAGGGCTCTACATAGTTACAAAAGGCCAAAATTAGAGGAAAGATACAGAAAGGGAAGTAGGAAGGCTACAATAATTAGTCTGTTAACTAAATAAACTACTCTTATAAATGCTATTTTCCAAACACAATTCTAATGGCCCTCTTTTTAACAGTTTAAGATGCAATTTACATATCACATATTTCACAAATTTAAAGTGTGCAATTCAATGTTTTGGTATATTACATTATTAGTTTTTTTAAAACACTGACAAAATATATATAACGTCAAATTTGCCATTTTAACCATTTTAAATGTATAATTAAGTGGCGCTAATTATAATCACAATGTACAACTATTTCCAAAAACTTTTTCATCACACCAGAAAGTCTATAACCGTAAGCAGTAACTCTCCATTCTCCCCTCCCTATAACTTCTCCCCCCCTATAACTTCTAATTTACGTTTTTGTCTCTATGAATTTGCTTAGTCTAGATATTTCATATAAGTAAAACCATATAATTCTTTTATGGCCTCTTTTTGAGAGCCCATTATAATGAGGAGTGTTATATATCACTGATCAATTCAGGATTGGATCGAGACCTTTAATGAGCCTCAGATGCAAGAAGGACTGAAAGCTAAGAACCACTGACTTAATATAATGTGAACCACTGACTTAATATAATGTGTACTTAATAGATGAAGAAAAATGTCCTAGATGACTTACTCAATTGTCCAGGGCTAATTAGTGCCAGTGGCAGGAAGAGATTTAAACAGCTCAGACTTCTGGGTCCAGGCTTTATGGACTATACAACAGTGTATCAGTAAGTAGTGATATTGCTTGACCTATGTTCTATGGAGGCAGACTATTGCTATTCAACTTATATTTTATCTTTCTTGGCTAAACAAAATGTTTGAAATCCAACACTGCAGATTAAAACATCATTAAAATTTCTAATATATCTTGTATGATGACTGAATTTATAATATGACTATTCTTTCACTGAAAAAATATATATGGAATTTTAAAAATGGTAGTCAATATGTGTTGGTTTAATGATTAGTTATTTCTTCTGGAGAAATTAAATTTTTTCTCAGCTTTCCAAAAACTTAAGAGACCAAAAGAGTGACCTATGCAAGTATATGCTTATATTTTCCTTATTTTTTCTCCCATTTTAAAGAAAGATAAAAACCCAAATATCTAGTTTCTATATTTATCCTGTACTCTAAACATATCCACTAAACATAAAAGTTTATTATTTTGCCAAGAATGTGAATATGTATTCATTTTAAAGACAAGCAAATCAAGCAATCAGGAGTTATCAAAAAGCATCAACCATGATGAAAACTGGAATAGCATTTTTTCTCATGAAAAATGTATAGCAAGAACAATGATTTATCAATAGATGTTATACATTAACTATTATTACTCAGAGTACTGATCAGACTTTTTCCACTCAAAAAAAAAATCTTTTAACTAAGAAACCAATGTTAAAAAAACCATGCCTGAATATACAATAGATAATGTATTCAACATGTTTTCTTTCTTACCTTTTCCATATACTGTGAGCAGTTTGATTCTTGTAATAAATTTGAAGCTTCTTGTTTGTAATACTCTCCTGTTTCAGTCAGAAAGGGAGACTCAAAGATTTCCTGATAAAACTAAATAAATCAATTAAAATCGTATTGAAAAAAATTCAAACAAGTAATTTAAGAAATTAAATATCTGATTATTCAAGTTTTTAAAGGAGGCTTTTTACCTTTAAGGGGAATTTTTTCTTATACTGTTCAACATGAACAAAGGAGTTAATAACCCCGTGGATTACTTTCTGGTTTGGGTCTTCTCCACCACGATCACTAAAACAAGGTATAACACAAAATGTTCTTGAGAATATAAATTATCTATGAAAATATATCAAAGTATGCCAAAATATGACTGCTTATTCTATTGGTCTAATCAAATTATAAAGCATTTTAAAGGTCCATGCATGCATGATGCTTAAAAATAATTTTTCATATCATAGCTGAATATTTGATATTTAATGTACACATCAGATGTCATTTCAATAAATAAAAGAAAAGCCTTGATTGAAAAATCAAATATACTCTGTTGATACTAAGATGATACTTTTAGAGTACATATGAGCCCATCAGTTCAAGACTTTAATACTGGTGGTTAAGTATATTTTAATTTCATTTGCCACAAATTCTATTATTAGAGGATTCGGTCTGAGAATTCAGTCTCTGAACCATTATAAGCATGCCTATAGTAATTTGATAGTATGCATTCCTCAGAGGTAATATTCTATATAACATATCAGTCACCAAAATGACTAACAGCTATGTTTTCTCTGTAAGTGATCTACTAGAGCTACCGAGTTCCTTTCCATTCAAGCACAAAGGTATTTCTCTATTTAGAAGTTCAGTGAGATATGTTTCAGTATTTCTATATTCCTTTATAGTTGCTAAGGTATCTAAAATCATCTCATTATTCATGTGACATTTGATAAGTTCCTACTTAGTCAAGGCATTACTGTGATACAAGTCTTAATCATGATTTTTAAAATGTTGGTGAATAACAGCCTTTCTAATTATAGAAATAGAAAAATGAAATAAATTTATTACAGAGCCACAGTAAAACAGTATGGCCCTAAGCTGGGAGTTTCTGACTGCGGCACTAATGATCAATTCAACCCATTATATAATCAGAGGTTTACCTTTCTACTAGCAATCTTCCACCTCACTTTAAAATTTATTTTTTTAATTAATAAGAGAACAACAGAAAATATATTACCATCATTCCCTAGTAAAAATTTTTTGTTCTTTATAGTAAGATATAAAGACTTTCTAACATTTAAGAAAAATATCGAGGCAATTACCTTTATAAATTAGTGTCCCTCCCTGCCTCTGCATCTCTCTAATCCTCTTTCATTCTTCCTTTAATTATCTGGATAGTCTGGGAAAAGGTTTTTTGTACATGAATTAATATGGCTACAGTAATTCTGTGAGTCATAGATCTTAGATACAAAGCCTATGTTTTGATATTATTAATAAGAACAATGAGTTCATATAAGGTCACATAACGAGCTCATTTCCTCTGTTCACCTTCGTTAGTTCCCTCTTAACCCCAAATTAAATCTGGTGAAATAATGATCTAAATTATCTTATCTATTTGAAATACATCACTTTTTTCTTTTTAACTTCACCAAGAACCAAATGAAAATCGGCTAAGAATTAGAAAAATCTAAATATTTGGAAAATCAGGTTACCTAAGATTCTTTTCATGACCAAATCCTATTGTCCCTGTTCAGCACCGGGAAAATTTCCACTCCTGCTATTCTCAGCATGCTTGACATTTGATCCTGATCCCAAAAGGCCCAGATAAGCTGGATTCAGGTAAGGTACTGCCTAGAAAAAACATTGATAGTCCTAGTGCTTAATAACTAAGTTGTCCTCCCTATAAGAACAATATCTGAACTCAGAAATTCTTAGGCATAATTATTCAGTCTTATAGATTACCATATATTTTACAACTGCATAAAAGGTACTATATACAATCATTATAAATATATTGCATTTCTATTAGGCTAACAGATAATGAAAATAAACTGTGAAATGATGCTAAGTTAGCAACATACACTGACTAAATTGGTCATCTGAATAAAACTGGTCTCATCTAAGAACAGTGGTCCTAAGAGATGAGCCTTAAAAAAAAAAGAATACAAGAAATTTTTAGAAACATGACATTATTTGATTTTAACAGGACTGTGTGGAAAATGCCCACAACAACCATAATGAAAATCCCAAGAGAATAAAACAACTCATCTGGGGTAATGAGGACTAACAGGAAAGTTCAGCCCTTAAGACCAGGATTTTGGAGTCAGACTACCTGGGTCTTAGTCCTGACTGCATTAACGTATCACTTTGGGCGGATGCTTAACCTCTTATCATAAAAAGAGTTCCTGTTCTGTAAAGTGGGCATAATTAAAGTCCCAACCTCACAAAGATGTAGTAAAGATTAAGTACAATCCAAGAAAGCACATAGTACCTAGTACATGAGTAAATAATCAACAAACATTAGCTAATACTTTACCACCAATAGGAGCAAAATGGAAGAATTTGCATTATATTAGAGAAGAAAATAAAGCTGAGAGACCAAAAAAGTACTGATGTGATTTTTAAAACAAGGATTTAAAGCCAACTAACTGTGCATTTAACTCAAGACAGAATATGAGGTTTGTGAGTGTCACTAAAACTTACAATACAATGTCTAAAACTTACAATACAATTCTCAAAAGTCCTGATACTGATATATGACAATGGGCAAATTGATCTCTAAGCGAAAACTTCATTTACCCCTATATTTAAAATGAGAACAGTTACAGCAAACTAAATGCAGCCTCCTGCTCCCACTTACACCTGAGAAATGACAGGACGAATGCTTTTTTAATACTCCATTGTTGGCAGGAGCCCTTGGACTTGTAGAAAGTGAAAAAAGATGGAAAGAAGATGTTATAGTATAGACCAATAAAACTACTAACCAAAACACACAGAGAAAAAATTGCTACCAGGAGAGGGTTGGGAAGACAGGCAAGAAGCGGCATACAGCAAAAGCTGGATGCAACACAAAGTAGACAAAACCAGCTAGGTCATCAACAGAACAAAGCAGCCTCTGGAGCAAGGCAACAAGAACAGCTCTGTGTGCGTTCCGCTGGAGCAGTAAATGTGGTACCTGAGAAGAGGTGAGGAAGGACAACCTCTGTACCCAGATGACTGCTGCAACACTCATCTGAGAGCACTACCTGGGCTCCCTGACCGCCATCTTGGAAGGGCACTGGGAAATTAAGAAAACGTTTCACACACAGATTGGCAAGATTTGGTAATACTAAGAATTGGCGAGTGGAAGAGAAACAGGTCTTCTCAGACTCTGCTTGTGGAAGGACATGTACTTCAGAGGGTAGACTGGCAAAATTCTAAATGCACATACTCTATGACTCCAAACAAACAGCAGCAATAGAAGCAAGAGTTGTATTAGTAGAAAAACTAGAAACAACCTAATATACATCACTAGGAGAAGCATTTAGTAAAATGAGGTAGAACCATACCAAATAGCATATAAGTTTAAAAAGAATGAGGTACACCTCTATGTATTAACATAGAAAAATTACCAAGATATATAATTGAATTTTTTAAAAAGTTAATAAATTTAAACATCATTTATGATGTTTAATTTAGAAAAAATTTCATATAAAAAAACAAAATTCTGTATTATATTTATTTCTGTATGTAGACATAAAAATTCATAAGTAAGAGTTTGGAAAGACAGTTAATCAAATGGTAACAGGGATTACCTCTGTGGAGAGGAAGACTGAGGTAAGGATCTTGAAAGTTTTTCAAGAATGTATTTCTGTATCATTTGTATATTTAAGTTTTTCACTGAGTGGCTGATTACCAGGTCCGAGGAAGAAAACGTACAAGATAAGTCTGGAACTGCCTCACACCAGATATCAAGAAAGCTATCAAGGGTGACTAGGGTCATCTAGAAAAGGCTCTGGCACTAACTAAGCAAAAAAAAAAAAAAAAAAAAAAGCAGTTTAAATTTTAATAAAGAAAATAAATAGAAATAAAGCAAATACATAAAAGTTCATTATGATATATTGAAAAGAAAGCTAACTGGTCACACTCTGAGGATGATAGCAAACCAACTCATCATCCTGACAAGTGGGTAAAGAAAAAGAAAGAAGCAAGCAGTTATTTTGCCTTTTCTACGAACCTTACCATTGGGTAACCAAATAATAGATGAGGGTAAGCATGTCTTCCTAAAATTATTCCAGGTAAAAAATGAAAAGAAAATGACAGAATTAAAGTGACACAGTTTTACAAACCTCAATAAACTAAAAGATATCAGTATTTAGCATCAGTGGCAGCTTACATCAAAAAGAGTAAAAAGCAGACATTATGAAAGAACAAAATATCTATAACTTTGCAAGAAGGAATCAACCTGAGTCTGAATAAACCCTTAGAACTGCCAATTTGCAACAAAATACAGAGGACAACAGAACCTATTTAAATGTGCACCACATGCATACAATCAGTAAAATCCAAATGATGGGAAAGTCTAAAGATCAAATGGCCAGGATTCATCAACAATAAATTACAAAGGAAAAAATAAAAAGAATGAAAGGGAAATCTGCTGATTAAAAGATTTAAAAGACATATAAAATATTTTTAGAATGGACAAGACTAAACTATAGAGTCTAGGAATGCACATGTGGGTGATAAAACCATACGGAAATAGAAAAAAGGGATTACCCTAAAAGTCAGGACAGCAGTAACTTTTGGAGAAAAAGAAGGTATGGGACACACATAATGGGTTTCAGGAGTGGCTGGCATAGTTCTATTTCTTGACTTGAACAGAAGTAACAAGGGTATTTACCTTACAATAACTCATTAAGCTGTACAATTGTGTTGTATGGTTTTCTGTAGCTATATTTTTTTATTTTATACTAAAAAAGTTAAATCAATCACACACACACACACACACACACACACACACACACACACACACACACTCTCTCTCAAATCCCAAAAAGTCCAAAAGAAAACTGGTATAACAATATCAATATGCAACAGAATAAGGAAAAAGAGTACAAGACGAATAAAGTTATCACATAACAATAAAAATAATTAACCACGAAGATAATACTTAATATTTATTCAACTAACAACAGGGGCTCAAATGCATAAAACAAAAACTAACAATTCCAAGAAAGAAAATCAATAAATCTAAAAATAAGCTAAGAAATTTCAAAACACATTTCTCAGAAACTGAGATACAAAAGAATAAAGACTACTAAGTTAGATTTTACTTTTATCCAAGATTATATTTTTCCCCAATGAAATCTCTAATGCCTTAACAATAAAGAAACAGAATAACAAACACATAGACATATCAGGGAAAACACAAATCAGCCATAGCAGCCTATGTTACAGATTGTTCTAAACTCTAAAGGAAGAATTTCATTTTCATTTTCATTTTGATTCAGAGTACTTGACACTAGTAAATGAACTGCAGTGTTACTGGAAAAAAGAAGAGCAACTTTGAATCTATTTAGCATTTAAAAAGTCAGTGTTTTCAAAAATATCCTTAAGCATCTAAGCAATTCCTTTTACCTGCATTTTAAAATGTATTTATTTTCTTCTCCTTTTATAATTTCATATATCCAATTATAATTTTAAAAACTAAAGTTCTTGCAGATAATGTACAATAACCACTGTGATTTATGTTTACAATAATTTGTTTGGTTATGCTTACCTTTGTATGTATCACCAAAAAAATTAATTCTTATATTGTAACATACTGACCCATGGAGTTACAGTATTTTATTTATTCAAATGATTAACAATTTTAGGTTGTTACCACATTGAAAGTCCCAATTGGCAATTTTACTATATTTTACTATGTTTATAGTATATTTTTAAATACACAAAAGATAGTGGAGTTATATGAAGAGAATTACTTTTATCTTTCCTAGTAAAGTAAAAACACTGAAAAATATGCAGATACACAACATATGGGTTACATCACTTGCTTTTTTCTTCCCTATTTAAGAGAAGCACCTTTACTTTTGAATCATCAATTAAATGTTGTATGTACAGATTTCACGATACCATGAAAAAAATTTAAGTTGTTTCACAGACTCTCTTTAAAAAAAAAAATCTACCACCTACATTCCACTTTTAAATCTAGTACTTCACTGAAACAGCTTCTCAAAATGCAGGAAACTGGGATTATTCTGATAGTGTTTATAAACCTCAAGAAAAGCCACCTTTACAGAATACAGTTAAGCAAAAGGGGTCTGGTCCCATTTTCTATCTTAAAAGCAGATGATGCATAATCTTGAAACCAAGAGCTCTTCCTTTTCTCCCTTTACATCACTTTACATTGCTGTCTTGTTATTCTGTGTCCTTTTAGACCTTCTTGTCTTTCATTCAGAAATCTCATTCCACACAATTCCAACTTTTTCCAAAAGTCATGAAATCCTGATTCAGTTTACTGAGTGTTTCAGCATTCATGAGCTGTAAGAATTTTCACTTAATGGAACACGTTGATTTCACACATACACAAATCCTTCATTGGTCTGACAAGTAACTTCACTTCGTTAAAGGTTAAGAGAGCCCTCAATTTTCTAAAACTTTCAAAGGTTAACATTACTTGAGGATTGGGGAATCTTTATGATCTATATTTCTCTTACAATAAGAAAATGAAGGACAATTCTATATGTAATTATATGCAATAACTCCTACAGCTATAGGTGGTTGTATAGCTTAAAATACACACCTTCATATAACCAATATTACATTAAGTACTCTTTTTTTCTCAGAAGGTATCAACCAAATTAATTCATCTACTGACACGTCTAAGACTACACAGGTGAAAGGAGAAAATACATTGCTTTGGTTAAAAAAAAAAAAAAGACTAACTACAAAATTAACTGAGGTAAGGATTATTTAACCCAAATTGTTAACATCAGATAACCACCTGTGTGACAGAAGCATTTTAGCTAAAAGATATGTACTTAAAAGAATCACTGGGCTCAACAAATGTAAACTGATGCTGGAACAATTTTAAAGTAACAGTATTTAATAAATGTTGAATATCTAAATGCAAAAAAAAATGTGCTAAGTACTTAGTGTATTTAAGAACTAGAAAAGATACATGTCGGTTCTTTTGGCAACTCTTGCCTATAATGAAAAAAAAAAAACTCTCAGACTACATTAAATAATTTTAGCAATAAGAGAGACCCACCTGAGTAGGAATAAAAACAGGTCTATCTATCAGGAATTGCTGGCACGTAAGTCTCTCCTCTGAAGTCTTTTCACTGTACATATAATCTTTTCTCCACTTCCTCTCATCATTTTCATCTACTTTTCCCAGTGCTCTAGGTAAGTTATCAGTCTCTCAGCACAATATTACTACATAATATTATGCTTTATTGTCACCCCATTATGGTATTTTTTAAATTTAAATCTCAGTAGACTTCACATAAAACCATATACTAGAAAATAGAAATTCAGAGCTGAAGGGGGCCTCCAAAGGTCAGCACCTGATCCAATCTCCCCCATTTTACAGCTAAGGAATCCAATAAAGTAATGGACTCAGGCAATCTACTATGTTAAGAGGATGAGAATCCCCTGATTTCCAATCTATCTGTTTTTCATACAAATGATTTAAAGGCTGTTGCTTAAAATTTTAAAAGAGGCAGGAGTCAGGAATCAAGACCTAAGGAATCAAGAAAGAATAAAAATCCTATGAAGGCTGAGAATCATCTTTCTGAATACATCTATGAATACTGTTTCAAAAGTCTACAATCAGTCCTGGGAAAGTAAAACAGCATACACCCAACAGTTAAAAGAAAACACTCCTCAAGTAGGGGATCGTTTTATAAACTATATAAATGTCTAATCAATGTACTGTATACTTGAAACTACTAAAATAAAATTAAAAAAAAAAACTTGCTCTTACCCAAAGACCTAATAAATACATTGCAGATTTGAAGAAAAGTAGATATCAGTTAATTGCACCCATTAGCAACTGTCAAAAGGTTGAGTTGACAAGCTTTCCATAAGAACCTGTTTTCAATACTCTCATTTAGTAACTTGATTTACTATAGGGACAAAATCCTTTTAGCATCAAGTGAAAAATAGTTGGCAGCCATATCACAGAAATATGTAAAGACATTACCTGAGGAATAAATCACTCCACTCCAGTATTTGAAAAACTTGTAATTTTCAATCAATTTTAACTTCATTTTGTTTCTTAATCCTAACTGCTCTCTTAAAATTAAATTTCATTACTTGGGGTAGGAAATACAGGCAGTTTTTCAACTACTGTTTCTTACTGTTATTCTTAAGTGTTTATAAAACTATAAATGGAGCTCTAATACAATCCTATAATGTGCCTAGTAAATTATTAATTTCTTTTTTTTTAACTGAGATTACCACGTAGAAAAGTTTTTTAAAAAACACAAGGAATTCTATTCACTGTAAAAGAAAGTTATAGTCTCACTGTAGAAACCCTGTCTCAACCTCCTAATCATATACTAATACCGTAACTCTACAAATGAATGTGAGATTACAGCAAAAAGAATAACTTGATTAAACATTTTAAAGTCTTTCTTTCCCCAACGATTCTGCAGCCATTCTAGTTCAATCAAAAAACACTCTCATCTTCCATAACAAGAAAAGAAAAATAAGAGTGAATAAAGAAAAGAAAGATACCATAAGAAGATCGACCAAGACCAAAATAGTTTCTTTAAAAATCCAACCAAAAAAACACCAACCTCTTTTTAAAAAGTGACAAGGAAACAAAGATGCAAATAAGCGATATTAAGAATGAAGACATTATTCCAGATGGGGATTAAAAACAAAACAATACATTAACCCAGTAATCAATGTTAATATCACAAGTAAAAAAGTCATGTTGATATCCTTTAGTTCCAGAAATTATAATGAAAATCCATTTTCTGAGTCTAAGCATGAGAAAACATCAGACAAACCTAAACTGAGAGACATTCTATAAAATACCTGGCCACTGCTCTTTTTAAAAAGTGTTAAGGTCACTAAGGACAAGAAAGAACTTAAAAATTCTCAGAGTAGACAAGAGAGACATGACAGCTAAATGCAATGTAGAGACTTGGATTGGATCCTGGGACAGAAAAAACACGAAATGCAATTAGTCTGTAGTTCAGTTAATAATACTGTTCATAAACATTCCATGTGTTATAAGATGGTGACAGTGGGGAAACATGGTAAACGGTGTACAGGAACTTTCTGTGCTAGCTCTGCAATTCTTCTGTAAATCTAAGATTACTTCAGATAAAAAGTTTTTTGAAGACTGACAACAGCAACTTTTCAACAATTTTGAGAAGATAATTCACAAATGACTTAAAAAGAGGAAATCCAAAAATTAGACTAGTTTTAAGACTACTGAAAAAACTACAGCAGTGTTAAAAATCTTATTAAAAAAAATCTTACAAAGAAGCTCTAAACCCAGATGGTTCTGCAGGGAGTTTTACTAAACACTCAAGAAACTGATCATCCAAATTTCAAACTCTTTTATTCAAAAGAAAAAGACGAAATACCCCATAATTCACCCTACAAGGAGGAGCCTGATATCAAACCCAAAGACACCGTGAGAAAGAATAACAGGCCCACTCCAATCATGAAAACAGATGCAAAATAATAAATCAAATACCAGCAAATTAAATGCAACAATATATAAAAATAATAATATACCAAAATCAACCTGGGCTTTATCCCAGTTATACAGATAATTTATACTAGAAAATTCATAAATGTAATTCATATTTACAGAATAGAAAAAAACATATAATCATTCAATAGAAATATAAAAGTCATTTTATAAAATTCAACACCAATTCAAAATAATTTCAGCATTCTGATAAAAGTACCTATTAAAAATTTAGAGAAATCATCATCTTAAATGAGGCAATGTTATACATGTAACCTTTAAAATCAGAAGTAAAATAAAGATGCTCGTTATCCATCACTTCCCTTCAGCATTGTTTTGGAGGTCCTAGCCAATGTCGTGTGTATACATGCAGACACATGAGCACATGTGCATACATACACAGGAAAGAAGGAAACAAAACTCATTTTTTTTACAGATTATGATAGCATACATAGAAACAAAAATATGTGCAAATTATTAGAAATAATAGAATTTAACAAGGTGGCTGAATATAAAATTTATATACAAAGTCAGTTATATTTCTCTATACTAGCAGAAAACAAATAAAACAGGTGATTATATAGAACAAACTTTTTGTAATGATATCAAAGAATACCAAGTATCTCAAAATAAATCTAACAAAAAGACTGCTGGACCTTTACATATGAAGTTACAAAAGCGTATTAGAAGATATTAAAGAAGGAATAATAGACAAGACATACTATGTTCAGGGATAGGAAAATTTAATATAGTTAAGTTGTAAATTCTCCCCAAAATGACTTACCAGATACCAAGACTTATTAAGCTATAATAATAAACATAATGAAGAATAGGCACATATAGTAGACTAACAAATGAACAGAAGAGAACCATAGCCACACTTGTAGAAAACTTTGGTATTTATTTGAGGTCAAAACAGTGGGAAAAATAGGAAGCGTTAAAAATATGGAGCTATTGAAGTCACAAAATTTTTTTCCATTTGTCATTTAACTCTTGTTGTTGTTTACGATGTTCATATGGAAATAGAAAGAAGATGCTTAAATCATGACTGTCTTGCTGTTGTATTCATTTCAAAATGAATAAAAACTTTACCAAGTATTTTTATATAGGGAGGCTTCACAGCTCCATCATCTTCCTAAAGGAATATAAAGACTCCCCCAAAAGAATGAAAACCACTGTACTTAAATAAATATTAAAATACAACCAAATTATTATCAGTAGTTACTTATGAGGAGAGAAAAGAAAGTCTTAGGTAAAAGGAAGAAAAACAAGGATAGTCACATTTTATGCACTATTTAAACTTTTAACAACTATTTTTTTAATTGTGAAATAATTAGGCTCATAGAAAGTTCTAAAAATAATGTAAAGCAGTCCTGTATACCCTCCACCCAGCTTTCTCCAGTAGTATCATCCCATATAACTATGGCACAATAGTAAAATATTTCCTTGTTAGTAGCAGTAGCATGAGATACTACAAACTATTTTTAAGAATACATAACATCTGGGTAAGACCACAGACTTATAAGGTCCAAAATGATTCAAGTTCTAATTCTCATTCTGCCAAGTACTAGTTATGTCACATAAGTAAGCTGACTACACACTCTCAAGCCTTATTTTCCCCATTTGTAAAATGAGCCTATGATAATATTCAGCATCATATGCTGTGTGTTATAAGGATCAGATAAGATTACAAATAGGCAGTATTTACCAGTCACTCTTCCATGTAATGAAAGTTATGATATCTGGCTATATTAGCTCAGATGACAGTGGGTAAACAGATGTTAAAGCAATGCAGCAGAAAGATCCACACTGGAAGTTTAAAGGCATAGAGTCTCTTTCCTTAGCTATATCAAGTTCCATAAATCATTTCTTCCTTGTTGATGTTCAACTTACTTACTTATAAAAAAATTTGCTGTACCTCCCTTTTAAGATCGAATGAAGAAATAAGTGTGAAAATGCTAGAACACTCAAAGTATTATAAAACTAAAATGTATTCATCATTAAGCTAAAGCCCTGGAGCTAGGAGTGGAAGAAATATTCTATGGACTAAAAAGATAGACATAATGGATTTAGAGTTAGAAAAACCCAGATTTGAATCCTTGGAATTAAGAAGACAGGGGTAGAATTCAGATCACCCTTGTTAGAGCACCACCACTTTATTTGTAAAATGGTAAGTAGTACCAACCTCCCAGGGTTGTGAGGATTAAATAAGATAATGCATGTAAAGCTCGCAGAACGCTGTGTGGCATATAGTTCCCATATTTAGTTTTTATTATTATTAAGCCTTAGTTTCTTTAGCTGGAAAATGTGAGATAATGCCTACCTAATAGACATGAAAAATATCAGTAAAGCATGTCAAACAATACTTTAATACAAGCTGATTATAACAACAAAACTAAGACAATTTGGCCTAACATCTCTGACCACATACTTGCCATTTCCAGAATTAATATACCATAGTTCTATTATTTTTCTCACACAGTTAGATTTTAATTTTTCATCAAATTCATTTTTAACAAGCTAACAATCACGCTTGTTACTAATTGCTACCATTTACTTTATATTTGGTATTAACATTAAATATTAAAGTATTCTCTTATCCTCTTTTGTGGCTTTTTTTTTAACCCCTTATCTCTACTAGGAGCTCCATAGTAAGGACAATGCTTTGCCTTTTTTCCTCACATAAAAATCTCCATATTTGGGTCTTCTTAAAGAAAGCAGATTCAGATGGAGTGGCCACTATCACACTGAATTCACTGCTCTCAGTAATCCCTTTAACATCAGTTCCAGAAACCTGAAATTTACTGTACACATATCTGCATGACTGACTTTCAGTGCTCTTGATTCCCCAAAGCTGATTTAGTGCTTTTTGATTCTCCAATGTTTACTAAGAACCTTTTAGGCCAGAGCTAACCCAAGAACATTCTATTCTGGACTCCACAGGAAAGTACGCTCAAATTCTGTCCCAAACTCTATTCACACAGCTCTTAAGTAGACGACCACTCCAAACCATGAGTAGAGTAGGAAGACATTTTCCCAAAAATTTACCTCACGATAGGCAAGTTAATGATTTAATATTGGGGCTAAAAATTAACCAACTAACTAGAATAACCTGCTTTCTAGAATAGGTTATCTTCATCAGGATTTAAACTGAGAGAATATGTTGAAACAACTAGCACTGCCTGGAAGGTCCAAGAGCTTTCAGGACTCAGAAACAAGTCACTCCTTCAGTGACTTATTTATTAGTGTGTTTAGGCTATAATAAAGACCAAAAACCTGCCAAAAATAATAAAACAAATTTAAATATTGTTATCAAGATGGAAAATGAAGCTCATTATAGTAAAATAAGGCCAAGTCACTCAACAGCCAAACAAATTAGAATTGATTCAAGAAGGTCAATGTCGGAACTCACTTTTTTGATTTCTCGGAGCAGCATTCGGATAAGGATGTCTGAAGTGGTTCAACCATCAATTTCCTCCACATATCCAATGCTAGCTGCCAGGAAAAATAAATCATCAAGGCTGAATTACTAAGTATTTGGTTTGAACATCTGTTTAAGACTTTTTAAAAAATATCCATCAAAACATATTATAACTAAATTTTGAAATTCAAAAGAAATTGAATAAACATAAAGAAAATTAATTTCTAATTTAAAATGTCAGTAACCATCATATCTGACTTGTATAAAAACAGAATTAAAGTTTTATGATTAGTTGATTTTTAAAACTGTATTGATTATTAAATGCCCAGTATTATGGAGCAGCTATAGGTGCCAAGACTGTAACATGAACAAAGGAGTTATCTTGAATAAAATAGATATAATTTGGCTATCAGCTGATTTTTAAATTATAAAGCATTTCATACAAAAATAAAAGGTAAGCCAATTTAAAGAATAATGAAATAAAAACCCCGTATTCACTACCTTATTTAGGAAATACAACCTCACAGTCGCCTCTGTTCCAAATGTCCTCCTTTTTCCTCAGAGTTTTGCTATCCTGAATTTGTTTGTTTAAATCATTCCCTTATAATTCTACCAAATGTTTAAATATCCCCGTATGATATTTTTGAAGTTGGCATTCCTGACCTTGAAAACACAATCACATTGTATACTTTTCTATATGTGATTTTAAAAATTTTAACTGTTATTAAAATCCATCAAAATGGAAGATATACTATTGTTTTGTATTAAATTACTATATAGTATCCTAGTGTATAAATACATCATGATTTTCTTTCTTCCTACTGCTGATGACAATGTTTGTGATTCCAGATTTTTGCTACCAAGAAAAATGCTAATTCATGTATACATATAGATATCTTCTGGTAAACATGAGCATGAAATTCGCTGACATACACCTATGAGTGGAGATGCTGGGCTATAGGGTTAGGCATACATTCAGCCTTACTAAATAAAGCCAAACAGTTTTCCAATTTACACTCACACAAGCAATGGATGAGAGTTCCCATTAAACGACCTTAACAAGTGGTACTGCCAGGCAGTAGTTAAATTTTGCCAATCTGTTGGATATAAAATGGCATTTTCTTGAATAAAACTGGTTATCTTTATATAATTTTATGGTGCATCTCAGTTTTTTTCCTGCAAATTCATCTTTTTGCCCATTATTCTGTTAATGTTTGTCTCGTTCTTAATGAAATCAAGTTCTTTATATATTGTAAAAAAGAATTCCTTGACAGTTGTACATATTTTAGTCTGTCATAGTTTGTGACTTTTAAGTTTCTTTACAGTGTTTTTTTAGTAAAAATATTATTAATTTTAACATACTCAAATTTATCAACTTTTCCCTTTATCATTTGTATATTTTGTCTTTTAAGAACTCCTTCCTCCCCTAAATAGGGGTATGTGTGCTCCCACATTGTCTTCCCAAAGTTTTAAGTTTTGCCTTTAACATTTAAGGTTTTAAACTCTAATATATTTTTTCCCATACAGGTACAAATTATTCCAGTATCAAAAACTAATTGTTCCTGTTTCCACCTGAACTGTATCCACAAGGGCGTAATCCACACGGACATAAGTCTGTTTTTAGCCTCTCTATTCTGTTTTCCTGGGGTAACTCTATTCTATCCATTGTAATTCCATTTCAAATAAGAAAAAGCATCTGTCTTTCTTACAAGGTACCTCCTTCAAGTTTGCCTTCTTTTTTTCTTTTTTAAATAACATGAATAGGAAAAAAAAAAAGGCAATTATAATAAGTGGGATCTTATGGCTGTAGTGGAAACACAAACTGGTAAGGCCTTTGAAAGGCAAGTTGACAGAGCAATCAAAATTCAGGATGTACTTTGACCCAGAAAATCGACTTCCAGATGCCCCACTCTATGAAAATTTCTCCTCGTATACAGAGAGATAAATACATAATGTAACTTCATGAGTGTAAGATTTTTGTTTACTTTATTCACTACTGTATTCCCAGACAAAGAACAGAGCCTGGCAAACAAAGAGTTCAAAAATTATTTAAAAATGACAATAATATTCACTGTAGTGAGAAAAAATGCAAATAACAAAAACTGAAACTAAGGGAATAGTTTAATAAATACTGTTAACATCCCTAACATAGAATATTAAGTTCTTACAAAAAATAAACTTAATGAAAAGAACTCCTAGACACATTAACAAACAAAAAAGCAAGAAATACAACTTAGAGACTTTAAATATAGTACGAACCCCATTAATGTTTAAAAAATAAAAATCAAAGCCATTGTGTATGAATGTAAGTATATTTATATGCAAATCCACAGGTAAAATTCAGGAAAGATAGAAACCAAATTGTTTATAGTGATTTCTTCTGGGAAAAGGAACAAGCTTGATGGTGTTGGTAATAAGGGACAACCATTAACTGAATATTCACTTACAATCCTACTAACTAAAGCAATCCTGTTAAGATTTTGGTATTTCTCACTGATCTGTTTCTCTATAGCCTTTTTCTCCCCTACAGTTTTATTACTATTACATATATAATGTTGTGCCCAGTTAACTTTTGTTAAAGTTTCTATAAACTCTTTTCTACTACTAATTTATTCATTTGCCTACCTTTATTAACAAAATCCTACGCGGATATATTCTATGTATGATTTTATTGTTGGCTGTTAGAAATTTAAATTGTGCACTCATTAGTCACCCTTATTAACAATATCTGCAAGGAATGAATACATTTAAACATTTTTCCCCATGCTTATTATTTTCAAAGTACAGATTACTAGACCTGGTTACCTAGTCAATAGGTATTTAACATTTAAAGTTTACTGAAAGGCGCTGAAAAAAATTTCTTTCTAAAAGGATTATTCTAATTTTAATTTCTACTAACGCTTCATCTTAGCTGTTTATTTCCTTCATCAACAGTCATCACAATTTAGCATTAATTTATTTACTTATTTGGCATCTGCTTCCCCATGAGGACAGGGACCTTATGTCTGTTCACCACTGTTTCCTCAGTGTCTGGCTACTCAATAAATATGTATTACATGAATAAACAAACATCATACTAGAGTTATTTCTTTCACAATCAGTATGTGTATTATATAATTTTCCTCATTTAAGTTTACACTGTACCTCAAGAATTTAAGTGAATTAAATGAACTTCACACTTTCTTGTTTTACTCTGAATTTAATTACTTTTTAGTTAAAATAATTTGTTATATCCATAAATTTGTCTTTACTCTCTTTTAGGCTCTCTTTTAAGTCCCTGTCCTTTGCGCTCTTTAACTAAGAGTCTAAATTTTTTCTAAATACTTTTATGAGCTTTGTCACACAGCATAACTATTAACCTTCTATCATTCTTTCAAGTGTTGTTAATTTAATTATTAGAATAATACCCATCACATCTTTTCTGTTCTCATTTCTCTGATCGACTCTTAGGAAATCATTATAGTATTTTACTACTTAACCTTTAAGATGTTTAAAATCTTGACAATTATGAGACAGTCAACTCAGTGTTCTTAAAAAAAGGACAGTGAATCACATCACCTAAATAAATAGAAATCTTTTTATGTTTGCCAGTAATTTAAAGAAGTGCCTACCTCTCCTATTTCCATAAGTGGTTCATTCATATCTACACCACCATAGCCATACTGAAGGTCAGCTTCTGTCAATTTATTCTTTTTAATAAACTGGGTGTTGAGATATCTGAAAAACAAATGTAAATCACTAAACACTATGTCAACATTAATAGGAAAACAAATAACTTGCAACGTTAGAACAATAATGTTAGGGTTATAAATCAACTACTGAATAGTTCAGTAATATATCCCCAAAATTTGTAGAAATTAACAATATAATAAAAGAAAGATAAAAATTATCAGCCCAACTCTCTGTGCAAGGTCCTAAGAGAGAAAGAACATAACCTCTAGAGTAGTGGGAAAAAACCTATTACCCCAGGTTCACTTGAAAAAGATCCCAAGGGTTCTGCTATAAAAATTCCAATACTTTTACAGCCCGATAGCTCCTATCCAAGGTTCAGGTCTTCTACAATCTCCTTTAAACAAATAACATTCCCAGATTCTTCTTGATAAATCAAGATAAGTTCACTTTGCAAAATATTAAACAGAAAATGGTTAAAAGATCAAAGTCAGGTCAGTTCTCTAATTTATATTTTTTCACCAGGAAAAATGTAACTTTCCATTTTTAAACAAACAAAAATATCACAATCAGTAGGTTAAAAAAAATGGAATTGATTATTACAGACAGTAAGAAGTATGGGAAAAACTGACATTTAAGATCATTTTAACTACCAGAGAAAAACAGCTTTATAAAGAAAATGTTTCAATATATCTAAGACTAATAACTGTGATGAACTCTTAAGAATTACCGAGATGAATACTGAGTTCCAAAATTAAATAATATGTGTAGAAAGAGCCTGTAATAGTCAAGTACTCAATTTTTACCATCCCAGATTTCACTATAATACCTTAATGTTCACCACCTAAAATTATTCACTTAAAAGATTCTGCCAATGTGTAAATGGCTATTAACAATACAATTATTTAGGCAACAACTACCAAATGTCATATTAAAATATGCACTTTCTGATATTCACTGCAACAAAATGAAAGGTCCACTTAACATTTACAAACTAAAACTGAAAATAACGACAACAAAAATTTCAACTACATAACTCCACCAACAAGGCTAAGAGATGAAAAATATAATTCCTGGAATTAACTCTGAAGCAGCAGATGCACAACCATTTACACAAGTTCCACTCCCACATTCAAGCCTCTACACTCCAAGGCTTACAACCTGGGTGCTCCACTGACACTTGGCCTCCTCTGCCCATAGCCTACAAAGTCATATTATTATTTTTTCTTCAAAATGTCAATTAACCAACCTTTCCTTCTATTCTAACTGTAACCCTAATAATTTCATGCTGGATTTCCAACTATGCCTTTCAGCTAAGGAAAGGAGAATACGATTAAGAGAAGAAAAAGCTAGAGAGAGAACGGCTTCCTCACTTGAAACAGAACTTGTGGAATAGGGCCTGAAATGCCCTATACCAGATATTTGGCCTCTGTCAGTTCAGTTCAAACACACCTCTCTCAGGCCTGACCTGACCCCAATCCAAACATTAACTTCCCACTCTGAGTGAATAACTATCTAATATGTGACTTTTATTTTTTTCCCCACAGTACTTGCTTCTATGTGAAACAATCCCATTCTGTTATGTGTTTATGTCTCCTCTCTAGAATAGAAGGTCTACAAGCAAGGACCTTGTCTTTGTCATGCATCCAGAAGAGTGGCAGGCAGATACGAAGTCTTCAAAAAATACTTTTTCGATGAATTAGTGAATAAATAAATGGGTAACATTCCAGACAACAGGGATAACAACACAAACTTGGAAAAGCAGCCTGGAGCCAGGTCATGAAAGCCAGGAATGTCAGGAAATAAAAGTAATCACTAATATTTATTAAGTTCATATGTCTAAGACATGGCCCTAAACATTTTATATAGCTGAATAGCACGAGGTAGATATATGTGGTATTATTACAATCCTCATTTTATATATACAAAAATTGTAGCTTACAGGGTTTAAAGAACTTGCCAGAGGTCAATCTGCTAGCAAGTGGCAGAGCTGGCACAGAAACTCCCACTCTCTCATTCAACAAGTATTGTCTGAGTGTATACTTTATGGCAGGTACTATGCAAGGCACTGGGGACAGAAAGATAAAAAACAAAATTGTGGTCTCCACCCACATAGAGCTTGCACATCTGGTAGGATACACAAACACAAACAAATGTAATATTTCAACTACAAAGTGTGCTCCCTGAGTAGAGGGAGCTTAACTGTTATATGTGTCTTCCTATATGAATCCTTTGCTCCAAACCAGTTTCTTTTTTAGACAGTGGTATATGGCCACCCCAGTAATCTATAACACATATCTCATCCTTCCAGTTTACCTCTTTTAATCTTCATGTCCTCCTAAACTGTTCATCATCTCCTCCATGACTTTCTTTTTCACTTCCGATGCCATTTGTCTACACACTAATTTGAATCATGTGCAACACTTTCATAATTAATTTCTATTTCCAGTTTGTGGCATCTCCAATTCATCTAAAAATTCTGCTTTCAGGATGTCACTTCCCTATTCAGAATCCTACAATAGCTCCCTGATACCTACATAGTAAGTTTAAACTTCTCAAAACAGCGTTTTTTTAACTCTGAAGTAGCTGCCAGATCTGCAGAGGTCTGAATTCACTTATCTCCTCCAAAGATCTGTATGTATATTTCTAAGCCAGTACACTATTTTATTCGAGCTTCGTATGTTAATATCTGATAGGACAACTCACTATTCTCTCTGTCATGGAATTAAACTTTAACTTTGATTAAATATATCGTTATTCTATATTTCCACTCTTGAGAGTATAAGCTTGATAGACAAGCTTTTGAAATAATTAAAGATAGAATTTAAAATGTTAGTGCAATTTTTCATTCTTAATTTCTAAATCAATGTAGTATTTTACAATCAAAATTATTAACCACACATGGGTTTTTAAATAAAGGCATATGTTCTAGGAAACTAAAAGAAAAATCACTTCCAGTAATTTCTTAATATAGTTTATACTCTACTACACAGGTAGACTAGTCTCCTCAGGTATAATGCAGTAGTTCATGTTCTTACAATTTATTCTGTCGTCAAAGTAGTTAATAAAGTATTCTTTGCTTTTCTGGAGTTTGAGCAGTAACATAATAATAGTATTTGGCAAGAATTAATAGCCTAAGGTAACTCTGAAGCCTCTAAGAAATAAGGCTTTTCAACCTATTTTAGAAAATTCCATTATAAGAATTGTTCTCATGCTAATTCCTACAGGATTTCAAGAAGTGTTATTTTGCAAGTTAATACCTTAAGTATCCCACTTAAGGGCCAGCAGGGTCTAAACAGATATGTAGTACTGGGAAAGGTGGGGCAGGAATGTTGTTACTTTTCTTTAAAGTCAGAATCTATAAGTCACCAATGCAAATGCATATCCAGATTGCATATCCACATTACAAATCAATCAACTGGAATAAAGAAGGGGCTAGATAGTGATCAAATTTGCATTTTAGAAAAGGTAACATGAAACGTTTACCAAATAGAATAAGTTAGAAGTAAAAATGGAAGCTGATTACAGAAACTTTATCATTAACAATCCTGGTAAGAAATGATAAAAAGCTTGAACTATAAGCTGAGTGACCTTGAACAAAGTCATTTAACTTCTCTGACTCTGTTTCCTCACATAAAAATGGAAATACCAACTACCTCATATAATTTAAGACACACACACATTTGTGTATATCATATATATTGCAACTTGTAATAAAAGCTCATTAACGTACTAATTTAATAGTTTTCATTTAAATAGCATAAAGTTGATTTTGGTAAACAGAGATGCAGGAGAACCAAGAGAATTGTGTCCTAGAAAACCAATAAAGAATAGAAAACCACCTAAATCTATAGACTGGAATGTTTAGATGGAGAAAGACTCCACTCCATGGTACACAGTCTGAACCCTCTCTTTTGTCATCTACATACGAGCGGCTCAACCTTCTCAGCAATGGCAAAGATATGCGTGCACTCTCACTCTTACCCTTAAAATTCCCCAACTCTCTCCCACAATTTAGTTAGAGATTTCTTAAAGTTCTATTTATTACTATCTCACTTTAGGCTGAGTAGAGAAAACATTAAATGTCAGGATGTTTAATGTATGACTAACACTGCTTTAAAAAAACCAAAGCCACAGTAAACGCTGTGCTTGTCAACAATGGCTCGTTTCTGGTTTTATTACATTTTGCTCTTCTAAGAAGAAAGAAAAGCTAATGGCCATTTAGAAGTAAGCTCTAGTTTCTAACATAGACAACTTAGAGTGAGCAAATTCCATTATTGTTATAAAAACCTAAGGGAACGTGAACCTGTGAAACAAAGAACACACACACCAGGCAGAAGTTCAAGAAGGAAACTGCTGAGTACTTTGATTAACAGTGTTTCCATGAAACATAAAACACTGAATCTGAGAGTCAAATGAGAGCCTACTGCAGGGGGACATGAGCTTAGATTTACTCTGCTAAGTTTCATCCAAACTGAGTCTTTCCAATACTGTTGAGACTTGCCATGTGCTATATAGTCCCAGACGATCTGAAGAAACAGTGCTATGCCATCAAATACAGTTTTACTTTTCACGGAATAACTTTCCTGGCTCCCAAATACCCACATGACCCAGACTACAGACCTTCCCCATAAGCAAAGTCTATATAGCAGCAAATGCTTTAGTTCTGTACCTTTCAATGAGTAATAATATTAAAAAAAAAAAGCCTCCTTCAATTATGAATGTAAGCAATACTGTTTAGATTGTCAAGAGTTGAAAAGCATGCTTACCTATACAAGCAGTCCATATAGTCTGCACCCTTGCTATATTCCTCCCAATACCTATGATACATAACAAGTACTTGCTCTTCGGATTCCAGAACTCTCTATATAAAGAAGAAAAACATTTTTACATGGAAAGCACTTACCATTTTCATTTGTTAAGTCATAAAATTTATCAAAACTTAACATTCTAAAATAACTGACGTAATTTAAGCATTATAAATTACATTTATAAGTTACATTCTAATTTAGCTACCTTTAATTACACTGAAATAACTAGAAAAAAAAATATGTCTTAGATATGAAAGCAAAGCATCCATACTAGAGAGTAAATTATTTCATTCCCTAAAGAACAAAATGTAACGGTTTGATGCTGTCTTTGGGCTAGAATATTATATTAAGATCAGTTTAAAACAGAATGTAATTCTATTGCTGTGTATCTGTTTCTTCAAATATATCACATTTGATCAACCTGCTAAGTAGATCAGTAAATTATCAGACTGATATATCATCACTCTAAATTATTCACTTTTGTAAATAAGGCTATTTATGAAAATTGACACCTTTTCCATATTCCCCAATTTGTTTTTATATTTACTTAATAGAAATCCATTATTTTCTGAAAAATGAAACTCAAACTGAAATCTGAGGTCTAATTTTTAAAAAGTTAGTTTTAAAGGAAATCTAGGCTAACAATAAAAATACAGTAGACTGAAATTCAAGAGGCATTAGGTTATCCTATTTCAGTTCTTTCATTAACTCATTAACTGTCCCTATGACCTTAAAAAATCATGACCTCAATTTCCATCTAATTAACTCTACAATGAAATACTATGCTTTTAAACTTGGTATTTTAATAATGAAGACTCAGGACAATACAAATACCTAAAAAACAATATTTTTTTCCTTATATATTATTAAATAAATTAAAAATATCAACTATTAATTCTGGGGAACTGCTGTTACTGGTTTGATAGAATATAAATCTATGAACAATTTGTCACTATATGTCAAAAAAAAAACTAAAAAATGTTAATGACCTATGACCCAGTAATTACATGCTATGAATTTATCCTACAAAAAACTTAGTTACATAAAAAAATGTTTTTTAATAAAAGTTTTTTAAACTTGGCTACAAAAAAGTAATTTACCTATAATAATGTTCACAGAAGTATTATTTATAATAGCAAGTTATATAAATTGGAAATAATCATATGATCAGCAATATGGGAATATTTAAACAAATCGCAGTATCTCCACACCATGAAAAATTTTATAATTGTTGCCAGTAATATAAAAGCCTATTTATTGACAAAAAAAGAGACTTAGGATATTATTAAAAACAAAAGGATTTTAAAGTATAGAACATGACCATTTTCAAACAAAAATTGGAAGTCATGACAGAAATTATCAAATCAAATTACATATATATTAATACGTACCAAAATAAATACATTTCAATACAGCTATGTCAAAAATATTAACAATGCTTAATTCTGGAGGTATGTTGTGGCTGATATTTTTCTCTTTTTGCTTATCTGTATGTTCTAAATTATTTATAATGTTAATGTAATATTTTATTAATTAAAAAAATCCTTCCCCCAATCAAATCAAATTTTCCCTCACAGGTGAAATTGATTCTGTTGGATATATTAATGATTTACTTTGTCATCTACGCATTAGCCAACTTTTTTTGTTACAGGGTCTGAGAACATATGATTTATAATTATATAAGATTATGAACTCATAAAACTATTTCACCATATCATTTTTAAATCATACAACTATACCAATGCTAATTTCTTAGTTTTAATATTGTACCACTTTTATAAAAGACATTAAGAAGCTGGGTAAAAAGTATATGAGAGCTCTCTGTACTATTTCTGCAACTTTTCTTTAAGTCTAAAATTACTTCGAAAATAAGTTTTTTTTTTAAAATCACACTTACAACCTATGATAAAATGCAAAATTTATAAATGCCTTACACCGTAATCAATTATAGGATAACTAAAGCTTACTATAGCTCACCACAGAACTTTAACTTTAAAGGTTAACATATTAATCACTTTTAGACCTATTTAAAGCACTTGTTATCAAAACAGCTTTCATGAGCTGGTAAAAGAACACACTAGATCACTGCATCTGCATTTTCAATAAAAAGTACAGCATTTCCTTTGAATGTTTTAAGGGAACTATCACATGATCAACTAAGCTCTAGTTGTGAGTTATCCACTGTAAAAACTGTCTGCTCCAAGCCTTGTACAGGGCTAGACGTTAGACTGTGTTGTTTTACCTTCATTTTATAAGAAAACTTAAAGCTCATTTCATAAGGTAGGTTATGTGAGCTGCCCATGGTCACAGCTAATATAAGGCAGAGTCAAGTTGCAGCCCGTACAATAAATGATCTCATCCTGTTCCCAGTAAAATCAGTAGATCAAAATAAACTAGAAATGCTGTTGATAGCCAAATACCACAAAATTCATTCATTGTTTATATGCAGATCAAGTCTGTAATGCTGCCCTCCTACATATGGCATACTAATCAAAATAACTGGTCAGAGAGAGAGTTTCTATCGTGCTTTTTAATTTACTATTTCCCTTTTTAATTTTAGGTTTTTGTAAGACTTTAGGATAGGAAGAGGCAGATAAAAATTTTTCAATTTTTTTATTGTAAAAAAATAAAGACGAAGATTTACCAAGAGGTGGGAAGCAACAGCAAGAGAAAACTATAAACAACATCCAGAGGACATAGGAGCACATTTTAAAAAGTGAACAAATATTGACTTGAAACCCTACTCTTTCACTTACTGCCTGATTCCCTTTGTGAGAACCTAACAACACAGTGCTTGACTCATAGATCTTTAATATAATTAGAAAAATGCTACTTAGGAAACAAAACAAATCTTAATTTGGTATAAGTTCTGCACTGCAAAACAGTCAAGTCAAATAACTATGCAGCTACAATAATTATGACCAGTATTTATATCATGTATGTATCATTCCTTACCTTGTGCAAATGTCGTACGTGATTTTCCAAAAAAATTTTAGTTTCTGTATAAAGTCTTTCTCCAAGGGGTTCAGGATAGGCCACACATAAAGCATAGATATCTCTAGTTAAACTGTTAAGGTTTTCATATTCACTAGGGGTACTACATTAAAATAAATTATATTTAACCCGTTTTACACTATAAATGAAAAATCACTATTTCATATCAGTGGTTTAGGATTATATAGACATAGATATAGAATAAAAGGTAAAATATATAACCATGCTTAGTTTAAAAAGCACTATTGAGTCATTCATTTATTCATTCAACAAATATTGATTGAGAATTATTTCATAGCATTATAAAGAAAACTGTTCCTCTCAGTGTGGTTAAAATTCATTGGGGGACTCTAGGAAGTCAAGTTACCCGGAAACTTACAAAATGAGGTTTACATAAGAACACAAGCATAATAATATCAACAAAGGGCTATGAAATACCTACAGAGGCAGATATGTTTAAGCAATTCTGAGAACAAAAGTTACAAAAATTACTCATTTGACACATTTTCACACATCATAGTACTCATCAGAATATTCTACAATCTACTCATAGCATTTATTCCATTAGAATTATAGTATGAATAGTAATATCAATAAATCAATTAAGTTTTTAAACATCTACTAAGTACCTTGCTAAGTATCACAGGTGATAGGCACACTACACAGAGAGTTCTGAATCAGGAGTCAGAGTAAATGGGATCTGCCTGAGGGATTACCTTTACTAGCAGGGGCCTTGACCAAGTCTCTTAATCTCTCTGCTCTGTCATTTCCTCAACTCTAAGATAAGGATAACTCTCACCTGACATCTCTAGAAAATCTCTGTAAGACCAAATAAGTCATGTATGTTAAAGTGCTTCATAAACTATGTATCACTCACCAAATGTGGAAGACGAAATCACACATGAAGCAATCTGAGACCAGCTTAATTAGAGATGTAGACAAAAACTGAAAAAAAAGGTTATTTAGGACGGAGTCAAGTATTTATATTTAATATAGGATCAGGAAATATTACACAATAAAAATATGAGCTTAAAAACATATCCGAGGCAGGATGTAGGTCCTTCTCCCTCTATAATCCTCATAACATTTTATATATTCTTCTTCTATAGTTCCTAGTACATAACAGGCACTTGTTAATCTCTTGGTGGTACAAGGGAAGTAGTGATCAATGTCACATGCTATGTCTATTAACCCTGTATCATTACTCTGGAAAAAGCAAGCAGCCCTCTTCACACGGAAATCTGATAGATGTCAGTCAGACTTTCTCATGTTCTTTCTAAAGCCTTTATTTATTTTTAGTTAATATTAGTAATAAAATATCTTCATGTATATATGCATATTTCAACATACTATTAAATATAAACAAAAATGTTTCTTTAAGGAAAACAAACATGATGAAGTAAAAATATCATCCATACAGTGGAATATCACTGTGCCAGGTTTTTTGTAACAAATATATATATAATAAGAAACAATCACAATTATTTTAAATCAACTTAGATACAATAATTATCCTTTATAAACTAGATTATGTAAGTTAAATACTACATAAGGACTAGCAGCAATAACACATCAAAATATTAACCTGTATTACAAAAAAAAGTAAACTTGATTGCATACCACCTAAGATAGAATAACTTAGAAATTTCTCTGGACACAAATTCTATAGAGAATAGATAATGGTTTTGGTGGAGGGGTGATGCAGCAAGGCATTAATAGAGAAGGTGCTTCACAATATTAAATGAGCTCCTGGGTCCCACTTAAAGCCTGTCTCTTTTTCAGCTATAAATTCCTTTAAAAAAAAAAAAAAGGTCCTAGTTCACTACACAATTTAAATCTGTAAGAGTTGTGTTCTGTTTTGTTTTACCATAGAGAGTTATATTCAATATCAATTACTTGTCACAAACTTACCATATTGAAAACAGATACAAAAGAAGTTGTATGAGTTAATGTATTAGAATTCACCACAGTGGTTAAGTTTAGTGACTGAGAGTACTTCTGGGAGTTTCCACTTATTGAATACATAGGTACGTTCACTTTGTAATAATTAATCTGTATTTTTCATAAGTCAGTATGTGTATTATACTTAAACAAAAATTTTATTTTTAAAAGAGTAAATTTAGCCAGGAGCTAGATCAACAACCCTGTCAGCAAAGGTGTGATGTATTCACTATTTCTAAGTTCTGAATACCTACTTCTAGAATTTTCATTCAATATGTTTGCTCTACGTTTTTCTTAAGCCAGATACACACTTATTTCTAGTGCATACAACTTACTTGATATTGAAAAATTAAAATGATTCAATACTATAAACTCAGCATAATATGCTAATTATTTGCTCAAATATTTTACATCACCAAAATTAGTATCTCAATATAACCACTGCATGTACATGTAAACAAAACTGATTTAAGGATTCACAACACAGGGCTTACCTTGGGAAAAAAAGATCTGTGCAGGAGAGGGAATACAGGGAGACTTTCCTATTTCATTCCATATGTAAGAGTTACATATTGTCTTCCTCAGTGAGAATGTGTTCATATATTTTAATGGAATCCACCTTAATAAATTTTTTAATTAATATTTTAACTTACAATAGTTTGGGGTCTCAGTTAACCACTTTATAATTTCACTCAACTGCCTAAAAGATATTCCTAAATATGTTCTTTTTCTCTAAATTGTTCAAATAACCAACCACCCCAGAAATGTTTAGGCCTTACGAAGAGCACCCAAGAACATCACTTTTTAAGATATTTTAAAGATAAAAAAACGGGAAATAACTGGAGGTCAAACTTAGATTTAAATATTCTTTCCCAAAGTCATCTTTGCCTTAAGTCACTCTTAAGGAGCCAGAACATAAAAATTCCTCTATTTAATAACTTTTCATTTAAAAATTCTGTCAGAAACAAAATTGTTTCAGATCAAACTCTGTTACAAACAAAAAGAACTGTTGGCCAGCAACAAAATTATTACTTATTTTAGTTGATTTTCTCTATTAAAAGGTGCTTCCTATACTTGGGCTTAATTTTGAGTTTTAATACTATTAACTTTATTGTGAAAGTAAGTCACAATGAGTTTTGAAATGACAGTAAAAGATTATCTTAAAACTGAAAATGATAAGACAACCAAAAAAGAATTTATTGACAATAAAAAATACTTGTTGACATTCCTGAAAATAAAAATGTAACATATAAAAAATGAATCAGTGAAATCGATTAGAATCAGCATCAAATATTAGTCTGATTTCATTTAGAAGCATGGAATGAAACTGTTGCTGATGCACCAACCAGAGACGACTACAGATAAAACTTTTTCTAATTATACAATCTAAAGAAAAGTGATGGGTACTAAAAGTGTTACTTATGCCAAGGTTACTAAGAAGCTCTCCTTCTAATACCTCCGATGATTGTCAAGAATGGAGACTGCCTGCCTCAGCATTCTTCAATGTAGTCAAACTGGTCTATATTTGAAAAAGATACCTGATAGTATACATATTAGAAATGAGGACAATAGTATGCCTGGTTTTAAAGCCTATTTCATAGGCTGGAAGAAATACATTCAGGGAAAGCAATCTTTAGGTTTTTTTTTTTTTAAAGTTTCAAGTACACAGTACATTGGTTAGGCATTTATAGTTTATGAAACGATCTCCCCAATTGCTCTTTCCCTCCTCTGGCTCTACACCTAGCCATTACATTAATGCTAACTGTATTCCGTATACTGTGCTCCCCATCTCTGTGACCATCTGTCAACTACTCAACTGCTAATTTGTACTTCTTTAACCCTTCACCTCTTTCTCCCAGTCCCTCAACCCTTCCCTTCTGGCAGTCACCAGACTGTCCTCTGTATTTATGAATCTGTCTTCGTTTTGTTCCTTAGATTTCACACTTAAGTGAAATCATATGGTATTTATCTTTCTCTGACTTAATTTCATTCAGCATAATTAATAGGTTCATCCACATCATTTCAAATAGTAGGACTTCATTTTGGGGGGGGGGCTAATAGTCCATTGTATATATGAACCACTTCTTTTCCAATTGTCTGTTGATGGGCAATATCTTGGCTATTGTGAATCCATATCTTGGCTATTGTGAATAGTGTTGCTGCAAACAAAGGGGTGCAAAGATCTTTACGAATTAGTATTTTGGTTTTCTTTGGGAAAATACCCAGAAATGCAATTGCTGGGTCAAAAGGTGGTCCAATTATAATTTTCAGAGGAACTTCCAGACTGTTTTCTATAGTTGCTGTACCAACTTGCAATCCCAGTAACAGTGTATGAGGGTTCCCTTTCTCCCACATCCTTGCCAATGCTTGTTGTTGCTTTTTAGTTTACAGATGATAGCAATTCTGACAGGTGTGAGATGATATCTCACTGAGATTTTAATTTGCATTTATCTGATGGTTAGTGACTTTGAGCATCTTTTCATATGTCTTTGGCCATGTATATATCCTCTTTGGAGAAATATCTATTCAGGTCTTCTACCAATTTTTTTAATTGGACTGTTTTTTGTTGTTGTTGTTTTGTATGAGTTCTTTATATATTTTGGATACTAATCCCTTATCAGATATATCATAAGTGAACATCTCCCATTCAGTAGGCTGTCTTTTCGTTTTGATAGTTTCCTTTGCTGTGCAAAAACTTTTTAATTTGATGTAGTCCCATTTGCTTTTATTGTTTGTTTGTTTGTTTCCCTTGCCCAAAGAGATATTACTAGGAGCAATTTCAGAGAGTCTGCTGTCTATGTTCACTTCTAGAAGTTTTATGGTTTCGGGTCGTACATTTAAGTCTTTAATCCATGTTGAGTCTATTCTTATATATAGTGTAAGAAGGTCATTTTTTTTTGCATATATCTGTCCAATTTAGGGTAGGCAATCTTAAATCTCCTCTTGCTTAATCACCTTAAACTCATATAAAACCATTTAGACGCTAACTCGATCTTACGTAGGAGAGCTTTTATATTACACTCTGGGGTTTGGGAATTGTTCTAACAGCTACCAAAAGGCAGAAAACCATGAATAAAAGTAAGCCAAAACAACCAAAAAATTCCAACCCAGAAAAACAAATAGTAAATGTAGATCTACACTTAGCTTCTATCTTATCATGAGAGCACTTGATATACATACTCAAAGGGTAAATTCCAAACCATCCTAGAGACTGCACCAAAGCTATCATAAAGCTTTTGTCAGGAAGCATCATTATTGCTTGTGTTAGGCAGAATTCTAAATATGGACTCCCAAGGTTTCCTACCCTAAATCTGGGACTGTGAATATAAGATAATCACACCCATGATATATTACATGGCAAAAAGGGACTTTGCAGCTGCAATTATGATTACTCATCAGTTAACCCTAAAATAGGGAGATTGTCCTAGACTTTCCTGGTGGATCTAATGTAACCCCAGGAGCCCTTTAAAAGCAGATCCCCACCAATCTCTGCCCCACCATAGTTAGTTGCAAAAGGAGAAGTCTAAGAGAGTTGAAGCACAGAGAGCTTTGACATGCCACTGCTGGCTTTGAAGATAGAGGTGAGTAACATGTAAAATCTGAAGAGTGACCACAAATCACTGAGAGCAATTTCTGGCCAACAGTCAACAAAGAAACAGGGACTCCAGTCCCAAAACTGTGAAGAACTGAATTCTGCCAATCAACAGGAATGAGCTCAGAAGAGGACGATGAGCTCAAGAATACATTTCAGGCTTATGAGATCCTGAGCAAAGAAACCAGTTACACCATGGACTTCTGACCAACAGAACTGTGAGATAATTAAGAGTGTTTCGTTAAGCCAGCAAATTTGTGTTAATTTGTTATGCATCAAAAATATTTTATATTTTCTATTGACATTATCAACCAGATACCCTGCATATATACCTGGACCCAGTACATTTACATAGGAGTATAAAAAGTTCCACTTATCAACAAAATTAGAGAACTAGCCATATATTAGTGTTGTTTCATCTGCACAGCATGCTTAATGACATTTAGTTGATAGTAGCTATTCAATCACCAGATATTTGCTAGGTGTCCATATGTACCACATAAGGGGAATATAGCAGTGAACGAAATGGACATGAATTCTTGCCTTTATGGAGCTTATATTTAGTAAAAATGTTTGTGAACAAGTGTTCAATAAGTTCTATACTTACACGTTAAACACTTCAATTGGCAGCCAAGCTTCTTTAATGCTAACTGCAAGAGTATAGAAGACTTCGACATTTTACCTCAGGATTCTAACCTACAATATCAGTAAGTCAGATCTTAATCCTCTTAGGCCACAAAATTCTCAACTATAAAATGGGGCTAATACATATTTTACAAGTTCATTTGTAAAAAATTAATTATATAAACATATATATGTTGGAAGAAAATATGACAAAAGAATGTACAAGCATGATTTTGAACTTAAATAGTTCAAAACATAGAATTAACCAATATTGTTTAGGGTTGTATGCATAAGCAGTTATACTGCTTTTAGAAAAACAGGAAAACAATAGATACAAAAGTCAGAATAGTAGTTACCTCCAAGGGAAAGGATAGGGCTTGTGAACTGAGGGGGACATGTGGTGGTGTGATGTTGGTGAACACTGGCAGTGTTCTGGTTCTTAACCAACCTATGTGGTGATTATGCAGGTGTTTGCTTCATAATTTGTCTTACGATCTTTTCCACATATATGTTATATTTCACACACTCAAAAAATGCTTTATCAAAGATCGAGTAGTAATACATAGGGTAATACTCAAGTTGGGGGGCTTTTTTTCATTTTCAAAATATTAAAGTTTCATGGCCTCTAAAATTCTACTTCTAGTATCTGAGGATCAGAAATTAACCTTATATTCTAGGCAAAATAACAGGGAAAGTGGGAATTCTACTTTAAAACAAATAACATAGCCCTTATTTTTCAATTAAAATTTACTATTTTTGAAGGTTATTTTTTATTTTAGGCAGGGAAATATCTATGATCAGGTCAAGAATAAATGGATCGAACAATAAACATCTTAGAAATAATAGTGACTGAAGGGGCACTTTCTGGAGAAGTGATCTATTTCAAAACCATTTAGAAACCAACCAATTAAATGTATATTCTATACAATAACAAAGAACACATTTAATTATTTTCTTTTTCTTTACCTTATGCTCATTTCCCCTTTTCTTGTAATCTTCTATGACCAATTCCTTCTCTTCTCTCTCTGCTCATTATTTTAGTTAAAATAGCCTTAAAATACTTGCCTAGCCAACCTTATTAACACACATGTAGCCTTTAAAACTTTTTCAATTTTATTAAGATTCCTACCCAAAAACAATCCATAATGACCCAAAGAAAAATTTAAGAGACTAATTCAATAATAGGCTCTTCAAAAGCAAAAATCCATATCAATTATCCTCTAGGTAAACTGGAAAATATAGGGAATTAGATGTTAGAAATCTTGTATTCAAGTCCATGCTCCATCAGGTACTACCTGCATGACCCTGGGCAAGTCCCCTGACTTCTGAGTATCTGTTTCCTCATCTCTTACATAAAAACTACAATTATATTTGTCCCACTGATCACACAGACTTGTCTGTTGATCAAATGACATAAAAAATATAAAAAATCTTTGCAAACTACAAAGCCTTCCAGAAACATTACCATCATTTTTATTATCATTAGTGCCCAGAACATAAGTAGCCTAACGAATGTTTCTTACTGACAACTACAACAAACAATTAATTAAATGGTTTCCAGTTGGTCTAAAAGAACTCCACTATTCTTACATCAACATTCAGCTTAATATTAACAATTGAGTGAGACACTGAGAACAAGTTGAATTACATTGTCTTATGAAACCCAAGCGTTTCTAAAGAACACATGCCCCACATGAGGGCAGCCATCCTTTAGCCCCGGAAGACTGCTAGAGGGCAGCACAAAGCTTGAGAAATCTCAGAACTTCCACACATAATCTGGATAATACCTCACATCCCACCTCTTTTTTGGGAGACTCTCTGATTCCTACAGTATCCGTCCAGTCCCCAAGGTCTCCGTCAGGGCCCTGGGACACTGCCAAACCATTGGGACTCAGAGACCCAGGCCTCAACCCTATCCCCTTTCTTCATTCTGAGATATGACACATGTCGTATTTCCTACGATAAAAGACTGAGGTGGTTCACGAGTCCACTAGATATATGTTGTCCCCATGCCTACCCTGCCTTGGCCCCTGGCAGACACTGGGCAGAGCTGCTAAGACCTCTATCCACTACTTTGCCCCAAGTATCTGTGGCCGAGGGTTCCCAGAGATCCCTTAGCCTCCCAAATACTAAAACGCTGAAGTATTTTAATACTTTGTTTTTTTCTTGTTTGCCAGTTTATACCCTAGGTGCTGAGATTGCACTATTTTCTGTATATATAATGTATATATGTTATGTAAATTATATTTTATTATACGTATTATTATAAATAATCTACAGAGAATACATTTTTTAAAAACACTGCTGTCATGTAGGAATGCAGAATACCAAGTTTCAGATTGTCCTAGCAAATTTGTCTTTTATATAGAACTCCTAATTCACAGATACCTCAATTAAAAACATGTGTCTATCTTATACTCACTGAACTTGCTGTTCATTCTTTCCCCCCAGATATCTGTAAGACTTACTCCCTCACTTTGTCTCTGCTCAAATATCATTGTCCTCAGGGAGGTATTCCTTAACCATCCCTTCTAAAAAAGCCACTCACATAGGCACTCCAACTGTTCTCCACACACTTGTATGCTACATGTTGCTGAGTCCTGTTCAGCTTCTTATAGATTCCTGCCTATGGTTTTTTTTTTATGGAGTCACTCCATCTCATACTGGTCTTCCCTTTTTCCTGTTGCTTATTTTTTCCAGAATTACTCTCTTTCCCAAAGAACCCTGCCTTCTCATGATCTGCCTGAAATGACAGCTCCTGTTTTTTCACTGTGGCCTCCAGAGATTTTCAGGCTTAATTTGCTCTAGGACCCACTTATCTTTCTGGTGGTCCAGGGTCCACAGAGCTCTCCTCCAACATCATATTTAAGATGAAACCAATTCTTCCTTATCAGCCTTCTTCGCTATCCATCTTTTGCATCCATACATAGGAACTGGGAATACAAGGAGGGGGATGATCTTAGCCTTGGTCTCTAATGACACATCTTTGCTCTTGATAACCTTTCCCAATTCCACTGCTGCCCTTCCAAATTCCCAGCCTTCTCTTGATTTCCTGCCTGCAGTCTTCACTTGAATTGATGATCCTTATTCTGCTTTATTTTTCCCCACAGTATTTATCATTACCTGCTATTAGAAGCACTGACATTAGATTTTCTTTTGTTTATTGCCTGTTTCCATTAGTAGAATGAAGGCAAAGTAGTTTATTTTGTTCACTCACAACTGTATTCCAAAAGCCTTAAGTAATGCCTAACATATACTAAGTGCTTAGTAAGTATTTATTGAATAAAAGTTATCAAAGATTAATGACTACCACATATTGGTAAACTTAGAAATGTAAATAACATATTTGAAAACAGTAACAATGGAATGTTCTTCCATTTACATAAGCTTAAACCTGTTCTCACTTTTGAACAAGTTTATCAACTTTAGGACATTTATCAATGTTCATTCACACATTTATCAATACAATGTCATCAATACAAGAACATTTATCAATGCCACTAAAAGGATACGAGAAGCGATCGTTCCATGTTGCTCTTTCGACGTATTCCAACATGACAACAGCTTTGATTGTCGTTAAAAGTTTGTTCCAGGTTTCATCAAAATCTACTACTCTTGGTTTCAAAGACATTGTGCAAGTTTAGTGTTGAAATCTGTCATATGAAAAAAATAGTAATGTTAGTAAGAGTTCTACAAGATCACTTATTTGTTTTTAATGTACTACATAATTAAATAGTGTAATAGATGGAAGGGGTGAGAAAAGAACCTGGCACATAATAAGAGCACAATAAACATTGGCTACTAACTTTTCATGACTTTCCAAAGAATTCCACAAAACATTTGCATTCATTACAAACTCTAGGAAGTTGAGAGCTTTTAATACAAACTATTTATAATCAGGAGTGTTGTTCCAAAGATTTAAGGGCCTCATTTATTGTGCTAAGGAAAAGAAAGTGGGACCTAGTCAAAAGGTCAAATCCCATCATAAGAAATATGCAAGAGATACTCAATAGAAAGGTTTGGGTCCCAAATCATTAAACTAGGAAATGAGGTGGTATGCAGGGGAATATGAAAATACACACAAAAAAAATAAGTTTAGGTAAAAAATTAGAGAGGAAATTTACATTTACATTAAAATAAAGATGAATTGCAGAGCAGAATGTAAAATTCACATGAACTTTTAAGATAAAAGTTAAAGATTTCAAAGAAATATCAGGGTTGCTCCTTCTCAGATCCTCAGGGTATCCAGCCCCACTGCTCTAATGAAAAGCACAACCATAGCATGCAATTCCTGGCTCAGGTGAACTTGACCGGTCTAGTAGTAAGCTGAAAGACTCCTTTCCCCTAGCAGACAAGCTGTATTCTAGGAGTTAGCTGGTTTCTGGAACTAAAAGGTCCCAAGGTTACAGAAACTTGCTTCAAAGGCTAGATTCCAAATCCTTCTCAATATCACATCAGAAGGACAGAATTAAAAGAAACTTTTTAAAGTTAAATTTAAGTGCACAAGGGAATGTTCTTCTGGTATGTTTTTAACACCTTCCCAGTTTTCCCTTATTACTGGGACTGTGAAATATCAAGCTAGTCTGTAGTTAAGGTCAAACGAGGAGAAACATACTTTCTCAGGTCTTATATTGTAGGGAAAAGGGGGATAGGGAAACAATGGGTGGGGGAATGAATACAGAGAACAGGAGACAAGAGTAAGAAACCAAGTGAACGCCCCCAGCCCACAACCAAAGGTGGCCGGCCCTAGGTCCTTCTTATATTTCTATCCTATGAAGAGAAAATAACTCAAGAGAAGCCCAAGGAATAGATTTTAAGGAAGAGAAAGAAAAGGCATCAGAGAGAAGCCAAACAAAAATCCAAGAGCGTGTGCCACAATGAATCTGGGCTCTTTCCTAAACATAACAAAGATTCCACCTCCAGGCCTTATATTTCCTGTACTAAAATGAATAGCAATTTCACTGTGTGTGGGGGAACGGGGAGTGGGGTTCGGTGGGGGCGGGGACAATGGAGAGAACCTAAAGCTCTAGCATTGTATCAGGGAATTAACCTTAACTCCTCATCCTTATTTACCATATCCTATGTTCCTGAATATTTCTTAAATTCATCTATTACTGTGTTCCTACATATGTTCTGGGATCAGGCCCTCAGCACTTCTAGTCTGTATTAATCTTTTATTCATCAAAGAAATAATAATGTTAGTATTTACATAGTGCTTACTAGGGGCCAAGCACTATTCTCGGGGCTTTATATACTTACTTAATCCTCCCAACAATCTAATTATGTAGATCCTACTGTTTTCTACATTTTCTAGATAAGAAAACTAAGTCACAGAGTAATTAAGGAACTTGCTTAAGGTCATAGAGCTACATAATGGAGGCATCAGGAGGATTTGATGTGTGCTGGAGCCTGAGCTCTCAATCACCATATGCAACTATACTGCCTTATTAACATTTTAGTGATTACTTAAATATCAGCCATCATTCTACTAAGCTCTGGGGATGCAGTGGTCAATAAACAAAGTTCTTGACCTTCAAAAAGATTAGAATCTCAGACCTGGCACTCAAAGACAAAAATAATTAAAATAACTAAAATAATTAAAACAAAAAATTGAGGATATCATACTTTTGTCTTGATGCTTAAAGCCATTGGATGTTTTCCACTATACACAGCATTCAGTTTAAGCTTACTGGCAACACAGACACACCACGCTTCCAAAATTTAATCTCAGATTAAAGCACCTCTCCTGCTTCTTCTTCTGAGACTCTTTGGCATAATTCAGTAACTTCTCTCTGCTTAAAGGTCATTGAACTGATTCATATACCCTGCTGTTATCCTTATTGCTTTCTATAGCTAAAATTTTTCTATTTCCTTATCTCTACCTTCCATCCATTCACCTCTTAACTGATTAAAGCCTTGGTCCAGGATACCTGCTTTTAAAAAACTTTCCTGGCACCACTAAAGGTAGGTAAGGTGCCTGATCTTAAGTATTACATGAGAACTCTATGCTTACCTCTACTGTAACTATCTGAGTATTTCTTGAGGCAGGAACTTTTTAGTAACTGTATTCCAAGAAGTTGGCAATGTTCCCTTCATGTTAGTTTTCCCCCTTTATAAAAATGGGATCATATTACACACATTGCTTAAAATTAGTTTAATGGTTGCAGAGACTGCCTTTTAGCTTAATTCAAGTTTTAACAGAATCACTGATTTCTCTGCTGAAATCAACAGATTTACAGTAGAATGGGTACCTTTGTAGTGATCATCCATTCTCAGATGGAACGTTTGGAAGCCAAGGTGAGAGAGAAGCATCGGCCCAGTGAAACATACTAAAAACTAACAAAGCAAAAGCTGAAAGTATGCTGAAATAGTCTGTTAAATTCTCTGCTTGCCCAATAGAAAGCTCATATAACTAAAATATTTAAGTTCCTTCATAGTATTTAAATTGTTTAAATAATAATTTATTCATGGAGAATTTATGTAAGGCTGTGAAAGAGGGCAAGCAAAGAAACAGGATCACAACCACCGTACTTTTCTTCTCCATCCCCAAACTGTCAGACAACTCATAAAAATATATATACATCTTGTTCTTCATTCACGTGTCTTACTAGAGACATGGTCCTATAACTGATATCCTGGCAGGACCACTTCCATCCCCACTCAGTTAAACTGGGTCCCACTGAGTATCAGCAAAGTTTAAATCTTGCATTACCACAAGCTCTTCTAGCTTCCTTTTGAGTTCCGCTCATGCAATGTTAGGGTTTTAACACTTATGCACATAGGTACTATGCCAAAGGCCCATGAGTGTTATGGGTCCTAAAAATAAATTCATAGATTCTAAATTTTTTTTAAAAAGGCAAAATAAAAATTCATTTGTTTCTAGATAATGTGTCAATATTAATATTTTTTAAAGTTCCCTTACATTTGAAAATGATCTGCAGATCAGATTTCCTCATTAGAGCACCATTTCTAAATATGTATGGCTGTCGATAATAATAAATTAAATAACTACAAAAGTTATTAATATAATAAACATAGTTACCATGACCCAACAATTCCACTCCTAGGTACATACTCAAGAGAAAACATGCCCACACAAAAACTTGTACACAAATGTTCACAGAAGCTTTATTTATAAAGGCCAAAAAGGAGAAATAACTCAAATGTCTATAAACTGACAAATAGATAAATAAAATGCAGTTTATCCATACAGTGGGTTATTCTGCAACACAAGGGAATGAAGTAGTGACAGATGCCATAACATGGATGAACCTCAAAAACATTATGCTAAAAGAAGGAAGCTGGTCACAAAAGAACACATATTGTAAGATTCCATTTATATAAAATATCCAGAATAAGTCAATTATAGAGACAGAAAGTGTTTCAGTGGTTGCCCATGGCTAGGGGACTTGGTGAAAAATGGAAAGGACTGCTAAATTAGGTGATGAAAATGTTCTAAAACTGATTGTCATGATGGTTGTACAACTCTGTAACTGTACTAAAAACCACTAAATTATACACCTCAAATGGGTACACTGGGTGGTATGTGAAGTCTATCTCAATAAAGCTGTTATACATTTAAGAAGTGAAATAAAAATTCTATCAAAATTTTTAGAGCAATTTAATGTGGAGGCAAGGGGAGAATAGGTGTATTTACATGGCTGCAAATTCTGAAATCTTAGTCTTTCACTCCTGTGCTCTAGTCACCAGCTCCTACTACCAGAGGCAACATATATCTGTCTGGGGCATTTAACACATATTTACACATGGTTTGTTATTCTCCTCTTTTACATAAATGACTTTTTCATCTGTTTTACATAAATGGTATTATACTATTCAGTAGCATATTCACTCAACATTACATTTGGGATTCTATATTAATACATAAGGATTTCTTTAATCTTAATAGTATTTCATTGTTTGCCTCTATCTGGATCCATTCTACTATGTTTGATATGACATAAGATGAGCCTCCAAAATTAAAATGCTTAGTTTAGTATCAGTAATTTTAAGTTAAATGGTTTTAAAAAATAGATTAGTAAGCTCTTTTTACATAGATATTAACAAGGTTTTCTTCTTAGGATTTTAGTAACAATTTATAAGTTACACTTGTTATATATAATTATTGATGGGAGAAGGAAACTGCATTATCATTATCTGTAACTACCATTTATTAAATACCTTCTGTATGCCTTCCATGCTATACATGTAATATATACAAGCACACTAAAGTTCAACCTGCAAGTCAGCAAAATCCAGACTGTAGGAAACTACTGGATAATCAGATTTCTTCGATAAACTGTGCACACACATCAGAAAGAGACAGAAAGAGGAGAGGGAAAGAATTATATCAAAGGGAAATTGACAAAAATAAACTAAAAAGGCGCATTAATAAATCACAGAGCAATTGACCTTATTTGGATCTAGATTTAAGCTCTTTTTAAAAATTATATTCATGATAACCCTGGAATTTTTAACACTGATGGGATATTTGATTAAAGAATTTATCTTTAAAATGATAATTATAAAGTGAGAGTTTTTTTAATGAGTCTCTGTTTGTTAGGGACACATTCTAAAATATAAATGTAATGAAATGCTATCTGACATCTGCTTCAAAATTAAACAGCTTGCTTCTGAGTAGATAATAATTGAGGAAGAGTGACAAGTACACGAGGGTTTATTATACTACTATTATTTTTGTATGTGTTTGCAATATTCCAAATTAGAAGAGTAAAATAAATCTTCATCATCATTAACAATTTCACAAATATGGGGGGGGGAATACATAAAAGAAATCAGAAAGCTTTAAAAAAAAGCATATTAATCTAAGACATCTAACATTCCAGCAATATGTATTCTAGAAAACTGGATAAGTCAATACTATTATTATATATATATATATATATATTATATATATATATATGCGTTTATATATATCTCAACATAAGCACATTCAACCCTACACAAATTTTTATAAAAATTTGAGTCAAACAGGATATTCCTAGAAGCAAGATCCCAACACATTGAGAAAAATGCTTCAGAGAATGACAGTTTGTAGTTTCTTTTATGCTTCTGAAATTGAGGGAACATAAGAAAGATTACATGAAGGTGGGAGAAAGCAAAGTAATTATAGGATTACAGGTTAAGATTATGTGCTCTTTAAAATGTACAAAGCGCCAGTATAAATACAGTCAAGGGGATGTAAGGTACAGCATAGGGAATACAGTGAATAATACTGTAATAACTATGTATGGTGTCAAATGGGTACTAGGTTTTTTAGGGTCATCATTTCGTAATTTATATAAATGTATAACCACTGTTTTGTACATGTTAAACTAATATTTGTATGTCAACCAATTGAAAAATTTTTAATTATTTTAAAAAAAAGATTCTGTGTTCTCTTGAGGGTGGTCATACTTTAGAAGGAGGGGTATGAAAAGAGGTATTTCTAAGGTATGTCAACCTAGATGCACAGAAACAACAAACAGGGCTTGCTTAAGGCAAAAATAAGCCTTTTATTAAAGATGTTATATTCTATGGCATGACTACCCCACCAGGACCTGCCCAGTTAGGAATTTATCATCAGATCAGATCATCCTGGGAGGTTACTTTCCATAGAACCCATTTTTTCATCCACACATACCAAAACTGAAGAACATGAATTTTTTCAATTAAAAATTCCCAGAATTCCTTCTCAATTCCCAGAATTTTTTACTTTAAAAATGTTTTACTTTAAAAATAACTAACGAGGCATCCCTTTTTGACACATTAAAACACTGAGGATAAAGAAAAGATTCTGAAAGTTTCTAGAAAAGAAAAACAGGTTACAACAGACTATAAATTGAAAAGTCTTTAGATTTAGCAACAGCAACACTGGAAGCTGGGAGGTAATATAAAGTAATGCCTTCAAGATTCTCAGGGAAAATGACTAATCACCTAGAATTCACCAAGAGTGATAGCAAATAATTTACTTCCCATGCAGCCTTTTTCCTCAAGAAAATAGAATATATCCTTCATTGAGAGAGAATGGAACAAAGACAGACTAGGGATCCCAGTAACAGAGGCTAACACAGGAAGGGCAAACAGGAATTTTTCAGAACAGCAGCTATGCAGATTTTAAAAGCAATCTGTCCAGATATACACAGAAGACCAAAGGGCTCCAGGAGAGTTATCTCCAAGAAAAGGGGAGGGAAAGGAGGGAACTAATAGATTGTCTCAGGGGTCAACAAATTTCCTGTAAAGGACTAGATAGTAAACATTTTAAACTCTGAAAGCCATTCAGTCTGTTACAACTACTCAATTCTGCCACTGTAGCACAAAAGCTGCCATAGGTATAAGTAAATGATTGGGTATGGTTGTGTTCCAACAAAACTTTACTTGAAAAAAAAGAAAGAAAATGGGAGTGAAGGATTTGACCCAAGCCATATTTTGCCAGAATCCTTCCCACCTCACCACCCCCCATTGCTTGGTATGTTTGGCCAATGAAAGGAGTTGGCAGCTCTGATGGAGAATTTGGGGATAATTTAAGTGGATTACATTAAAACCTAAGCAAAGGATTAAGGAAAGATTTTCTAGCTAAAACACAAAAAGTCTGAACCATACAAGAAAAAAGTTGATAAAAAACTGGACTTCATCAAAATTAAAAACTCCGGTCTTAGAATACTGATAATAAATATATAGTAAAGGTAATGGATTATCACTTTTAAAGAGTTAAACTGAAGATTAAATGACAAAAGTAGTAAAAATAAGTATAACTACAATAATGAGTTACAGAATACCCAAATGTAAAATGAAATATTAAAAAATAAAACATAAGGAAAGTAAACACAGAGAGCTTTAGAATGCTCTTTGTTATTTATAAGCCTCAAGGTAACCACAAGCAGAAACCTATAGTAGATACACAAAAGATAAAGGACTCTAACCATATCCCTAAAGAAAGCCATCAAGCCACAAAAGAGCAAAAAAAGAAGAAAACAGAGGAACTACAAAACAGCCAGAAAAGTTTTTTAAAATGTCAGTAAGTATATAACTATCAATAATTACATTAAATGTAAATTAAATTTTCCAATCAAAAGGTAAAGAGTGGCTGAATAGATTAAAAAAAAAACTCATCTATATGCTGCCTACAAGAGACCCACTTCAGATGTAAAGACACACACAGACTAAAAGTGAAGGGATGGAAAGATATTCCATAAAGATGAAAACCAAAAGAAAGCTATGGTAGCTATACTAACAAAAAACCGACTTTGAAAAAAAGACTGTAATAAGAGACAAAGAAAGAGTCTTGATGAAAAGAATAGGATATCATATTTGTAAATATTTACACACCCCACAAAGGAACACCTAAATATATAAAGCAAATATTAACAGACCAAAAGGAAGAAACACCAACACAATAATAGAAGGGGTAATTAATACCCCACTTAAATCAATAGACAGATCAGACACAAAATCAATAAGGAAACACCAGCTTTAAAAAACACATTAGAGATGACTTTTGGTCAAGATAGCAGAATAAGCAAACACTGTGCTTGCCTACTCTCACGACCGCAACAAAATTACAACTAAATTATAGAACCACCACACTTGAGAAACATGTGAAAAGTAGCTGAACACAATTCCTATAACTAATGATATAAAGCAGCAGCCACATCAACACTAGTAGGAAGTACAGACGCGGAAACAAGCTGGTCCCATACCCATGTGTAGCAGTTAAGAACTGGGAGGAGTATCTCAGCTGAGGAGGTCTCCCAGAGAAACAAAGGGTACCAGCCCTACACTCGGGTTCTCAACCCGGAGCACCAGTGCTGAGAAGAGGAGTCCCACAAGATCTAGCTGTGAAAATCAGTGGGAATCCCATCCAGGTGATATACAGGGCTGCGGGCGTTCCAGGCATGCCTCTTAAAGGGGCTGTGCATGGGCTTACTGACATATTCACCTGCTGAGTTGAAGCACTGGGGCAGCAGCTCAAAAAGCATTAAGGACATACAGAAGAAAATGAATTGCCTAGCTTCAAGGAGAGAGCTGGAGGGACAGCTGTGGCCAGGACAGATGTGCTGGCAGACAACACTGTTTCTTTGTTGAGCACTGCCCCAACACAGCCTAGAAGGGTAGGCAGGTACCACAGCTGAGTCTCCATAAACCTGGCTAAACCATTTGCTCCACCCTAGTGATTCCGAGACCCTACACCACCCAACCCACAGACCAGCCCAAACCTCTTTTGGCAGCTGTTCCTCACAAGTGCCTGCCTGGGTTCATGCTGCAAACTTTCCTAAACACTCTCAAAGGTCCACAAACCCCAAATAAGCAGGAGCTAGCCCCGATGTGCCCTTTACCTCTTCCTCAGTGGCCTCAGGAACTAGTGACAGCCACCCTCGGTTTGCAGCATAGCATCTCGCAGGCACCTCTAAGTCCAGCACAGACAGGTTTCAACCAGAAATCACTTTGTAGCTCCTACTAGGTGGCCCAGAGTAAGGCACAGCAGTAGCTGACCTGGGCCAGTACCAAAGCCCTTCCCAAGAGGCCCCAGAGCCAAAGGGTGGACTTGGCAGGCACTACAGAGTCCCACTAAAGCAAATCTCACTCCATGTGGTCAGCCCCTGCAAAACAGCTTGTCCACTTTAATCACAGCCTGACCAATCCCACTGACTGATGTGCCAATAGCAATCAAGCCTCAACTGCACCAGGAAGGCACACACAACACACACAAGGGACACCCCTGAAAGTACACAGCTCACATGGCCAGGGAGTCTGCACCACCGGGCGCCACAGGACACCTACACACAACATAAGGCCAATACGCTGTATCAGACATACAGAGACTTAAAAGTTAAAAATGGAAAAGATATTGCATACAAATGGAAATGGAAAAAAAAGGCTGGGGTAACAATACTTATTATCAAACAAAAGAGACTTTACAACAAAACAAGAAGAACATTTCATATACAATAGCCAAGATAGGGATGAATCCTGATTGTCCATGAACAGATGATTGGATAAAGAAGATGCAGTACATATACACGATGGTACATTATTACTCTTCCATAAAAAAAAAAAAAAAAAAAAAGAACATAATCTTACCTTTTGCAACAACATGGATGGGCCTAGAGGGTATTATGCTAAGTAAAATAAATCAGAGAAAGACAAATACCATATGATTTGAAGATAAAGAAACAATCAAAACAGAAACAACCTCATGATACAAAGAATAAACTGATAAATTGACAGATGGAAGTGAGGTTGGAGGGATGGGTGAAAAAGGTGAAGGAACGAAAAAGTACAAATTGGCAGTTACAAATAGTCATGGGAATGTAAAACACAGCATAGAGAATACAGTCAATAATACTGTAATAACTGTACAGTGCCAGGTGGGTACTAGACTTATCGAGGGGGATCACATCATAAGTTACATAAATGTCTAACTACACTACTGTACTATACACCTAAAATTATGCTATATACCTGAAACTAACATAATAGTGAATGTCAACTATAATTAAAAAATTAAAATTAAAAAATTAAAAAACAAACAAAAAACACATTAGAGCATATAAACAGATATGTAGAAATATCCATCCAAAAGCAACAGAATACATATTCTTCTCAAAAGCATACAACATTCTCCAGGATATATCATGTGTTAGGCCACAAAACAAACAAGTCTTAATAAATTTAAGAAAATTTAAACCATATCATGCATCTTTTCTCACCACAATAGTATGAAACTATAAATTAATTACAAGAAGAAAACTCAAAAATTCACAAATATGTGGAGATTAAACAACCAATGAATCAAGAGAAATCAAAAGAAAATTAAAAAAAAAATACCTTGCAACAAATGAAAATGGAAATCCAACAAAATAAAATTTATAGAATACAGCAAAAGCAGTGCTAAGAGATAAGTTCATAGTGATAAATGCTTACATCAAGAAACAAAAAATATATCATCAAATAAACAACCTAATTTTACACCTCAAGGAACTAGAAAAATAAGAGGCCCAAAGTTAGTACAAGGAAGGAAATAACAAAGATCAGAGTAGAAATAAATGAAACAGATTTAAAAAACAATAGAAAAGATCAGTGAAACTAAAGGCTGGTTCTTTAAAAAGATAAACAAAATTGACAAACCTTTTGCTAGAGTCTCCGGGAACAAAAGAGGACTCAAACAAAATCAGGAATGAAAGAGAAGACATTACACCTGATACCAGAAAAATACAAAGGATCATAACAGACTGCTAGAACATTTATATGCCAACAAATTTGACAACCTAGAAGAAATGGGCAAATTTTTTAGAAACATACAACCTACCAAGACCGACTCATGAAGAAACAGAAAATCTGAAAAGATTACTAAGGAGATTGCATCAGTAATCAAAAACCTCCCAACAAAAGTCCAGGACAAGACAGCTTCACTGGTGAACTCTACCGAACCTTCAAAGAATTAATACCAATCCTTCCCAAACTCTTCCAAAAACCAGAAAAGGAAAGAACACTTTCAAACTCGTTTTACGAGCTAGCATTACCTTGATACCAGAGAAAGACACCACAATAAGAGAAAATTATGTCTCAATATAATAAAGGCCATATATGACAAACCCACATTAACATCATACACACTCACCACTATTATTCACCATAATATACTGGAAATCCTGGCCAGAACAATTAGGTAAGAAAAAAAAAGGCATCCAAACCAGAGAAAGGTAAAACTGTCATTATTTGTAGATGACATGATATTATATATAAAAAAGCCCTAAAGACTCCACAAAAAAACTGTTGGAACTAGTAAACAAAGTTACAGAATGCAAAATCAATGTACAAAACTTTCATGTTTCTATATATTAATAATAAACTGTTTGAAAAAGAAATTAAGAAAACAATTCCAATTATGACAAAAACAATATCTAGGAACAAAATTAAGCAAGAAGGTGAAAGACCTGTACATGAAAACTATAAAATACTGATTAAAAAAAAAAAACATGAAGACATAAACAGATATTCCATGTTCATAGATTAGAATTAATAGTGTTAAATGTCCATATAAACCAAAGCAATCTGCAGATTCAATGTAATCCCTATCAAAATTCAAATGGCATTTTTCACAGAAATAGGGGTGGGCAGAGCTAAAATTTGTACGGAATGAAACAAAGCAAAACAAAACAAAACAAAAAAACTCACGATACACAGAACAGACTGGTGGTTGCCAGAAACAGGGTCGGGGGGTGGGGGGTAGGCTAAATGGGTGAAGAGGGTCAATAACTTCTAGTTATAAAATAGTCATGGGGATATAATGTATAGCATGGTAACTATAGTTAATAATACTGTTTTACCACATTTTGAACTGCTGCTGAGAATGGCATCACCACCTGATTAAGATTATAATAATCTAATGTCATTCTGTATGACCCATGGGACTTCTGTACCAGCTAAAAAGTTGAAATCTGGAGTTTGGAGAAACATGGCGGAGTGAGAGACGTCCCCAGATCTCTCCCCTTGAAACAACAAGCTGAATATCAAACACTCAACAAAAAACACCCAAACTGCACACCAGCACATCTGAGCATGGGATCTACGCATAAGAGCTACCATAGGTCAGAACTCCAGGTGTTGGGCGGTGGACTGGGAGAAATAAAGTCGCCTCTCACAGCCACTGGAGCTCTTTGTAGGAGGAGGGGGAAGGGAGAAGGTGTGGCAACTTCCCTGAACAGCCCTGCCTGGGAGAGCTGTGAGCTCCATATGGCCAGGCATCAGGGCAGAAAGCAGAGAAGCAGGATGGCAGAGAAACAACAATTGATTTTTACCAGCCATGGTTGCAAAACTGAGACTGAGCTGCAGCCCACCCACCCTCCCCAATCGAGAGGGCCCTTTCCCCCATATCCTGCAAGACGGAACACCGCGGAGCCCAGGGGAATCTGAGCAAATGCTACTGAAACTGTTGCTAACATTGACAAGGACTGAGACTGAGAGTAGTGAGTGTGATTAAACATCTATAAGGAAAAAAAGGCATTATTAAGGCTTTATATAAAGCAGAGTTCCAAGAGGTTTAGACACCACCTACTGGAAACCAAAAGAAAAGCACCTTCTTTGCAGCAGGCTAAAGAGAGACCTTATTATATAATAATACTGTATTGCGCATTTGAAAGTTGCTAAGAATATAAATCTTAACTTTCTCATCACAAGAAAAAATTTTATAACAATATGGTGATGGATGTTAACAGACATACTGTGGTAATCATCTGGCAATATATACAGAAACTGAATCATCATGTTGTACACCTGAAATTAATGTATCAATTATACTTCAATAAAAAAAAAATGACAGACAATCCACAGCCTGGCAGAAAATACTTGTAAAATTTGTAAAATATATATCTGATATAGGACAGATACACACACACACAAATATATATATGATTTAGGATACACACACACACACACACACACACACACACACACACACAGAGACAGGACTGGTTCCCAGAATATATAAAACAAAGCTCAATAATAAGATAACCTACAATCAAACTAACAAAAGACCCAGATAGTTCAGAAATACTGATGGCAAATAAGCTCATAAAAGATGCCCAATACCATTAGTCATCAGGGAAATGCCTATTAAAACCTCAGTAAGATATCACTACACATCTATTAGAATGGCTCAAAAAACTGACAGTATCAAATGCTGATAAGGACATGGAACTCTGCTGCAGATGGAAATTTGGAATGAAATAACCATGTAAGCAGTTTCTATTAAAGTTAAACATACACCTTCCCTGTGACCAGAAATCCCATTTGTGTATTTATACATGAGAAATGAAGACATGTATTTATAAGAAACCTAACATAAATTCTTAGAGCAACTTTATTCACAACTGCCAAAACCTGGAAACATCCAAATGCCCATCAACTAGTGAACAGAAAAACAAAATGTGGTGCATTCACACAACAGTGCATACACGACTTGGCAATAAAATGAAACAATCACCGATATATGGACAATAGATGAGTCTCAAAAATCATAATGCTAAGTGAAGACGACAGATTCATTAGGCTACATATTATATGATTCAATTTGTGACACTCTGGAAAAAGTAAAAATATAGGGACATGTATCAGGTCACTGGTTGTCACTACACAGAGCCATCAGCCTTTTGGGTAAACTATTCTATATCTTGACTGTGATAGTGTTATACCACCAAAAAAAAAAAAAAAGCTGACAAAATTCAAAGAACTACATATATTTTAAGGTGAATTTTACTGTATGTGTTACACCTCAATAAACCTGACCCCTCAAATGCAACACGTCCATCCTTTTCTAGTATTTCACATGTCAGTAATGACATCATCATCCACCCGACTCAAGCTAGAAATTTTAAATTCTAACCATCTCCTGAACTCATCCATTTCTTCCCATTTCCACTGACATCCCCCTAACCTGAACCTCCATCTCTGACCTAACTATTGCCATAGTCTAAATGACATGCCTGTATCCCCTTTTGCCGCCTTGGTACATTCCATATACTGGGACAATATAAGCTTTTCAAAATATAAACCTAATTATATCACACCCTCTGCTTAAAATTCTTCAAATACTTTAACTTATAATCTTTAGTATTTATCACATATTTAAAAAAAAAACTGCTATTTTAACCTACCTCTGAGAGACCATTCCCATAAAATTCAGTAAATAATATTCTGATTTTAAAAATCAGTTACCAGTTCTAAGGGAATAGCTAGGTAATATGGTAGATGAGAATAAAGAGGCAATCAGGAAAATCAAGTTGATAAACTATCTAGATTTCTGATAGAAATGTTCTAAAATTTCTTTTGCTTAAGTTTTTCTCCTTACTACATATACTTCGCTCCTCAGAACACTAAAAGCTGACCTGTCACTAACCTTCTTTCCTTTCTCCTGGGAATTTTAATTTTCCAGTGAGCATTTGATTTCTGAAGTTGAAAGAGAGCACCAAAATGACATGGGACTACCCCTAAGTATGATGTGGTAAAAGAGCCTGAGAAAATTCCCACCAAAAACATTTTTAAAAACAAAGTTACTACTAATAGCAGAAATAAAAAAGATAAAACTTTGCCAAGATGAGATGGATTTTAATTTGAAGTTCACTTAGACATTTTTCATATAAAGAAGTGACTTGAATAATTACATTTCAGCAGGTAAAGCAGTTAAAGAATCTCAAAGCATTCAATTTTAAGTACAGAACTGAGGATGGTACATAATTAAATATTTTACTTGAAACGTAGGCTAGTTTGGTAAAATGTATAACTGTTTAACACTAACGAGTGTGGCTACAGTTTAACTACTGAGAAGTGTTTTGTTGCGCCACATTTGATTTCCAAATCAATAATGTAAATGGCTAAACACTTAATATTGCGATTCTCTTTTTATTAAAATAAATAAATTACTAAATGATAACTTTTTATTTCAGTACTGATTACTACCTGCGATAAAAATATGGCCACTCCAAAAACTACCAATAAGATATAATACTTGAGCCTAAATTAACCTCAGTTAAGTTAATATGCTATAATTAGTTTTTAAAATGACATTCAGTGGGTTTAGAGCAGGTTATATTCTAAGTACACAAAATAAGGAAAATATGTGACCCAATAAAAAGCATTATCAACTTTCAATATTTTCCATTTTCAAAACTGCTGCTGTGCACACTGACCCAAAATGCTACCGTAATTTCATATAAAAATAGGATCCAAGAATATGCATCTAAATACTTTTATTGTATCAAATGTATGACTTATTAGACATTGCCAAGAGATTGTTATTTGGAAGGTCGAGGTACAATGCTTTTTGTTGCAATACGTTTGACCCATGGAGCTCTAAATACTTCACAAATGTCATTTCTATCATATAACTTTCCTACTAACAAATTTCTAATAATACATTCTTAAGAGAGTGAGTGAGTGAGAGAGGAAGAGGGGGTGGGAAGAGAAAGAAAGCTGAGGGAAAAACAGTAAAGAGAAATACAGCAGTCTGTCATCAATCGCAGTTGGCAAAATATATAGGAAGAAAATCTGAAAGTCTAAAAAAAAAAAAGTACGGGAACAGTGAGGAATAGGGAATGTATTCATAGTACAATAAATAAGCTGGAAAAGGTATCTGCTTCCAAAATAAAACCACTTGACGAGAATAGAAGATCTGTCTTCTTACCTCAGTGAACTTGAGATTCTCCCACAAGTCTGTAAGACTGTACTTCAAGTTTTCACATCACTCTCATCGACCTGAAGTTTAATATTTTTTTCACTTGCTTTCTCATTTTTTTCTTTTAATAATCTAGGCAAGGAATTCAAGAAACGAACAAGCCTTAAAAAGCAATTGTTCTCACGTATGTTTCTCAGATGAGTTTGAGAACTTGTTTTAGTCCCTCATGGGTAGGCAAACCCACTTGGCATGCATGCTAGACAAAGCTGTAACCAACCGGCCCTTTGCAAATAATCAAAACATTAAGAGTACATTTTTTTCCTAGGCCTGATCTTCTATCCAAATCCTTTGCACTACTCAATGATTTCCAATGTTTGTTAGTCTATTCTTTCGAGAGCTAAATTAAGTCACATATACATAAACCTTAGATTAAGTCTTTTCTCACAAATAGGCTAAGATGCTGAGTTTAGTGGTAATTTTCATTGCTTTACCTGAGCATTTTTTTTTTTAGATCGTTTTTAAGGAGGAAGGAGATCACACTTTAACCAATTTCCAGTAGTTCATTGTAAAAATATACAGAACCCCTGCTTCACCTCCCAATTCTTACCGACTTTATCACTATTTCTCAATTGGTCTTCGTTCCAGACAAATTAATCTATGTGGCAGATTCTAAATAATGTATTAATTCTCACTTATGTCCTGGTACTGCTAGCCAAAGAAGACAAAGATCCAGGAGAAGGAAAAAAGTATTATACAGCTATAGCAGATACATATCAACTTTGCTGACTACCTCATTTAAAATCCCAAAGCAGCTTTTGGTATGGACAACACAACTTCATACAGTCCCATTCTGTCACTAAGTGTCCTTTAAGGTAAAGAATAAAAACAATCCAATAAAGCAAGTTATAAAAATTAATTCAACGTGACACTCATTTTCCCATGGGAGAGACACGGAGCAGGATGTACTTTGCCAATATTTTACCATCATCATAAAGCATATAATTACAAAGCTGTGAATAAAACAATAATAGCAATCCTTTATTAACCACATATATTCTAGAAACTACTCTAAACATATTACATTATACACATTATCTCATTAATTCTTAAGAATATCCATAATATGGCTACTATTATTCTCCCTGTTATAAAGATGTGAGACTGGCATTTAGAAAATTAGGATAAAATACACAGAACTATTAAATACCAAACACAGAATTTGAACCCATTTCTATCTGGCTTTACCACACAGCTCTTATTCACTGCCCTCTACTGTATTTTTATTATTTGCCACTGTAGAAACTAGAGTTGACTCAGAGGAAATGGATGGATGATAGAGCAGCTCTCTAGCTGAAGGCAAGTTGCATCCAAAAAGCTCAATGTGTTAGGGTGGCCGAGAAAGTCTCTGCCAGAAGTAAAAACATTAACAAAAAAATTCTGGTCTCAAAATGAAAAGTTTGTGAGTCAAGAAACTAATCCTTTAAATTGGCTCAGTAATGACAATGTGATCCTACGCTAGTTGCTGCTTCATTTTCCCCATCTGCATAACATAAAAATAGTATAAGACACATTATTTATAAATACATTTCAAGTTTGCTAAGATGAGGTAGTATTATTTTCTACTCTTTTCTGTAATTTTACTTTTCCATCCATGCTACTGAACAAAACTACTGCTGCTGAAATCTTCATGTCATTACTTTTTCTCATATTTTATCCCCATATTATCTATTAAAAAGGATTTAACTCTATTTTTCTCATAAGTTCATTATAATGTTTATCAGTTTTAGAGAGAAAAAAATGCAATCTCATCATAAGGCCATATAATTTCCTTCATCCTTGATTTTCTTCTTTATAACTGCTATTTTTTCAGCCCTCTAAAATAAATTCCAAGCTAGTTTGGCACTATCTATCTTTAAGTGCAAACATTAAGCTATCTACTAATAATCCATGCAAAATACTCTGTCCTTACTTACACTATATACAAAAATTAATGCAAAATGGATCTAAGACCTATATTTAAGAGCTAAAAGTATAAAATTCTTAGAAGAAAACAAGGGAAAGCTTTGTGGCAGTGGATTTAGCAGTGATTTCTTGACTATGATGCCAAAAGCATAGGTAACAAAAGAAAACATATATAAATTGGTCTTTATCAAAATTTAAAACTTTCACACATTAAAAGGCACTACAAAGAGTCAAAGGACAACCCACAGAATGGAAGAAACTTTTACAAATTATATATCTGATATGAGATTAATAACCAGAGTATATAGAGAACTATACCTCGAGGACAACATCCAGTTTAAAAGGACTTGAATAAACACTTCTCCGAAGATAAACACATGGCCAATAAGAACATGAAAAGATGCTCGACAAATGTTAGAGAAATGTATATCAAAACCACAATGATAACACTTCACACTCAGTAAGATAGCTATTATAAAAACAAACAAACACAAAAAATATGAGAGGATGTGAAGAACTGGAACCTTTGCGATTGCTGGCAGGAATGTAAAACAGTGCAGCCACTATTGAAAAGAGTTCAGCTGGACTTCAAAAATCTAAATATAGAATTATCATATGCATCCAACAACCGTACTCCTAGGTATATATCCAAAGGAACTGAAAGCAGAGACTGAAAAAGATGCTTGTGTTCCAGTATTCATTGCAGCACTATTCACAATAGCCAAAAGGTAGAAACAACACACGTGCCGAACGGAATAGGTAAGCAAAATGTGGTACATACATAAAAAAATAAGAGTTCTGATACATCCTACAACATGGATGAACCTTGAAGATATTATGCCAAATCAAATAAGCCAGACAAAAAGGAAAATACTTTATCATCCTACTTATATGAGGCATCTAAAATAGGCACATTCATAAAGACATAAAGTAAATTATAAGTTACCGGTGCTGGCAGGAGGGGGAATGGGTAGTTATTACTTAATGGTTACAGTTTCTACTGGGGGTAATAAAAAAAATTTGGAAATAGATAGTAGTGATGGGGACATTGTGAATCCAATAAATGCCATTATACTTAAAAACCATTAGAATAGTAACTTTAATGTTATGTATATTTTGCCACAATAAAAATACAAAAAAAAAAAAAAAGCACTGTCCTTATTCTAAGCACTTAAATGGACAGCAAAGTTCTGATGCAAAAGTATCTAAGTTCCAGTGCAAAGTGCTCTCTAAAAAACTTTAAATGGATGCTTAATAGTCAAAACAGTACTTAAAACTATGATGACAAAATGTCATTACTTTTGGTTCAGATAGACCAAATCAAAGATAAGTATTTTGAGACATAGCTTAAATTTTCCAAGGCCGAGGACTATTTGGGAATCTTTTCCTTATTGTCATATTTATTCATTACTTTGGTGCCATTACACTACTTACAGGATTATTATGACTATTAGAAAAGATTGCTCTATTTCTCACTATCAGAAAATACCAGTTACAAATAAAGGGGGATGGCTAGTATACACTCTGTAGTATTTGATTAGAGTTATCAGTATGAACGCATGGTTTTTTATGCACACACAGATAAAAAGATATAGAAATACATATATGTTTATATATGCATGGGTTAGGATATCAACATATATTTCTAGCTCTGTCACTTGAGAGGGCCTAGGAAAAATGACACCCCAGTGACACTGAGTACACACAGTATCCAGATCTTGGCTCCTAAATACCATTCTCCAGTAAAAAGAACCAGAGCTCCTTGGAGAAACAACTGATTCCAGGGATGCAGCAGAGAAAATACAAGAGCCAACCTAAAAGCCATGGCTGGATCTTGAGCAATAAAATAATGATAGTTTTAGATTATAAACCATAAGAATAAAACAAATATCTATAACTCAACACTGATATAAACAAATTCCTGAATAAATAAATGTGGAGAGGCAATAGTTCATCCTTACAGAAGAATTTCAATTAATAAATGTAGAAGGAAATGAGAAAAATATAAAATCATTAAGTGACCCTTACTGTAATTGTCTACCAAAGAATTCTGCAATGAGTGTGCAAGAATTTGAGAATAGGATATCCGCATAGTTTCAAATAATCTACCCAAGATGGCTAGTACTTACAGAGAGAAAAACAGTTATCTTTACAAGTAGAGAAATTTGACAGACACGACCTTAACCAAACGAGAGTTAACATCATCTCTAACAGGATATACTGACATCCTGTAACCTGTGATACGATGCACTAAGAAGGACGCAACATCACTTCAGTAGTATCTTGCTAAAAATGCATAACCTCAATCTAATGAGAAAACATCAGACAAACTCAAATTGAGAGTCATTCTACAAAATAACTGATCACACTCATCACAACTTTCAGGTCATGAAAGATGAGAAAAAGACTGTCACAGATAAGAGACTAGGGAGACTTAACCAAATGCCATGTCTGATGCTGGACTGAATCCTAAAACAGAAAGACATCATTAGTGGAAAAACAGGTGAGATTCAAATAAGGTCTGTAGTTTAGTTAATAGCAGTGTACCAATGTTGAATTTTCTGGTTTTGATAATTATGTTCTGGTTCATGTAAATTAACACTAGGGAAAGCTGGGTGAAGGGTAATCTTGAGTTTTCTGTACCAGTTTTGCTACTTTTCTGTTAAGTCTAATCATTCCAAAATAAAGTTTTTGTAATGTTTTTTAAGAAGTATCCTGTACTTTTCTAACAGAATTTTTTTAAAAAGTTGAGAAATTCAAGTCATATTTATACAGGATAAATTCAATATTTCATTATTTGAAAAGTAACCAACATTAGAATAAGACTTAAGTCTTTGAATTAATACTTATTAAGTATTTACTATACTCAAGACCTCTACCAGGTGCTACAAATGTTGCCTTCAAGAAGCTTATAGTTGATAAAAAATAAAAATGATAAACTGTCAACCTGACTGATGAAAAATTCTGACACACATATATAATCAATCAGACTATAACCTAATGATTAAATAACAACAGTAACATCATTTACAATGTTAACATTTGTAAATGAAAATCCTTTGAATAACTAAAATCTTCAAATAGGACACTAACACCTGTACATTTATAGTGCCTAAGTAAGCTTAACAAATTCACTACACATATTTCATACAATAGTCTCATATGTAATGTCTAATGCTTCACAAAGTACTATTATTTTCTATCAAAGATTATATTTCTCCAACACAGAAACTAGCTGCTTACTTTAATCTGAGGCAAAAAAAAAAAAAAGGAGAGGTAATAACATAAATAACCACAAAAATCAAACTCAACTAAACAGTTATTAAACCAGGAACAATCAAAGAAAAAAAAAAAGGTAGATTATATAGAAAGTATCCAGCTAAAGAAGTCAGCTGAAAATCAAAACGTCAACCAATAAAGAAAGTATTATAAATTCAGTGGAGAACATAATATGAGTCTGGATTTTTAATTCTTTGAAATAATAATGCTTAAAGAAACTTAAAGAAAATACTCCATATCCCCTCCACCAAGTGACTCAATCAACAGGGATTAACTGCACCCCAAGAGTTGTTGCAGATGCTAACATCATGCTCTTAACATCACTCATTGTTTCAAAACTTTTAAGAATCAAAGGAACTGTACTGTTCTACCATATCCAATGGGCCTTTCCAAACCAAAGTAGTAATACAGGATGAATCTATATATTAAAGATAGTAACACAAGGATTATGCTAACGTCCGCAATGTAATAGAAACACTACTGTTACATTCAAAGAGATCACTCTGAACAGATACTGTGATTAACTGATTACTGAGATAATTGTCTTACATCTCAAGTATCAATAACTCGTTATAAATCTCATGATAGCATTACAAATTTTGACTTGTTTTTCCAAGATTTAACATTAGCCATTCAAAAGTCTTTAAAATATGATTCAAGGCCTGATCCTATCAATTTATTTGAATTTAACTGACAGCACATATATTAAAACACTCTTTCAACAATACTCATTTTTCAAGCATAAAAAGAGAGCAGGCAGAAAAGAGGGAACAAAAAAAAATGCAAAATTTCATAAAAAGTCTCACAAAAAATAACAGCTCTTTAAACAACTCCACATCTGTACGTCAAAACTCAAAGGGGGCAGTGCCCCACAGTTTTCTCCTCAGCTTTCTACATTCTTTCTTTAGGTGGACCCACCGTTTCATAACTTTTAAATACTATTTAATGCTCTAAAAGGTACAAGATGTCAAAGCAGGTGAAGTACGCTACGAATTTTTCAAAGTGAGGGTAAGAATACATACATATTTGCTTATACATGCACAAAATATACCTCTGGAAGGATACGAAAGAAAACACTAACAATGGCTCCAACCAAAACTGTTTGAGAGGAAGATAGGGGAGTTTTCATTTTATACCCCATCATTTTATAATTTGAATTGTGTGGTTTTTATTCAAAATATAAATAACCTAACAAATGCTGATGACTCCCCACCTCTATCTTTCTCTCCTCACTAGAATTTAAGTCCTACGACGGCAGAGATTTTTGTCTGTTATTTTTCACTACTATATCCCCACTGCCTGGGACACAGCTGGTACTTGGAAAAATGTATTGAATTACTCCTTAACCTCTCCACTAAAATCAAGACTTGTACATCCAAGTGCCTACTTCTCATCTCTGTCTGAACATCTAATAAGTCCTACTTAACATGTCCAATTCTACCCTATCCCCATACAATTTGCTTCTCTCATCTCAATACATGGCATCACCATCTTCCAGCTGAAGCCCAAAACCCAGGATTCACCCTGTCCCAATCAACTGCACTTTCATCCAACCCACAAGTTCAATAAATACCTTTATCTCCAAAATATATTTCAAACCCTTTTTCACTTGTCTCTAATACTCTAACTACTCAACCTGTCAAAGCCTTCTCACTGGTCTCCCTGATCTTTTTCCTCTTATCCAATCTCCCCCAGTCAGACTGTAAGTCGGGCCCTATCACTCCCAGTTTCACAAAAATTCAAATAGTTTTTCAACATACTTTGAAAATAAAAGCCAAAGGCCTTCGGACAATAAGACCTCACATGATATGGCCCCTGGCTGTGACCTACATCTTATCTTACACAGGGCCCACCTTCACTGAGCTTTCTCTGGTTTGCTGAACCCAAGCTAGATACCACCTCTAGGCATTTCCATTTGTTGTTCCTCAGACAGGAACACTCTTTCCTCAGATTGCCAAAGGCTAAATCCCTCTCATTTTTCAGATATCAGGTCAAAGTCACCTCAGATAGGCCTTTCCTGACCACATCAAGTGAAGTAGTCTTCTCTCAGTCACTACCACAACCCCCTACCTTATTTCCTTAATAACATTTAAGATTCTCTGAAATTATTTTATTATTGTCTGTCTCTCCCCCCTCCCACCCCATCACCAAAACTGCAGCTCCAGGAAGGCAGAAATTTCACATATCTTGTTCATTGTTGTAGCTCTAATGTTTGCAATAAGCTGGGCATAAGAAAAAGGTGCTTAATATTTAACTGATAGATGAGGCAAAAATGATTTTAAAGAAGTCCATGACGTTTAATTTAGTGATAGACTGGTGAGGATAAAACACATAGATAAACTTATCTTCACATTCGTAAGACACAGAAAATCATTTGAGAGGTTGGAGAGTGAAATAAGTATTTCACATGCATGTCAACATTCAAACACATAGAAAAGGTTTTTTCACACACCATGTACATGCATACTGCAGAAATGTTCTCTCAACTTATAAACATCTGAAAAAAAACTCAAGAAGAATAATTCAAAACACGGGTGTACATGTTATTTCATCTATGACTCTTTTGGAAGGGTCTTCCAACACTGGCTTTGGGCAAAAGAGGCAAAGTATAACCAATGTGTTCGTATGTGTGTCTTGGAAAGTAATGTGATTTTCTGAAGGGCAGGGAACAGTTTTTGAGTGCTTTTAAAAATCAGTCAGAACAGTGATTATTGCCTATAGTTTACTATGAATGTTGGTTTGAACAGATCTAGTTCAAAGATTTTTGCTACCGTAAAGTCACAGTACATAGTGAATGTTAACAGTTTAGATCTTATTATTTTCAAATTTTAAACTTCCAAGGTATTGCCCTTCAACTGATAACAGTAATCCATGGGGAAAATCCATGAATTGCAGACTGTTATTATTAACAGTAACAGTCTGCAATTCACAGGTGTTTTATTCACATGCACGTATTTGTGGGGTGATAGGGAATGGTCCAGACTCCCCAGCATGTAAGTGCTCCAAAGAGAGCCTAAGGATCTCATTTCACCAGACCCTAAGTGTTGAGACAGGTCTAGCATGTACGTTGGCTACTCTTCCCCATAGCTATCCATCTTCTCTGTCTGCGAAAACAAAAGTGAAAATATTCGTGGTAAGGATGTAAGAGATTGATGCCCTCTCCCCCAAACACAGAGTTGTGTATCCGTGAGCACGTAAATAAGCAGATGAGTAGACGCACTCTCACCTTGCCTCCTTCAGAGGAAAATGGGGCCGAGGGAGGGGCGGCCAAGGCCGGGTTGGGGAGGCCCGGGATTCAGCCCAGGGGGTGGCCGGGCTTAGGGGTCAGCGCTCCGGGGAGCAAGGATCACTTACGGGACACCATATTCCCTGGCCAAACCCCCGCCACTCTTCTCCCCTCCCCCCTCGTCGCCCCCAACTCCTTTCCTCCGCCCTATCTCCGCCACCCATCAACCGGGAAGGGAAGTTTCCGGGCGCCTGCAGCCCGGCTCCCCTACCCTCGGCAGGGTTACCTTCTGCAGAAGCGGGACAGGGGGCAGGGGACAAGGGGAGGGGAGGCAGCCCGAAGGAATGAAGGACGAGGCCCCGGCGAGGAAGGTGGGCGGCGGCGGCGGCGGCTGTCACTCGCGTTCCCCTGCTCACAGCGCTGCCATTACTGTGCCCGAGGCCGCCTCCCCGGCCGGCCGCCGCCACCCGCCCTAAAGACCCGGGGGGTGTGCCGTGAAGCCCGGGAGCCCGCGCGCTGGACGCTCACCTGCCGCCGCGCGGAGACACAAAGAAGCCGGGTCGAGACAGGGGAAAAGGGGAGTGGGGAGGGGAAAAGGACAGACTGGTTACCGGATCCGTGAAACAACCGTCTTCCCGAGCGCCCGACTTTACCCAACACGCACCCTCCCTCTTCCGCTACCTCCAAGTCCCCCCTCGGAGCGCAGTGGTAGAGTCCATGTTACGGCAAGCGCAGAGAGCCCGTTTTAGTACAATTGCGAAAGGCCACGGAAATCAACACAGAGTCTGAAGGGATTCCTTGCGGTGCTCACCAGAATGAGGCAATCGCGGTTCGCTGAGCTCTAGAGACTCAGTACCCACCAGGCTTGGGGGATGACATACTAATGACAATATATCAGAAAAGTGTTTTCAACAAAAGTATTATCCTTTGAATTGTTTCAGACCTGTGTGAATATTCTCAGCACCACACATTTCCACGGGCTTTTCAAATAATTAGAAATATATTAGCAAAACTATTTTTTCCTTTGACATACCCTTTTTCTAGTGGGTTTTCATCTGTAGACAAATTCTGAAACATAAGTGCATTTCCAATAAAGAAACTTCTCTTTAGAGTCTTGACCACTAACTCCCCACCTCCCCCACCACCATCATATCAGTCTGAAGGGTTTCCCTCCTTTACAATTTTAAATGGTAATGTTTACAAAAATGTGAATTTACTAATCACTCCTCATATACACAGGACCACAATAAAACAAAACCTGGCTTAATCCATTTTTTTGCCTTTCATACCCACAAAATCTCAGTGGTCAGTATTGTTAGAGTCTTGGTCAGTTCTTCATTTGTAGGTTTTGAGCAAGTTTTTCTCTTCCAACCCTCTTTCTTCAAACTGTTGCTATCAATCCCTTCGAGGTCCATTTAAAATTCTGTCTCCTGACCTGGTAAATCCCACCAGTCTTTCTCATCTTATGGCACTTGAAGTCTGTACTCTGTTTTAAGTTATTCAATTCAACCATTGGTTTCCATTATATGACCTTTATCTCTCATATTTTCTCCCTCTTTTAATTCGGCAATTCTCAAAGGGTGGTCCCCACACCTCTGTAAGTCTGCAAGACCTTTTTTGCGGTCCAAAGGTTAAAAACAATCTTCATAATAACACAACATATTCTTTGTCTTTTTTTATTGGGTTCGCATTTGTACTTATGGTGATAGTCTACGTAGACATTGTCTTAGCAGGACAGGTCATTGGATCACTATATTCTTCCCTGCTGCACATGCCCAGTTTTTGTTTTTGTTTTTTAATGATTCGGGAATATTCTTGATTAAGTAGTAAAAAGTATTAATTTTATAAATGTCAATTTTTGTGTTCATGTCTTTCTAATATTTTGAATGAAGAAATGGGAAGTACACATGCACTTCTGCTATATACCAAAGTAGATAGTTGTGGAAGAAGGGAACTTGTGTGGCTGAACTAGCTGCATTTTTCATGTAACACCATTTTTTCTTGAAAGAACAACTAACAAAGTAATGTTACTCATGGGAACTGACAAATATTTCTTCAAAATGAACAAAGTGAGCCTAATACAGCAAGCAAAACACCTGACAGTATTTGTTGCCAATAATAAAATTTAGCTTTCAAGTAAAATTTTAAAATTTGGAAGACTTGTTCACCACCATGAGCTTGATAGCTTCAAGATTTTTCTCGTGAGACTGTAGTGCTATTAATGAATGTGGCTTTTTGATATTGTATGAGATATGTCAACATATGGAAGATCTACATGACACAATGAACCAATATTTTCCAAATGATTAATGCAGGACATTACAAAATGATGCATGGATAAAAGATCCATTCAAAGTGCAAACAGACCAATGGATAGATAGATATGTGTGTGTGTATAAACACATAAAAAGCAAAATACAAAATGTTCTTTGATATGGTTTTAGATTCCTCATTACAACTAACCTTTAAGAAACTACCACTTGTCAAATTTTCTGTAGTATCAGAGAGGAATATTTGCACTTATCCAAAAAGATTATTAAATTCTCCTCCTAAGTCCTCCTATTTTCTTCATCTACTTCAACTATAGAGAACCTAGCTATCTTCTATTAAGCCAGATATTAAAGAGCTATGCAAAATGGAAAGCAATGTCATTCTTCTCACTAAAAATTTTTTATTTTGAACAATATAGTTATTTTTCATATAAATATGCAATTATGTTAACACACATTTAGGTTTATTATTTTTTAACTAATAGATTTTTAAAATTTCTCTTTTTATTTAATTTATTGGGGTGACATTGGTTAATAAAGTTATATAGGTTTCCAGTGTATAATTCAGTAATATATCATCTGTATATTGCATTGTGTGTTCACCACCCAAAGTCGAATCTTCTTCTGTCGCCATATATTTGTCAAATTTTTCTTTTTAATTCTATGGTAATTATTGATAGGTATAACCCACATAAACCCAAGCTCTTTGAGTATCTCAGTAATTTTTAAGAGTATAAAGTGGTCCAGAGACAAAACAGTTTGAGAACCATTGCTCTGACTCATAAACCACCTTTGATCTCACTACTTTTCTTTTAAACTCTAGCTAAGATGCGGACTAGCATAAAGGATGTCAAACATAAATAACTATAACACCCCCCCCCATTTCTTAACTCCAGAGACCTCTCCCTTCATAGTTTATTTAACTAATCTAGTAGGAAAATTATATTTCTAAAACAGTTATAGTATCTAAGCCCTTAATATTAAATTGAGATTCCATCTTCCTTCCAGAATACAAAGCTATCCTTTGGTCCACCCTTCAAGCCACCACTTTAAGCAATGGTTGATCTCACACCTACAATAAAAACTCTAACCCTAGTTTATCTTATAAAATCTTTCCTTGTCTTATTTTTCAGCAAAGACTACATGTATAAGTAAAATACATTTGGGCTTTGTATAATGTTTTATTGGATTCCTTTATTTTTTTTTATTTCAAAAGTTATAAATGACTTTTGTAAAAAAATAATAATAATAACCTACCAACATTACAGAAATAGATAACCATGTTTAGGTTGATAAATATTCCTCAAGATATTATCTAGAACTATGATTAAATATATTTACACAAATCAGATCATATTATAGATATGCTATTTTGTAGCCAGCTATTGATCTCTGTGAGAACACTTAAATAATTGTTAGTTGGGCAAAGTAATTTATAAATTAATATTTAAAAAGGAAAATTAATGAAACATATTTTAAGCAGACTATCTCTAAATGTCATCACAGAAGTTGGTAACAAAGTATATCGATTTCTTTCATTTCTACTTCTGAATGGACACAATTTTCTTTTTCAAAATTTTCCAAGTTCATTTCATAATCTCCCTATACCTGCTATTTGAGGACCTCAACCAGAATCATTTTCTGTCTTTATAAGTTTCCTTGATAGACATGAAACCCAAAGAGCCCTAATTTTTCTGGGATATTTATAATTTAAAATAATTTACCTCATTTTATATTCTATACACTAAATCTGAATCATCTTTTCTTAAATCTTTACCAGGGATTTGCATTTCCTGGTTATACCATTTATTGAACTTTTTTCACCTTTTGTTGCTAGTAAACTTTAAAAAATGAGATATCGAAGAATAGTTTTCATGTTTGGATTACCTGATTAAAGAGCTATTTTTGTGCTTATAAAAGTGAAAGGCTCTGCTTTAGAAAAATATCTGACTGTAGGACTGGGGTGGGAATACACGAGATAAGGCCTGAGCATACTGTAGTGTAAGAAAATAAGGAATAAAATAAAAGCATTCATATTGATAGGAGTTACATCAAAGGAAACAGAATTGAAAGAGCTCCCAATGGCCAAAGCTAGAACAATCTGAGCAAGAAAATTAACGTAGCAGTGAATTATAACCCAAAGTATAAAATTAATATCAATGGAGCCATACTAATATAAATAAATGATTGAAAAAAATAATAAGTGGAGAAGAATAATCTCTTGCAGGACAATTCTAAATAAATTATGTAGATATTTCACCACAAAGGACAGGAGAATTCTTCACTCCTTAAGTGTGAACCAAAAAGAGTGACTTCCTTCCAAAGAATATAATATGGAAAGGAAACCTCAAAAGGGTAACTTTGCGGTGTAGAAGCCTGACAAATGCCACCTCAGCTAGATGGTTTATGTCAACATTAATAATGATAATTCATTATTGATAGTATGTTCCCTTGATGTGATGTGATAAGAATGGCACTTTACCTCTGTGATCCTCTTCCCCAAACTCACATATTACAATCTAATTATGAAAAAACAGACAAATTCCAATAGAGGGGCTTATGTCCTACAGAATACCTGATCGGAACTCCTCAAACTATTAAGGTTATCAAAGACAAGATGTCTGAGAAATTGTCACAGCCAAGAGGAGACATGACTACTGAATAATATGTGATATCCTGGATAGTATCCTAGAATGGAAAAAGAACATTAGGTAAAAACCAAGGAAACCTGAACCATATGGATATTTTAATAATGGTGTATCAAAATAGATTCGTTAATTGTAACAAATGTACCATGTTAATGTAAGATGTTAAGAAGGAAAACTGGAGGTTTGGGAGGAAGAGGGTATATGGGAACTCTCCAGTAACTACTCAATTTCTGTGTAAATCTAAACCTATTCTAAAAAACGAAGTCATTAATTTTTTTTGAATCATCCAAATGTACAATTAAAAGAAGAAGAAGTACAGAACAGCTGGGAGCCCATAAGATTTTCTGTATGAGAAGGTAGAACCAGATGAACAGGTTATATCTTTGACTTTCCTATATAGTTCTGGTTGAAAGCTGTTAAAAAGCAAAAGAAAAAAAAGAAAGAAAGAAAAAATATTCTCTTTTAAATTAAAAAAATTACCTATGAAGCCATTATATTTTTTATAGTTACATTCAGACAGGTAATTTAACAGATCAAAACTGAGTTGAAAATTCATTTTAAAGAAATGCCCATAACTTTCATCATTTGAGATAGTACAGTTAGAAGGTGATTTCTCAGAACTGAGAATAAGAATAGAGAGTGAATCTAAGCAATGGATTGCAATGTGACATAAAAGGAGAGAGAACATTTTTCTTAACTGTTATGTCATATTAAAATTATCCATGCCACTAAGAGTAGAATATGAATCATGATTCATCCAGATAAATGTGATGACAGAGACAATGAAAGAACTTGTAACTTAATAAAAAATAAGTAATTTGAAAAGAAAGGGACAAAGAAAGCAGAGCATATCAAATGTGGTATGTCTGGAAGAAAGCTAATTTAGAGAAAGGGTAAATGGGCTTAAAAACATCACAGTCTCTGGGCAAAGAAAGGTAGGCCATCAATAGTGTTAACTTGCGCCAAATGGGTCTTAAGTGCTTAAGTATGCTCAACATCAATGTTGGGAATAAAAATATACAAGATTATGCAACCAGTTTCTGAAATAGCATATTTCATGGCAAAGTGAAGAGCCTTAGCTGAGTATCAGTGCCTTTTCCAATAAGTGGATCATGAGTCAAGTAAGAAAAATTTTGATCCTTATTAGCCTTAAGGTCTACTCAGCCACATCTCTGTGAAGAAGCAAATAAGCCTAATAATATAGTAAGAATTGTACAGTAGCTTAATACTTAATAAAATAAAATATTCATGTATGATACCAACATAAAAAAATAGTTACCAACTTCTTGCTTCCAAAAATATGTCTTTTGCTAGTAAAAAAAAAAAAAGGAGAGAAAAAAAGTAAAACAGTCACAATATGTAGTCTTGGAAATCACCTTATGTGTAAAGTTAATGGGTCTTTTAACCTATACTATATGTAACAAGTTATAGCCTAGATCCTTATCACATTTCTCTTATAACTGTTGAGGAAGATAGGAAATACTGGAGACATGACCTCCTTGCACTTTGTTTTCTGTTTTTCTGTATTTATTTTTATTTTAAGTTATCATACAGTAAAATTGATTGGGAGAGGGGTGTACAGTTCAATCAATTTTAACACATGTATAGATCTATGTAGCCACCACCACAATCAAGATTAAGAAGAGTTCCATCACCCAACAAGGTCTCTCCTGCTGTTCCTTAATATCATTTTTTTTCTTTCCATGTCATCGTGGGTTCTCATCCAAGTTCTTTCTCATTTTAATTTTTCTCCCTTTTGCCAGCCATTTCTAACCAATCGACACCAGAAAAAAGTGGGAGAAAGGAAAATGCCTATATATTTGGGTGAGTACATGGTAGTGAGAAGAAGGAGGAAAAGGAAACAGAAGAGGACTTCAGGGCAGTGGAAATGAAGGAAACTTATTTATAACACAGAGTTTCCAGTCTTCCATCTGGACAAGTCTTATAACCTTCAAGAAAGTCTCAAGTCCTTCATCTGTGAAAGTAAGGATTTGGAGAACTTGAACTCATGTCAGAGACATAGTACCTGGAAGTCAAGACATTCCTACAGGAATGTGACAAAATAGTTACTATTATAATTTTAGCAGTTGACATATCATTTTATTCTAATTTAGATGCTATCTTCTATAGACCGTATTTTTTAAAAATAGAGGCAAAATTGTGTAAAAAATTGAAGGAAGAAAAATGAAAAATTGAAACATTATATCTATTAGCCTAATGCTTTTTATAAATTATGACAATTATTTTTTTACTTTTAGTGGTAGAAGAACACTTACATCCAGCTCGCAGAGGAATACTAGACTAAAAGAGTCCTAAGTTTATTTCTAGATTCCGCATTTACAATTCTATGCATAGGCTTTATCTATCTGTGCCGGGAAAAAAATATGTAAAACAGAAAGGTGACAATTTATAATTAAAAGAAAAATAACTTAGGCTATAGCACTTGATCTTAGAATAGATATTTTTAAAATATTTTGAAATACATTATGAACAATAGCTTTTATATGTTAAGAAGAGATGTGCAAACAGAAATCCATTATTTTATGATCCAAAAATCCATTAACTTATTTAATATATCTTACAAGGTCAAAAAAAAAGTAAGCCTATTTATACATTTAAACAGTCTCCTTTGTTAGAAAGGAACACTACCTGAATTTGAATCTGTCCAGAATAATCGAGTTTGCTCAAAGATGCATGTTTACTTCCCAAAGTACTAATCTGGTAGAAAATAAGGTCAGAAAACAGTGCAATTAGAGCTATGTTTCATAGTTTTGGACATCCCCTCCTTAAATGGGCTAATACTTTCCAATATTATCTCCTGCTAACCATCTAATCTTTTTCGTTACTATACTAAACTTTTTACTGTCTCTAGACAAACCAGGTCCTTTAATGACTCTTTGTATACATGGTCTTTCTATCAGGAGTATCTTTACTCTTCTCTGAGTGAAAGTCATATTCATCCTACAGATTCTATTCTCCCAACCTTATACCACTGCTCAAAGCTAAACTTCTGTATGAACACCTTCCTTTTCATACTATAATTTAACTTATTCACATATAAGTTTCCCTTACTAGATATCAAGAACTTTGAAGGATTTCAGAATTTATATTACTTCCAAGCAGACAAGCAGACAAATTGTCTCCTGGGTCAGAGACAAAAGACTGTCACAGCACTGCAGGAAGCATTAGCTTCATGTTCATACTGGTTTCCCTTGCCTCACCACCACCCCACCCCCGCCCGCCCCACCTCCAACAAATGTTACAGGGGTGAAATGAGCAGTCCAGGTGATTATTGAGTATGTAGGGGGTTTGTGTTACAGCTGAGGAATCTCAAATCTAATAAACAGCTGCCTTAAAATGGGTCATTATACAACATGCTGAAACATAGTCCAGAACAAAAGTGGTCAGTGCCTCTGCAAAATGTGCAGAAATGTTAGAGACCCAAGGAGAATTATCTGCCAACACTAGATTGCAAAGCTATTGAGCAACTACTCTGTGCAAAACACTAGGGAGTATGTAAGAAGGCTGAAACATGTCTAATTGGACACTCAATAAATACTAATTGCATAAATGTATAATTTGAATGGGAGGGAAATCACTAGACCATGTGGGTATGTGTATTTCCATGGTAGACATGATTGTCTATTTCCTTTTCTTACAGAGTACTCTAATGTTCATATATTGGTAGTAAACTTTGGAATCAATTATTAAATTGATTTTCTGATTGGAAATAGGCCTCATAAGAATCTTGTCAGTTTTTCCTCAGGACTTCATAATCCCTACATACTAGTGATGAGGAGACTTTGTGCTCTGCCCCTAATTTCCCAGCCTTGTTCTCTCTCACTCTCCTGGTGTACTCTACGCTGTGCCCATATTGGTCCTCTTGAATGTCCTCAAATGCCAAACTCCTTCATAATACAGAGCCTTTCTACAACTTGTCATTTGCCCAGAACAATTTTATCTTGCTTCTTCTCTGAGCTAATTCCTATCCATCCTTCAAGATTTAGCTCAAAAGCTTCCTAAATTAGGGAAGCCAACTTGCCCTCTAGAATTTATTGGGTTCCTATTTCATGTCTGTGTAACTTTTTATACTTTTCCTTCAAACCCTAATCACAAGTGTTGTCAGGTAATTATTTCTATTATTGTTAATTTAATTCTGTATCCCCCAATTGACAATAAATTTGGCTGGGTGGGAACCATGTATATCTTACACCACTTTATCCTTGCACCTGGTTCAGTGCTTGAGACATAGTAAATCCTAATAAATAATCATTGAATCAATGAATGAGGAGCAATATTCAAGCCGACCTGACCACCACCAAACCCCTAATACACTATGAAATGTAAATCTGCCTCTGATAAGAGGGTGGTATCAGTGTCACCACAAGCTCATCTCTCATGACTGACAGTCAACTCTAAGGATACTCTTATCTGTTGAGACTTTGCACTAATCTAGAGTCCTTTACAACACAATGAGAGTGGCCAGGGAGCCACACTAACAGTTGAACAGGGCATGAGAGTTGAAATCCATTTCCTACTCTTGATGCATTTTTATGATCCACGCATGTAATTAGATGATTGATTCCATCATAAATTCAATTAAACAAAAATGTATGAATCACTGTAGAGAATAAAGCACCTAATAATATATGGTCACTGTCTGGATTAGTCAGAATTCTTTCAACTGCAAATGGCAGAAACAAATTTAAACACAAAAGAAATGTACTGGCTCATGTAACTGGGAAGCCCAGAGGGAAAGCTGGCGTGGCTAGATCTCATAAAGCAGTACTTCTCAAACTTTACTGTTCAAACAAATTACATGGAGATCTTATCAAAATGCAGATTCTCATTCTTAGATCTGGAAAGGCCCTGATATTCTGTGCTTCTAACAAGTTCCTCACTGATATTGATACTGCTAGTCTAGAACAACAGTCTGAGCAGCAAGCTCCTCAAGAAAAGGTGCTAGGCAATCATCATAAATTCCATAATGCTCTCAAGGAGTTTTTAATCTAGTTACTTTTATTAATGTATATGGACACCATGCAAGTTGGTAAAATATGTAGAATACACTGTTTGTATTTTCACATCTACTAAGATATTTCAAACCTGATTATAGTATACAAGGATATTCTAGTTGGTCTCATTTACAGAGGGCAATAGGCCACATAAAAGGGACATCTAACACAGTCTTAGAGATCAGAAATATTGGTTCATGCAGCACCCATTCCAACTCTCTTCTCCTTTGCCTTCCTCTACATGGGGCAAATATATCCTTGCAGCTAGTGATAGCCATGTGACACGTTTCTGACCAATTAAGAGGTAGGCAATAGTCCCAGAAGAAAATTATCTTTCTTGAGTAAAAATGTAAAGTCTCACCATAAGTCTTTTGTTCTTTGGCCTTTGTCTCTTACCTTTTCTTCCTGCCTGAACTTGGATGCAATGTCTTTAGATGCAACAGCCATCTAGTGACAATAAGAACAAAAGCCACACTCTAAGGATGGTGTAACAGAAAGATAAAAGAATTCTGAGTCCTTGTAAATATCTTTAAGTCACTATACCATTCCTGCGTTTGTTATTTCGTGAGACCAATAAACTCATTACTATTTAAGCCACTGTTGATTTTATTTTACTCCCAGCCAAATGCATTTTGACCAATACAGAAGCCTTCCTTATGGAAAGGTATGTAACCTGAAACCCAAAAACTAAATGGACATTAACCAGGCAAAGAGAGGAGAACAACATGTTTTTTGTATTTAAATTCATATTCAATTTAATTTAATAATGGCACTTTTTGCTATTAATGCTCAATTAGTTTATAATTTCCACAGAGTAAATTTCTCTAAGTCTTTCCCAAATATATAAAGCTTTATTTAGTAATTTCCCTTAAAATTTTAAACCACAACCACAAATTCAATATACTAAAACTGTTCAAGGATTTCACACTCTAAACAAAGCAATGGCAACTTTTAGCAATAAAAACAAATCTTCCTTAGGATATAAACACTGTTACAAATCAATGTCCAAACATGCCAGTTTACTAAATTGGGCCCTTTTAAGATTTCAATTCTGTTTACAGCCACATTCTCTCAGATATTTCAAATTAAAACTATATTGTTAGTCTCAAAAACTTTAAAGTACAAAAATAACATAGACAAATTACACAATTACCACAAAACTTATTCTTAAACCAAATAAGAAAGTTTCATACTATGGGCTTAATTTACTTTTTCTACATTTCCGTATTTATTTCTACCTCTTCCCAGGATTGTATAGTCACTTTCTCAGCTTAGGGGGAATAGAAATAACCTCAGGCTTGCTGAAGTCACCCCATCTAAGATTCAGAACTTTGTCACAGTTGTAGAATTGGGTTATAGTCAGAGACTCTGGACTAAAATATGGGTCCAGGATGCTGTCTCCAGGATGATTCCACTCTAGTGTATTTTTTATAGCACAATGAGCACTCTTGTCAAGATCTACCTGCTTTGGTCACGAGAAATTCCAAGTCTCTGATTTTCAGTTAGAATTTGGAATAAATTTGAATTTGTATAAGTTTTATGTGTCCTCTGGGTGTGCCATTACTTCAATTTGCTGTAAAGTTTAAGTGACCTGATTAGGATAGTTTCGATTAGCATTTCTCATGTGAATTACAACCAGTTTCTTCATTGCCTGATTAACATGGAAGAGACATTATAGTTTCTTTATATGTTCTCTAGAGGTCTCATCAACCACTATTTTATAATCATTTTATTGCTATTTCCCTTCAAATTTTAAATTTGGGATTTTTAAAATAAAAATTGACATAATTATTTGTATTGTTCACATATAATAAGCACAAAGAAACACTAATATTAGCATGATAAAAACATGCTGACCAACAAGATTTAATGTTAACATATCCTAATAAAGCCACTTTTTGTGTGTGGGGGGATTTACAACTACCCTTTTGGTACATTGTTCAATTTTTTGTTTTGAGAGGATTTTATTTATTTATTTTTCTAGCTTTATTGATATATAATTGACATATAACATTGTGTAAGTTTAAGATGTACAATGTGATGATTTGATGCATATATTTATTGCAAAATGTTTACCACAATAAGGTTAGTCAACACATTCTTCACTTAACATAATTACCATTTTGTTGTTGTTGTTACAGCAAGAATATTAAAGATCTACTCTCAGCAACTTTAAAAAATACAATACAATATTATTAACTATTGTCACCATTCTGTATACTACATCCCCAGAACTTATTCTTATACTTCAAAGTTTATACCCTTTAACCAACTTCTCCCTATTTCCCCCACCCTTCATCCCCTGGCAACCACCATTCTACTTCATGTTTCTGTGAGTTCCATGTTTTGATACACATTCAAGTAAAATCATACAACTGGCCACAGGTCCTACTGACCGGTTCTATTAGAAGCCCCACAGGGTACCTCACTTACAGACTCACTTTCCAACTAGCTAATGTGCATCTATAGCACTCCATGTGACCACCATGCACTGATACGGCTAGCATAATGTGAAGAGTGTACACTTCCTCACAAATAGGGAGCACAAGCCTCCACAGAAACCATGCATACACAAGCTCCTGAAGACAACACATGGATATCAGCAGCCAGATTGACTCTTCCCGATTTAGAGAAGGCTCAGAACCTTGAACAGCCAGGGCACCACCCTGGGGAAAATAATCAGGAGGTTCTCAGCTCCCAGTTTAGCTTTGTAGGATTGAGAGAAGGTAAATAATCTCAGCTAAAAGTTATCCTTCAGAAGAGAACAAGAAGAATGAAGCAGGTGCAACCACAGAAGAGGTTTGAGAGACCCTCAGAACCCTTAGCCAGGCTGACTGGTGAAAGTCTTCTTCTCCTCAAGCCAGTCAGTAAAGACTAGAGGAGGTAAATGTTTCTTCAAATGCAAAGACAGCAATGCAAGCTTTCAAGGAATTTGAAAAATTCAGGAAACATGACACCACCAAAGAAAGAAAACAAAGCACCAGTGGCTGACCCCAAAGACATGGAGATCTACAAATTGCCTGATAAATAATTCAAAATATTCATCTTAAAGAAGCTCAGTGATATACAAGAAAACATGCTTTAATGTAGACCACTAAATAAAATCAGGGGAAAAATACATGAACAACAAAATAATTTCAACTAAGAGATAGAAACCATAAAAAAGACCCATATAGAAACTCCATAACTGAAGAATACAATGACTTTACTAAAAAATTCAATAGATATCTCCAACAGCATTCTCGAATAGCAAAAGAGAGAATAAGTGAATTCAAAGACAGATCATTTGAAATTATCTAGTCAGAAGAACAAAACATAAAAAAAAATAAAAATGAGTGAAGAAACCTGAGAGACTTATGTGACAAAATAAAAACAATAAATACACACATTATAAGAGTACCAGAAGGAATAGGTAAAGAAAAAGGGGCAGAAAACTTTTTTAAAGAACTAATGACAGAAAACTTCCCAAACCTGGGAAGGGAATTGAATATCCAGATTCACGAAGCTCGAAGATTGAACATACAGTAGTCTTCACTGATACATATTATAATCAAATTGTCAAAACTGTATGACAAAGAGAGAATTTTTTAAGTAGCAAGAGAAAAGTGACTTGTCATATACAAGAGAACACTCTTGTATATTTCTCAGCAGATTTCTCAGCAGATACTTCCAGGCCAGGAGAGAGTGGGATGATCTATTCAAACTGCTCCAAGGAAAAACTGCCAACCACAAATATTTACCAAGCAAAGCTGTCCTTCAGAAATGAAGAATAAAGACTTTTCCTAGACAAACAAAAGCAGAGGGATTTTATAACCATTAGACCTGCCTTACAAGAAATGCTAAAAAGAGTTGAAATAAAAGGATGCTAATAAACAATGTAATAACATATGAAAGTATAACAGTAAGTATATAGTCAAAACCCCTAATACAGTCAGAATACCCTAGTACAGTAATGGTGGTATATAAATCACTCTGAACTCTGGTATAAAAGTTAAAAGATAAAAGTATTAAAAGTAACTATAGCTACAATAATTTATTAATGGATCCACAATATAAAAAGATGTAAATTGTAACATCAATAACATAAAACATATTAAGGAATAAGTAAGAGCATAGAATTTTTGTATGTGATCAAAGTTAAGTTGTTATCAGCTTAAAATAGGCTATTGTAACTATAACATGTCTTATGTAAGCCTCATGGTAATCACAGAGAATAAAGCTGTAGTAGATAGACAAAAAAATAAAGAGAAAAAAATCTAAGCATAATACTATTAAAAAATCAATTTAGAAAGAAAATCAGCAAGAGAGAAAGAAAAGAGCAGAACTGCAAAATAGAAAACAATAAACGAAAGGGCAATAGTAGGTTCTTACCCATCAATAATTACTTTAAATGTAAATGGATTAAATTTTCCAGTCAACACATAGAGTGGCTGAATGGATTTTTTTTTTCAAAAAAAAAATCCAACAAAATATTGCCTGAAGAAGACTCACTTTAGCTTTAAAGACAGACTGAAAGTGAGGAACAGAAAAAGATATTCCATTCAAATGGCAACTAAAAGACAACAGTGGTAGCAATATTTATATCAGACAAAATAGACTTCAAGTTAAAAATTGTCACAAGAGACAGAGAAAATAATTATACAATGATAAAGAGATCAAATCATCAAGATGTATATCAAGTAAATATATATGCTCCCAGCATTTAGTGCATCTATTAATATAAAGGAAATGTTAACAAACTGAAGAAAGAGAAAGTAATATGATAACAGAGAGAGGACTTTAATACCTCACTTTCAATAAAAGATAGATAATCCAGACAGAAAATCAATAAGGAAACAGTGGATTTGAATAACACTAGATCAAATTTAACCTAACTAATATATACAAAATATTCTATCCAACAGCATCACAATATAACTCTTCCCAAATACACACAGAACATTCTCCAGGATAGATCATCTTTGATCACAAAATTAGTCTTAACAAATTTAAGACTGACATATCAAGTGCCTTTTCTAATCACAATAGTGCAAAATTAGAAATCAATAACAGGAGGAAGTAGGAAAATTCACGGATATGTGGAAATTAAACAATACACTCCTGAACAACCAAGGTTAAAGACGAAATCAAATGAGAATTTTAAAACATCTTGAACAAACTAAAATAGAAACACAATATAACAAAATTTATGGGATGCAACTTTGATAATATTAATCCATACTTTTCTCACTGCCTTTCAAAGACCATTGCCAGGTCACTTTCAGTAACAAGAAGAGCATTTTTGGATAACTAATTATTTGAAATTTGTCCTTTTTTTTTTCCCCCTAGTAAAAATGAGAGGTATTAAGCCATCAACAAACTCACTTGATCTCCCTTGCAAAGTGGTTTAGTGTTGTGGGAAAGCCCATGGCTATAGAACCAGCTGCTTTGAGCCAACTGATATAAGATCAGAATTTGACCTCATTAGTACCAATGTCTAGCCATACATGAGAAACTGTTTTAATATCATCACATTAACTTAAAGTCGCTGATTTGATTTTAGGGTCAATAATTATCCCTGCTTTTCTGGAAGTTAGAATGAAGATTTAAGTGACTGAAGTGCCAACACAATAGATTAATGCCTACTAATTCCTAATGTAGAATCTCTGAGACCCATATTTCAACCTCTCACAAGTAAAGCATGCTAGACCCTCTTACAGCTTGGTCACCAATCACATAAAGACCTGTTTCCTCTGAATCAACTCCTATAACACCTCGGCTCAAAAACAGTCTTTTCCATAATTCAATTCTGCGCTAGCAATAAAAGTACAATTGGCAGATGTGTTTAACCTAGAACTAGAGCAGCTGCTTTGACTTTGGTGGTAACACAGCTAGGGCTCAGCTTACTGCTCTAATGCTAGGACACCAGAAGGGAATGGTTGCTAATTAGAGGAAGTAGCAGTGACAGAACACAAGAAACAGGAGTTGCGTGTTGTAGCTAGCTATACCACCACATAGGTCGTTTAAATGTCTATTGTTAAGGGCAGAAATTTTTCAAATGGCCAACTTCTGCTTCCATTGATTAATGTTAAGGGTGTAGTTATCCCGTGTAAAGATGCTAATGTTAATTTCTGCTACTGTAAACCTGCTTGCTTGTTTAATGGAATTATAGGCTTTATAAGCCACCTCCTCTGAAAGCTCAGGGCTGATTCTCTAGTGGGGAGAATCAGTCGCCGGCCAGCTGATAAAGGCTCATAATTAATCCCAATTGGCTCCGTGGGTCTTGAATTTGATTGCACCACAACACTTGGAGGCCCCAGAGAGATTTCTCCAAAGGGGGAGATCTCCTAAGATCCATGACCCCGGCCACCTTGGGCGAGGACCTGCCCCGTCTAGGGGACAGCCGCTGAGAGACGTTTCTCAGCCCCAGAGGCCTGGCAGACTCGCCCAGGAGGGCAGGCGGACACAAGGTACAATTCTGTAACAATTGGGCACGAGCCATCTGGAGCAGCTTCACCAGCGAGTCAGACTGCACCACAGGTATCCAGGTTTCTGGGTATCTGTCGGGGAACTAGTGGAAGGCTGGACGCAGCAATACTTCCCTAGTACGGTCAGGTCTGAGACGTCAGATCCTGACCCAGTACCTGCTTGATACGCTAGCGTTTTGTGTTACTTGTAGTCTGTTTTTTTCTGTCTGTATTGTGTCTGTCTGTCCAGACTGGTCTACCTTTGTCTGTTACTGTTCTTGTCTGTCTGTATTGTGACTGTCTGTCCGGACTGGTCAAAATGCACTGTTACCTTCTTATTGCCTTGGCTTTCATAAGCGTATTCCATCTATCGATGTGTGGTATTTTAATTATTTCCTTAGATCTGGCCTCCGTGGCCCCGTCTGATGGGACGCTAGGTCAGAAGCTGATCCTAGCCCTGGTTTATTTGGCTTTTGTGGGGATTTTGCCTGTTTTCATTTTTAACATGAGTCAGCTTCTTCCTTGAATCCTCCTACCCCCCTTCAGTGCCTCCTTAATTATTTTAAGGATTTCAGGAGATGAGCCCATGCCTACGGGGCCAGTGTCACTCCCTTTGACCTTCAGAGGTTCTGCCAGTTAGATTGGCCCACATTTGGAACAGGGTGGCCATCAGGGGGTCACTCGACCTGCAAACAGCCTTTCAGGTGCGGAATATTATCTACAGAAATCCTGGCCACCCTGATCAGGCTCCATATATCAATGTGTGAATTGATATTGTTTCTAATGCCCCCAAATATCTGAAGGACTGCCGCAGCAGAAAAGAATCAAAGATGACTCCCAAGTCTGTCCTTCTCTCTACACCAAAGGAGCAAAAAGAGAAACCGTCTGGACAAAAACCTAACTCTCTTTATAAACCCTGTCTTACAGGCACCCCCTGAGGACCCCAAGATCACTAATCCTCCCCCTTATGCCCCTCATGACCCAGTCCTATCTCCTCCTAACAGGGAGGCAGAACCTCTCCTGAGTCCTCCCCACATCTGCACTGGGGTTGTGTACCGGCCCCCACAAGACCCTGATTCTGTCCCTGTCTCATGGAACCAGGCAGCAGTCCTGGCCCCACTCCGGCAATTGGCTCCCCCAGTTGGGGGAGAAACTCAGAGGCCATTCACGGTCTATGTCCCTTTCTGCGATCTGTGGAAACACCAGAACCCCTCATTCTCAGAGAAACCCCAGGGATTAACCTCTCTCCTAGAGACTATGTTCTTTACCCACCAGCCGACCTGGGACGACTGTCAGCAACTCCTCCAGGTCCTGTTTACCTCAGAGGAGCGAGAGCAGATCCAGGGGAAGGCTGCAAAAGTGGTATTAGAGCCCAACAGGCAGCCTTCCACCAATCCGGCCCACATCCAACAGGTTCTCCTGAACACCCGTCTGCCTTGGGACCCCAACACCGACCAAGGTAGGGAGGCTCTCCAATGGTATCACCAGCTTCTGCTCCAGGGCCTCCAGTCTGCTGCCCTACGACCTACTAACTTATCTAAGGTAAACGAGGTCATCCAAACTAAGAATGAGTAATGGAGGCGTTCCTGGAACGACTCTTAGAGTTGTACCGGTTATATACCCCTATTGACCCAGAGGACCCTAATAATAGGAGGGCTGTGAATTTAGCCTTTGTCAGTCAGTCAGCCCCAGATATTAGAAGGAAACTGCAGAGGATGGAAGGGTTTGAAGGAAAGAACCTATCTGAGCTGGTCGAGATAGCTCAACGAGTATTCAACAATAGAGATGAGGTAGATATAGCACAGACTAAGAGGATGACCAAGGTCCTGCTTACAACCATGCAAAAAGCCCAGGGAAAGGAACTGCCAGGAAAAGGCAGAGGCTGAGAACAGGCACCCACGGCGAACAATGGACCCAGGAGAGTCGAGTTAGAAAAGGACCAGTGCGCATATTGCAAGAAAAAGGGACATTGGAAGAATTGAGTGCCTTGAAAAAGGACAAGCCCCCCTCATCCTCTTCGAGGACGCAGAATAAAGAGGTCAGGGCTCTTACATTATGAGCCCCCAGAAGCCCAGGGTAATTTTACAGGTCAAGGGCAAGCCTGTGAACTTCTTGGTGGACATAGGAGCTTTGCAGTCCACTGGACCAGTGGATTTCCAGTGCTTGAGTCACCTAGTATCAGGTCCTGCTTCTCAACCCACCTCACATACAGTTCCCGAAAACTGCCTCACTCAACCCAGCTACCCTGCTGCCTGACGATGACCCTCACCAACCCTTGCATGACTGCCTTGAGGTCCTAGAGAACATCACCTGCACCAGACTGGACCTGACAGACAGCCCTTGGCCGAATCCAGACGCTACTCTATTTACAAATGGGAGTAGCTTCATCTCGAAAGGAGTCAGGTATGCCGGGGCTGCAGTGGTTACAGCTGAGGCTGTCATCTGGGCTCAAGCCCTAAGCCATGGAACTTCAGCTCAGAGGGCTGAACTAGTGGCAGTGACTCAAGCTCTGCGGTGGGGTAAAAAAAGACTGTTAACATCTACATGGACAGCAGGTATGCCTTTGCCACGGCACATGTACATGGGGCGTTATATAAAGAAAGGAGGCTACTTACCTCAGGAAGAAAAGAAATTAAGGATAAAGAGAAAATACTGGCCTTTCTTGAGGCAATTTGGCTTCCAAAGAAAGTGGCAATCATCCATTGCCTAGGGCACCAGAACTCAAGCTCTGAGACAGCACAGGGCAACTCCTTCGCTGATCAGACAACAAAGGAGGCTGCCAGAAAACCAGTGGGGCCAATTGACATTCTACCGGCCCTACCGCCCAGAGTGCTAAAGCCCAGAGTGCTAACGGACACCCCTACCTACACTCCAGGGGAAATTGAACTATGCAACAAGCTGAGAGGAAAGAAAAATCTGCTGGGTGGGTTAGGCTCCCGGACAGCCACATTTTATTACCTGAGGCCTTGAGTCGAGACCTTATAACCCAGGTTCACCAGAGAACTCACTTGGGAAGAACCAAGTTAACTGAACTGTTAAAAAGAGACTATTACATTTCGGGGCTGCAACAAATGGCCAAACAGATATCAGCCCGGCACCACATCTGCACACAAGTGAATCCAAGGCCCTTCAAGGAAATACAACAAGGGACGAGACTTCATGGACAAGCACCGGGGGAACATTGAGAGTTAGATTTCACTGAGGTCAGCCCGGGAACTTTCGGATTCAAATACTTGCTTGTGTTCATTAACACTTTTTCAGGATGGACTGAAGCCTTCCCACCAAGCAGGAGACCGCTCAGGCAGTAGCAAAGAAATTAGTCTCAGAAATAGTGCCTCGATTTGGCCTGCCCATAACACTGGGGTCCAACAATGACCCAGCGTTCATCGCCCAGACCAGCCAATCTCTAGCAAAGGCATTAGGGATCAATTGGAAATTGCATTGCATTTATAGGCCTCAGAGTTCAGGACAGGTGGAAAGGATGAATAAGACCTTAAAAGAAACCTTAACTAAGTTCAAGCTAGAAACTGGTGAGAACTGGGTGAGCCTCCTTTCCTCCCCTCTGTTGAGGGCACAATGCACTCCCTACTGTAGGGAGATCATGCCTTGTAAATTCATGTTTAAAAGACCTCCTCCACTTCTCCCCAAACTAGAGAAGATGGGCTCGCAGAAGTCTGTAACTTCTCCCTTCTTGGGTCCTTGCAGGCTCTCCACCTAGTGCAGCAAAGGGCTCACCAGTTGGTCTCCATGGCCAGAGTCCCAGCTCTATCTCTTTTGCCCAGCCGCAACCTGCCTCACCTGAGCCTCACTGAGGGGAACCCTTCCTGGTTTTAAATGTCTTTCTGAATGTAAATATTTAAATAGAGTTTTTGTTTGTTTCATTTACTACATCAACCATGGGTTCAGAATCTGCCTTTTGTACAGCTTAGTTTCAAAATCTGTAAAATTGGCTAAATATAACTTTTGTCAGACCAGGGCTCAGCGACAGAGAAGAGCAACGCTGAAGGACAGGATCTTGGCGTGAGAGAGTGTTTAACTTGTCCCCGTGGTTGACTACTCTGCTTTCCTCTATTATAGGACATTATTGTAACTCTGCATGTAAAAAAAGGGTGCAGGCAGTGAAACTCACGGTGCTCAGAGCTCACACTGCTCACTGCTCCAGGTTGACGAATCAATGCTTTGAATTCCCCTAGAAAACCAATGGGGAAAGTTAAGGGTAGAAAATTTTCAAATGGCCAACTTCTGCTTCCATTGTTTAATATTAAGGGTGTAGTTATCCTGTGTAAAGATATGCTAATGTTAAGGGTGTAGTTATCCTGTGTAAAGATATGCTAATGTTAACTGTCTCTACTGTAAACCTGCTTGCTTGTTTAATGGAATTATAGGCTTTATAAGCCACCTCCTCTGAAAGCTCAGGGCTGATTCTCTAGTGGGGAGAATCAGTTGCCGGCCGGCTAATAAAGGCTCATTATTCATCCCAATTGGCTCCGTGGGTCTTAAATTTGATCACATCACAACACTATGACTCAGTATTATAATAAGAAACTTGAATGCGTGATCTTCAGTGTTCCAGCTCAAACTGTTAAAAATCCATAAAACCTAATCCAAATAATGTTATCTATTAAGAAAAAGAACAAGGTGTAAAATCAATACAAAAAGCTCTCTAATGTTTTCTCATTCAGTATCTAACCGGTTGGATCTTTGAAAAATAGCTAAGCCAGAAACCAATGCACCTACCTTAGAGGTGGTTCACTTTGACTCTACTTGGCTCATAAGTTTCCATCAATCCATGGTTTTCTCCAGCCTGTTTGAACTAATACTGATCCCAGATTCTGCCCCTCATTCATCCTTTCCCCTCTATACTTAGTCTAAAGTTTCACAATAAAGTGTAACCTCACCCAATCCAAGATTAGAGGGGTGCTTATATTTAAGAAAATATAAAATTACAAATAAAAAAATGTTACAGGGCCCAACTGAGGTCCTTGAAAAGGAAATTTAAGCTTCATTAATTTTATGGTAAATTACTGCTGTCTCTAACATCTGGAAGAGACTAAGTACAGGCGTACCTTGGAAATACCGTGAGTTTGGTTCCAGACCACACATTCAAGCAAATATCAGAATATAAATTCATCAGTCACATGAATTTTTTCGGTTTCCCAGTGCACAGAACAGTTATGTTTACATAATAGTTAGTCTAATAAGTGTTTAAGAACATTGGGTCTGCAAAAACAATGTACATAACTTAATTTAAAATACTTTATTGCTAAAAAAGCTAACCATTATTTAAGACTTCACTGAGTCGTAACTGAGTTGTAATTTTTTTCTTGATAGAAGGTCTTATCTTCAATTTGTAAAAAATGCAATATCTGTGAAGTGCAATAAAGCAAAGTGGAATGAAACAAAGTATACCTATACAGTCTATTACCTGCACAAAAGCAATGTTACTGTGAGGCAAACACATACACATATTTATACACACTTTCATGTATGCACACACAGACAGATACTCATGCACCTGCACAAAATGTATGTGTGCAAAGCCTGGAAGATGAACGTTACTTGTCTCATTGAGTTTAGAGAGAAATTGCCAACCAAGAATAATATATCCAGCAAAGTTATTCTTTAGATACGAAGGAGAAATAAAGGCTTTTCCAGACTTTCAGAAACTGAGAATTTAACACAAGACTGACATTATAAGAAATGCTGAAAGGTGCTCTTCTACCTAAAACAAAAAGACAAAAGAACATAAAACTGTAAATAAGATGACTAACAGAAGCAGGAAATTGCAACTTTTTTTTTGGTTTAGAATAGGGTATCAAACAGTTAAGTATAATATAAAGGTTAAAGGAGGTAAAAGCATGTCAAGAAAAAAAAGACGACAATGGCTACTACATTTTGGAAATGAATGCATAGCACACAAAGGAGTAATTTATGATAACAAAAGCTTAATAGGAGAGGGGGAAAGGACTAAATTTGCACAGGTGAAAGTAATTAAGATGTAATCAGAAGAAAAAGGACCATTGTATAGATTAATTTTTTTGCATAACCCTAATAGTAACCACAAAAATAAAAATTTAGAACTGAGACATAATATTAAAAAGAGGAAATGGAGGAAAAAATTATAGAATACCACCAAACTAAAATAAGACAGAAACACAAGATAAAAGAAATAAAAGAGTCATGGAGAAACCAGAAAACAAAGGATAAAATGGTTATGCTAAATCCTGATATATCAGTAATTACCAAAAATATAAATCGACCGAACTCATCAATTAAAAGGCACAAAGTAGCAGGATTAATTAAAAAACAAAACCCAACGATATGCTGCCTTTAGGAGACACTTAGCAGCTGGTAAGACAAATACAGATTCAAAGTGAATGAGTGGAAGATGATACTCCAAGCAAATAGTCTCCAGAGAAAAATGGGTGTAGTCATACTTATATGAGACAAAATAGATATCAATGTAAAAAAGTTAATGAGACAAAGATGGGCATTTTATAATGATAAAGGGGACAATACATCAAGATGACATAATAATATAGATGCACCCAACCTGAAAGCACCAAATACACACACACACACACACACACACACACTTATACATATACATACATATACATATATGGCAACTAATAACAGAGCTAAAGGGAGAAACTGACAAAATATAATTATAGTAGGGGCCCTAAATACCCCATTGACAGCAATGGATAGATCATTCAAACAGAAGCTTAATTTAAAAAATATATAGGCGCATTTAATGACACATTAGACCAAATGGGCACAATCAATATTTACAGAGCTTTTCATCCTAGAACACCAGAAAATACATTCTTTTCTGGTGCACATGAAATATTCCATTAGATGTACCATATGTTGGAGCACAAAACTAGCCTCAACAAATTTAAGAAGACTGAAATCAAACCAAGCATATTCTCTGACCACAATGCTTTGAAAATGGAAATCAACTGCAAAAAAAAAAAAAAAAAAAAGCTGAAAAGGAACCACAAATATGAAAAAATTAAACAACATGCTACTAAATGATAACTAGGTCAAAGAAAAAATAAAAAAAGAAATCAAGAGATAAATAAAGACAAATAAAAATGATAGTGTGACACATCAAAATTTGGGGCCTATAACAAAAGTGGTATAAAGAGAATTTTATAGCATTATAAGCCTACCTCAAGAAACAAGAAAATTTTCAAAAAAACAGCCAAACATTTCACCTTAAAGAACTAGAAAAAGAACAAACAAAGCCTAAAGTCAGTAGAAGGAAGGACACAATAAAAATTAGAGCAGAAGTAAATGAAATAGATAACAAAAAGACAACAGAAAAAATAGTGCAACGAAGAGCTAGTTCCTTGAAAAGATAAATGAAATTGACAAACCTTTTGCTAGAGTCACTAGGAAAAAAGGGAAGACTCAAACAAAATCAAAAATGAATGAGAAGTTACAACAGACACAATAGAAATACAAAAGACTATACTAAAACTATGAAAGACTATATACCACCAAATTCAGTAACCTAAAAGAAATGGACAAGTTCTTAAAAATACATAACCTTATTACACTGAATCATGAAGAATCAGAAAAATCTAAATATACTAAGTAACAGTAAGGAAATTGAAACAGTCATGAAAAATCCCCAAAAAACTAAGAGTTCAAGACAAGATAGCTTCACTATGAATTTGACTAAACATTCAAAGTTTTAATGCTATCCTTCTGAAACTCTTCCAAAAATTTGAACTCATTTTATGAGGTCAACAAAATCCTTATGTCAAAACTTGAAAAGGACAACATAAAATGAGAAAAATACAGATAAATATCTCTGATGACTATAGATGCAAAAACTCTAAATAAAATACTAGCAAATCGAATATAACACTATATTAAAAAGTAGTATATCACAATCAAGTGGGGGTTCATTCCAAGAATACATAGATGATTCAACATACACAATTCAATCAGTGTGATATACCGCATTAACAAAATAAAAGATAAAAATTATGTGATCATATCAATAGATGCAGAAAGAGCATTTGACAATATACAACATCGATATACTATAAAAACTCAATAAAATGAATATAGAAGAAAAGTTTCTTAACATAATAAAGGCCATGTATGACAAACCCTCAATTATATTATAATCAATGGTGAAAAACTGAAAGCTTTTCCTCTAAGATCAGAAACAAGACAAGAATGCCCACTCTCACCACTGTTATTCAACATATTACTGGAAGTCCTAGCCAAAGCAATCATGCAAGAGAAAGAAATAAAAGGCATCCAAATTAGGAATGAAGACATAAAACTGTCACTTTTTTTCAGATGACATAGTTCTATGTAGAGAAAATCCAAAAGACTCCACCAAAAGACTATTAGAAATAATAAACAAATACAGTAAAGTTGCAGGATACACAATCAATATACAAAAGTTCATTGTGTCCCTATATAACAACAAACTATCAGAAAAAGAAATGAAGAAAATTCCATTTCAATTGCAACAAAAAGGATACAATACCTAGGAATAAACTTAACAAAAAAAGTGAAAGACCTATGCACTGAAAACTCCTAGACATTGTTGAAAGAAATCGAAGACACAAAGAAATGGAAAGATATTCCATGTTCATGGATTAGGAGATTCAACATAGTTACTATGGCCATATTACCTAAAGCAATCTATGGATTTAATGCAATGGCATCAAAATACCAATAGTATTTTTCACAAAAATAGAACCAAAAAATCCTCAAATTGTATAGAACCATGAGCGACCCCCAAACAGCCAAAGCAATTCAGAGAAAAAAGAACAAAGCTTGAGGTATCACACTCTCTAACTTTAAATTAACTACAAAACAGTGTGGTATTGGCAGAGATAGACACACAGACCAATGGAACAGAATTGAGAGCCCAGAAATAAACCTAAATGTATATGGGCAACTAATTTTCAATAAAGGAGTCAAAAAACATACACTGGAGAAAAGAAAGCCTCTTTAATAAATAGTGTTGAGAAAACTGTAGATGCAAAAGAATGAAACTAAACTGCCATTTGACACCATTCACAAAAAAATAACTCAAAAATGATTAAAGATCTAAATATAAAACCTGAAACAATAAAATCCATAAAAGAAAATACATATGTACTATGTATGCAGGGATTTTTATCAGGTTTTTGACCTGAGCAAAAGTGTATTGTCATGTATTGAGATAGAGTAGGCTGGGGAAGAAGAAATTTGTGGGGAAACAAGATTCAATAATTCTGTTTTGAACATTAGTGCATCTAATATCTATTAGGCATCCAAATAGAGATGTTAAATAGAAAGTTGTAAATGTATGCCTGAAGCCCAGAGAAAAACAGCGATATATCAGTTCATTTGGGAATCATCTGTGTTTCAGATATCATACTATTAATTCTCGAAAAACTTTTCTTGTTCTCTGATTCAGTTTTTCTAGATTACAAACTACCAGTCTCCTGTCTAGAGCTTGGGAGTATAGTAGGAAAGGAGCCAATCTCCGAACTGCACAAAAACCTATGTGTAAAGAGGAAATCGAAGACTTACCTGATCCTTCTACAAATTCTCAAACAAGTCCTACTTTCACCCCATATCTTATGAAGTACCTGAGTCAAATTATTTCTCATTAGTATTCCCCTCTGCAGCTGTCTACTATTAGCTATCACTCTTCTATTCTTTCAGTCTTACAAAAATTTGTTGAAATCTCATTTGCTGGAACTCTGCTTTAGCAAAGATGAAAAAACTAGAACTGTATTTATTCTACTGACTAAAACAATAAGAAAACCAAACAAAATATGTAAAACAACATTTTTCATACAATGGATAACAGGCTGTGTGGGACTGACCCCTGAGAGAAGGGTGACCCCTATAGTTGAACTGGCTTATTGCCTGTAGGCAGTTTCTAGGCTGCAGAATAGTAAAAGAAACACAAACAGAGTCTGGCTCTTTGGCTGAGTTAAGGATAGAAACCAGAGGTAAGGGAGACCAAAGTCGCTAGAATTTTCAGGACAGAATATTTGAGAGGACACAGATCTACAGAGAAAGGTATAAAGACTTGGAAGTATCTTTGGCTGAGTTTGGGGCTGTTCATTCATGAGAAAAATATAACTGGGGCCAAGAAAATAACCTCTGAAAAGTAGATACAGAGCAATTCCTAGACTGTACAAAGAGAATAATTTACGGTCCCATGAGCCACAGTGCAGAGACCTATAGGGCATGAGATTATTGCCTTAAGTATGAGATTAAAATAGGCCAAGTATAAAAAGCTTTCGACCTACATTAATAACCTTAAATAAATTACAAACAGAATATATGTTCAAGCACAACAAAATCTAGTAACCAACAATGTGAAATTCACAATTTCTGATAAAAAAATACTAAGTATACAAGAAACAAAAAATAAGAAGATCCATAATTAGGAGAAAAATTAGCAGTATCAACAATAGAAACAAACCTAGTTGTAACAGACATCATGGACCTAGCTGACAAATTCATTAAAAAGAACCCTATAGATATATAACATATGTTCATAGAGATAGAAGGAAAACATGACCATGGTAAGGAGAGATGAGAAATGTATAAAAAATGCCCCAAATAGAAATTCTCTTGAAATGAAAATACCAGTGTCTTAAATGAAAAAATATATGTGTGGATTAGAAGTATACCAGACATGCAGAGAAAAGATCAGTGAATATGAATGCACAACGATAGAAACTATTCAAATGAAGCACACAAAGAAAAAACAAATAGAATATAAAAAAGAACATCAATTATCTTTGGGATAACATGAGATAGTCTAACATGTAATTGGAGTCTAGAAAAAGCAAGCCACAAAAGAAAGGAAGAAAGGAAGGAAGGAAGAAAGGAAGGAAAGGAAGGAAGGAGGAAGGAAGGAAGGAAGGAAAGGAAGGAAAGGGAAGGAAAGAAAGAAAGAAAGAAAGAAAGAAGAAAGAAAGAAAGAAAGAAAGAAAGAAAGAAAGAAAGAAAGAAAGAAAGAAAGATTAGCCAAATATCTTCCAAATTTGATAAAAAAACAACAGATTGAAGAGTTCAAAGAACCACAAACAATATACATAAGGAAAACCATTACAAGGCCACATAATCAAAATTGTTGAACACCGGTGAGAGAGAGGACATCTTAAAAAGAAGCCAGAGATGAAGAATACTTACACAGAGAGAAACAAAAATAAGAATTAAAACATACTTTTTGTCGAAAGATATGAAAGTCAGAAAAATAGGGAGAGGCATCTTTGAAGCACTGAAAATAATGCTTATCCAGAAATTCCTTATCTAGGGGAAAAAAAAAAACTTTCAAAATTGAGAGCAAGATAAAGACGTTTTCAGAAAAATAAAAGCTGAAAGAATTTGTCACCAACACAAATGGCACATTTTTAAGTAAGGGGCAAAAAGAAAACAAAAAAGAAATTAGTGGAATATCTTGAACTGAATGAAAATTAAAGTGCGACATATGTAGATTTGTAAAATGCTGCTGTAGCAGTATTTAGAAGTACAAATATGACATTAATGTTTTCACTAGAAAAGAAGAAAGGTTTCAGACCAATGTTCTAAGTTCCCACCTTAAGAAAATGGGAGGGCGGCGCAAATTAACCTCAAAGAAAGTGGAAAAATAATAAACATAAGAGCAAAAATTAATGAAAATAGAAAATAAAAAGAGAAAGATTGATAAATCCAAATGCCAAATGTTTTAAAAGAGCAACAAATAGATAAAAGACACAAAGAAAAAGGTGGAAAAGTGACCAATATTAAGTTTGAAAGAGAGGTTGTAATGTCTGTAATTCTACAGACATTAAAAATAAGGGAAATTTTGAACAATATTATGCCAATAAATTTGACAATTTAGGTGAAATAAGAGAAATTCTTTAAAAGGTACAAACTACCAAAGCTTACTCAAGAAAGAATAATCTGAAAAGATCTGTATCTATTTTTGTCCCTTCTAGTCTATTTTTTCCATCTTTATTGAGATATAATTGACATAGACACTGTGTAAGTTTTGGGTATACAAGTTAATGATTTGACATTTATGTATATTGCAAATAATATACCACAATAAGATTAGTTAACACATTCATCACTGTACATAGTTATCCCTGTACGTATGTGTGTGTGGTGAAAACATTTAAGATTTACTCTTTAAGCAACTTTCAAGTATACAATATAGTATTGTTAACTATTGTCACCAGAGATTTTCAGACAAAACATGGCAGAGTAAAAAGACACATCCCCAGATCTCTTTCCTTGAAACAATAATAAGGTGAACAACTAACACTCAACAACAAAAACACCCAAACTGCACACCAAGCACATCTGAGTGTGGGATCTGCCACATAAGAGTTAACACAGGTCAGAACCCCCGGGTGTCAGACAGTAGACTAGGAGAAATAAAGAAGCTGCCTCTCAGAGCTGCCAGAGCTACCTCTAGGAGGAAGGGGTGGGAAGAAGGTACGGTGAAATCCTGTGGCGAGTTCCCTGAACAGCCCTGCCTGGGAGTGTTGTGAGTTCCAGCAGCAGGGCCCAGTAATCAGGGCAGAAGGCTGAAAAGAAGGACGGCAGAAAAACAATGGTTGATTTTTATTGAATATGGTTGCAAAACTGAGGCTGAGCAGCAGCCTCCATACCCAACAAGAGAGCCCCTTCCCCCTTAACCTCCGAGACCGAACACCGCGGAGCCCCAGGAGATCTGAGCAAAGCTATCAAAAACCGTTGCTAACACTGACAGGAACTGAAACTGAGGGTAGCGAGCGTGATTAAATTATCTATAAGAAAATAAAAAGGCATTTTTAAGGCTTTATACAAAGCAGGGATCAAAAGCTTAGACACCACTACTGGAACCCAAAAGAAATGCACCTTCTTTGCAACAGGCTAAAGAGAGACCTTTAGATAATAAAACTTCTCTCTGAAAAAACAACAGAATACACTTCCATTAATGCCCAGGTGGAGAAATAGTCCATTAAACACCATGAACAACCAAGGTGACAAGGCATCTCAGAAAGAAAGATCTCCAAAAAATAAGCTTACAGACATAGAAATATGTGCATTAAATGACAGAAATCAGGATAGTACTTCTGAAAAATTCGGTGAATTCCAAAGTAAGTCATATCGACAATTTCAGGAAATTAAAAAACACCTAGATGAGCAGAGCAAGGTGACTGAAACCCTCAAAAAGAACAGAATAAATCTTCCAGATATATATGTTTATATATGTTTATATATATATAAACACTGCAAGAGTTGAAAATTAAAATAGCAAGCTTGAAAAATAGAGTCAACCAAATGGAGGACAGGATTGGTGATACTGAGACAGAAATATAGAAATAAATCAGAAGGAAGGAAAAACCAAAGAATAAATAATAACGAAAGAGAAGTTCAAGAACTAGCTGATACCACCAAGAGAGGAAACGTAAGAATAATGGGCATTATCAAAGGTGAGGAAAAGGAGCAGGGACTAGAAAGAATTTTCAGACAAATAGGTGATGAGAATGTCTCAAATCTAAGGAATGAGCTGGAGCTTGGAATTCAAGAAGTCAACAGAATATCCAATTATCTCAACCCCAAAAGGCCTTCACCAAAACACATTGTATTAAAATTATCAAAAATCAATGACAAAGACAGAATTCTAAGGGCAGCCAGGGAGAAGAAAATGGTAAATTATAAAGGAAAACCCATTAGATTATCCTCTGACTTCTCAGTGCAGACTTTATAAGCCAGCAAGGAATAGAATCAAATATTTAAACTATTAAGAGAAAGGAACTACCAGCCTAGAATAATAATGTATCCAGCTAAGCTCTCCTTTAGATATAAAGGAGATATTAAGACCTTTCCAGACATACAAAAATTGAGGGAATTCTCCTTTATGAGGCCGGCCCTACAGGAAATAATGAAAGGGGTCAGTTCACCTAAAACAAAAATGACAAAAACAAAAAAACAAAAACCAAAACATAATTAGGAGTAAAATGACTATCAGACAAATAGAAGCCAAGGAGTGCAACCCTTACTAAGAACAGGGCGTTATAAGCTTAAGTAATAAAGAGAATTACTAAAACAAGATAGTAATGAACGTTCATCATACATAGGGACATATCGAGATAACAGTGACAGAAAAGGGGAGAATTCAAATATCCAAATTCACAAAGGTGAATGGAGATAAGGTATGAAAGAAAATGGATGACTATACATATATAACTATTCTTTATATATTTGTAATGGTAACCACACAGAGAAGATTCAAAACTGAAGTATATAACATAAAACAAGAAGAACAGAGGGAAACCCACAAAAGCCAACAAAATAAAGAAAACAGAAACACAAGACAATGAAGCAATGGAAACATAGAGCTACCAGAAAGCAAAAGGTAAAATGGCTATAAGAAGACCTCGTATTTCAATAATCACCCTCAAACGTAAATGCACTGAACTCACCAATAAAAAGGCACGAAGTTGCAGAATGGATCAAAAAACAAAACCCAACCATATGCTGCTTCCAGGAGACACATCTCTGCTTCGAAGACAAATATAAACTCAAAGTGAAAGGGTGGAAAATGATATTTCAAGCAAATGGCATTGAGAAAAGCAGTAGCAGCAGTACTAATATCATACAAAATAGACTTCAAAAGAAAAAAAACTTAAGAAAGATACTGAGGGACACTTCATAATGATAAAGGGAATCATGCACCAAGAAGATATAACACTTATTAATATCTATGCTTCCAATCAGGGAGCCAAATACAGCAACATATCAAAAAAAAAAAAACTATAATCCATGATCTAGTGGGATTCATCTCAGGGGCACAGAGAGAGGTTCAATATTTGAAAATTGATTAATGTGATACACCACATAAACAAATTAAAAAATAAGAATCATATGATCATATCAATAGATGGAGAAAAAGCCTTCGACAAAATAAAGCACTTTGTTATGTTTTGATCAGTATAGAAGGAAAGTACCTTAACATAATAAAAGCCATCTATGACAAATCCTCAGCCAACATTATACTTAATAGTGAAAAACTAAATATCTTCCCTCTAAGATCAGGCTGTCCACTGTTGCCACTGTTATTTAATGTAACACAGGAGGTCCTAGTGAGTGCAGCCAGGTAAGAGAAAGATATAAAAGGCATACAAAGAAGTAAACAGGAAACAAAGAAGTAAAACCGTCACTATTTGGAGATGACAGGATTCTCTATATAGAAAACCATAAAGACTCCACAAGAACATTACTAGAAACAATAAGCAAATACAGTAAAGTCTCTGTATACAAAATCAATGTTCAAAAATCCATAGTGTTTCTATGCTCTAATAATGAAGTGTCAGAAAAAAGAAGTGGAAAAAATAATTCCTTTTACAAGTGCAACAAAAAGAATATAATACCTAGGAATAAATCTAATAAAACATGTGTAGGACCTATACAATGAAAAGACCCTAGACCCTATTAAAAGAAATTGAAGACGATACAAAGAAATGAAAAGGTATTCCGTGTTCTTGGATTGGAAGAATCAACATAGTTAAAATGACCATATTTCCTAAATCATTATGCGTATTTAATGCAATCCCCACCAAAATCCCATTGGCCTTTTTTAAAGAAATAGAACAAATCATCGGCATGGGAAAATATATTTGTAAGCAACACCTCCGATAAGGGCTTAATATCTAAAATATACAATGAACTCACATGATTCAAATACAACAAAAAATCAAATGATCCCTTCAAAAAATGGACAGAGTACCTGAACAGACACTTCTCCCTAGTGGACATATATGCGCAACAAATATTTGAAAAGATGCTCAATGTCACTAGCTACTAGGGAAATGCAAGTCAAAACCTCAATGAGATACCATCTTACATGTGTTAGAATAGCTATAATCAACAGGACAAGTAATAACAAATGTTGGAGAGGATGCAGAGAAATAGGAACTCTTATATACTGCTGGTGGGACTGTAAATTGGTGCAGCCACTATAGAAAACAGTATGGAGGTTCTTCAAAAAACTAAGAATTAATTTACCAAATGATCCAGCAATCCCTCTACTGGGTATTTACCCCAAAGTCTTGAAAATTCATATTTAAAAATGTTCATAGTAGCAATATTCACAATGGCCAGGAAATGGAAGCAATGGAAGTGTCCTTTGATAGATGATTGGCTAAAGAAGCTGTGGTTCTTATATACAATGGAAGATTTCTCAGCCATAAGAAGAGATGAAATACTGCCATTTGCTAAAACATGGATGTACCTCGAGATAATCAAGCTAAGCAAAATAAGCCAGACAAAGTTGAAAATCACATGATATCACTTATATGTGGGATATAAACCTAAAAGCAACAAATGAACAGGACAAACAAACAGAAACCCATGGGCATAGACTATAGACGAATGATACCAGAGGGTCAAGGGTGGGGGATGAGGGGTGAGGTAAATGGGGTATAGGGGGTCAAATATAGAGGTGTATAAGGAGGATGAAGTGGGTAAAGGGGATCAAATATGTGTTAGCTGAAGGAAACTGGACTTTGGGTGGTAAACATACAATAGAATATACTGATGTCAAATGATAATGTACACCTGAAAATTACATAATTGTATTAATCAGTGTTACCCCAATAAACTTAATAAAAAAAAAAAACTATAGTCACTAAGCTGCACATCAAATCCCTAGCATTTATTCATCTTATAACTGGAATTTTGTACTCTTTAATTATAGCATTCCATTCCCCCCATCCACACCTCCAACTCTTGGAGATCTCCAATCTACTATGTTTCTATTTTGATTGTCTTTAATTTCACAATAATGTGTCTGGGTGTGACTTTTTCCTTATCTCTTGTTTAGCACTCTTTGAAACCTTTCAAACTAAAATGATCTTTATTTATGATACAGGACCGACTATTGTGAGAATTTGACTCTGTCAAATATTAATATGTACAGTATTTAGTAAATGTCAAGTGCTATTATTTGTGTAAATCCTATGAGAGTTCAAATAAATGAGTATTTGCTATTTCTTTCAACATTGTTAGCTCCATTAGGGTAACAACATTGTCTTCTTTACTGTTGTGTACCCAGTTTCTAGAACATTGGTACTTAATATTTGTAGGATGAATGGATGGATGAAAGAATGACTGAATCAATGTGTGGAAAAAATATAAAGATTATATACATATATAGATAGATTACAGATTATTATACGTATGTGAATTCAACTTATAATTGTGAAGTAAAAAACTCCAGTAAAATTATTTAAAAATTATTCAATATTTAATATAATAAATTCTATTCTACTAAGCCACATATTTCAATAAACATAATTTAGAATTGACACACCTAATAAAATCTAACATGTGTGGTTGAAGACAGTAGACAAATGTTACCCAAACTGAAACACAAAGAGAAATAAAGGTAAAATGAAACAGAACTGAAAATACAATCACTGTGAGATATCAGTCTAATATCTGAGTAATTGGAATCCCAGAAAGAGAAGAGCAGAAAAATATTTTAGTAAATAATGGTTGAGAAATTTCCAAAATTAATGGCAGATACCAAACCATAGGTCCAAAAAATTCAGAAAACACCAAGATAAATTAAAACACACTATACACACAAACACACATACTAGACACAAACTGGAATATCATATTTAAACTGCTAAAAACAAAATACAAGTAGAAAATTTTAAAGCATCCAGAGAAGGAGAATTATATACAGAAGACAGAAGATAAAAATTACAGCCCACTTCTTTTTAGAAACCAAGCAAACCAAAAGACAATACAGTTGAATCTTTAAAATGTTGTTTTAAAAAACCGGTCAACCTAGATATCTATACCGAGTTGCAATATCTTTCAAAAATGAAGGAGAAATAAAGACTTTCTCATACAAAAAAAGAGAATCCATCACCACCAGAGCTATTCCACAACAAATTTTAAGAGTTCTTCATGAGGATGAATTACAATATTTGGTTGAAAAGTTGAAACCTGGATCGACACAAATAAATGAATAATGAATATGTACGAGTAAAATAAATTTTTCCTTATTTTAATTTATTTAAAACAGCAGTCCCCAACCTTTTTGGTACCAGGGACCAGTGCTCCTATGAGAATCTAATGCCTGATGATCTGAGGTGGAGTTTGGGCAGTGATGCTAGTGCTGGGAAGTGGCTGCAAATACAGATGAAGCTTTGCTCAACAGCCTGCTACTCACTTGCTGCTGTGGACCAAAACCATTCTGCAGCCTGGGTGTTGAGGACCCCGGCTCTAATAGATAACTATCGAAAGCAAAAAGAGTGCAAGATTTCACATGTTTAGAGCATATGTAAAAGTGAAATGTGTGAGTGCAAAAAAAAGTGAAAAAAGTGAAATGTATGACAACAATAGCACAATGAATGGAAGGGAAGAATGGGAATTTACTGCTAAAAGGTCCTTACACTACATGTGAAGTTCTACCTTGCTGGAGGCTTATTCTGTGTGGACAACAAAACAAGTAGGCATGGAAGAAAATAAATTTTACAGAAATGTGAACTTAAATCACATAACTGCATTTAATTTTATGTATTTTATGTATTCTAAGATTTCTGGTAATTCTCAGCAGTAATTCCATCATTTTATTACTCTTTATTTTAATTCTGGGATTTCCATTAGAAAAATATTTATACATTTACCTTCCATATTTCCTAACTTTCTATTTCATAATCCTTTCCTTGATCTGATGACTTCCAGTGTATGAAATATCTCTCCAGCTATATTGTTCTGATAGTCAAACCATTCATTGAGTTCTTTATTTCATTAATATTTGTCATATCTAATATCCAACTTACAAATGCTTATTTATGTGCCATATTTCCAACATTCTTCCTTCTTTCTCTGAAGTTCTTTATTATGTGAATTTTAAATTATTATTATGTTTGATCCATTAGTTCGACTTTCTCTGATATAGTAGTCTATGATTGTTTTACTTTAATACTTATCTTGCTCCTCAGATGTTTCGTAAGTTTCCCCTTGTGAAACTTTTTTTTTTTTCTTAGGACCATCATCTGCCTTGGCTAGTAATATCTACCAGAAGGAAAGGGAGAAAAGCCTAGATGCTGTTTTGTGCTGCTCGAGGAGATTAGGACTTGGAAAAAGGTACATTTCATGTTTAAGTGCTTCTAGGGTAGTGATCTGACTCAATTATTCACTATTTCCCCACTTTAGGCATCATCTATTCTCCAGCATATCTCATCATCCTTCCACTCTAGTCACTGTAACTAGTGGGATAATAGAGGCAAAGGAGCTCAGGTGCAGGTAAGTTAGTTGATCCATATACACTGCACTCTGCCCCCATCTCACAGACCACACTTCCGAATGTCTTTACTGGTTCCTTTTTTTCTACACATCCCTAAAAAGTTGATAGTTTCCAATGCTCCTTGCACATTCCTGTTCTCTAACATGGGGCAAGGGGCTCCCTGATTCACATTTTCATTACCTACACACAGTGTCTGCACAAAGTAATGTTTGTTAATTGATCTTCTCATTGGGAAATTTAAGACATTTTTCAACAACGACACATTCTCCTTGAGGAGGTAAGGTAGTCTCAGCTTCAAAGTGCTTATGTTATTGGTTCAGTTATTTGCCTTAAAAAAGCAGTTAAACTGCTAAACAAAGTTTAAAAACAGAAACATTTGAAAGTTTCTTTCAATTCTATATTTCTGTGGGTCCACATCTGTATTATGGAGTTGCTTGAACCATATACTTTTACCCCATTTTAACACTTAGGGGATTCACTAACTGTTAGGTTTCCAAGAAAGTCAGTGAACCTAACTTTTTACACAAACATTTTGGTAGTCACATTTAGAGTCACCAGGATTTTCAGGGAGTTTACTTTTTTGTAACACTTCCTTAGTTTATATTGCCTTCCTGAGCCATTCTTGGGTGATTATGATGACTCTTTACATTAATATCCATTTTTTACTATTGCCTTTTCAAAGCATGGCATAGAAGACTTTGCCCCTGATTTCTTTTTCACAGCCTTGTAATCATAAATAAAATAAATAAAGAAAACTGATCAGTAAAATCTGAAATTATTCTTCTAAAAGAAAATATATAAGAAAAGTCTTTGTTCTTTAGGTAAAGATTTCATAGGTATGATATCAAAGGCTTGATCCATAAAATAACAAATTGATAGACTGGGTTTTATCAAAGTTAAAAACATCTCCTCTTCAAAAGTTATCATTAGGATAATAAAGAGACAAGCTGAAAAAGGGAGAAAATATTTGCAAAACACCTTTATAATAAGAAATTTTATCCAAAATGTGTAAATAATTCTCAAAAGTCAAAAACAAGAAAAAAATAATTAAAAATAGTCAAAGACACTTTACCAAATAAGATACAGAGAAAAAAAGCACATGAAAATATACTGAATTTAAATTTCTTTGTCAAGATACAAACTTACAGAATGACTAATTGTGACGTGTGTGTGTGTGTGTGTGTGTGTCTCTGACCCTGATTCCTGACACATAGCTCCTTAACTTCCTGTAATTTTGTGAGTGATAGGAGTGCTAGAGTATCTTTTGTTCTAACATATGGTCTTTGTTCCTGAGACAGATCTCCTACATCCTTGGAATTTCTTGAGTGATAAAAGCATCATTCAGTCTAATGAGGCAACTCTTGGTGGCTTCCTAGAGAGCTTCAGGATGGGGGCTTGTCACCAGAAAGACCAAGTCATGATTACAAAAGAGAAGTCCAAGTAAAATGAAAGCATGATGCCAAATACAGGGAAGTTTCATTGAAGAAGAGATAATGAGTCAAGCTCCGAAGGGTAATAGAAATTAACTAGACAAAGAAAGGAAAAAGCATTATAGTCAGAGGGAATGACATGCATGTGCAAATGGCCTGAGGTAGCATGTTTCAGAAACTGAGAGCATAAAAAATCTATCTTATCTTAATTTTCACAAGTCAAGATAAAAAAAATTATAGCCCAATATCCCTGATGAAGACAGATGCAAAAATTCTCAACGATATATTGCTCAAACCAAATTCAGCAATATATTAAAAGATCATATACCATGATCAAATGGGATTTATTCCTGGGATACAAGATTGATTTAATATCCACAAATCAATTAACATAATACACCACATAAACAAAATGAAGGATAAAAATCATATGCTCATATCAATAGATGTAGCAAAACATCTGACAAAATCCAACATCCATTTAATGATTAAAAAAAAAAACTCAGCAAAGTGGGAACAGAGGAAACATATCTCAACATAATAAAGGCCATGTATGACAAAACCACAGCTAACATAATAACAGTGAAAAGCTAAAAGCTTTTCTTTAAGATCAGGAACAATAAATACAAGGATGTCTACTTTCCTTACTTCTGTTGAACATAGAATTGGAAGTCCTAACCACAGCTATAAGGCAAGAAAAACAAAAGGCATTCATATTAGAAATGAAGGAGTAAAACTGTCATTATTTACAGATGACATGATATACATATAGAGGGAGAACTCTAAAGACCCAACCATAAAATCTATTAAGACTAATAAATGAATTCAGTAAAGTAGGATATGAAATTAATATTCAGAAATTGGTTGCATTTTTATACCAATAACAAATTATCAGAAAGAGGAATTAAGAAAAAAATCCAATTTATAATTGCATCAAAAAGAATAAAATACCTAGGAATAAATCTAACCGAAATACCTGTACTTAGAAAACTGTAAGACCATGAAGAACGAAATTGAAGAAGATGCAAATAAATAATAGTATATACCATACTAATGGATAGGAAGAATTAACATCATTAAAAATGCCTATACTACCCAAAGTGATCTACAGACTCAATGCAATCCCTATCAATATGCCAATGACATTTTTCACAGAACTAGAACAAATAATCTTAAAATTTTGTATGGAACTACCAAAGACCTGAACAGCCAAAGTAATCCTTGGAAAGAATGTAATTAGAGGTATCATACCACCAAATATCAAACTAAACTGTAAGTCTGTGGCAATCAAAACAGCATGGTACTGGCATGAAAATAGACACTTAGATCAATGAATAGAGTGCCCAGAAATAAACTCATGCCTATAAAGTCAATTAATCTATGACAAGGAAGGCAATAATATACAATGGGATAAAGACAGTCTCTTCAATAAATGGTGTTAGGAAACTTGGACAAATACATGCAAAAAATGAAGCTAGACCACTTTATTACACCATATATTACACCACTTTATTACACAAAAATAAACTCAAAACAGATTAAAGACTTAAATATAAGACCTAAAACCATAAAATCCTAGAAGAAAATATAGGCAGTAATCTCTTTGACATTTTCTTAGCAAATTCATTTGGATATGTCTCCTCAGGCAAGGAAAACAAAAGAAAAATAAATGGGAGTATATCAAACCAAAAAGTTTTTGCATAAGTTTTTGCATTAACAAATGAAAATACAACCTACTGAATGGCAGAAGATATTTGCCAATGATACATCTGATAAGGGGTTAATATCCAAAATACATAAGGAACTCATACAAGTTAACACCAAAAAAAACCAAACAATATTATTTTAAAATGGGCAGAGAACCTGAATAGACATTTCTACAAAGAGAACATACAGATAGCCAATAGACATATGAAAGGATGCTCAAAATCACTAATTGTCAGGAAATACAAATTAAAACCACTATATCTCCTCGCACATTTTACTGATGGCTACCATCAATAAAATAAATCAACAAACAATAAATGTGGTGAGGATGTGGAGAAAAGAGAACCCCCATACACTGTTGGTGGTATTGTAAATTGGTGCAGCCACTATCCAAAAGTTTGGAGGTTCCACAAAAAAATAAAAATAGAACTACCATATGATCTACCAATTCCACTTCTCTGCATTTATCTAAGGATATCTAAAACACTAATTTGAAAATAAAATCTTCACCTCTACAACTGCAGCACTATTTACAATAGTCAAGATAAAGAAGCAACCTAAGTGTCCATCAATAGACAATTGGATAAACAAGTGGTATTTAATAGAATGAGCATTACTGAACCATAAAAAAGAATGAATTCCTGCCATTTGTGACAACATGGATGGATCCAGAGGATACTATGCTTAGTGAAATAACTCAAAGACAAATACCATATGATTTCAATTATATGGGAAATCTAAAAAAAAAAAAAAAAAAGTACAACAAAACAGAAACAAACTCATAGATACAGAAAACAAATTGATGGTTGCCACATGTCAGGGGGGTTGGGATGATGAGTGAAAAAGGTGAAAGGGATTAAGAAGTACAAATTGCCAGTTCATGAGGATGGAAGTACAGTATAAGGAATATAGTTAGTAATATTGTTATAACTGTATGGTGCCAGGTGGGTACTAGACTTATCGGGTGATCACTTCAAAAAGCATATAAATGTCTAATCATTATGTTGTATACTTGACACTAATAATATTGAATGTCAACTGTAATGGAAAAATAAATTTTAAAAAAGAGGAAGGCACAGCATCCTGAATCAGAGAGGGAGAGCACTATAGCCTATAGTGAGCTTAACTGTAAAGTGAGCACACAAAGACAAATAGGAGTATGGCAGGTATTAAAAATATCTCTTCAATGAAGAAGAGAAGGGTGGTAGATAAGACTATTTCCCTGCCCGTCATGGGTAGTAAGCACTCCAGGATATTTAATGGCTTACTATGATTTGTCTTAAACAAAGCCAGTCACTAGTGAAAGTGGTAAGGAACAGATTTTAATCAAATATATAGTATTGCAATAGGGAGAAGAGTCCAGCATGAACTAAACTTTGATCTGTAGAGAGATTGGGCCTTTTAAAGTGATAATGAATGAATAGTAAGGGAGCAAATGGGGCTCAGTAGTAAGGGAAGTAATAAACTATAAAAAACAGGAAGGTGGGGTTAGGCCATGTGAAACCCATTTGGGTTTGTTAACTGGTGCTTATTGAAGCTCCACCCACTCACAGAAACTAGGAGACAGGGACCCAGCCTGTGTTGGCTGGAACAAGCTTTACAGTTTTTGGCAGCTTTGTTTTCTAAGGCAGGCACTTTAAGGGGGCTAGAGTCTACATAGGATGTGGTCTAGAGTTGTTAGAAACTATTTTTGCATTTTGTTCAAGTCTTTATAGGTCAAGGTTGAGGACTAGTTGAGAAAAGGGCATAAAGAAGTCTGGCTAGAGTTTGGTCAAGGACAGAATCTTTGTCAGACAAAAGCACAGTAAGAAGATTCGGCAATATACAACCAGCTGGTCTTATGGATATGATTTTAAGTTAAGTTCAAAACGTAGTAAGTACATATATCGAGATTAAACTTTACTAGATTATTTCTAAATGTCTCTACCTCCTCTTCTACTATATTACAAATGTGATATTAACTGACTATATAAATGATAGCTGTTATTGAGCACTCACTGTGTGATATGTACTGTTTTAAAGCCTTACATTACTTATTAGTTAATTTCTTCTTCACGAATACCCTATGGAGTCAGTATTACATTCCTTCTTCTACAGCTATTGAAAAGTAGGCTGAGAGAGGAGTTAAGGGCATGAAGCGAAAATGTGGCACAGAACCCTTTTTAAATATGAAATTTATTAATAGTGACAATCTCTCCCTTTTCCCCATGCTTGGTCAATCTTTGCTCTAGTTCTTAAGTGCTTGAAGTGGGTAGGGGATATATATAAACAGCCTTCTAGTCTTATTTTTCCCTCTGATTCTCTTCTCTCCATCCCTAATCTTCTTTGCTGACATTCTGATTTAGCATTCTAGAGCACCCTACTCCAAGTTATAGCACTGATACTGCCTCCCCTGTGTTAACCTAGTCTTGGGTTCCCTCTTTTTGGTCTGATCAGTTGCCCATTCCACCATGTGAATCAATCCAACCTATGCTTTTTATATACAGCTCTTGCTAGATCTTAATACATTTTCACTTTTGCTCACCTTGATTTTTCCTTTTAATGACAACCATGTGCATACCTGAGTTTTGACAGATGCCATTTTAATGTAATGGAATTTGGTCTTCAGAATTTAGTCACTGAACAAACCATTGTTGGAATGAGACTTGTTTGTCACTGGAGGTGCTATTTTATTTTAATCCATGAACTTTTTAATCCTCTTATAAAATGGGCCTCAATTCTTTTAAAAGGCCTTATAAAATAGTCATTGGCTCTCTTTGGGACTAGTTTCAGCATTCTTTCTAATAATTAAAATGATTAATAAAGTACCTAAAAAGCAGTTCATATGCTCTACGAATTATCATTTATGTCTTTACTATACTGATATTTCTCTGGCATCTCATCTACACATTTTAAAATACAAAAATAAAAAAATTACTAGTTATTACAATTACTATACCAAAAAATATTCAGAGAACAGAACCAAGTCTCTACATTAATTTTATCAAATCCTGAAATTCTCAAGGTTGAACAGAGGTCAATTCTAGCCAACTTCCATAGTTTTCCAGTCTTTACAGTTCTTCCTGACAATAACTACTATATAATTCTATATGGAAACAGTAAATCTGACAGGCAACTAAATTTGTTGTCAATTAAAAATACATAGAAAAAGACTGAAAGTAAATTTCATAATACTTTTATAATTTTAATAGACATAATAGTTTAATGACTGCAAAGAATCTCATATTTTAAATAACTCACTGAGTTTGTATTATAATATCTGTCCTTTAACTATAGTTCTAAATATTCTACTGAGTTCGGATCATATTAGATTTGGAAGTTAGGTTTACCAAATTCAAAAACGAAGTACACATATCATATAAAAAAAGATATTTCCTATGTTGGAACATAGAATTGTTAACTATCTAGTAGAATAAAACGTTCTTGTCAAACAGCAAATTGGAGACATTATAAATCAAGTATATATTACACTGACTTATTTTACCTTCCTCAAATATTTAAATTGGCACACTATCTTTATTAGTCACAAATCCTAAGCTTGAATAAAAAGGGCCCATATAAAATACTTTAAAGTGAATCCATTTTCTAATATTCTCTTGCAGTAAGTCAGCAAAATAAACAAATAGGAGTATAGTCTTTTAAACAATGCCAAATGCCAGATCTTGTGGTATAGAGGAAGTGATACAGGATGAAAGTCACAAATCCTGGATTTTAGTCCTCATATTACTATTTATTAGCCAAAATCCCACTTTTAATTTATAGAACAAAGGTGTTGGTTTAGATTTTTAAGGCTCTTTCTAGCTTGCAGATTCCACAAAAAATCAGTGAAGAAACTGGGGCAAGTCATAAAGCATTAATCGTAGCTTTCATTTATTTCGTGCTTACTTTGGGCCAGGCATGAATTCTACATACTTTACATGAATTAATTCTCACAACCACCTCTGAGGGAGGTACTAATATCATTCCAGTTTACAAGAAAGTGAGGCCCAGAGGTGTTTAGGAACTTGCCCAACATTTGCACTAGTCAAGTATCAAAAATGGAATTTCAACTCAGAATTCTGTCTCTGAAGTCTGGACAATAATCGTTAATTACAAGCAAAGAAGAGAGAGATTATTTTTAAAGAGTATTGGTAAGGGAGGTGGTATTTAAGCTGGGTCTTAAAAGATGGGTAAGATTTTAACAGGTAGATTAGAGAACTGGTGAGGAAATGGAGTGCATAAAGGCAAAAATGATTGGAAATGTAAGATAATCATGTGGAATAGTAAATGCTAAGGTTTGGCTAAAATGCTACAGAGTAATATTCTTGTAGCTCACTGGGCTGATACTGAAATCTTAAAAGAGGTAGATTTGCAGGCCCTTTCTTTGGAGAGTCTGATTCAGTGGGCCAGCATGTAGGGCCTATGGCCTGGGAACACCTGCTCAACAAGTCTTCAGGTGATTCTGATGTGTAGAAAGTATGTGTAACCAGTGTGGTAGAAAAACAAAAAGTGTCCAATATGGAATAGGACTGTAAACTTAAGTTATACCCAGATCATTAAAGGGCTTTTTGGCAAACTAAGATATTTGGACTTTCTTAGCCAATACGATATGACTAAAGTTTTCTGCTTTATTTTAATTAAAATTTTATGTTTTTAGAATATGTAATACATACATGAAGAACAAAATTTAAGAAGCCACCAAAAGGAATTCAGTCTCTTTTCTACCTACTTAAGCCTCAGTCCCTCTTAGTCATTCTAGATTTTTAAAAAAAAATATATCATAAGATTGTGCATGGGGAATATAAACAAGACAGAAATACATAGGATTATATAGGAGGCAAGGATGACCTCAATCAGACTTGTAAAAGTGGAAATGCTTTTGACCTGAGTATTTCCTACTCTATGGTACAGACAATTCTTATGGATACAATTTCCCTTGAAGTGATCTATGAAAATTATGTTTTCATAAAGCTTAGATTTAGAGTAGGGCCTATTCAGTGCAAATTATGAAGACACTGACACTACAGTATGAAGAAAGAGTAAAGATAGGAAATATATAAAACGAAATCGCTTTAACAGAGCTGCTAAAATTAACATTATGAAGGTTGAGTCATGAGGAAACAATTCTGTTCTTGTTCTAACTAGCCTGGGAACTTTAACTTTTACATTTTTCCAGTCCTGCACCAATGCCTGGATATATCAGTTCTTTGTGTGTCAATACCTGGATATACATCAGATCTCCAAATAACCCTCTGATTACCCACTGAAGAACTCATATAACCAGATCACTTGACATCTATGTAACATCTACTCTCCAGACCAATGGATGTGACCAGACTTCCTGGCACCTATCTTTCAGACAACTTGGTATCTACCATCAAGACTGCCTGACATATGACTGATAACCATCCGGAACCAATCCTAAGGCTAAGAATGCAGGACTGATTATTCTCAAGAATGCATTTTTAACAATAAGAACCCTTTAACTTTTCCTTCTTCTTTGGAACACTGATGTGTTTTTGCCTGTGTTTCCAGTTTGTGACTCCAAGACCTTTAAGTAAATCTTTATCATTTATTTCTAGCAAAGCCTCCAGACTCTTTAGAGTTTGTTCAAGTGGTTGATCATACAAAAATGAGAATAGTCTATAACCATGCTGCTCTTCTTTATCCCTAGTATCTCATTTTAAAATTTACTATAAACTTCACATTAGGTATATTAGGTAAATTTCATATTAGGTATTCTCGTATTTATGAGAAAATGGAAAATTCGTTATTGGCATTTCTAATCAAGTGCTTGAATTATTTGGAAGAGATGACTCAGAAGCAGGTGATTTGTCTCAGGCGCTCAAGCTTCTTTTGGAATCCTTTACTGTAATGCCCCTCGCCACCAAAATGTTTATATCCAATCCCTGGAACCTGTGAAAATTAAGGTTGCAGGTGGAATTAAGTTTACTAACCAGCTAATTTTGAGACAGGGAGATTATCCTGGATTATCATGATGCACTCAATGTAATCAGAAGAGTTTTTATAAGTGAAAGAGAGAGGCAAGAGAGAGAATGAGAGATGGCAACATAACTCAACCAGTTGTCACTGGCTTTGAAGATGAAGGAAATGGCAACAAGCAAGTAATGTGGGTGGCACTGAGAAGCCAGAAAAGGCGAGGAAATGGACTCTTTCCTGGAGTGGATGCCCTGATTTTAGCTCATTGAGATGTATTATCTGACTTTCAATCTAGGGAACTGTTAGATAATAAATTTGCATTGTTTTAAACTATTGTTTGTCAGTCATAGCAGCAATAGGAAAGTAGTGTACCTTTCCTGCTATCTCCTGCCGTTTCCCTTCAGGTCCCAGGCACTCTACCTCCTGTTCTCAAAAACAGCAATTACACTTCCCCTGCTCTCAAGGATTCCATTTACATCTTAGTACATGTTGATTTACCACGCATACTTGCATTTTAAGCCCTCTAAATATCTAATTGATTCTATGTAAAGAATGTTTACTTTGTTAAAGAAATTTTGGAATAAACAAGCAGGGGGAAAACAGTTTTGGCAAGAATGATCAGTTTCCTCTAAATGACTAGCCGCTAAACATCTATTTATCCAGCACGTGATCAACCCTGACCACAGCGAATGGTATTTTACAAGGCTTAGAAATCTCGTCTTTTTTTCTTTCCTTCTGATGACCCCTATTTTTCCGAGATAAAATGAGCTGCATTACTTATGAATAGTCTGTGCCAGCCTTCTGTAATTACACACACCAAAAGGACTTGGTTAATGTTTTATTTGGTAATGTTCTTTGTTAAGAATTAATTTTTATAAGGTAAAGACAAGCGTCATCTTGTATTACACTAGAAGGAGGAACTTCGGAATACTGCCTGTGTCAAAAAGGGGAAGTGAACTTGCCAGGTTTTAATTTTCTTATCTTTCTTATCTCTGCTAGTATGCATTACAGTTGGCCAAAATCTAGTACTAGAGTTCAGGATTTTCTCCCACTCTACTGGGACACTAGTATTTCCCAAAGTTTTCCTCCTCAACCTTTACTATGTTGATATTTTTTTCTTTTCTCAGCAACTTTTCAAATAGTATCCTTGACAGCAGTTTCCAGTGTGACACATTCCTAAGTAGGATGGAAGATCATTGTTTGGATTTCGTTTTTCCTGAATGTAAAGAGGTTTAATCTTAGGCTAAAAGCCCTGCCTTTCTAAGGGACTACTCCGTCTTAGGATCACAGTATGTTCTGAATGCAGACAAATGGGATCCTAACTTAAACAGGTGACTGCTTTACAGGCCAGAAACGTTCCTCTTACTGGGAAGCCCCGGGTTTCCAGTTGGATAAACATTAAACTCGCCCTCTTTTATAAGCAGGGGTTTGCTTGTTACCAAAAAGGTTTCATCTCCTAAATCGCATCTCTAGTTAGGAACTATCGCTGTTTCTCTGCGACACTGACGCACAGGCACCGGAGACGTAGCAGCAGGCTGGGAATAAGGCCGGCCAGTCGGGGCTTCTGAGGTCTCGCATCCAGCCAGGAACCCCGAACCCAAGGGTGTTTCACAGGACCGAGCACACAGCAGGGGCGTGAGATTGGGCAGGATCCTGAGGTTCCGCAGGATGCACCCCCAGCTAGGAGATAACCACAACGCTCGCGGCCTGTGGCTTGGAGACAATAACCACCGTTAGCTTTGTTTTCCAGCCCCTTTCTTTCGCGCGCACGCGCAGCAAAGCAGCTTCCGGTTTCCGGCGGCTCCCTAGGCCCCGCCCCAAACTCGGTTTCCCGCCTCAATCTCAGGCTTTTCTCTTCCGGCCACGCCCCCTGGCTCGGTCCGCCCCTCCTCTCTGAGGCCCCGCCCCCTGACCCTCTTCCTCGCCGCCCCCCCCGTTCCATTTAATTGTTGGATTGTCGGCGCCGCACTCCCGCTGGCGGCCGGCAGGGGGCGGAGTTCGAGCTTGGATTTTTCCGCCGGGAGTCCCCCCAGAGTCGGTCGCGGAGTGGGGGAGGGGAGACGGGCGCACGGACGCGGTTCGGTCCGCTGCGGCGCTACTTTTGGTTGGGGCTCAGCGCGGAGGCCGCGGCTGCCGCATCAGAGCTGACGTGGGCAACGTGAGGCCGCAGCCGGCGCCGCGCCGGGTTGCTGGGCGGCGGCGCCGCTCCTCATCGGCGGTCGGCTTGCCGTCCCCACCTCCTCGCGTCCGTAAGCAGTGACGAGGACCGCTACGTAAATCCCTTCGCGGCGGGTAAGTGGCGCGCCGGCCCGGAGCAGAGACCCAGGAGCTGGGACGCGGCGCAGGAGGAGGAAGCAGGAGGCGGAGCGGATCCCGGGCGGCTGGTCGGGGCCCCTGCGGGGGCGCGGGGCTGACGGGACCGGGGTGGCGGGCCTCTCCGGCGGCCTTCCCATCCGCTCCCCCTCGTCGGCTCAGGGTCGCCTCCGTGTTGGCCGGGCTGCTCGTCTGTGCTCTTGGCCTTCTCGACTCCTTTGAACTTGGTATACGTTGGAGAAGTCTTTCTGAAACAGCCTTCTTGCTCTGATGAGTGTGTCCTTACTATGCAAAGAAAGGGGAAGCAAGAAGTAAGGATGTTGGTTTTATTACCACAGCCGACAATTAGTAGCACCTTTGTCCCAGTTTTATATACTCAGGATGTAAATTAACGTTAACCCATTTCTTCTCCGAAACATGAGTCTGAAGGACATCGCCGTTGACTCATTTTAGCCCCAGACACGATAGAGCTTGATGAGATAGTGCGAAGAAGGAACAAATCGCGGTTTTTCGATTTTTGCCTTTTTACGGTCCTTTAGCAAGGTTCCCAGAACATGGGAATAAACACATTTTCCACATAGTTCTTTATCTTCCTGCTTATTTCAAGTATACCGGAGTGCTGTTTGAAATCACTTAGCTGTTTCCTGAACTGTGGTCTGTAATGCTGCTGTCAGTTTGCGATCAAAATTTTAAAAATTTTGCCTGAAAGTCCGACTAAAACCGAAAGAGCTCCTTTCAACAGTGCGGCTTACCAACGTGACTTGCATAAAATTTCTTCCTTTTCTGCTTAATTTATCGGACTGATGGGAGTGCAACCGTCTTTCATGAGATAAATATAAATCTAGAAGCACAGTGAGAGAGGTGCAGTTATGAATATTGTATCGATTATGTTAATAATTCGTTTTCTTTTTTTCTTTGGGTACCAAATTTTCTCCTAGTCTTGATCCTTTTTTTGAATAACAAGCTGTTTTTCTTTCATAAATCAGAGTATTTAAATCTTTGACCTTGAAGTAATTCCTCCCTCCCCACCCCCCACACCACCGCCCCGCGCCCCAAAGGAAAGCAAATTGCAATTTGTTTTGGCCAGTAAATGCGAAGTAGAAAAAAAAAATGATGTTTAAGGAACTATTTATTGACTCAAACATAACTTTTAGGAAGACATTGAAATGTTTAGATCCTGAATGAATAAACAAACACTGAAAGTATTGTCATATAAAATGTTGATAATTGCTCAAAACGTTTATGGTGAATTTGTTAAATAGGTCAGTGTAAGTGAATGCTTTCCCAATGACTTGCCGGTCAACTGGAATTGTTTTGGTGAGTGTGAAGTTGTAATTACACTGATTTTTTCTGTGTGTACATGTTTTGTAAGTATATGAATAAATTTTTATTGGATATATAAACACAGAAGAGCTCTTTAGTCTTGTTTTTGCATTGTCCCAGCAGGTCAATTAAATTTACTTCTGATGAATTTAACAAACTCCAGACTCCATAAACTAGAATCCTACTCAGCCATATCATTGCATTATTAAAATATGAAATCTTGTTTAGAATTATGATTATGTCATGAAAGTGGGGAAGAGTTTCAGATTATTAATATAAGGAGTCCTGACTGAATCTTTACTAGTGTGGACATATTTCTGATCCTGTTTTCCCCAACTTGATACTCTTTACAAATAAGTATTGGGCCAGAAAATTAGACCAGGTTTATTATTGAAGTGGTTAGTCTATTGTAAAGCACTCAAATGTCCTGTTCTATTTAGAAAGCACATTTAAAAACAAAGCCAAACTTAACAGCCGAACGATTGATATTTTGATTTACAGTCAAATTGGTCATTAAGGAAATAATCCTGAAATGTCTTTGAATTCTGTTAAGTATTTCTACTTTATTGAACTGGTGGATTCTGTAGGTAAAAGTCAACTTTAAAAAGAGATATTGTATATTGGATGTGATTTTAATATCAATACATATATATAGAGTATAAAAACATTTCAGGGTAAGTGTTTACCTGTTTCACAGGCAGAAATATATTTAAAATCATTTCATTAATTTCCTTTTAAAGAATACATAAGATATTTAAAATACTTTTACCATAGGACCTTCACAATGAAGAGTGTGCTGCTGTTAAGAGTAAATACTTTCATTAATAGGTTTTCTTTTTTCTAATGCTCTAGGATATCCTTTAGAGAATAAGGGAGAATGAAGAAGAAAACTGAAGGATAACATTAGTGGGAATTTATATAGCTATTACTCATGAGGACACCTTGAGTTTTATTGGTATAACTCAGTTATAAGAAAGTTTAAAAAATAAGATATTTTGCACATCTCTTAAATGGCATACCAGGAGATTACTGGCAAGTGTATGTGAAACAATTTTGAGAAAAAGTGTAGGCTAGAAAATTATGGGAGTTTTGCTTAAAGACTAAATAAATGGAGAGGAAGGATGCTTGTCTCAATAAAGTGTTACTAGCAACTGTGGTGTGAGGCTCCTTTGAAACCTCCCAGTTCTTCTAAAATAGGAATCATTATCAGGTATATTTTCTGAACAATGTACAAGCAGACCAATGAAATATCAAAATCCTGTGAAATTTTAACAGTGGGGCTCATGTGATTCTACTACTTTACTTTGAGATGTTCACAAAATAAACTTGAATTTCTTCAAAGTTAGCTTAGTGAAGCTTTTTTTTTTTTTAGCTCAGCAGACTTAAAATTAGAACCATCCTAACTCAGAATGTCAGATGTCATACATTTTTGTTCATAATCTCAAACAGCCTCAGTTTTTTTCATTGATAGCACAAAAATGATTTTTTTTTTTTTTTTTTTTTTTGCCTAGAATATTTTAAGCTGGAATTTTTATGCCAGCATTGATTAATGCTGAAAGCTTCCAACTCTGGAATTAGGGCAACTATGTCGTGCATAAAGACCTATGTTACCATATATAGATCCATAGGATGCATTTGCCACACAAAATTGATGGAGGCGTTAAATTTAACTTATTTAGACATGTTTCTGCACCTAGATAAATAAGTTTTGTTCAAATACACAAGATAGGACCAATCTAGGTAAGTATAACAACTTTGAAATCTGACTTTAGCTAATCTACTTTTCCAGGTTTATAAATTAGTAGTCAATGTAGTTGTACTTAAAGTGTAGTAACAAATATACTATTGAAAAGCAAAATCCTACAGTGACTCTAGTGCAGCAGATGACTTCCCCAAAGATTTTAAATTTTATTTCCCTTCATGACTCAGTGGTAGTGGTGGTGGTGGTGGGAGGCGGATTCTGGTAGTGTGGTAGTATGGTAGGTGCTTGGAGAGGTGGAGATAGGCCATGATTATTTGAATGTATTTTTCATTTCCTCCTAGCATCTCATTCTACTGGTCATTGTGAAATAGCCAAAAGCAGGGCACCAGGTGGGTAATGAATTAAAAAAGAGAGGCTTGAATAGTTAATCTTTCTGTGACTTTAGGAGTTAAGATTTCTTAAATAATGGCAAATATCTCAAGCAATTAAGTTGGAGTGGTCTTGAATCTGTACTAGAAAGCCACCTGATTGTATGTATGATTCATGTTCAAAATATTAAAGACATTACTTACAAGCGATGCACAGCTTTGGTGACCAGGTCTTCCTTGTCTTATGTCATGAGAAAGAATTCACGGATAAGATGAATGTCAAGCAGGAAAGCATAAGGTTTATTGAAGGGAAAGTACACACTCAAGAGGGAGATACCAGCGGGCAAACTCAGAGATCTAGTCACACTGAGAATTTCTGGATAGTGGGTTTTTCTTCTTGAGGCCTGAGACTGGAGCTGTACTGACTGACGTAGCCTTGTTTGTCTCCTCACAGTAGGCAGGGAGCTCAGTTTTCTGCTTTCTTATTTGATGTTTCTGGAACTGTCATGGCATCAGATGCATGATGGGAGCCAGGATTACCACAATGCTGATGAGATTATTAGCATACTTATTATAATATCAATGAGATATTATAATTAGCCAAAGGTCAGGTCTCAGTCAAAGATGGCAGCCAGACTGAATAGGACTGGTTTTGGTTTGTGTCCTGCCTGGACTGAGACAGGAGAAGGGTCTGAAAAGAGCCTGGAGCCACATCCTGGAGAGGGAGGGTACGTCTCCAGGCTATGTATCCAGCCTCATAAGTGTTTCAGATAACTTTACAAGTATTGCTCCTGGCTTCTTCAATTCTTACACTAAAGTGCACATTGTTACTTGTAATGCTAATTTTTTGCTTCACAAAAATTACAGAACTTAAAAGTGCTGTAATTTCCTGTTGTTACACCCTCCCTTTGTGTTTCTTGTACTCATCTCCTTGCTGAAAATGCATAATAACCATAGGCTCATTCCTGTCAACTTTAGGTGTATGGCTCTTTGAAATGAATTCTCTCTTCTAGCTAGCCCTGCTTCTCCCAACTTTCTAATCAACTTAGTTGAGAGGGACCAGCTTTATAATATGAGCTTCATATACTTTATCTTTCAAACCTTACTTGCCATTGCTACTTAAATCATAGTTAACCTATGGAGATCTACTTTCCCAAAGAACTAAAACTGTGCTTTATCCCAGAACCAAAGAAACGGATTATGCTTTTCTGTGTTCTCTTTCTGCTTCCATAAGAGGCATACTGTCTTTCATTCCACATCCTTTTTAATTTGACTAATACTAATTGCAATGGTTTTTGTTCGGTTGGTTGGCGTGTTTTTGTTTTTGTTTTTTGGCCTTGCAAAAAACCTCAATGCATAATTTGTAATTTCTATTTTGGGATTTTTGGAAGTGAAAGAAGAACTTAGGTTGTTTTACAGTTGTCTTTGTAAAGAACTCTACATTTATGTCATATATCCCCAATATTTTATAGTTGTCTTAAACTGTAATATCTATTCCAAAAGCAGGAGTTTTGAAAGCAACCTGCCTTCATTGTATTTCCAAAGCATTCAGCTTAGTTTTATAGAAACAGTTATCTCTTTAAATTGTTTTCTTTATTTAATAATTTTATCTAATGTTTAACAGAATTCCAAATTGCAACTGTAAATATGGCTGGAGTAATCAAGTTTGGTAATAAATACAACTAAATCTTGGCAAGCATATACCCCAGCTGATAGGAGCAGAAGTGTTTGGGCACACTAGAGAAGAACTGCAGTGGGCATTAGCTAAACAGAAGGTTTTTACAGAAGGAATGGAGAACATTCTTAATACAGTGAGTTGGTCAATGAGGTGGAAGTTGGTTTAAGTAAGCTTTTATATCCTTGTAAAGTTGCCAAGAAGTTCGATTCTTATAATTACCTAACTTTTCCAGAAAGTTAAGATGGTAATGCAATTAAGCACAGCAGAGTAGATGTTTAGAATTTTGTAAGTTCAACTGTAAGTGCCAACTTTAATCAGCATATTTTAGACATTTATTTAATATACAGGGAGCTGTTACATTAAGGGATATTTAAATGGCATTGAATTGAGAGAGCTGTTTGTGCACTGAGAGTTGACTAGAACAAACACTGGTGAAGAGTAAGTGAAAGCCGAATGTTTTTACTTTTGTAGTCAAAAATAATATACAACAGAAAGTTTTTATCAGTGTGATAAATGTCTTCCAAATACAGCACAGAAATCCAAATGTGCACAAAAGATTTTTTAAACTCATTTTCTTTCTGTATAAAGTATTATTTGCCTGCAATAAACTAGTCTAAAATATACCTTTCTACTCTAAAGATAAAGCTTCCTTGGCAGATAAGACTTTAAATTAATTTTTGAAGAATATCAGTAGTATACAGGACATTATTTCAGTATCGTTTGATTTTAGGCATAAGGAGATCAGCTTAAAAATTACAACCTCATACTGTGACATGGAACATGATGACAAATTCAACGGGTATGTTTTAGACTAAATAGAATATTTAAGTATTAAGGCCATGTTAAGGACATTTGAGCTCTTCTTAACCATTCAGGTGTTTATGTATATGCAGATGGGGGATGCTAGATTCATTCCTTATCTACCCTTTAAGAGCATGTTCTAGAACATTAAAACCAGATTTGGGATGAGATTAATATTTTTAAAAGCAGTTGAGTTTTCAAAGTGTCCATAGTTTATACTGTATTAATGTGGGACCCCCTGCTTTACAAATCACACAAGGTAATTTTGAACCTGGGAAATTTATGTAATAGAAAAAAATGGCATACCTTAAAATCTGAATGCTTTTGCGACAAACTTTATCAAGCAGTTGCCAAGTACCTCAAATGATAATCCTCCGAACTTCGGATAGCTATTAATAAGGCAAGGGGAACCATTGGAGGGTTTTAAATGAGGAAATAGCATGTTTTGATTTGCATTTTGAATAGACTGTTGTGTTCTAATGGAGTGGGGATTACAGTGGATTGCAATGAGTTTGAGTGGGTGACGTAATTGCTTATAGGGAGGCTGTTACTAATTTAATCATGTCAGGAAATGATCAGTTTCAGAACTAATAAAGTAGCAATGAGAATAGAGAAAACGAGCAGTCGAGATATTTAGGAAATAAAATCATTGAGGTTAAGCAAGCTAGTGGTCCTTGCCTATATTCTAAGCACAGTTGGACATTTTGCATTATTATATTTCCTCAAAACAAGATTGATGTCATTTTTTTTGGCATATAGAAAAAGATGCTTGGAGAAATTAAATAATCGTTTGAGATTATTTATCACTAATAAGTGATAGAACTCAAGTTAACACTCAGATCAAGTTCCAGCTCCCGTACTTTTTATACAACACACTACTGTGCCACCATCACTATACAGACGACTTTGCCTTCTTAGGAATTGGAGGCAAGAAAAGTGGAGAATGAGGAAAACGTGGATTCCCAGGTAGGCTGAGTCAGTGGTGATGCCAGTCACTGAGATAAGAATACAGCAAGAGGAGAGATGCAGAACAAGAGAATTGAGGTTAGTTTTGAACATTTTGGGCGTGAAGACCTGTGAGCCAGCCATTAAAAGACATCTAACTAGCTGGCGAAAGGGCTAGAGCTCAGGAGAGAGGTCAGTGCTGGAGATGAGATTTGAGACTTAGGTAAGGGTGAAATAGCCTAGGGAAAATGTGAAGGAGATTTTTGTGACTAGAAGCCTGGGATTACCAACCTTTTAAAAATGGACTAAAGAACACAGAATGAAGGACAGGATAATTTGGAAGAAAAGCATGAAAGTGGAGTCACTAAATTCAAGGCAGATGAAATTTGGAGAATAGGAAATGCTGTAGGGCTCTTAAGGAAGATCGGGACTGAAAAGCCTTGTGATTTGTTGAGCAGGTAATCCACTCAGTGATAACGTCCTGGTACTTGAAATAATTCTGATAAGTCTGAGTCAGGATCAGGTTTACCTGATGGTTGTTATTCTGATGTGAGTCTAGTTGTCTTTTTTGCCATCCTGTGGCTGTGGTGGCAGAAGGCTGGTACTTAATGCTGCTTGCCTTTGGGAATAAGGAATAGGTAGTTGTTCCTGGACTTTACTGAATACCATTTTCTACTTTTTGAATTCTGAACCATAAGAATGTATTATTTATTCAAAAATTAAAGAAAATGATATTTCCAAGAGACTATAGAAATTAGTGGTTACTTATATGGTGCCATAATTATTATTACTCAAGTAACGTTGTCATTATTCTTTGTTTAAACATCTGTCTCATTAGAATGCCACGCTCCTGGAGAGCAGGGACATTTTATTATCTGTGTCTCCCGTGCCTAGCACAAGGGCCTGGCATATCGTGGGTGCCTGTCACTCTTAAATAAATGGTCTTGCCCTTCTTGGTTACACTTTTTATGGAAAATATGTCCCCATGGAAAATGACAGATTAATGTAACAGAATAAGGTTTAATCTGAAGGCGTAGCACTATCCCACTGTCCTTGCTTTTTATTCGTGTTGTAGGTAGCCTGGTTCAAATGCCCTACCATCTCTGTGCAGGAGTTGGCGGGGGGGCGGGGCAGGTGGTAGCAGCAATAACCATTGGTTTAGTGCCCTTAGTATGGTGTGGCAAACTCAGTTTCAAAATTGACTGGGATGGTGTGGGACCATTTAGAGGAACCACTTAGAAGGGAACCCTGAAGGTTGTATGTGGTTAAGCGTTGCTATTGCTGGCTACATGTAGAAGGTACTTCTGGATGTGCACATTCATCCTTTGCAACTCTGAAATAAGGTCTCCCAGATATCTTTTTTTCTTTGTCTTTGCCACTTTTACTTCAGCATGCCCAATGCATATTTTTAAAAGATATTAGTAAAAAACACGAATGTCTAAAACAGCTTTTTGTAATAGGTTGAAGACTATCGATAGGAGATTTTAAACAATATATTTTTTTGGAATTAAAATTCTTTGGCAAAACTCAGTTTCAAATTTAAGGTAAATGAAAAATGGTTGACAGATTTGTTGCAGAGAATTGAAATTCAGGAAAATGACAAATTCAGTTTATTGATTATTATCATTTTAAAATAGAGCTCATACCTATGAGCAATGTCTTGTATATATTAAGTGGTTTAGACAGCACCGCTTTCTCTTCAGTAGAGAAGAATCTGAGAAATAGCACATGATTTAAGTTTTAAGAAATTTTTTCTAGGAAGATCATAAAATTGAATAGAAATAAGATTGAAAAATATGGAATTGTTTTCAGCTTTCTTTTTTTTAAATTTTATAGAAATTAGGGTACTTTTCTGATGTAGTTTTGAGAGATTTTAATTTTTTAAAAATAAAATGTTACGGAAAAAATGGTGTAGATGATAGAGGTTCTGTTTATCCGTCTGGTGGCCAAATCATACTTGTGATGGAAATAAGGAGCAGCAGCAAGGAAACTTGTCTGGGATCTAGATGAACAAGCCATACAACTAGGGAGAAATCTAAGAAATCACCCTGCAATGGCAGAAGGTAGGATAGAGTGAGGACGTGAGGCTGCCCGATCTTGAATAGCTGAGTGAGACGGAGGCTGCAGCAGTAGCAGCAGCAGAAGCCCTAAAGGGCTGTGTCTGCGAGCAGATATTCGTCGTGATGGACCTGCTTGCTCTGAGCACCAGTGCCAATTCGGCTGCGATGCAGCGGCACCAGGGACTTACAGGGAGACATTGTCAGAATGAGGGCCGAAGCGAACCTCGCTTGGTATAGAAGTGCAGCCAGTATCCATTGTTCCCTTTTGAGTCTTCCCCCTCCCCGAGCACAGCCACAGTGCAGCCATAGCTGTGACATCATCAAACTGGATAACTGAGGTCGCTCTGCCCAGAGGATCCCCTGAAACCCCGCCTCTCCCACCCAAGCCCCATCCAGGTATATCCTCAGCAAGTCAGGTGCTCCTTGCTGAGCAGTGCCTAGACTCACACTGGAGGCAGCTGGCCTCGGTTTCTGGTGTTGCCTTTGGAGGCAACTGTAAGCGCAGCGTTTGTGGATTGCTTGCAGAATAATAACAGGTGGCCACGGAGGAGTAGAGGCTTGAGCTAAATTTGGCCTGCAGATGAACCCTTCTCAGGACTGTGCCACTGTAAACCTACTTCACAAATCCACACTAATACGACCGGGAGACTTAGGAGCTTTGCTTAGTACATAGAAACAGACACGGAAAGGCAGCCAAAATGAGAAGACAAAGAAGCAGAAACCATATGAGGGAACAAAACAGAGATCCAGATAGAATGGAGTCAAGTAATCTAACATCCAGAGTTCAAAACTCTGGTTCTAAAGATACTCAATGAACTTTTTGGAAGTATAGATAAATTCAGTGAGAACTTTATAAAAAAAAAAAAAAACAACAAAAAATGGAAATGGAAATTATAAGAGGAACCAATCTGAAATGAAGAACGCATTATCTGAGATGAGAAGTATAGTAAATGGAATAAACAAAGAAATAAAAAAAGTGTATAAAGTAAAGGATCTAATGCCCTATCTAGAAGATGGGAAAGCCAAGGACACGCAATCAGAATGGCAAGAGATGGGATGCCAAGACTATAAAAATAATTTAAGGAGCATATGGACACTATTAAGGGTCCAAATATCTGATCTGCATAACTGAAGAAAATCAAGATGTTGAACAGCTGTTTGAAGAAATAACTGGAAAACTTCCCTAACCTGGTGAAGAAAATGGACGTAAAACCCCAGGAAACTCAAGAATTCCAAAAATCAGGGATCCAAAGAGGCCCACACCAAGACACATGATTATTAAAATGCCAAAGAAAATGACAAAGAAAGACTAAAAGCAAGAGAAAAACAGTTACTTATAAGGGAAAATTTATAAGATTGGCAGCTGATTTCTCAAAAATAAAAACCATGCAGGACAGAAGGACTTGGCCAAAAATTTTCAACAGGATAAAGACCCAGGATCTACAATCAAGAATAATCCAGCAAGAATATCCAGCAAAGCTATCATTTAGAGTTGACAGACAGTTAAAGAGCTTCCCAGACAAAAATAAACTAAAGGAATGTATCACCACCAAGCCAGTATTACAGGAAATGTTGGAGGACTTCTTTAAGAAGAAAAACCATGTATCAAAAACATGAATAAAGAATGGTAATAACTATATATCTATCAATAAGTACCTCAAATGGAAAAGAAGTGCTCCAAACAAAAGATAGGGTGGCTGAATGGATAAGAAAACAAGACTCCTACATATGCTGCCTACGAGAGACTCACTTCAAATTAAAAGACACACAGACTGAAAGGAAGGGATAGAAAATGATATTGCTTTGACTTAGAAGGTATTTAAGTCAGAGAAAGATAAACACTATATGATTTCACTTATATGCAGAATCTAAGGAATGGAAAGAACAAACTAATCAAAAACAGACTCACAAATATAGTGGACAATTTGGTGACAGACAGAGGGGAAAGGGTTTGGGGGGCAGGGCGAAGGGTTAAAGAAGTAAAAATTAGTAGCTTGATGGATGGTCACAGGGATGGGGAGCACGGCATAGGGAATGCAATTAGCATTAATACGTTGGCTAAGTGGAAGGTCGGGAGGGAGCAATTACGGGGATCGTTTTACAAACTATATAGATGTCTAATGTACTGTATACTTGAAAGTAAATAAATTTAGGAAAAAAATAAAATGTTATGATCTTCCAATTCAACATTATAATTTTACTGCAGGATAACTAAAGAAGAAAACAGGAAAGGAGCAAAGCATTGATTACAAATGTCTTAATAATGAGCAAGTGTGGCAGGAAAAGATATATTAAGACAAATCTAAGGTAGGTGGATATGTTTTTCCAGTTTTTTGAAAATTCTACTTGGAGAGCTTAAAGTTAAAATGATGGAATAAATTAATAATGTAGATATGTACACATACATATACCTGTGCACATATATTATAATAATAAAATGTACTCAACTTATTCAGCCATTCAAATAAGTAATTCATCTTCTACCCTGTACTGTGTTAGGCTCTATAGGGGATAAGTGGACATGCATGTTCATCTTATGCTAAGTGCTGGCCTTTTCAGTTAGAAAGGAGACCATCTAAGGACGTGGACAATTTTCCTTTTCTTCCTCCTTGTACCCAACAGTTGTAAAACAAGAAAGTCTCTACCAGTGTTTTACAGAAATCCAAATAGAATTTTTCAATTTGGTTGCTTTCAGAGACATTCTGGTTCATTAGTTGGCTCTAGCTTTAAAAAGAAAATAAATTTTCTATGACATTTTTGATAAAATTATTTAAAAATAGAGAATAGACACAACTTTAATAATTTTCCTTTTCCAGCTGGATTCCGTTTTTAAAAGGTGAAAATTTTTTTATGAGAGTAGGGCTATGCAGTGTAATTTGTCTTTGCAGAGTACATACAACTTAGATTTTAGAAGTTTATGAATTAATTGAACAGTTAATTATAAATAGGAAACTGCCATTGTCTTATTTGTCATTTAGATATTTTTGGCCTGTATTTCTTTTTCTGTTCTTTTCCTATCTTATCTTTTAAGAACACTTCCCTGGCTACCTATGATAGAATTTCTTTAAAAGGTTTTCCTTTTTCTTCTCATTTTGCCTTCTATTTATGTATCTTTTGTGTTCTTGTTACATGAGTATGCATAAATAACTTTGGTCATTAATTACCTGAATATTTCTATAATTGTAAATTTTTATGAATATATTTCTTTTTATTCATTTCTTGAAAGTATGTTATTGGTTGTCTACCTATTGTTAGTGTTGTGCTGTACCAACAGTATGTACCGTTGTACTTCAGTATTTTGGGGCATAATTGCAGTGTGATGTGAATGTTCTGTTAACATCCTAGAAAATAACAATAAGCAGACAAATACAGTGCTACCCCCAAAAGTAGTTCACCTGAGAAGTCTTTGAAAATGGTGCTAATGGGTGGAGCCTTTTCATTAAAAATAATATATTAACATTTTGCTCAACTGAAACCCAATATATTCAGAACATATTGGATAATGTTTACTTTTCTATCAAAGAAGAAAATAGTTTGCTAAATAATAAAAAGAAAACTTCAAATGAAATACTTCATAAGAAAAGAATATTGCTACTACTATTAATCATAAGTTTAAATGTACCCATTGTTGCAAATCTCATGTGTTCTTTGGAATTGTGGAACTGAATATTTGCCAGTATTTTGCTTGCTATTAGTTTATAGTGCTTAATGGACTTTTTTGTTTTAGTTTTTTACTGTTTCATCTTACATGTTTTCATTTTTAGATATTCTGTAATTTATAATTACTAATTGGTCTTTTTTCTCTAATGATTAAGATTAAAATATTATATAATTACTTAATTCATAGATTATTCTGTTAATTTTAGTACACTGTTTAACATTTGATTATTATAGAAAATGAGATTTGTAAGAAAGTGTTCTATGATACATCTCTTCAGTTTTAGCTATCAAATACATGGTGAACAGTTCAGGATTATAATGGATCTTTCTTTTACACTTTATCAATAAATTCTGTCTGGACTAGCTGACACTGACTTACAGATGTTAATGTTATGTATACATCATTTACAGCTGAGTTCTGGATCTAGTATGTCCTGCTGAGGTAGTGTTTGAAAATGCCCAGTACAGTATGTGACCCATGTTAAGCACCTGAATGTTAGTTGAATCATTTGCCCTGAGTCCTGCCCTGGAGTTGTTTTTTAGTGGGTTTAGGAGGTTGTGCTAGAGAGCTACTAGATGTAAATCGCAGAATAAACTTGCTTGAAAATGATAGGGTCGTATTTTAAATTGGTAGTATTGCCTTAGTCTTCTGTAGATAATTTTTACCTTCAAATAAATTGATTTTAGTATCAGCTTTTACTGAATGACATGTATTGGGCAATATATGAAGCACTCCAGAAGAATACAATTGGGATAAAATTAGAGTCTCTGCATCCTAGTGCAAAAGACTAAGCATATCTGAATGAAGATTGTAACAACAATTGTAGCATATTCCAAAGCATATCATTGTAAAATGTCTAAACTGGGTATGAAGCAAACCCTGGAATCATAGTCCCAGAGCTCCTGTTCACCCTCCCTCCTGCTATTGATTATGTGCCCTGTAGAAAGTCACTTAATTTCTCTGAATCTTGGTGTTTTTTTTTAAATCATTTTTAGTAACATCTGACGATGTGTTTTTTGAAAAAAAAAGGGGGTTTATAAGGAGGCCAAAATGCAGAGTGTGGGGAGGAATAGAGTGGCTGGAGATGAGGCTGTAAAAGTAAAATGGGATCACATTGTGAAAGAGATTGAATGGCCATTTGGTTTGGTAACTGAGAATATGGACTTTGGAAAAGGCCTTATTTCAAAATCTGACTATGCCACTCAGTATATTTGTGATAAGATCGGATTCTTAACCTCTTATGCCTCCTTTTCTCTATCTCTGAAAGAAAAACTAAGTATACTGACCTTATAAAGTTGTTAAAGATGAAAACTAATAGGCATTTACCACATGGTAAGCATTCAACAAATGGTAGTTGTAGTTATGAAGTTTAATTTTATCCTATAATCAATAGGGAGCTATCTGCGAGTTTTGAGCAGAGAAGTGCTTTAAGCAGAAATATATGTTTTAGGGAGTTAACTCTGGGCATGGATTAGATTAAGGAGTACAGTAGTGGCAGAGAAGGGGACTAAATTGTTCTTAAGAAGGTAGAATCATCACACCTGGTGATGATGCTTTAGGGAATGAAAGAGTGAGGGTTTCAGGGATTACACCCAGGTTTCCACTTGAGCAACTGGATGGTTGGTGGGGCCCCATTTCCTGAGATGAGAAACTCAGAGAAGAAATGTGTTTGTGGAAGAAGAAAAGGAGTTTAGTTGTGGACCCATATAGTTGGAGGTAACTAAAGGATATTCATCCGGATATGTTAGGTTAGCATTTGGAATATATGATTTTAGAGTCCAAGAGAGACCTCTGGAATAAAGATCTAGATTTGAGAGTCATAAGCTAAAAGCTTGAATCTAGAGAATCTAGATGATATTACACAGTGGGGAGATTTGAGAATGAAGGCGAGAAGGCTAAACAGAGCCTCGAAGATGTATATAATGTTGAAGGTTAACAATGAGTAAGAGAAGGAATTGGCAAAAGAGGAATTGTTAGTAAATCAGATGACTGCGAAAAATGCACAATCATGACATCAAATATAATTTTCAGGTGTACATTATATTTGACATCTATATGTATCCTTCAGCTACCATATATTTGATCCCCTTTACCCACTTTACCCTCCCACTACCCCCCTATATTTAACCCCTTTTACCCCATCTACCTCCCCCACATCCCCCTCACTAGTAACCACTAGTCTATAGTCCATGTCTATGAGTCTGTTTGTCCTGCTATTTGTTGCTTTTAAGTTTATATCCCACATATAAGTGATGATATGTGATTTTCAACTTTTTCTGTCTGGCTTATTTCACTTAGAATGATTATCTCAAGGTACATCCAAGTTGTCAGTATTTCATCTCTTCTTATGGCTGAGTAATATTCCATTGTATATATGTACCACAGCTTCTTTAGCCAATTTTCTATTGTAGGACATTCGGATGCTTCCATGTCCTGACCACTGTGAATAATTCTGCTATGAACGTCGGTGTGCAAATGTCTTTTCAGATATGGGTTTTCAAGACTTGGGGTAAATACCCAGTAGAGGGATTGCTGGATCATATGGTAGATCACGTCTTAGTTTTTTGAGAAACCTCCATACTGTTTTCCATAGTAGTTGTACCAATTTGCAGTCCCACCAGCAGTGTATGAGGGTTTCTTTTTCTCCGCATTCTATCCAACATTTGTTATTACTTGTAGAAGAAGGCTCTTGAGTCAGGTGTTAAAGTCTTCAGTTTACATCCTGGATATGAGTAGAAGATGGTGATTATCATATGGACGTGTATAGGGTGGTACACCAAATTACCTTGAGTCTCAAGGGAATAAAGGTTTTTATGAAGGAGCAGAGGAGGACAGCTGGGAAATAGTAGTGGAGAATCAAAGAGGATGCCAAGTCAACATTTGATCTTGATGAAGTTGGGAAGACAAGCAGCTCTCTCTTGTGAGGAATTCTGGGGGCTTTAGGAGTTTCAGACACCATATTGCTAGGGCTTGCAGTGAGAATAGGAGTGAGCAATTGTATTCTGGGGGGAAAGGAAGCAGTAGCTATGAGAGTAAAGATGAAATACAAAAGGAGTTTATAGCTTTGACAGTGACTGGAGAAATAGGGATAAGGTATTAATGGATGTAATTCAACCGTGTATGCAGGGGCATCAGAGTTTAGTCATGGCTTCCAGGGAAGCCTGTGCTCTGTCATATGTGGTCTTTAGAGCAGCATTTGTGAGGAGCAGCAACTCAGCTGCTGGTCCAGTTTTGGGACAGGAGGTTATAGTAAATAACCAAGTGTAGCAAGAAGGATGAATGGGGTTGACCACTACCTTCCATTTCTGCTTTTTTTATTAGGAGGTTCAGGTCTGATTTGGCTGATATTAAACTGTGGGTTTTTTGTAGCTGATCTGTTACTCACATATAGAAACACGATTCTAGCTTTGGAGCTTAAATAGACAATAATGTTCTTGACTGAAAGAAGGAATATAAAGGAAGGAACAGGTGTCTGTGAAAACTCGAGGCTGAGATGCTCAATAGGAGGGATGTGCATACAGATTTGGGAGTTATGCATATAGAATTGAAGAAGCCATAACACATAGATTGCAAAAAGGAGAAGGGTGAAAGATTGAACTCTGGGAAATACCCAGGAGAAAAAGGGAAACTATTAAGGTAATAGCATCAGATAATGTATATAAAATCACTTTCATGTGTAAACATTTTAAAATATTTAATTTATGAAGTCTTTTATTATCTCTCTAAAAATTAGTCCTGAGTAGTTTAGTTTTACCTTTTTAATTAAGCATTAGAGCTTTTTTAATGGGAGTCCTCCTGGTTTCTATTATGTGTATCCCTCTTTCCTTAAAATATACTAAGTATAGTTAATATTTTCTTGATGACTCAGGATAGTTATTGTAAATATCACTTATTGAGTTTTTAATTAATAAATGCTTTAATTTCTTTAGTATAAAGAACTAGAGAACTTTATCCTGTATGGACTCAAATTGCCACACTTGGAATTCTTGAAATGTTTATTATATTCTCTATAGTTTTGCCCATTGTCAACTGTATCTTCTTGTATCCAGTGTATTTAGATAAATGAGAATTGTATTTTAAATAAAAATGAATGAGTTTAAAGTATGGACCAGGAGAGGTTCTCTTCATTCAGGAATTTTAACATATGGACTTCGGGCCATTTGTTTTGCCTGTTAAGCTTATTGTTTGGTTCTTTGGTTCTTGGCTCAATTCTGTATAGATATCAAGTAGTTGAAACTTCGTAAATATTGGTTGGTTTCATAGATACTGAAGGGCCTAGAACAGATGAGGCATTTGAGGTAGATTTCTTTATTTTCTCTCCAGAGTATTGAAAGCTATTCGTCATCTGGTTCCATCCAACTTTACCAGCCCTACTTCTAACCATCCTACTCTTTCTCCCACTAAATCTAAATAGGCTCCCCTGTCACCCAGATTCTCTGTTACAATCAGCTATAATGTTTTCTAAACATATTCTGTAATTTCTTCCTCTCGGTCTTCCTTTCCTTTTCTACTTGGTGAAGGAAATTCTTCTCTTCCTTCAAAATAAAACTCATGTGGCCCATCCTCAGACAAACTAAATCGTTTCCCAAAGCATTTCGTGTATAACATCCTTCACACAATTTAAGAAGTTACTTTACTTGTATTCATTACTGGTCTACTTGATGGAATTTTCCAATAACCTATTTTTTTTTTTTTCAAATTTTAATGTACATTGGAATCTCTTTGATATAAAAAATTAGATCCCCAGAAAGTTCAATACAGTAGATTTGGGGTTGAGCCTGGGAATCTTTGTTTTTATTATTATTTTCTTTTTTACAAGTATATTGGTTAATTCTGATATAGGTCGTCCAAGGACCATACTTTGAGAAACTAAGGACCAACTAGTGAGAGAATTCCTTCAGGGCAAGGGTTATAACTAACCCACTTTTGTATTTTCAGGGCCTGTCATGTAGATTGTGCTATAAATGAATATTTCTGAAATGAGTAGTTTAGTGAGAAAGGCTTTTCAGTATTTAATATTGGAGTAGACACTCAAATTTTTGCCTGAGCCTTAAGAGAGTTTTTAATAAAGTTGTAAGAAATATCATAAGACAGCATTTCTCAAGTTGTTTCCAGAACACTACTGCTAGGACATGCTTTGTGTAAAGAGGGCTTTTGATGGTCATGTAGTCTTGGAAAATACTGCCTGTTGGATCTGCAACCTCAACCCTTCTCAAGGCAGACTAGCATGTTCAAGCTTCTGAGAAGTTCTACAAAATCTTTTAATCCTGGATATTTAAAAATTTTTGAGTAAGCATTCCCCTACCCTTTTTCCTAGATAATACCTTTTCACATCCTGTGGAACTAATGTTCTGAGGTATTATCTTTGGGAACTGCTTATGGGAATTGGGCAGTTCATGCAGGTTGGTAACCTATACTTACCTATAGCTGGAGAGGTCCTGCTGGGAAATAAGAATAGAGGTAAAGGAATTTGGGGATGTTGAAGGGAATAAATTTTTTTATAATAGACTGTAGATTTTTATTGTTTATAATTACTCTCAATTGTCATGATCCTAAATATTAAAATGACTTTTGAATAGTGAGAAGTAACTCTAGGTGTAGTATAGACTGTGGCCCATAGGTTTGAGATTGGAATGCTTAGAAGGTAGGTAGTGGCTGCTGAAATGCAAAAGAAAGTATTAAGTGAAAGACTGTAGCTGAAGATCTGTAGGGTCTGACAACTCTTTCAACCTGGAAAAAAGATCTGGACATTTAAATGTAAAATTCTAAGTGGCCTACATGCTTTTTGGATGTGTATTTAGACTTCCAAGTTAGGGAAAAAAACACATTATTGACAATTGAAAAGATATACAACAGCAGGGAGTAGTTCCCATGAGTTTTTAAAATTTGATTTTATTTTGATTTTATTTTATATTTTCTCCTAGTAGGGTAAAATTATTATTATAAGGTTTACCTTCTATCTGGAAAGACTTCATATAGAAATAATTAACTTAAGTTGAAATCATAGGCAAAAAATCACGTCAGAAGTTTTTCCTGGAAAATTTAGATTCTCTTTAACTGAGGAGCTTCAGAACAAATGGTCACCTCAGTGATTCACTTTGAGAGGCTTATCAGAAACTACTTAGTGCTTACAAAGGTAGACATACCTTTATGTTATAATGCATTTTATTTAGACAGTGGGAAAATTCTTTCATATTACATCATGTTATAAAGCACCTGCTTTATATTAGGCCTTGAGAATCATAGAATATTTATACTTCACATAAAATAGAAAACCTCATTTTTATCATTTATACTACAGGGCTTAAAATAATTATCAAGGAGATTTTATTAATAAAATTTAAAAATTTTAATAAACTAATTCCATCAAACATTTTGCAGTGCTCCTTTGGTAATAATGTTCATATCCAGTGAGCAGAGAAGGTGCCTTAAGTTTGGAGAGTTAGGAATCTGCCACTGAACCTATTTCTTGAAAAAAATAAGTACATTTGGATGAGAGAAATGAATATCAGAAAGATAGGTAAAAACAGAAATGTTTCAGATAGGACCTTAATATTTCTTCCTTTTTATTGTCTTTTCAGACAAATGACCATGGAAACAATTGAATCTCAGCAGGATGGAAGTATAACAGATTCTGTGGCAGAGAGCGAATCCGCTCATATGCAGACCCAGACTGGTCAAAATTCAATTCCTACTTTAGCTCAGGTAAATTCAATGTAGGCAATAGGCAGGCATGATGAAAGTTAAACTATATGGAAATGAGAATTATGTGTAAATTCTATTTTCTTGATCTTATGTTTCTCTTGTTCCCTGGTTATCAGACATTCTTAGTGATTTGATTTCAAAGAGAATTTCCATATTTGAATTACTTTTTGCATTGTAACACTTTGCAGTGCTCCCTCTACCACTATGCAAGGGAAAGCTAAAAATCTCTCCACAATATGTAATCCTGAAATTACTATTTGGAAGGTTGGTAATTCCAAATTATTATAGTTTTATACTCATAGCTGTAAATACTGCAGAAGTCTTACTGTTTCCTCAGAACTGGATCTCTGAAGGTGGGGCATCTCCTCCCACATGCTAGTGGCGTGTACCCTGGGGCCTGGCACACCATATGGTCCGTGGCTCCTCCTGGGTCACGAACCCAGGACCTTCTGCATGTAAAGCAGACGTGCTAACCACTACACTACATAGCCACGCAGGTCTTAAACTTTGAATTGGTTTCATTTAGAGAGCACCAGTATCAGTTAGTATCAGCTCCTAAAATTTATTTCTAAGATATCTGTAAAAATGTGTAGTACAACATGTTTATTTAGTTCATCAAGTATTTATTGAGTCCCCCCTGTATCTAGGCACTGTTCTAGATGCATGAGGATATGTGGTTCCTGGCCTTAAACATCTCATGGTGTAGTGGGGTAGACAGGTATTTGAATGAAAATTCCAACCAAGTAAGAAGTACTGTAAAATATGCAAAACAACTAAGTTGTACAGAGGAGGGAGCAACCAGTTGACTAGGAGTACTTTGCTGAGGATTTAACATTTGAGCTGGAGATAAAGGTGTGTGGGAGTTTGCCAAATAGTAGGGATAGGCAAGAAAATTCTAGGCCAGGGAAGAGTGTGTGCAGAGAACTACAGGTGTCAAGGCTATTGGAGCCTACTCGTAGGGCTGGGAAGTGGAACTGGTCAAGGTCAGCAGAGGGTTGTATAATTTTGAGAGTATAAAGTATCCTGTATTCTAAATATTCTTGAAGTATTTTCCTGTGTTTAGAGCACTAGGAGCTGTGTGGAGGTTGGATTGGAATTCAGTAAGCTGGTAGTGGGAACACCATCTGGTGGAACCATGGTAGTATGGAGAAAGAGCCACAGGGAGATTTCCCTGGTACCCTAAAGGGAGGGTTAAAAGGGCCTGATCGCTGACTAGAAGGCCTGGGGGCATGCCAGGTGCTTCCTGGGTTGTCTCAGGCCAGACTAGGTCCCATGATGTCTCTTCTTTCCCAAGACTGAGTGAGGCCCATGCACCCAGTCTGCTTTTCTTTCCTCTTTCAAGTTCTTGACACCCACTTGCTCCCCGGGGATTTTCTCTTCCCAAGTATTCTGTGGAGCTGCATCTCCCTGGCAACATCCTCCTTTGTTACTCGAAGACAGGCGTGCAGACCTTTGCTGTTCAAGGGGGTGAAAAAAAGGCAGCCTTTTTCTTATATGCATGAAGATGTCTAACCAATGTACTGTATACTTGAAACTAAATAAATAAATTAAAAATATGCATGTTCATTGTAGAAAATTAAATATATATTATTATAAAGAAGAAAATAAAAACTATCCATCTTCTTAACAGGGAGAAATATAATCATTGTTAGCATTTTGGTGTATATCCTTCAGTCTTTTTGTCTGTGTGAATAAATGGAATGCACATATATTTTCTTCCTGAATTTGGGATCTTCTAGAGTTTTCAGAACTGTGATTCCTGGTCTGTAATTCTGCCCTTCTTTGCTGAAGTGGTAGTCTAAAACAAATCTTCCTTCTGCTTCCACTTCCCTCCTTTTACTGACTCACTGACCTCCGTACACTCCTTTCCCCACAGCCTTCTGGGCCTGCACAGTCAAAACAATAGCTCTTCGTTGTCTAAAGATGATAATTCGTAATTCTGAAGATTTTCAGCCTGGGTGAGCCTTAGAGGTCAAATAATATGAGGTTTGAAAAATAGCCTTGCATTTATGAGGTTTTGGAATTGAAAGGAGTCAAGAAATTAGGTTTTAGTAGGTTAGAGAATAAGAGGGAGAGGAAGTGGAAATTGAAAGTATAGATTTCTTTAAGAAATTTTTCTGTGAAGTTATTGAGAAAGATGGGTCCATGAGACAAAGAAGTGACAACGGGGTGTGGGAAATTTGGGAGAGTTGAATAAAATAGAAAGGGAAAATAGCGGACTTGTGTGACAACTGAATCATAGAACTAGAAAAAGCCTGTGATTTACATTTATAATGCTTCTTCCAAAATCTCAAGTATATCTAATGTTGATATTTATTAAATATGGATAGCAAGTTCATGGACTTGCAATATTCTATCTCTTATATCTTTTAAATATTTCCTAAAAATCAACTGTGGTTTTTATCTTTCACATACTAGGAATCTTAAGGGATTAAGAGATCATCTGTATGCAGAGTCATTGGTTATTTCGGGTCACTAAGAGTTTCTCCTCTATGCCATGTATGGATCATTTTTCGAAGAATTAGGACACAGTTCTCAGCAGTCAGAATTTTCTAAATGTAATTACTACTTTAGATTTTTGTGGTGCCTGAAGCTCTATATTTATGAGTATTCATTATTGTTATGCAATATTATATCATAGAAGGATTGGATATCAAGCTGAAATCTTTATTAAATGTATCATGTAGTAAAAAGTGATTGACCTGAATAATTTATGATGTCATTGTATTTACTTATATCACTAGTTTTATTTTCTTCAAACTAGAAGACTGTAAATTCACAATGTTTTAGACTTAATTCCATTTTTTGTAAAGAGGAATTTATGATACTTTCCTTTTTACATGGTCAAATTATCATTAAATAGTGTGGGGGGAAAAGGTGTGACCAAAGATTGGTCATTTTGGTCCATTGCATCCAGTCATTTGACAGCAGTAGTTTTGAGTTTCCTGGTCTTTCCAAAGCATCTGGTAGCCAAGTTTACTTTGAAAATCATTCCATTTACAAAGACCTGAAAACTTGAGCTTGCTCTTGGCCCTCTGGCCTCTGTTCTACTGACTGACTAACGGAGGCAGGAGTATACCAAGGGAAGCTCGAGTTTTCAGTTTCCAGTTTTTCTATTTTATAACTTCTAGATATAAATGGAGCCTTTCCCTTCTATCTGTATTCAAAAGTAAGAAGTCACCTTGTTGACAGTGTCAAAGAGCTGAAAGCAGGAGTTGCCATAAACCCATGGGTGGCAAGTAGTTGAGGTTAAATATAGTGACTTGGCTTTCTTTCCTGAGTTTTTTGTTATTGTTTTTTTTTTTAATGTTGATTTAATTTTAATTGAAGCTGTATAAAAAGGAGTTGTTTGGTTAAGTGTATCTTGTTTGTTAAGTGTCTGTGTTGATGTATAAGACCAGATTCCATCCCTCCTCTCACTGGAAAAACTCTTAGTAATAAGTTGGAGAGTCTATTTTAAATAACCAAACCAGGAACCCTTTCCTAAAGCCAAAATGGTGAAAAGCAAAATTATATATATATAAGTAGTTTTAAAATAGTCACAGTCACATCTTCTGGAAATAATATGATCTTTAAATGGGTAGTGGGAAGTTAAAAATTGTGATGAAAGATTTCAAACATGTACAGAATAGAATAATGCTCACTCATAATAATTTTTAAGATTTTGTAGCATTTGCCTCATCTATCTTTTTTTCTTTTTGTTGAAGTATTTTAAGCAGCTTTGCAGATCTTGACGTCATGTCATTTCACTCCTTCTGGGTATGCAACTCGTAAAATATGGACATTTTCTTATATAACCAAATGTCATGATCATACCTAATAAAATAAAGCATAATTCTTTGGCTTAATACACACTCTATATTCACATTTCTCCATTTATCTCACAAATGTGTAATCTGTTCTCAAAGCAACTGTGATGACACTCTGAACTTTTCTCGTTCCAAGTCTCTTGGGAACTGGTAATGCTGCCATGAGCTCTAGGTAGGCGAGGTGATCCAGATGGAGCCATGGAAAAGGATGTACTTTAAAATTAGCTTTCAGGAGCTTCATTCTTTGTAAATACTGATGGAGCCTATGGGTCTGAGTGTCACCTCACCTCAACTCTGAAAGCTTAATCATTTGTAAATGACCAGTTTTCAAGGTTTCAGCAAAGATAAAAGGAAAGATGAAAAGAGCAGAATCACAAGAGTTATAGAACTGGAAGGAGACTGCAGATCATCAGAGTCTGCATCATGCTTCGAGAGAATTAGTCTAATATGAAATTTAACCTTTATGAAGACCTCTGTATTTTTGGAAATAAGGGACTCTGGGGACCAGAGAAAACCACTAGGGAATGTGGTTCAGGTGTTATATTCTGGTCTCCTTTCTTATCCTCTCTTTTCTAAATGCAGACAGCATGTAAAGAAATACCTCAGAATAAAGCAGACCTAACATGCAGTGGAGGATTAAAGTAGGGGCAGTTTAACAAGGGATATATTTTAACGGATGAGTTGTGTGTTTCCTTTTTCAATCTGGTGGAAAATTGAAATATGATGTTTCATTGTTGTGGCCAGCAATGTCAAAAATCCACATTCTTGGTCCTAAATAGGACCAGAAAAGATGTGGGTGGCTGGCTATCAGAAAATAAAATGAACTCAAGCAACATTTGCTGTTGATAATGAGTCAGCAGCATCATATTTGTATATTAAAGATAGTCTGCATTGTGTTAGGTTGACTTGGTATATTTACTGTCACCTAAGTAGATTTAGTTTAAGCTCAGTGTTTAACTGCATCTTGTTGTTAGACTTCAATATACTAATTCCCTTACTCAAGGGACTCTTACTGAAGGAGAAAAATGGTCCTTTTAAGATTTTTAAGTAAAAATTTACATTTTACTGTTGACTTTCTATTGCTCTTTATTTGTATGTATTCCTCTCCCTGGCACTTTTTCCTTGCTCTTATTTAATTTTTTTTTTAATGTGATGTTTGTATTCACTTAGAATTATCTCTAAAAATGAACAAAAGTTGGAAGAAAAAATAAGTTAATTTTTTTCAATAATGTTAAATCCACATTATATGTTGCTCCTTAATCAACTAATTCAAGAAAATATACTGCTTTCAAATGTAACTCAGTTTTGAAGGTAATTCAAGGTTTGAGGGACATAAGTAAAAGTAATTATGAACTGTTAATGTAAGTGACCATTCCATTTGAATAAGAATTTGTTATTTACTTGTACTCATATTTTGATAATTTTATGTATAATAGTAGCTTTCTTTAAAGGTTAGTTTTTGGCTTTAGAATGCACTCTGTATTTTCATTCCAGTGTTTTCAAGGTAGTAATACTTTGAATAAAATGGTGTTTCAAAGGTAATTTCAGCAGGTATAAATCAAAGTCAAATTTCAGGAAAAGATTTTGTTTTTATATTTTTTATAATCACACACCAAAAAATTCACCCAAATTTGTTTTAGTGTTTGAGAGGTAAAGATTTTGTCATTTATAATGATATCCTATGAGGTTTGGGTACTTTTTGTTTAGTGTAACATTCTCAGTTTTAGTAACAGATAGTTTGTCACTAGCAGTAATGGAGAAATAACTGAGTATAAATGCAGTTATTTTTTACCCCTTTCTCTGATATTTTCTAGTAAATGTATTTTGGGGGGATGCTGCAAGCATTTTCAAGCTAAAAATGTTCTGGAGATCTGTTTCAAAACAGTGTGAATATACTTACTACTGAACTGTACACTTTAAAACTGGGTAAAATGATACATTTTATGTTATATATTTTTTTACCACAAAAAAAAACAAAAACAAAAAAATAGACTGGACATTGAAATTTGAAAGGGGGAAATATTAATTTTTATAGTTTCTTTGAAGAAGATTCGGAAATTATTTGCTTTGCCTTATTTTAATTTTTGTTACTACAACCTTTGTAAATCCCATATTGTTAAAGAATTACATTTGGAAAACAGAGGCTTTGGGAAATTTTCACTTCATTGATTGTGATGACATCTTAAGTGCTCTCATAAATGTGAGTTTTCTGAGCCGTATCAGAGATGAAACTCTAGTTTTCTAAAACAGCATGGGACAAAATCAGATGAAGATGTTGCAAGCAGAAATAGTTCAGGAACATACCTATTTAAAAGTAATTAAGTATGTTCTGTCCAGCAGTAGACCTCCATTTTGGCAGATTTGATGAAATAAATGTTTTAATTTAATCTATGATTAAATTAAATTAAATTAAACAATAACAAAAGTAGGCATTTATCGAATACTCAGTATTTTCCAGGTACTTTTCTAAGTACTTTACACACATTGACTCAGTCCTCACAGCAACTTTATAGAAAGAAACTATTTTCATTCTTGTTGACAGTTGAGGAAATTGAGGTACAGAGAAGCTGAATAACTTGTTAGGTCTCACAGCAAATAAAAGACAGAGCCAAAGTTAGTACCCAGGCAATAAGGCTTTAGATTTCCCTAAACACTCTTTATTACTTGTAATAAATAGGTGCTCAGTGTTGAACCAGACCATTTCAAAGGATATTACCTTGGGAAATCCATAGTGCAGGTTGTAATAATGTATGCTACATATATATATGTATATATATATAGTTACTGTATAGAACTGTACATGTGCATGTTATATATATACTTAGTATTATGTGTAACTATTGTGTGTATATATATATATATATGTATATATATATACACACATATACTCTATACTGTTACACCATTATTCAGTAGCAGATAAGACAGTTTCATATAAGATCCCAACTCAGCTTTTAACTTTGGGTGTATGTAGAGAATACAGAACTGAAATTTTATTCATGTTGATGTATTAGTAAATGTTTCCATATATTCCTGGCACCCATAGTTATTCTGTGGGTTGAACTGTAATTCTAGGGCCAAGTGTATGAGATCACATAGATCTTTAGAATTATGTCTATGAGATGATGAGGAAATCAGTCCCATTGCCTTTGGTAAAATCAATTTATTGTTTTCCTGGAGAGAAGCCAGTTAATTATCATCTCATATCAAATTTGGGGCCATGTTCTTTGTGTGTGGTAAAAAAAAAAAAAATGAATAAAATCTTCAATCTTAGCAAGTTTAAGTATACAGTTCAGTACTGTTAAGTATATTCCCATTGTTGTGAAACAGATCTCCAGAACTTCTTCATCTTGCAAATCTAAAACTCTATACCCGTTAAACAACTCCCTTAATACCCTCCCCTCAGTCCCTGTTAACCACCATTCTACCTTGTTTCTATGAGTTTGATTACTTTTAGATTTTCCTATAAGTGGAATCATCAATATTTGTCTTTTCGGGACTGGCTTATTTCACTTAGTATAATATCCCCAAGGTTCATCCGTGTTGTAGCATGTGATACAATTTTGTTTGTTTTTAAGGCTGAATAACGTTCCTTTGTTGGTACGTACCACATTTTGTTTTGCCAAGTCATTAATCTTCAGGAATCATACCAAGTACTTGTTAGAAGAAATGATAGAATAATTCAAGTGAATTGCAGTTTGCTTCAGAGATGCTTTTAAAAGAGTTAATTTCGGTCAAAAATAAAGATTAATGTAAAGTTTAGATAATAAGTGGTTTTAGGCATTCGTTCAGTGGTTTCTGGCTTTTGGCATGAACATTTCTTATTCATTATTAGAAATGATCTGTATTATTGTTAAGAGTAGTTTTAGTATCCACTGTTTGCCCTTGTAAGATACCTGCTGGGTAAATGCCATTTTCGGTTCAGGATCTCATTGCAACTTACTTTGTGATTTATTACTTTGAAATACATTTGGGTAGTGAATTATGATCAGTTTTCATTTCAGTTTACTGAAACCAAATGTAAGATTGATTTTTAAAAATTCTTGAGCTAAAAGAATTTTGACTTGCATACAGATCATGTTTGTTTTCATAGTATTTTTAAGTGTATTATGATAAATGGTGGTTAGAATATAAAATGATGCTCCATCTACTAAAAATAGGAAATTCAAAATACTATAAGATTAGCTAGGAGGAAAAGTTAGCTGGAGTATTGTTTTCGAAAGCATAAAGAACCCCTAATTTTTATTTGACCTCGAATGATTAGTGCTACTTATTGGAAGTATTATCAAAATAGACTCTAAAAATGACTTGATTCTGATATTTGCTTTGCTTTCAAGAGGGGAATTTTTAAAAAGGTATAATATTCAGCTATTTATATTTAAAATGGCAGAAAAAGTGATCAACTTGCTCCTTTTGTTTTATTATAGATTATAGATTTCAGATTATATTTATGCTCTACACACACACAGAGGACTTGACGCAGCAACATCCCCACATAATTCTCTTTAGAATTTGAACATAGATATAAAAATACCAGTTATATGTGGCTAACTCTTATAAATAAATATTTTTAATTAATATTCTCAAGGTAAAATTAAGTAAAGTTTAACTCCATTGATTTTGCAATTTGCTAGCCACGGTGTTTAAAAAGAAAACTCAGTGGGAAAGAGAGTCACTGAAGACGCTAAAATAAGAGTGCTGAAATTTTCACTTTGTCTTCTTAGCACAATTAAATAGGACTTTAAAAAAATAAAGCAAAATATTTTTCACCTTATTCAAGTATTCACACTTATTTTTATGTTTGTAATCTTAAAATGTTTGAAATAGTCTTTAAACACTTTTTTTTTCTGTAGAAGAAACACTCTTTTGAGAATCCTGTCTTAATACACAGAAATCAGGATAGTTTTCCAGCATCTTGCTCAGAATGTTAGTGGATTTTTATTGTAGTTCTTGAAATTAAAATAGGTAATAGTGTGTAGGTTTGATTTCTCAGGCAGCAGAGTTGATAGCAAAATCTGTTATATTGTAAATTCCCATTTTTTTTGTCCTTTATTAACTATCTTGAATGCAGGCCCAGTAGCTTTGTGACATTTGCATCTGCACTGTGACATCATAAACCCCATCATAAGGGAACCTGGCTACAGATTAGAGCTACTTACTAGGTGCTAATCAAATGCTGTGTTACAAATTGTGAGGTTTTCTCAGTTACAAGTGTCTTTATTAGGATTTTTTTAAATTGCAAAGCCAAGTAAGGCTGTCAATTGCATCATCTTAACTTATTCCTTCAGATTACTGTCTATAGTGGGGTTTTCGGTGGATGTGGTGGCATCAGCATAATCTATGTTTCAGGCATCCTGTAGAAGAGGATTATTCTTCAGGGGAGCTGGAAAAAAAGGTAAATTATGTCTACTATGAGTTCATGCTACACATTTTTAGAGCCTCATATAAAGAGGTACAAAACTATGAAATATAAGATACATCCATTTTATGTTTTTGTTTTTGAGCAGGTGCCTACTTGATTGTTGGAATGTGATGACTATATTCATAGATCTTCCTGTGACTTACTCCTTGTCTTCATTCGCAAATGTTCTCTCTTCTGAGAAGCTTTCCCTATCAATAGGTATATCCTAAATACCCTCCTTCCACGCTCCCTTGTCACTCTGATCATTTACCCTGCTTTATTTTTCTTTTAAGAATTTAGCCCACCCAAAATTATGTATTTGTCTTCATCTAGGAGAGTGGAGACTTTTCTTGTCACTGCTATATACCTACCCTGTATATCCTGGTCCACATGGTAGGCTTACAATAAATATTTGTTGAGTGAATAAAATAACGAGTTATTTCATAAGTAAGACTTGTTTCTGTGAGATTTTTGATTGATTAAAAAGTCTTAGAATGAATATTTATAAATACTTATAAAAAAGATTTCCCAATTTCTGCCTACAGTATGCACATTTTAGTTCAAGTGAACTAAAATTTATGTCTCTGTAACAGTAGTATCTTTTAGGAAAATCTTAATTTCCTCCTCTCTCCAGAGCGTCTTTAGAATTCTTTTTGTGTATTATGAAAAAAGTAATCTATAATACTCTTTTAGATTACTCTTGTCAGTATTTTTCAGATCTTTATTTCCTGTCTAAGCTCTAACCCAAGCATTAGTCCCATAGTTCTTGCCTATGATACATTTCTACCTGGTTGTCTTAGCATTGCTTTCAACCTAGACTACCTGAAACTAAATCTACCTCCTTACCCCAAACAGATGCTCCTTTATTTACCCATTTTTGCCTTTGGGGCCACCACGAGGATCTTTGAGTCACTGCATTTGTTCCTTTTATGCCATCTGTGTACTATACTTCAAGGATACCATATATTCGGTCATGACCCCTGTGTCAGTATAAAAACATAATGTTAAAATGTTAAAAGGGAGCCACGTGAATTTTTTTATGAATAATGAAATTAATTAATGAATAGTGAAATTTAGCTTGTTAAATTTCTATCAGTACAGTTATAGGCTTAATGCTAGTCACCGGTTTTAGCAAAACCAGTGAGACTATAGAATGTCTGACAGGTTCTCTAGATGTTAGGTTTTGTTTGTTTGTTTTTAAGGATACATCTGAATTCTAACTCCAGGGTATGTCAATTGTGCTGGTTCTCAGCCTTTATTCCAGCAGTTTAATGAAAGAGTTCTCATGAGCTTTTCCACTGCCTAGAATTTGGACATAGAAGAGTTTCATTGTGGTTACAGAATTCATATAACTCATCTCTAGAATTCTAGGAATATAGTTTTGTGTTGGTGGGTATAGCTCTTTTCCACAGCAGGTATTCTTGAACAGCCATTTTGTTAGAGTGATTGTTTAATAAATTAAAATCCTGAAAATTATATTTGAAAGATAATTAGAGCAACTGAAAGCATGATTTATAACTTATCAAAATCCCATGACTTTTTCTTGAGTTGTGATTTCTTCAAAATATATTCTTTGAAGCTGGGGCATTTCCCCACAGAAAGTGAATATGAGCACTATCTACCATTTTAATCCACAGGTCTAGTCTGTAAGAATACTTGTAGTACTCTTGGATATAATTTATATGTTTTGCTCAGTCTCTGACATATGAAAACTCTACCAAGGTTACTGGATATGATTGTTTTGGCCGTGAAGCTGAAATCACAGCCTGCCTCAGCACTCTGCCCTTCAGATTGTGAGCCAGAGCCTCGGGGGCTACACTGAGATAGAGCAGCATTTTTCAAAGTATTGTACACACAAACTTGGGGGAGACTCTGAGGCCTCTTAAAGGAGGTTTAGGAGGTCAAAACTATTTTCACAATAATGCTAAGATCTGTTTTCCTTTTTCTTTGTCTTGCCATTTGCACTGATGATACAAAAACAATGGGGGCAGGGGTAAAATTGTTGGTGCCTTATCAGGAATCAAGTCAGTGGCACCAAAATGTATAGTTGTCATTGTTTTCTTCATTGCCATTCACTTGCGATGAAAAAGTCAGTTTCATTAAGAATATCCTTAATGAAGCAGTAAATACTACCAATTATATTAAATCTTGACCCTTGAGTACATGTTGTTTTAATATTTGTTATGAAATTTGGACATTCACTGAAGGCATTTCTGCTATGCACTTAAGACCAATGGTGTTCTTGGGGGAAAAAATATCAACACCATGAGTTATTTTTTGAGCAGCAGGATGAGCTAGCTGGGTTTTTTTCACAGGACATTTATGTCAAAAGAATGGTTAGTAACCAAACTATGGTTATTCAAAATTGAATGTTTGGGAACCATTTTCTCAGAAGCAAATGAACTGAGCTTGTCATTTTAAGGAAAACAATTGACAGTGTTCATTGTTATTGATAAAATTCCAGCTTTTAGGCTGAAGTTTTGAATTTTGGAAAACCTGCATCTGCCATTTTGAGCTTGATAGCTTCCCAGTATTTATAGTTTTCTGATGAGATTGATGATATTTTAATGAACATGCTTTTCTGATAGTGTATTATGAAGTGTGTTAGTATATGAGAGATCCACTTAACTCAGTGAACCCATGTTTTCCACATAACTGTGCATTACCAAATCGTGCGTGGGCAAAGGTCCATCCAAAGTACGAGATCCAGCAGTGGATTTTAATGTAACAAATGTGGTTTCAGATTCCACATTGCAACCAACCCTTAAGAAACAATCACTTGTCAAATTTTAGTGTAGTATCAAAGAATATCCACATTTTTAAATAGCTATTAAAATACTCTTTTTCAGTCATATGTCTGTGTAAGGTTCAGATTTTCTTTATATAACAACTAAAATAATATATTGCAACAGATTAAGTGCAGAAGTAGGTATAAAAATCTAGCTGTTTTCAGTTAAACTAGACATTAAAAGTACTTGTAAAAACAAAACATATATTTATTAGTAAGTTTTTAGAAAAATGTAATTTCATAAAGTGTTATGTTAGCATGTAATAGAATTATTTTTTAAAATGAGTTACTAAGTATTTTTTAAATTTCTCGATTTTAATTCCCAGTATGATAAATATCAATACATATACCCAGTGTTGATCTGGCTCTGGCTTCTGAGAGCTGATGTACACATCTTTTTTCCAATTTTGTATTCACTGTCATTCTTTGGGAGCTTGAAATCTGCCATAGTTAGGAGTATTTACATTACAGAAATAGGCAAAAGTTACAAATCAGGGATCTCCCTTCCCAGAAGCTGTTTGTTAAACATTTACAGTACCCTACTGGCTATAAATTACATAAACAAAAGCTCTTTGAGATCATCATTAATTTTTAAGAATGTCAAGGTGTCCTAAGACTAAAAAGGTGTGGTTCACACAGAGTTAGGTACCTTTTTATAATTCATATGGAATTGCCTTTTTGTTCTGGGAACATTCGTAGAATAAATCCTCCCAGTTTTTTTTTTTTAAACTTCTAGTTGTTTAATCTACTGGTTCCATTATGGGATAACTTTTTTCTTTGCCTTAAAATCTAAGGTAGACAATAATACTCCAGGGCAAGTAGGATGAATTTTCCCTTAGGATACATGTCTCTGTCTTAGTTTCTCACTTTCCTGTCCCAGTGTTATCCAGGCTCATATCAAGGCCCAACTGAAGCTATGGCTTCTACACAAAACTTCACTTCTTTTTTAGGCTCATACTGATCTTTTATGTACTCCAGGGACTTTCATGGCCTGTACAATGGAGCAATTAGTCCTAAACTGTTTAGTAGGCTATTGTTTCTTAGGTGTTAGTTTTAGCAATTCTACTTTTGACCCTTGTGCACCTTGTGCAATGCTCACCACATAGGTTCTCATGCATGGATAAAATATTTTGTTTTTGGATTGCCAGAGAAGTTTACCTTCTAAGGAAATGATGTTTTAAATAAACCTTATTTGTTATAAACCCAGTTTTTTAATTCTGTTAAAGTATTAGTATAAGTAGATTGGAAATCATTGGTTTTCCTTAAAGTAAGGTCCCACAGATTTCTGCAAAATTTGTATGATTCTACTACCATTATCATAGGTTTCTATGATGGTAGAAGTCTTTGACTATTTTGAGTAAGTCATAAGGAATAGAGAAACTTAGTAAAATGAGGTGGTTTTAAGATTACACTGGCCCATAGGACTGAGTGGTTTACTAATTAGAATACTTTGCAGGTGTTGAGTCCAGAGGCTTGAAGGTATTATTGTGTTTTGCCAGTAGAGCTCTCTGTTGAAAGTACTCAAGGTAGTTAGGAGATGACCCAGTAGGAGTACCCTTCTCTCTGTGCAAGCTACATGATGTTCTGGCCCTCTTGAGCTGGATGCTCAAGTTAGGGGAGAAAAAAAGTGAGAGGGCCACACACACTCACAGCATGAGCTTTTTTGGGTAGAGACACTAAGGGATGGGAGATCCTGGGATTTCTTTGGCCTGTGTTTTTGTGTGTGTGTGATTATGAGGACAAAAGTAACAGATTTTCATCAGTAAATTGTATCTGGAGTAATACTAGAATACCATATGTTGAAATGTTTCATTTATTGAAAGATAATTCACCATAGTTAATTTCTGTCTGCAATTTGTCTTAAGAAGTTAGAAAGGGTAGTTTATACTCTGGCCTAAATAAGGTTTCACTGTTAATAGTCGTGAGGTCGTAGTGAGGTAGTTTAACTGCTTTAGAACTTTGTGCTTGGAACATTCTTAGCCAGCGAAGCATGGGAACTGAAAGTGAGGAGCATGGGTTCTTTACTATCACATCAGAGAATGACTGTTCCAGGACAGTGATCACCTCCTAATGGTAAGTACCCCAGCCTGCTTGTCATTTCTTAAAAGGAGGAAAAATAGGCCAGTCGTCATAGTGAGTGGTATTTCTTTTCAGAAAAGCAAAAGGAACAATAAAATGTCCAGCCTTAATCCTTAATGATGATCATTTTTGCAGGTTTCTGTAGCTGGATCAGGCACCGGAAGAGGCTCCCCAGCTGTAACTCTAGTACAGTTACCTTCAGGCCAAACTGTACATGTCCAGGGAGTAATTCAGACACCACAGCCATCGGTTATTCAGTCACCACAAATACAAACTGTTCAGGTTAGCTTCCTCCCCTGATGATTTGTCTTTGACTTACTTGAGCCTTTTCTTTTCTTTCTTTCTTTTTTTATTTTTTTAACTAATTCAATTATCCTCTTTTCCCTGGATAGCTTTTATGCTCAAATCATTTTATTAGACATTTGGAGGAATTTCCTTTTACGTGTAAAGTGCATTGTGCTCTGCTAGATACATAGATTTGACTTAAGAGTTACCATTTTGTTGTTAGCTCTTAATTTGCAGGATGAGTAATTGCCAGATGAGTGAGGCTTCGAATTGTTCTGTGCTCAAACTCAGATTTATTTAGCAAAGCTCTCCAATGGTGCTTAAAAATATTTTGAGGATTCTTTGGAGAAGATGTCTGATAAACACAGTAATAGAAAAATTATAGTACTGATGTTTTCATGAATATTCACATTAGTAGTTAGGTAGAAATTTAAGTTTATTTTCAATTCAATATGTGTAATCCATTGGAAATAATGATATTAATGTCTTCTTTGTCTTATGTTTCACATAATATACCCCTCTCAGATTAAACCTTAGTTTTGTAGATTTAATTATTATTGTGGTTGTGATCCAGAGATGTGTTTTTATTATTATCAAGGTTGGCATAAATCTTTAGCATTTCTTGAAGCTAAACCATTTTTTTTTTGCATCAATAGTTGTAAATTATTAAGTGTGCATTTTTAAAAGTATACTTTTCTTGTTTACTGAATTTATTTCTCTTTTTTTTTAGGTAAGTTTGTCATCCTTTAAATTATTTGAATCTAATTGATGACTAAAAGGTCTTTGAAAAAAACATTGATACACATACTTAGTCTTGTTTTTCTGCATATTTGAGTACAGTTTATTGCAGAATAAGGAAGAGGGTTGTAACATTTTGAACTAATAAATCCACATGCATTAAAAGCTTGGTTATCTTTGTAGCACCAAGTGCCTTTTCCTGTGTTCAAAAGTTTAAGAATAATTCTCACTATTGTCCTTTTTGCTCCCTATCGTGACTCTTGATTCCAAGATTTCCTGACTCTTTATGACCCTAATTATAAAACAAGAAAGTCTTTTCACTCTTTCTTTTGTAATATGACTTTTATGGGGGTACAAACATTTCTAAATATTGTCCAAATCAAATTCCCATATAATTGTAATATTAAGTAAAGTGAATTTTGTAAACTCAGAACTATCCTAAGCCCTGAATGCTAAATGGCTGAATATAATGAGAGCAATCATGTTGTAGAGAGATTTATTATTTTAGTTTTCTGATTTTGTTTAATAGTCATATTATTATTACTTGGAAAAAATGAAATCATGCCTAAAACTCTGATCTTTTAAGGAGAAATTCTTTATTTTGACCTTCAAGACCTACTATTATTAAGTCCCAACCTACTTTATTTTATAGCTTCTACCAGGCTTATTTACTCACTTGTTCACCGCTTAAATATTCTTTCTTCTTTGAATCTATCTAATGTCTAATTTGAAGACCCAGTTTGAGTCAGCTGGTATTGTGAAGAGGGCAGTGAAATTGAAATTTTTTTTCTCCCTCTGTCACTTGTTCACTCACTCGCTGCTGGAAAATTTTCAAGTACTTCCAGGGTTGAGATCTTAGATCTTATGTATCTTATATTTAGGCCTTTCCTGTGAAGCCTCACTTGACATTCCAACCACTCTTTTATTTGCATTTCTGTAGTAGTATTTATTATTTGTACCATTCCTTTCCATACACATTTGTTCTACAACTAAAATGTTTGTGTCTGTGCTTCCTTTCCTAAGCCAGGAGTGAACTCCATTAGTGTGGGCTCAGTGTGTTCTGTTGCTGGGCGCTTCCCCGGCCTGGCTTAGGGCTGCACGCATAGACCCTTAATTGCTCTTTTTTGAATGAAGATGGTCATATGTTTTATGATGCATTTCAGAAACTCTTTATTATAGGTAGCAACAATTGCAGAGACAGATGAGTCTGCAGAATCAGAAGGTGTAATTGATTCTCATAAACGTAGAGAAATCCTTTCACGAAGGCCCTCTTATCGGTAAGTTAATTAAATTTCCTACTGCGATGATACTTTTTTCAAAAAGAGTGATTACACTTTAAGCTAATCCTTCCATTATAGTTTCTATTTTAAATCTCAATCATGTATCTTAATTATTTGTTTTGTTAAATTATATTTTAGAAAAATACTGAATGAACTTTCTTCTGATGTGCATGGTGTTCCCAAGATTGAAGAAGAAAAATCAGAGGAAGAAGGAACACCACCTAACATCGCTACCATGGCAGTACCGACTAGCATATATCAGACTAGCACGGGGCAATACAGTATGTATGCTGCAATTCGATATGATACAGTGCTAGCTTTAAGCCTTCTCTCATTATATTGAAGCAACTCGGGTTTTGGCATTAAACTGTTTCATTTTAAAATGCATCATAATACCTAAATTGTGTATCATAAAATGAAAAGTATATGTTAAAGGAGCAGAGATTTGTACTGATAGCTGTCATATACTTTTGAAAAGTAAAAATTTTTTTACTGAATATAGAAGAAAATTTGGGGATGAAAATAAAGGGAAGTTTTTTTCTTAATTTTATGTTTATCTTCATGTTTAGTAAAAATTTTTAAATTACTGTTTTGTTGCTTTTATGATGCATGCAAACATAAGATAAATGTCTGTATTTCATTCTTGTTGGCTTTTACCAACAATTACATTTTATACTTACTAATTTCAAAGAGGTAAATATGTTTTCTAAATTGTTTTAAATGTAATTCTGTTTTCACTATACTGTGTTCATTTGTGCTGCAGTTTTTCTAGATGAGAATGGAAAAATAATTTCTTTTTAAAAACTACAGTAATTGGACAAATCATTTTATTTGAAATTTTAAGCACCAAAAGCTCTAAATAAACAGATACACTCACATTTAGTCTTGTGCATTTCAATGGGCTGTTAATTCTGTGCTTTTTGCTGCAATCAAAGCACTAGTTTTTTTCCCAAATCAAGACCATTTGATAAATAAAAATACTTCAGTAAAAATAAGAGCTAGGAAGAAAAAGATGGGAGGAGACAGGAAAAAAGTTAAAAAAGAAAAGCTGCTTAGGTACTGGAATATATGTGATATTAAATACGTGTTGGTCCAAAAAGTGTTAAGATTTTAGATGTGTTTTCTGTTTCCCTTTAAAAAGCAGTAATACCTAGAAAAAGTCTCAAATCTTAATGTAAGACTGGCTGTTACAACAAGCTTATAATATTTTTTAATCTATGGGAAGGCCTTATAGAATCATTTGTTTTGTTTTGTTTTGTTTTGTTTTAGGGTTTTTCTTATAGTAGATTAGCAGCATTAAACATCCTCCTTTCATAGTTCCAGATCCTCCTACATGATACCTGGCAGAACTGGGGTATAATTTGTGCACAGCCTCTACAGGACATAGTGGACATGTCCAAAGTCAATGTTAGGAAAGCAAAATTTCCCACTATCTGTAAGAGTCGAAGACTTTCACTGTCATTTCTCTTTTGTTACTTCTCTGATTTATATTCCTTTGTGTCTGGCCCACTGTGAATTTATGGTGGTAGTTTTAGAACTGAAAATCAGAGTTTGCCAGCCATGTGCCTCTACAGTATAGCACACAGGTCACAGGAGTGCTGAGCTCCTCTGTCATGCCCTCTGTCCCCAGAATGTTAGTGCATGGCTTGCATAATGCTCTGGAACCTCCTGACTGGTCAGCTCTAGACTTGAGTAATGGGCTGTACACATGTTATTTTCAATTTGTGTCATGACAGGAAAAAGGTTGGAAATTACTGCTGAAATAATGCTCAGACATCTTAAAGTTCGGGGGACTATGTAAAATGCTGTCATCGTGAACATTTCTCTGGCATATACTAATGCTGCTTAGGAATTGATAAAAGTCATCTCTTTACAAGGTGGTATAGACAGGGATGCTGTGGGTTAATTTGTTTAGGTTATTAGCTGAAAATTTGAAATCATGAAAACATTAGGTTGAGACAATATCGAAGGTCGAGATGATATGGGGGAGACACCCTGGTCCTGCCATTTCACTAACTAAAGGTTCGAACGAGAACCTTTATTTTTAAATCTCAGGTTTTTAGTCTTTGAAGCGAGAGTAATACTAAATTGCCAGACTCGGGTTAGGAGATAACAGTTAAAAGAGGGGGAAGGGAATGCTACTTTGATATGAAATAGAAATGTAAGCTAGCCGTGATGATGTCTCATTCCCAGTTGCCAGTGCCAAAGCTTTATTTATTATACTCTTAGTACAGCTAGGAGCAGAGGGCTCATTTAACATCATTGTGGGTAGGGGGTGGGGGTGTTTAGTTAGGAGCTCTGGTTGAGAAGTAGAAAATCCAATATTTAGAAGTTAGACATTTATCTATTTGTCATATTAGAGGTCATGGACTACCTCTTACTTAGTTTCTTTACTTGGACCCATACAATATTGATCCTGGCAGTAATTTTAATGAAAAGTTGTGGTAGTCCAAAGGTAAAAATTGGCATTTATTGGTCCATGAAGCGATATTGTCTTTGTTAAAAATGTGTTTCTTAAACATTTAGTGACACTTGTTTCTGTCAATAATTATTTCATTTGAAGAGTAAATACTACTATTTCAATGTTTTTAGGAGACATTTACTTTAATGGGAGGGTAAATGTACACTTACACATATACAAGATCCATTTTCATTAGTCGTATTTCTTACTAGAAATAACAACAGATATTGCTTCAATGTTGTTCCCAATATCTAGAATAGGAATCAGTCTGGTATCTTTTGGATTTTAGAATGGAGGAGTTTATTTTAGTAGAATTTCTGGAGATATGTCATGTACCTGTTTTTGAGATCCTTTTATAATCTTTTATTGTAAAAATAATTTTTTAAAAAGTTTTAGTCTTTATTCAACTTTTATCCATGGATGACTTTCCCCCAAACTTCGTTTCGTGTCTTTTTTCCAAAGGTTATTAATTTAGATTATTTATTTTTAATTTGGTGTATAATGAGTTAAAGTTGAAAACAAAAAGACCTTTGTCTGTTGAAGTTGAATAAAATAAAAATAAGTATACTCAGGTTTCCCCATAAACAAGCTGTTACATTTTTAATAGATGAAAGTTTAATATTTAACAGAAATTGGCCTTATCATTTCAACCTGTCTTTGAATCACAAACACTAAGAAATGAAAGTTAGAATAGGCTACTCCCTTGTGGGGGGGTGGGGTAGGAAAAAATAATTTTAAATGGGGAGGGATTTATTGCAACACCAAGAAAATGAGCTACACTTGCAAAATCTTTACTGGAAGTACAGATCTTAGTGATAAGTCTGCTGTATGCCAATTAAATCATTCTGGTCAAAGAAAATCTATCCTGTCTCAGAATAATATTTTTTTAAAGATGGTGGTTTAGAATTAGCAAAGGTTACTTGCTGCATAGACATGCATTAAATGAATGAATTCATATAAATGCATAGTAAAAGCAACTAAAGAAATTAAAATGTTTGAAGTTTAATTTATTGAATTTTCTCTAAAGACAGTTTTTTTTTTTTTTAATCCTTCACACTACTATACCTGATCTGACCTCTTCACTTACCCATTAAGGACAGTCACCCAAGTCTTCAAATTATTATTTTTTTAATGTCACCTCTCTTGGCCTGCCCCTACTTTATTTCACTGGGAACCTTGTTAGAATGAGTCTCTATTAACTTATCTCTACTGGAATTTAGACCACTAAAGGTAAGTGGGTCAATATAAAATCCATTAGGTATCAAAAAGATATATATGAACTATGTGGACTGCTAAAGAATTCAGAATTCTCAGAAGGCTCACATGAATAAACACTGGTTCCAACTCGTCATAAAGGAATTTGCACATGCTAGGCTTACACATTCTAAAGTAAATGCAGTTGCATTTATTACTCTTAGTAATGACTTTGCTTACATTCCCCCAAGGTAACTTTCAAAGCAAACATAAATGTATCTATTTAATATAAATATGGCTTTTTAACCTTGGTGTTGCTATTCTTGTTCTGGCTTGAGGATGTTTAAGTGTTTCTTCTGCTTTTACAGCAGGAGTACTCACAGGTTCTATTTTGTGCTCAATTTTTGAATTTAAATCTGAGAATTTACTGGAATGAAGTCTGTTCTTTTTAAAATTAATTCAATGAAAATTTAGGAATCTTTTTATTGCAATTTGGAATAAATATAGTTTTAAATTATAATTAAACATTTGCATGTTTATGTTTTTGAAGTAGCTCATATATACAGTTTTAGAATTATAAAGATGTTAGCATCAAGTAAAAAGAGGCCAGATGAAATCTTAAATGCTACTCTTTTATTTGGTCATAAACTTTTTTTTTTTTTTTTTTTTTGGTTTTCTACCCTTATTTATCTTTCTTTTTTCCTTTGGTGAGTATACAAGACTTTAAAATATTTCTTAATTACAAATTATTTTACCAAAATACTTGAGTTCTCATTCTGTAAGAAATATTTTCCTTCAATATTATTAATAGTTTTAGAAGAGGAGTGCTATGAGTAGTGGAAGTAGCAGGTTTTTTTTTTTTTTTAACAGTTTTGTATACTAGGAATTTTTAAAGAATTTATTGCCTAGAATAGTTGATGTGATAGCATACTGGTTACTGTGGTAGATGCTTTGAAACTAAATACCATGACTGTATAAAGATATACATATAAAAACATTGTATAACCACGAAAATTCACATGATAGAAAAATACTTAGCAAATTAATGAATTACACTCTTATCTAGATGAATGCTTTTTAAAAAATTTTTATTTTATTAGTTTCAAGTATACAGTACATTGGGGAGACATTTATATACCCCTAATTGCTCTTTCCCTCCTCTGGGTCTCCACCTAGCCAATACATCAATGCTAACTGCATTTCCTGTGCGTTGCTCCCATCCCCATGACCATCTATCAACTACTAATTTTAGACAAATGCTTTCTTAATGTAAAGTTAGTGTGTCCAACATTCAGCCAGTACATATACAGTGACCTAGACAATAACATGGTTTAGCTCACCTGAGACTTGGGGGCAGGGGCAGGGTAGGAGGGCAGAAGTTAGGTACCTCCCAGAGCAACAAGGACAGCAGAACCTAACCTCTATCCACCAGTACTACGAGCAGATAACATACTAGCAGGTTTGAATCAATTAATAATGGACATTGGAGTAGAATTTAGTTGCTTATATGATCTAGCTATTCAATTTTAGTTCAGTTTAGATATGAAATTGTTTTTAAGCATTACTTAGAGAGATATAGTGTAAAATAGAGACATTTTACTTCTGCTTGAGTCCTGACTAATATTCATAGAGTGTGGACTCTACGTTGTTAATAACAGTGTGGGCATGTGGCAGCCCAAAGAAAGCATTAATAAAGTCTTCGTCACCAAAGTAAAATTATTGGGAAATGCAATTTTATTTTTATTGATTACTAATGGCCTTGATATGGGCCAGACATTTTATTTAAAAGTGATTAGCCAGACGTAATGTCTGAAATTTGTTTTGAAATACTCCAGACACAAAAAAGTTTGGATGAGTAGTAGGGGAAATGACACAAAATTCTTTCTAGTTTTATGACTACTAGAAAACTCTCAAGTTTTAAAAAAAGCTAAAAAGATGTGACTAAACTCATTTAGTTGATTTCCTCTCAGCTTTTCATCAGTTTTCCTACTATTTAATTTATTTTGATGTGTACTTGCCGAAAACACATATTACTACTATCCTTGAACGTTTTGTGACCTAAAAAAGTTTTCTCAAACCTTTTGAGTACACATATGCACACACACAGGCTATTTCCAGTATCGTGAAGCATTGTGAGATCTCGTTTATTGTCAGATGAGAGGTAACATTTGGAATGGGGAGGTCAGGTCCTCTGTCATTTGATAATGCCAAAATCAAGAGCACCTTTGTTATAAAAAAATAAAAGCTCGGCTAAAGTACGAGACTTCTCAGTAGAAAGAGTTTCCCCTAGAGCCAGCTCATGTGTATATTTAGCTTTTGTTTTTCACATCTAATTATTTAACCAGAAAATAAAGTGATGAGAAGAACAGATTCTTAATATATCAACTTATCATACTGTGAAAGCAAATAAGTTTTGGTTGCAACTATGGAGAAACATGAAAAAAAAATAGGAAAAATATGAAAAGAAAAAAGAAAGCAAAGATCTTTGTTATCTACCTATTTCATGGTTCCTATCCTTGAAAGCAACTATCTTCACCTCAATATTTTACTAGCTTGGTGATTGTATTGGCATTCAAAATTAATCTCTATTTTTTGAAACCATACTTCATTTAACTTTTTTAGATTCACAAGTGGCTTAAGTTGATTGTAATATAGTCTGTCTTGAGGAAATGATAACTATTTACTTATATTTGTTGAGTGTATGATATATGTAAAAAAAAATGCATAAAAATGACATGAATAGAATTGGAGCAGCCATTCAAGAAGAACCGCATCACCCCCGCCCCACCCCACCCCCCGCCCCCAGCCTTGCTCTTCCAGTTCCTTGAAACTTTAGACTTGGCCAAACCACAATTGTTTTATGAACAATTGTTTGTAAAGTCTGCAGGAACAGGGACATTCTGATCACAAGGACTGATGATTGTGTGGACCTTCTATCTGAAGATAGAGTCAGTAAGCAATCATGTACAGCCAGTAGTACCTCAGCTTATCAGCACCAATAGTAATTTTTTCTTCTTTTCATATAATTATTCCTTTCCTTTTCCTCATAAAAACCTCTACTTTCACCCTGTAATTGGGACACTATTTGAGTTTCTGTCTGAATCTGTGCTCACCAAATTATAATTCTTTGATCCCAAATAAACGCTTGTTGTCTCTCATGTTGGTTTTTAAATTTTAAGTTAACACTAGACTTTGTGCTTTTACACATTGTGGTTACACTGCCTATGCTTACTCTTTCCAAAGCACTGTTTCTGTGACTTCACACTAATTATCCTTTGCAAATACACATTCAAATATATGATAACATAAAATTTATACATGATCAGCCATAAAGATTTAAGGAAGCATTATCTCTTCTTTTTCTTCTCTTCTAAGAAGGTAGATATAGTTAGATTTCTCTCAAACTCTTTTATTGTAAGGGGTGAATCCTGAGATCCTTGAAATCTTTGGAGAGTTGTGGTGAAATCTTGTTTTTAAAATGTGTGTATATAATGCTCTAGATGAGCCAGATAAAGTGATATTACATCAGAGTTTCTCAACTTTAGCTCTGTTGACATTTTGTAACTGATTCTTCAGTTTCTATCAATCTTATTCTAATATTGGCTTGTCAATGAACTAAAATGCAGAGGATATATCTATGTTGAACTCTGAAAAAATGTTGACCCATCTTTTTGTGTTAGGCCCTGGGAACTTGGGTCGAAGAATTGAGGATTCATTTTTGCAACCCTTTGCAATAGTTCTGACAGGTTTATAGGATCAGTTCATCACCTAAGTGGTCCTTTGCTTAATACTGTTAAAACATTAGGGAATGACTTGGAAATGTTCAGGGTGTATTTTAGATACTACTGTAACATTCCTGTAAGGCGTTTACATTAATCTATTGGTGTTGTATTATTCTGATGATATGTTATTTTTATCTTCATGATAAATCTAATTAGCCAGTTTATATGTGATTTTTTTTAAAGAAAAAGATAGTCCTCAGTTCCACTTAATATCTAATGTTTAAGCTAAAACATAAAATCATAACCTTTATGTTAAAGTATACAGAACTCTCAGATATTTAGACTTATTTATTAGAGTGAAATTTAAAAACAGACCACTTGGTCAATTATTTTTTTGAAACTTTCAGTTAATACGTTAATTTTTAAACATGACTGGCAAGTCTCAGTGTTTAGAGGAAATCCTATTTGTTGCCATTAGCTGAGTTAGTTATTCAAGACACTTGGTAGAGGTAAATATTGTAGCACAAATTGTTTCAATGCAGTTACCTTTTAAAGTCCTTTCCAACTTAACATTTTATATTTCAGGATTCTCCTGACTTCAAAATGGGGGGTAAAGGCTACAGTTTTATAGACTTGAGCTTTAACAAGCAAATTATATAATATGTATTCCATTAAAAGCTACTTTCTTTCAATGATAAATTAGAAAAGTAGTTAGCTAAGTGAAGGTAAAATTTATTGTAATTATAATGCTCAATGGAATTTCACTGACCATTTCTTAAAAGTTAGAAGAATACTGTTCATATCTTAAAAATTTTGAAAGAATGGAGGAAATCAAGAAGCTGGACTTTCTTCCTGTCTATATCTCCACTCTTCCTCTTAAATAATTAATTGGATGGTCCCAGGGAGGAGGATAACTCCATGGGCTCTGTGTATTTCAAACAGTTATGAATATAAGATATTTTCAAATGTTGATTTTTTTTTTTTTTAGTGTTTTCCCGTGAAGGAGGATCTCATTAATTCAACTTAGAGAAATAAGGGTAACCTGAGAATGAGACATATTGGTAATAAATAGACCCAGAGTATATTATTCTTCCAATATGGGATTATTAAAAATGAATCTTGAAATTTTCTAATCTTTCTTTTCTTTTTCTGTTAAGTTGCTATAGCCCAAGGTGGAGCAATCCAGATTTCTAACCCAGGATCTGATGGTGTTCAGGGACTACAGGCATTAACAATGACAAATTCAGGAGCTCCTCCACCAGGTGCTACAATTGTACAGTATGCAGCACAGTCAGCTGATGGCACACAGCAGTTCTTTGTCCCAGGCAGCCAGGTTGTTGTTCAAGGTATATTATATTAATCTAATACATTTAGAATATCTATGGATTACTATATCCCACCACTTAGTGGTGATTTTATAGTTTTCTGATATATGCAGGAGGTAGATTGGGGTGGGGGAACACTTAGGCTTGAAGAAGAAATATTTTAGTTTATTCACTTGTTAAATTCTATGGTTTCCAATTTTTATCAGGTTTTATTGGCTCTAAAGAAAGATTAAATTCAGAGTAGCATGATGGAAATAGAGAGTTGGAAACACGAATGATTTTTTTTTTATTAAGTAAATATCCTTATTTTGAGGGTTATAAATATTGTACCTAATTTATTTTTATTACTTAATCTATGAAGATTTAAGTCTCTAACCCATGTTGTGCTGAATTTGGGTCTTTTCCCAGCTGTTAAACTCAGTCTAATTTGTAGACGTTTTATTTCAAAACATTTGCTGATTTTGTTCTTTCTTTAGACCATTCTTAGTATATTTGAATTCTGAAGTACTCATTCTTTGTCTTCTAGAAGCTGATAGTGAAATAAAGCAGTTGGGATAGAGCCCTGATCTTTTAGGGTTACCTAAGGTTTCAGTTAAATTTGAGTTGTGCATTATTTTAATTTTGTTCAGTTGTGCTTATAGTAACTACAGTGTGTTTAATACAACTTTCGGAATCCTACTTTTCTAGTTTAATTCTATTCCTCGTGCTCTGTTTACTTAGGACTTATGATATAGCACTAATTTTAAGGGGAGTAATATCAGTTATTTTAGTTTGAAAGTCTTATAAGTATGGGGGAAAACCCAGATAATTGATGAAACTCTTGTAAATTAGCTTTACTCCTAGGTATTTTGGAGGTTCTTATGGACTGTAATAAAGGTGAAGAACTGAAGTGGTGGCACTTATGGCGTATAAAAAATACTCATACTACTTACCCAATACTTTAATGTTTTCTTTTAAGTGTGTATTAAAGCCACTCATTATAAAAGCGCCTCTGCTTGTGATGGGATTACATCCTGATAAACCCATCAGGAGTTGAAAATATAGTGTCCAAATTGCATTTAATACACTTAAACTACAGAACATCAGAGCTTAGCTTAGCCTACCTTAATGTGGTCAGACCGCTTACATTAGCCTACAGCTGGTTAAAATCATGTCATACAATGAACACACTGTAGAATATCAGCTGTTTACCCTCGTGATGGCGTGGCCAACTGGGGAACTGCGGCTCCCTGTACCTGCCCAGCATCACAAGAGAGTATCATACCTCATACTGCTAGCCCTGGAAAATAACACATTTCGAAGTACATTTTCTATTGAATGCAGATAGCTTTCCTTACCATCATAAAGTTAAAAATTTTTAAGTTGAACCATCGCAAGTTGGGGAACTGTCTGTTATTTCTCCAATACTCATGAACTCTATATATCTAAATGTATGATCATAAATAATAATCTCTTCTAATTTTTAAATGTAGGAAATTCACCGCAAACTTTAACAATGAGAGTTTTTTAATTGTTTTATATTTTGCATCGATAATACATAAGTTTTGTGCTTTTGGAGTTTAAGAACTTTTTCTTCCATAAGTAACAAAGATATTTTCCTACATAAATTCTATTAGCTTCATGGTTTTGCTTTTCACATTTAGGCCCTTAATTCACCTGAGGTCCACCTCTGAATATAGTATTAGGCGGGAATCTATTTTCATTTTTGTCCATGTATGGAACCAGTTTTCTCCTACTGATGGTTTTTGTCCTTTCCCCATTAATTTATGGAGCAGTATTATGGAACAGGAGGTTCTCATGTATATTGGGATCTGTCTCAGAACTCTCTATTTTGTACTGTGAGTCTCTTTTTTCTGTATGCTAGTACTGTGCTGGTTTGTTATCCCACAGATCAAGTTGCTCTTTTTTTTTTAATGCTGATTTAGCTTTCATGAACCATTATTTTTTCATATGCATTTGGAATAAGTTTGACTTTCTAAATAATAGTAATATAATAAAACCAATGACGAGATTTCATTTAATTTATAGAATAGGGAGAACTGAAGTTTTTTTATTTTATAGATTAAAGGAGAACTGAAGTCTTTTTTTATTAAGATACAATTAACATATTATATTAGTTTCAGATGTACAATATAATGATTCAACATTGTCTAAGTCACAGTAAGTGATCACCACAATTGATCAAGTTAACATCCATCCCCAAGCAGTTACAATTTCTTTTTGTGTGTGTGATGAGTATTTTTAAGATCTACTCTCTTAGCAACCTTGAAATATACACCATGCTGTATGTCACACCCCAGGATTTATTTATTTTATACCTGGAAGTTTATGCCTTTTAACCATCTTCGCCCATTTCCCCCCCTCCCCCACTCTCAACCTCTGGCAACCCCCAATCTGTTTGTTGTATCTATGAGTTTAATTGGTTGTTGGTTTTTAAAATTCCACGTGTAAATGAGATCATGTGGTATTTGTCTTTCTCTGACTTATTTCACATGGCATAATGCTCTTAAATTAAGGTCCATCCAAGTGATCACTAATGGCAAAATTTCATCCTTATTATGGCTGAGCAATAGTCTATTACCACAGTTCCTTTATCCATTCATCCATTGATGGACACTTAGGCTTTCCATATCTGGCTATTTTAAGTAACAGCTACAATGAACATGTGGATGCAGATATATTTTTCAGTTAGTGTTTTCATTTTCTTTGGATAAATAACCAGAAGTGGAATTGCTGGGTCATATGGTAGTTCTATTTTTAACTTTTTGAGGAAACTTCATACTGTTTTCTGTAGTGGCTGCACTAATTTACAATCCCACTAACAGCACATAAGGATTAGGGAGGATTACCATCTTTATAATGTCAACATATTCCAAAGCATGGAATGTCTTATTTATTTAGAACTTATTTTAACTTCTGTTAACATTTTATGATATTCTTCACAGAGTCTTTTATATTCTTTGTTGGGTTCCTAAATGTTTCGTGGGTTTTGTTGCTATTTTGAATGCTACCTTTCATTACATTTCTAGCTCTTGCTGGTTTAGAGAAATATTGATTTTTAAAAAGTTCATCTTCTATCTATTAACCTTGCTAAACTCTAGTTACTTCTAATAATATGCTGATTCTTCGTGAATCCATCTGTGATACTATGTGAATGTTTATATGAAATACAAATAAGAAGTTTTGCTTCTTCCCTTCTCATCTTTATTCTTTTCTTTTTCTCCTTGGCCTTGCCTCCTCTTTTCCTTTCCTTTTATTCTTCTTTTTAAAAATAATGATGGCCAGGAGTTCTAGTTCTATATTAAACATAGCAGGTTGGTGGGCATTCTTGTCTTTCTACCTACCTTCCACCTATCATCCCATTGAAAGGTCACAGCAATTTCTTTTTGAGATCTCAGTTCTTATCTTGATTGATCCCTTTGCAGTATTTAACACTGTTGACTTCTGCTTGTTTCACTTCCCTGATACTGCATTCTTACCATTTTTCTTCTTTCTTTCTTACCTCTCTTTCAGTCTCCTTTGTTGGTGTAATCTTACTCTGCCCATCTCCTGAATGTTAGTGGTGTTTCTCAGGATTATATTCTTCTGACTTACTTGGGTACTGGGCCTTGATGAACTCCTTTCTTCCCATCACTTCAGTTCACTGTGACTATGCCCCAGACTCCAGCTGGCTACTACTTAGTGTCCATCACACCTCTCCAACACCTTAAATCCAAAACACCACATTCATTTCCCCCATTCCACGTCCTTTGTTTGCCCTATTTCAGTAATGGATATTATTGTCCATCCTGTTGCTTCAATCCAGAAACCTGGGTGCCATGCCTTATTCTCCTTCCCCTTCTCCATTGTCCTTCCTCCTAGCTAAATCACAGGTCTCTTCACTCTTCTCCACCCCTACTGTCATAATCCCAGTTTGGCTGCTATCCCCTGTGACCTGGATTTCCACAGCAGGCTCTGTCTGTGTGCCAGGTGGCTGGCCTGAAGCTGGTAGCTGTGGAGCAGCATCCTGATTTTCCTAATTATGTTGGGGCAACAGCTCCCTTCTTGGCCCAGTTTTTGAGAATTTTGTTCCGGCAAGTTCAGCTAGGTTCTCTTTTGTTCATCCCTCCCAATGATTCTAGGAGCTAATATTTTTTAAAAACAAAACTCCAGCATTTCCCTTTCTCCATTATATTTGCGATTCTACAGTTCAGAGTGGTACTTCTAAAATTCACAACTAATTATGTCAGCCTCCTGCTCATAACCCATCAATGAATGCTTATTACTTGTCTGACAAAGTCAAAATCCTTAATGCGGCCTAAATCTTTGCTTGATCTAGGCCTTGCTTCCTTTACCAGCCTCCGCTCTCAACTTCTCCCTCTTGTGCTGCATGTCTTTCATTTGCTGTGAAATGCCATGCCTCTCCAGGGCCTTCACACAGCCATTTGCTCTGACAGGAACACTTTCCCCAGTTATATGCATTGTTCAGGTTTCATCTTGGATAGCACTTCCCCAGCAAGCCACCTCTGACCTCCACATCTGGCTGAGATCACCTCCTGTGGGTTCCCGCATACCCTCTCAGGGTACAGATCACTGTATCGTGATGCTCGGTGTCCTGCCTAGAAGGTAACTCCTGTTTGGACAGGGATCCTTAGTCCCTAGCACAGTCCCTGGCATGTAATAAATATTCGCTAACCATTTACTGAATGAAAGCGAAATAATCTTCCTCTATGAAATGTTGTTAGTTCTATGTGCTGATTAACTGAGTTTATTAAGACTTTACTGATGAATAGCAGTAGTCATACAACCAACCTCCCTTTTTCCTTTACCCCTTCTTTACACTAATATTTATTGAGCATCTAAATGCCAATTTAAAAAAATTGATGAAAATAAAACAATTTGAACTTTCTGAACTTTGTAAGAAAACTGACTAGTACTCTCAGATCCAAACTCTTAGATGTGGCTAGGATTTAAAAAAAAAAAAAAAAAAAAAAAAAAAAGTCCTTCAAGGAGCCTCTGATGGAGGTATGATCCCTAGACTTTTCTTAGGATGTCTTCAGTTTAGCTACAGTTCATGTGCTCTGGAGAATCACTAAAACACTGAAGACCCAGATGTTTCACCTCCTGAGCATCTGAGTGTAAAGTCCCTGCTTTTACCAAAAGGTGCTTCTTGGAGTAAGGCCAAAATGTGGTGGGATATCCTCTCATTAACCTAAAGTCAGCTTGAATTCTAATCTTACAAGGGACTGGGCTTTGCATAACCTACTGATAAAAGTAAAAGGTCTCAGTGACATGTCACTTACTTTTGTGCTATAGAGATGCAAATCCTTTTTTCCCCCAGGCTGTGGTCTGCTATGCCACTGAACATTGCCAATTTTTGTCTAACCTTGCAATTGTTACATTTTCTACAGTGATCCAGCTCTTCATGTGCTGAACCTTCATTAGGTGATCCAAATAAAACTGGACATATTTGCTTCAATTTACAAATAGTAATTGTTATTTATTTAAGAAGTTTTTAAAATCACAATTCTTTTCAAGGGATTTTGATTTAGTAAAATAATAGGTTGAGCCACATGAAATTGATGTTTTTGTGGGCCAAAAAAGGTCAAATATCAGCAAGTTTATATGGTTCAATCTAATATGTATGGAAAAGTGTTATATAAAACTTGCTACATTTGGCACAGTGAATTAAAAATTTTCAGTATCTACTCCCTTCAAGTGAAATTAGCATATCCTTAGGAAGAGCTGGATCTTATGGTATAGCAAATAGAAATGTGCTAAGTGAACAAAAGTGGCTGGGTATTTTTTGGTGAATTTAAAAGTGACTGTGAAAAACATTTCTGTGTATTTCACAGCATCTCTCTGGGCTGGTTGTCACTTGTTTATTTTTTAAATCGCCAGTATTTTTTTCTCCGAGTTACGGAAAATCTATAGGGCTCATGACCCCTTTGTTTACCTAGAAACCTCGAACAGAACAATAATAAAGAAGTAGCCCCATAAGAAACAAGTAACTTAATGCTAATGAGACTTTGGGTTTTTTTGCCAGAGCCCATCTCAACAGGTTTTTATGTAAAAATGAAAAACAAGAGCATTTGATAGTTTATTACAGGAAAAGTTTTTATAGGGCTTTGGTTTCAGTGAGCTGGTCTGTGACAAAGCAAATTGATGGCAGTGATAGGCTAGTGATGTCATTGTGATGTCAATACTGCCACTTATCATAACTGCACTTGCTTGCTAGTTGGAACACTTTATGTTGACTTGTGATAGAACAAACAAGGTAGTTCTGCATGCAGAAGCCCATCATGGCAGTAACCGGAGATGAAACAGGTAAGAACTTGAGAGAGGGATTTAAATTCTGCAAAATATTTTTGAAATTTAGAAAAATTATTTTACACACCGCTGACTATTTTTAAAAGTATTAATTTTCTAGTAGCTGAGGAGTAATAAGTATTATCTATATAGTCAGCATGCTTTGTTAAGGCATCTAAGTGTAATTGCTTCTTTGTTCAGTATTGCTTACTTGATCAGGGCAGTAATTCTCTCTCCCCCTCTCTCCCTCCCTCGCTCTCTCCCTCTCCCCGCCTTCCTCCCTCTCTCTCCCCTCCTCCTCTCTTTTCCTCCCCCTTCCTAAAATAAGCTGTTACTTCATCTGCAACCTGTTGCATATCTAGTTCAGCTACAAGTTAAACATACATACTGTTCAAGTTGTAAAAAATTAAGCTTCCGATTTTATTGCTGTGTACAAATGTAGCTCCAAAGCAGACCAGTGTGTTGGGATGTTTGTGCGCCTACTTGTTTCTTTGCTCGGTGTCTAAAATGGTCTGTTCCTCTAATGGAGTTCAAAGTGCTGACGTCATTGCATTTCCTGGAATCGTGGTTCGGTGGGGAAGTGGAAAAGTTAAACTCCAAGCGGGCTGCATATTGACGTCAGCCCCAGTCAGGCTGTGATTGAGTCAGATCCTTTCTACTCTGTCAAGTGCTGCTGACAGCTTGAAGTTGTTAACTAGCTCCCCGCTTGCCTCTGTCTCCAAGATCGCTCTTGGACTGAGTAGCCTGACTTGTAAGCCTCACTTTAACATTTCTCGGCAGGTAAGTATCTGCTTTAGGGAACCGGTACCGCGTGTGTGGGCAGATCCCCGGAGTCTGCGTGGTTGGGCTGTGCCCCTCCTAGGCCCGCACGTTCTGGGAGAGGTGGGCTCAGGGTCCAGTGTGCCCTCACCCTGATCATTCTGCATGATCTGCGACTCACAGCGCCCTCTCGTGCGCAGTTAGGGAAGCGCTTGTCTGAAAATCGCCCCCAAGCAGCTTTATTTAAACCTGTACTCGTAATTATTTCCGTGGTTTGGTTTTCTTAGTTACAAGTAATAGTTTTGACTTAGTCGCTAATGGCCCTTATGTGTTTGCAACTGTGTTTATTGACTGGCGTCTGATTTCTAACCCAGTACCGATTTGCAATTGAATTCATGAAGAATTGATGATTGTAAACAACTTGCCCACAATCTACCTCGTCAGAGCATAGGTCTCAGTCCTCTTCCTAGGTGGGAACATTGCATTGCCTTCAGCACTTGTATTAAATTGTTTTTAAAATTATCTTGAGGCGCTACTGGTTTTCTCAAAGTTTTTGTGAAGTTTTAGAGATGCTAGAGCTTGCAGAAGTTCTCAAATGACAAATTAATAAGAGATAGATGGACTTAAATAATCCCAAATACTGCATGTCAAATGATTGTTAGAACCAAACTGCATTTTGTTCCTATATTTATTTTCTTAAAATGATTAGTTGGTTTATATCTTTTTTTACTAAGCCTTGAATTTCAAATCACCATTTGATTTGTCTAAGCATGAGTGAGAATCATAACAAAAAATAAAATGAAAATACACAGAATACATTTAAAAGTGAACGCTGAAGGTAAACTTTTTCATAAATTTTAACCATTGCTTGTAAATAAATGAATATTTTTATACACTTATGTTTACAGAATAAAATATCATACTTGAAATTTTTTTTCCATTTTAACCATAATGCTTATACATGATTCTACTCTTTCCAATTTAAAATTTCTAAATGCTGAAGTTTAAAAATGTCAAACTTATATAAGATCTCATTGTGCTTTTGGAAATCATTGTTTTTGGAAATCTAGTCAGTTATCACAAAATCAATTCTACTTAAAAACGGAAAAGACACTTTATTTTCTTTCTTTTTTTTTTGAGGTGGGTTGATATAGATCATTGGTTCACATAATTTTGACCATGACCCACATTTAAATCACGATGCAGTAGGCCTGTGTCTTTGTATACCTGACCTTTATATAAAACTAATTTCAAAAATAATGCTTATCCTTAGTATACATAATGTATTTCGTACTTTTCTTTTTCTATTTTAGAAATGCTATCATTTCCTCATGGATTTGATTTTATGACCCTCCAATGGTCTACAAATTACATTTTGAAAAACTGGTCTAGACTAAAATCAGGCTGCTAACAATGATGACCGCCCTGGAAAAGGTTTCAGGAGCATTTATCTATAGGGTCCTGGAATTGTGTATGAAAAGTGAATATTTATAGTTTATAGAATTATATTATTGATTCTGTTGGAAATAGATTAAATTTTTATTATAAATCAGTTTTGGTTTTATTTATAAACTGTTAGGAGCCTAACTATCTTTTAGTCTCTGAGTCTAAACTCTAATAAGTTGTATTCAGCCTGGATATCTGAATTGTTAAAAACATTCCAACTTATTCAGAATTGTAAAATAGTATCTTAGTTAATATTTGATGTACGATAACAAGACATTTAATTAACCTTTATGAAAGGAGACTACTTGAAAGGTTTTTGTTTGGAAATTTTCACATAAAAGAATAGTTTGGATCAAATTGGTAGAAAACATGTTAGAGTCATATTGGATATGAAAACATAGGAGTCACTTATCTACCTTAAGTGTCAATAAAACTCCAAGTCTGTATGAAATTGCTGTTATGCTATTTTCCCACTATTAAAAAAATTAATGAAAATAATTTGAGGTAATTGTTTCACTTTGCCCAGTTTTATTTGCCTATATGAATATATTGCATAATAAAATACTTTGCATTTATGTGAACTAAAATTTAAAAAATCACTTAATGTTACAAAAAAAATATAAATGTTATAAGTGCTGTCAAAGAAACTATCAGATTTTGAGAGACCCATAGGATACAGGCCTCACTAAGGAAACCATAGCTAAATATCCACAAGGAAAAGCACTATCTGTGCACTCTCCCTGATGCACGCAAGGCAGATATTATTACAGTCACTTTGCATATTAATGAACATGGGACCAGAGTGGGTGAAGACTCCTTCAAGTTTACAAAGCTAGCAAGTGGTGAACCAGTTTGGCTCTCCAGACCCTTATCTGGTTCATACCTATTACATTGCTCCTCAAAATTCACCTGACACTGATAAGCTAACACTAATGTTAGATGAGTTACAGGAGCATGCTACACATTGCTATTAAACATACAAAATGAAGTTAGCATCACTTTAAGTAGTCAAAGTGGATTTCTTTCCCTAAAGTATTTATTATTACTATCATAGGGCAATAGAGCATTTGGTTGTATTATATAGAACTTTAAATTTCAATATTCATAATTTCTCATTTTTAGAGACTTTTTACACTAAGATTTTCACTTAATAAACAACTCAGGAAGGTCCTTTATGTGTAACTTAAAATAAAAACTATTTAGTGACTTAATTCTATGCTATCTATGTGTTATATGGTAGTTGGTAACAAATTTGAAATGTTCAGCAGTGCATAAATAGTCATGTTTATGGAGGGCTTAATTGTCTCGGAAAAAGTGGAGCAATGGAGGAAGGAAAGGTTTTGAGAGTGTGAGACACCAGGCAAGGACAAGCCTAATTGGGCGTGAGGAGCACTGGTGTGGAGGTCGGGAGGGAGAGGACCAAAACAGAAAAGTGAGCATGTCATCAGCTTCCTGGAGCACCCTGCTTTTAAGTATGACTTCTAAGTTACTTGTATAGCTTATCACTTAGATGTAGTTGGGATAAGCGACACGTAGTGAAATGACGTTAAGGTAGGCGCGCCATACATAAAAATGTTCTATTAACAAATCTACTGCAGAGCTCTCAGTAACTAAATGAACAAACAAATAAAACCACCATCTGGGCATGGCAATAAACTTTCACTTTGGAAGCTATCAAGATATCATTTGGCCAGGTTTCTTATTTTCTTTCTTTGTTAGGAAGAAACAAACACCTTGACTTGTGGGGTTTTTCGATTTTCTTATTACCTGTCTGATGAGATTGTATCATTTATTTGGTTATTTGTGATTCTCTCTACCTTTGCAGTTCTATTTTAAATGATTATATACATTGAAAAGGATATTTTATAATATTATCTTTTAATAATTTATTCTCTAAAGGGATTCAATAAAATATAGCATAAATTATAAAAGTTTTTTAATAGGCATATTTTCAAACAAAATAAGGAGTAAGAGCCATACATTTCAATCATACTATTATTCAGGTTTGTAAGGAGGGAAACTCCATTGGAAAATATATTTATGGATGTTACATGCCTTTTAACTAATACAGTATAAGCATAATTTGGAACATTGTCTTTCAGAACTTAAGGAAGGGAAGAGGAAGGGAACTAACATTTGCTGAATGCCTACCATGTGCCAGGCACTGTGCTAGACACTTTGACATATGTTACAGGGTTTATTGTGAGTATTAAATGAGATAATGTATCCCCATTTTACAGATGAGGAAACTGAACTTGCCCCAAGTCACATGGCTGGTAAGTGGCAGAGCTGAACTAGAACCCAGACTCCAAATCCCATGCTTTTTCTGCTGTACCGTGTTTAAAGCTTGCAAAGAGAGGTATGAAGTTAATGACCAGAATTAAGAGTTCTAGGAATTTTATCTTCCCATGAAATATTTGATGCCAAACCTAAAACATTTTTTCATGTCAGGAATTAGATGGTTGAAAACAGCACCATAACTAGAATTCCTCTGCTTCTAAAATGCGTTAGAAGGCTAGTATCTAAGGGAAGATTTTGGAAATAATGCCTTTTCTCAAGAAGGACCAGTTTGAATAAATACATATCTTTTAGGGCTTTCCATGTCTTAGTATTAAAGACTTAGCTATAATAATAGATAATAATCTTATAATAAGACTGCTTATTTGAAAAATTACAAATGACAGTGGGCTTGTGCAAAACCCTGAGAAGTTCAAAATTTGCTTCATAATATACAAATAAACTTATCCAGTACCCATTATATGCCAAGTTCTGTGCAAGATTCTCAGGGATGCCAAGGTTAAAAAAGATACCCTGACTTGTCTAAAGATTTTTCTGCCTTAGCATAAAATTAAATAATGTATCTTTTTTTACAAATACCTTCCTTTAATCATGAGTTTAAACCCCCACTGATGACTCATTTATTTTCAGAAATAATTTATACAGTGAAATGCTAGAATGAAAAATTGGGCACTTTTAATGGTTAGATGGAACAGGAACTGGCCTCTGTAAGAGTACAGAGATAAGAACATGCCATCAGAAATTGTAGGATGTTTCTTTGAACTGTGATCCTAGGTATCTAATCTGTTTTGAATTACCACTGAGTTCATAATATCGGAAACTGAGGCTAACTCTTATATATGAACTTTTTTATAATGTTTCAAAAATAAAACTTTTTGACCTTTGGATTTCTTTAAAACACAAGCTTCTCTTTGCCCATATCTTTTTAATGTATTTACTAATAAGATCATATTTGGATATGTAGAATTTATCTATTGATATTTATTCAGTGACCATTAAAACTGTACCATCGTATAGAGTCTTGGGGCTATAACAGAAATTTATACTAATTCCTGCTAATTTATACTGATTCATTTTTCTGGCTTGAACTAATGAGCTATAATTCAGTTTTACTGGAGATAAAACTCTGTTAGCTAACATTCAAGAACTAATACATCCAAATATAGCATCCCTTCTAACTTACCATTTTAAAGTGGTATTTTCTCTGAGCTGTTGCTCAAAATATTTTAAGAATGCTTCTTTTGGAATCTATTATTCTTCATGGTGCCAACTTTGGTCCTTTGAAAGTAGCTTCAGCTTTTGGAAACAGGCAAAGTCTTAGAATCATTTCTGATTCTAAGACCAATTGAAATATCTTTTTCATCTGTGAAATATTCTAGCCTTCCTTTTTTTTTTTAAATGAATACTCTTAAACTAACTTGTATATCATATAAACATCCTGCTCTAACTTTAAGTACAGAAAAAAAGCAGATGAATACAAAACTAGAGAGAGAGCATAATAAACCCTTCTGTACCTTTCTATTAATTTTATTGCACTTATTTGTAAGCAGATTTTGGCAAGAACAACTCTAGACCAAGGTCTGCATCCCTGCTGCCTGCAAATGTCAACGTGATGACACGGAAACAACTCCTTCGTCACTGACTATTGTTCCAATTTTAGAAAGCCCATGTAGATTCCAGCTGTTCCATTGTTTCAACCTTTATTGTTTTATAAACCCATAACCTTCTTCCCTGGACGTGGGTAAAGAGAAAAGAGGAGAGAGCTGTTATTCTTTGCTCCATTCTATCTCCTCTGATGATGTGATTAAAATATATTTTTTAAATTTTTTGTAAGTTAACAGTTTATCACTGACTTTAAAATTCTTTCTAAATATTTCAAAGCTATAAAATTTTCTGTGACATATAATGAGACATCTGTGTATTCAGTTTTTTAAATAGTCACAAATTTAGGATTTTCCCCAAGTTTATTAATAGAGATTTTGTTAGTGATCATTATATTTACCACAGTTACTACTTGTCACCATTGTTTCTTAAATTATAGAGGGAAGAAGCAGTACAACCTTATAAATGATATTTATGTTAATCTTATGGAGACCTTTAGGCGATCTTCCCCAAAGCCATATTTTTAGTGTTTTATTTTCTCACCTCATCCTTGAGCCTAGGGGGATGGAGGGGAACCTGGCATTTACCCCAGAAGAAGCACATAGATCAGTTTTTTTGATTAACCCTTTAAATTGCTTAGCTATTTTCAGTGATAATATTCCATTTACATGAAAAAAGTCTTTGTCTCCCTTTTCAGTAAAATTTCAGTTCTTACTCAATGGGCATAATACATTTTAATAAAATGTAGAAGTGATGTGTTTCATATTTTGATTGGCATTTGGTTTAGACCAATTTTAATAATTTTTAAAACTATTGCATTTAGTTTTAAGAGAGCATGTGTTTGGTAATATCTCATCAAAATGACAGATTAACTTTGGACCATATGTTCTCAAATTTGAAATGGTGGTGGTAGAAATGTGTTTGATCACTTAATCTATCTGTCTTTCCTAGGAAACTGTTTATTGCAGTAACTTGTATATTGTATATTGTAGATATACACATTTTGAATATAAAATAGGATACTCTGAGGGACTTTTAAGTATTACATCCAAATACTAAATAAATATTGTCTGTCATATGATTATAATTAGGAAGTGTTTTTTTAAAAATGAATCTTTAGAAATGTATAATTATCCTAAGAAACCTAAAACAGACAAAAATTACCATTCCCCAGAGAAACCAGTGTTAAGTAGAGCTTTGCTGTTTTGTTTCTTTTTTTTGTTTTTAAATGAAAGTATAATGATCTACTATTTTCCTTCTAGTACCTCAGTCATCTTCTGGTAATAGGACTTGCACCTAAAGACATGCAGTGACTGTTGGAGGCATGATATAGGGTATAGGAAAATCCCTTTCTTAAAATTTTTGCAGTGGTGTGCCAGAGCCAGCTCCTACTGCTTTGCTAGAGCCGATTGTTAAAGTTTAAGATTTTTGTGAGCTGGTTGTTTAAAAAAGCTATTAATTTAAACATCTATACACACTTAACAAATAAGTTACATTAAAAACGATATTAATAAATATCAAACTCATCATTTCTAATTTTTTATCTATGCTCTTGAGGTTATTTACATCAACTTTAACTGTATATTGTGCTACTTGCTCTGTATGTCCTCTCAAATCCACATTCAGTGAGATCACATTGGTAGCTTGGAATTGCCATGGTGAAAACATTTATATCATGGGAATCAACAGAAGCTACAGATCAGGGCTTTTTTCCCCAGAGAGCTGGTCGTTAAACATTGTATAAGCACACCACTGACTTCAGACTCAACGAACTCTCAGTTGAAAAGTCTTTCTACTTTAACTTTGATAAAAACCTATCTAAAACGCATTAGGACACTTTTCTACCTTAAAGTGTAGAGCGTGCTAAATATCAGTTTTCCAAGTGCTGAAGATCTTTGATATCTAAGATTTTCATAATCCTCAGAATAATCATCTTAAACATTAGCATGATCACCTTTTATGCCATGTAAAAAGAAGTATGTTATTTCCAGGTCAGTTTTCTATAAAAATATCAGGTTGTAAATTGTTTGTGTAAGCATTTAATATTTTGTTTCATTGCAGCTGCCACTGGTGACATGCCAACTTATCAGATCCGAGCTCCTACTACTGCTTTGCCACAGGGAGTAGTGATGGCTGCCTCACCAGGGAGTTTGCACAGCCCCCAGCAACTCGCAGAAGAAGCCACACGTAAACGAGAGCTGAGGCTAATGAAAAACAGGTAAGATGGTTCACTAGAAATCAGCAATCACTTATAGGACACATAATTTGTTACTGGGGGGTTTTTAAAAAGTTACTTTTTCTGAGCTATTTCTCCCGAGTTCAGTTTCATGTGACATTTTATGTGGGCATATGTTCTGCATGTGATGATAATTAGATTCTCTGCTAGTCAGAGTTCCTAACCATGAAACTATTTAACTATTTCATCATCAGGAGGTACATTCTATGTTTTATTTTCATAAGGGTAATGTCTAAAAGATAAATTAATGTTTTAATGATGATGGAAGGACCTAATTACAAATAGAGACATTTTTTACTTGGTATTTACTTTGTAAAGTTAGGTGATAAGTATAATTCTCTAGCTTCTTTATGAGCAAAATAAATATAAGTGTGTTTAAAATTTTCTGAGTTTTTTCCATGTAGTTCCCTTTTATCTATTTTGTAACTTCGTTTTTTTCTTTATTATACTGGTTTACCAAGTCATGCTGGATTCGCATTTTGCATCATCAGCATTTTGCTCAGAAATTCTGAAGGAGCTGAATGTGTGGGGCTCACATAGTATCATAGCTGTTTTATGGAGGTCTTGTTATCAAAGATACCTAACTTTGATCTTTTGGAGAAATATGGATACTTTAACACTGCACTTTCAGAGATCTTAGGACCTCTGAATATAATTGCCCTCTGGTCATAGAATGTATATTATGAAGTTCGGTTTAGAAACATAAAGTATGATGATCATGCAAACTGTAAAATTATTCATCAATGTCTTATTTTCACAAAGAAAATAAAAAGAAAGGACTAGGAAGGTGGCCTTCTTATTTCCCTTTTGTCATTTTATATCTTTCGTTTTAAATTAAAACATTTTGTCAGAACTACCAAAATGAAATAAATATTAGGCAGTGGGTTCCAAATAAACATGCCCCACAGCTGCCTACACATACATATGAGATCTGCCTAAGGAAGGAAAAAAGTCATAAATTTGGGTTTTTAAAAAATTATTAGTTAATAATAGCTATTGGATAGCATTTTTGTGTAGGCTCTGAATAACCAAGGGGAATGGAGACTTACCCTTTTAGGTGGTATTTTGATCTTCTGTTACTGGTCAAGAGGTACGTGCAGCCAGAGCAAAGGCTCAGCCGTGTCATCAAGGATCCAGGCTCCCTGCTCTGCCATCTTCAGTGCGTGACGTTTGCTCCTGTGATCACAACATGACTGCCACACCTCCTGGCATTTCAACAGTCGAGAAGAAGGGAGAAGGGCTGGAGCCAAAAAATAGAGGCTGGTTGAGTCTAACCCTTGTGAAACTTTTCCTGGAATATCCTGAGAGCAGCTTTTATCCACGTTTCATTGACTAGAAATAGCTAATAGAATCCCTAGCTGCAAGGGATTCTGAGAAAGGGTCTATTTTACCTTCCCAAATTCAATTTCAGAGCAAGACAAGAGAAAAGCTATTCTCTGGCTATTTAGGTTGTTTAATATCGATTGAGTAAATACCATATGCAAGTTTTAAGTGCTTTATTTCTACTGCTTTCTTAACTGTCACGTAACTTTCACATGGGAAGAGGTCTCGTAACTATCCTTCCTTTACAGATGAGGAACTGAGGTTCAGAGAGTTTACATAACAAGTTGGTTAATATCACATAACACAGCTGGACAGAACCTGGATATGCAATCAGGCAATCTTTATTCCAGAGTCTGTTCACTGCACTAACAGCCAGTCACCCAAAAAGACCTCAGTGTAAGTTTCAGATTTAACTTCATAGAAAGGATTTAGGTTTTACTTATTAACATGAAAGAACTTTTATACATTTTCTCTTGATTCTTTGGCTGGCATTTATAATAGATATTTAATTATATTTCTACCAATCCAGCAACAGTTTTTATTTTTTACAGCCTTGTCAGCTTTTTTTTCTTTGCCATGTACTTTCTTTTCATGCTGAGGATATATCCAGACAAAGGAAAGGCCTGAAAACTGAGCTATTAATAGAAGAAACAGGTGTTTTCCATAGCTGAGAAGTACTTAGGAATGTGCCATCCAATAGTGTGTGATCATTTAAAGCTTTGTGCTTGGAACATTCATGCCGGGAACATTCATACCAGTAACACATGCACACACAAATGTGAAATATGAAGTGTGAATATTTATATATAAATAGTACACCTTGGTAAATAAAACTTTAAAAATTAAACATCTCATAACATTGTTATTAAAAATTAAAATTTTAATGGTAACTTGTTTTGTAAAATGACTGTCTTCTTTTTGGATCTAGAATTTAATATAATGATTTACTCATGAAAACTCTGGTGTTCACAAATGTATATTAGTTCCTTTGTGGAAGAGAGTTGAATTGTGTTCCCAAACTTTTTAAGTAGGCAAATTTATAAGTGTGCTCGGATTTATTCTTAACTTGTCCCTGCTCATCATTTAGATTAAATTAATCTGTATTTATCAGATTCAGTTCACTTGTACATTTGTTACTTTTTTGTTAACCAGTTTTGAGAAGTCTGAGAACTTTACGAGTTCACAGGGTGAGTGCATTGTTCTTGGCTAGGAAGTAGGGGTTAATCTTTTCCTGCAGTTCATTTTCTACTGACTCTTGCTTCCCACAGAGAAAACACAGATAACCAGTTGTTGGTAAGAGTCAATTATCCTAAAAATAAAACAGAAATGACCAAATCTGTTGTACATATCACTCCTAGTTCAGAATTGCAGCAATGCTAATTGGCATTACAGTAAATGGTGTTTAGACATGCAACAAAACTTTTGTTAAAATGTATTTTAATCATCTTTCAATGTAGGCTTTTTGATGTATGTATCGTACACCCAAAGGCAGTTATTCCGAACTGCATACTCCAAAATACAGCTGTTATCGAGGGGACATTCTATAGAGGAATTAAGTGATGTAGTTGCCACGCCCTTCCACATTGAAAAAAATAGAGAAAGTGTTGACTGTGTTCATTGATTTTTTTTTTTTTGGTGGGGTTAAGCATGAGAATGACCATAACTCGTGTATGTATTTGTGTTTGTTGCTTTGGCTGCTTGTCTAGTCTTAACTTTGGTCGTGGCTACAGTGCTTTACAATTCAGTATATTGGATAGTAAATGCATTTGATGAGAAAACAGTCTTGAAGTACACTTTTGAGTTATTCTGTAGCTTCCTTTTCATAATTTTAATTGTGGTGTTCTCACGTTCCTGGATTAAAATGGTCTGAAATGTTGAGTATTGTATTATATGTACCCTCCCTTCTTTCCTTCTTTAATTTTCATGAGCAGAGTCCATTTCATTTTGGTTTATGAAAATATGTGTGATTTATGATTTATTGCTTTTATCCATGTTGTTTTAGCCAATAAACTGTTTCTTGCAGTCATGATTGATCTTATTTATTTTGCTGAGATTTAGTCTTAAGAATTAAAACCTCTAATATTGACATTTAAGGTCTCTGAGAATTTTCCTAATCACTTTTGCTCAAATAAAGTCAGCTCATTGTGATGGAATATGTAGCTTACAGTGGACAAACATAACCAAGAGAATTGAAAGGATCTGTAAATGTTTTTGTAGAAATTCCACATGGGATGTGGTCCTGTTGCTTTAGGTTACTGAAAACCATTCTGGTAACTGTTATCATGGAATGTGTGCCCTAAGAACACGCCATTTACGATGAATGCTGTTTGTGCAAAGTGACTGCTCTTGGGTTATTCGTGTTTTCTTAGAGTCACCTTCTAAAAAGGCATGTGCTTGGGTGCATTTGTTGTGTGGCTTTGTACAGACCTTACCTAGGCTTGATTGGCTGTTGAGTTTGGGGGCCCGAAGTTCACCAAGCCCCTCTGGATTGTGCTGGGAGGTTGTTCCTGAGTCATTTGCCTTGTGTTGGTTCCAGGGAAGCTGCCCGGGAGTGTCGCAGGAAGAAGAAAGAATATGTCAAATGTCTTGAAAATCGTGTGGCTGTGCTTGAAAACCAAAACAAGACTCTCATTGAGGAACTCAAGGCCCTCAAAGATCTTTATTGCCATAAAGCAGAGTAACTGTCTTTGACATGGACCTTGTTTACTGTGAACTCTAATCAAGGCAGGAGATGCAGCAATCCTACTAACTGCCATGTGGACTATGGAAGGGACATTCGTGACCCTTAAGAATCCAGTTTGGCTTAGTGTTTGAAATTGAATTGGGAATGTTGTTCCAAGATTTGGAATGCAACCATGATCACATATACCAAGCTTACTAAAGTCTGTTTGCAATAGCATACAAAATTGTTTTGTTTGCCCTTTTGCTTCTACTTTTTTCAGGGAAGCCGCTAAAGAATGTCGACGTCGAAAGAAAGAATATGTAAAATGTCTGGAGAGTCGAGTTGCAGTGCTGGAAGTTCAGAACAAGAAGCTTATAGAGGAACTTGAAACCTTGAAAGACATTTGCTCTCCTAAAACAGATTAGTAGAAATATTTAACTATGAACTGATTACAACATGTACAGTTGCTTTTGAAGGCAATACAATATATAGCCGGCAAGAATTATGGCTTTTTTCCTTTGTATTATTCATCATATTTTCTAATCTCTAACATTCCTAAAATGCTTTACTGTACGTAGTTCACTCTTAGCTATAACTTCAATTTTTTAAAAGAGACAAACTGTAAAAAAAAATGTATGTAACAAATTTTTAAAATGCAATATTTGTAAGACTTGTTCCAATGCCACATATTTGCAATTCCCAATCTCATTGTCCTGAATAGTGTCCTATGCAATAAAAATTTTTTGCAGGTCTTTTAAAAATCATTTTAGGAAAAGGATGATCAAAGATAATACATCCAGCAGGTAAAACAATAAAAGTAAACCACAAAAAATACCTCCAGGAAAGAAGTGAAAGAATCTATGACATGCCTATTGAAATAATAGCCTTTAAATTGAATTTCATGACATTTGCAGATTTTTATATTAGTTGCTTTGTAAAGAAAATATTGTATTGCTGTTCTTGAATACCATAGTTGGAGAGCATTTTTAATAGAACCGTGTTGGGTTACACATGTAGTGTTTGGTGGTTATTTAACTATCTAAACATTTCCTGCAGCTTTTACTCTATTGTGTATATAAAAGGTCTTGCAGAAGCTCTTAGTGTCTGTTTTGATATTACTAGTGAAAGTTAAACAAATTGTTAATATCTGAAATGAGTTAAAAGTTAGAGTTAGAACTGTATTTGCATACCTTCAGGGTTCAAGAGCAAATTTCCACCACTGGGTGGTGATCTCAGCAGATGCTCCTTTGCTGTCTCATCAGAAGGATGGCCCCAGAATTTTTTGTAAGAGAAAATGCAGCTTTACAGCTTGTGTGATGGAGTAGGCCTTTCTTCCTGTGATCTGGAAAATCTCCTGCTAATGGCCCTCTGTTTTGAGTTTTAGCTAACTATCATTAAGAGTTTTAAAGTAAAACAAAACAACCCAATTATTTATTTTCCATCTCAAACAAGCTCAGTCTACATTAGATCAACATTTTATGTCAGCACATTCAGGTGAGTTCATTATATTGAGACGCAGTATCCACATTTCATTCTGTTTATAATATATAGCTTCAAGATGTAAGCCCAAAGCCATAACCATAGGATGTTATGTCATCTCTCATCCTCTCATGAGACCTCCGTTCAAGGTCTACTATGTACTAAACTCTGCTGTATTTTCTACTGTAGCTCCTGACTTGTTAAGGAATGCCCCCATCCCACTTCTAAGTTTTCAGTAGTCAGAAGAGAGGTACAGAAACAGGTCACTTGATATGGCATCTAAACTGGTGTTGCCTCCATATCGTCAATAATTCTGTCACTTTCTATAACTCCCAGAGGCAGGGCATGCATTTTGGGCTTTCCTTAGAAATATTTATTCTTTCTTCAGAGTCTGAGCTCTGAAATTTCTTTTATCTCAATTTTTGTTGTCTTCTGCAGACAAAGCAAGATGAAGGGAGAAAAAAAAGAGGAAAAGAAAGCTCCAATTTCAGGTGAAGGAAAATTCTGCTTTGTACTCATCATTTATTCAGTTAGTCACTAAATCCAATGTGTGCTCAGTGGTAGACACTGAGGAGACACAAGAACAGCAGGCAAAATGTAAAAAGTTAGAGGCCGTAAATGCTATATGTTAGAATTAGAAAAAGATGTAGGCAGGGATTCTATAAGAAACTATCCCTGTAGGAGTCAGATTTTGAACTGAACCTTGAAGGAATTGCTAGTGCCAGGAGAAGGGTCCTCCAGACAGAGAATCCAGAGTGTTGCACTCTATTCCAAGGAGTTCGAATTTAGGAGCTGGAAGAGGTAAAATTAGTACTCACACAAGAATTATTTAAAAAGTGTGTGCATGTGTGCACGTGTACACTACAGTCTATAAATAGGTGGTTATTTAGAGGGAAGAGGATTGCGATTGGATTACCTTGGGGCCAAAAATAGCAGATGTCCCCTCCCTCTCCCAGTGCTTTAAAATATATGATAATTTTTTTTTTACCTCACAAAAATAAGTCCAGAGGTAGGAATCCAAGGGTTAATTTAGTGACTTTGATGGCATCACAACCAGATTCTTCCTTCCTTTCCTGTTCACTTGTTTAGGCTGGTCCCCCTGATCCTATATTGCTGCTAAAGTTTGCAGGCACTAGAGGGGACAGGCAGTAAATCTTTCTTTTGTCCTGTTTTAAGAACAAGGACAATTTGCACAGAGGACCTTTAGCAGCAGATCCCCTCTGAGTCTCGCTAGCTAAATTTTCATCATAACCAGTCACCAGCAAGGAGAATGGAATTAAAAGCGCTGGATTACTAGTGAAGATTCAACCCCTGGGGCTGGGGGGTTCCAGGTTTCCAGGTGAAGCATATGGCCATCAAATATTGAATAAAACGAGTTCTGGAAGAATGGTATGTAGGCAGCTGACAGGTGGCTGCCATCCAGATGATGCGTGAGCACTTCATCAGTTGGGAAGTTAGGAACAGCTTGTGAGAGTTGGGGCTTCAAACTAAGCTCTCAAAAGGTGCACAGGAACTCAGTTCTTCCTCATCTAATTTGTCCCTGAAACCAAAAGCTTTTGGTACTAAAATAGCATAATTTTAAGGCTCTCCCTTCAGCCTCCAACAGATATTGCCTACAAACGGCCTGCTGAAATCCAGACAGCACAAGCTGAAGCTGCACACATGCTGTACATCTTGCACAACAGTGCTGCACAAAATCCAGAGCTGTGACTGTAATCTGCAGGTTTTTAAACCTAAAAAGTTTCACAATCTGGACTTTTGATATAGAAATTACTGATCTGGATCATGAGAAATGACACTACCTTGTCAGATCAAACTAGATAGTTCATGATAAATTGTTTGAAGTGGGAAAGTAAAGGGAATGAACTCCTGCTGTGTATTTAAAGGAATGTGAGCTCTGTGCCTGCCCTGAAACAGGACATTCGCATCAGCAACCACACCTCTCAGTTTTTTCATAAACTCATGTCCAGTGCATGCTGTTTCCTGTGCTGCCTAAAGTATACCTTTAAAATATATATGAGGACTTGTGAAAACCAACACAATGTTTTCTATACTAATAATAAAAAATAATTAAGGCATTTGGACATATTTGAGACAAGCAGAGTCATTGCCAGTTGGCTTAACCGTGATGTCACGACTACTCTTTCATCATGGGGGACCAAGGTTCTTTAGAAACTTAAATGTGCCTCATCTTTTCTAAGGTCATCCTAAAGACACAGGCCTGATTCTGAACTACTTAGGCATGGTATATTTTAATCTTTATGGTTTCTGTGTAGTTTTTTCTATTAATCCAATTTTCTCGTAATTTCATATTTATCCATATTATTCATATCTTAGAATTCCAAATGTATTTTTAACACAGTGTTCTTCAAAAACCCATTTTGCCATGGGCTATCTGTGTAAAGGTTTACTTATGATGAGATTTAAGATATTTCCTTTCAGGGCCATTCTCATCACATGCTCACACATACCATTTGCATCAGGGATGGGAAATGATAAAGAGGGGAAAAAAATTGTACTTTGCTATACTAGAATGTACTTGCTCAAATAAATGCAGCCTTTCCTTATTTCTAGGCCAGTCTTAATTTTCCAAGAGGTTGCAGAGTTTTTCAGATCTTTCTTTATTAAAAAAATATTACCACTCCCCTCCCCCCCACACACACATGCACGCACTCTGCAATTTGTCCTTTGTTTCTTTTAATTTGCGCTTTTACCTTCCCTGGGCACTAGATTAGAGTTGGAGATGAAGTCCTCTGCTCCAGGTCTTACAATAGGAATTCCTTTGGTTTCTTGAGTGCAGAAACCAGTCAAAATCTGAATAATCCTGACCAAAGAGATATTTCCCTCCTTCCTTTTCTGGCCTCCCATGGTGCTTCCCACACTCTTCTAGTTTTGGGTGCATGGGTGAAAGCAAGAGAAGGAACATTCAAACACTCTCAAGGGAGATCCTCACCCTCATAGGGAAGCATAACTTTTTAAAAAACAAATTGGGTGTCTTTTAACATTTCAAAAAATTAATGTTAAAAATATTTTTAAGACATAATTGATGTTTAAAATTGAAAAAGATAAAATGATACACAGTGAAAAGTCAATCTCTCATCCTGGATGCCAAGCACTTAGTTGCCCTCAGGGCAGCCAATGTTAATAGTTTTCTTTTTTGTGAAAGAGATAGCTTTAGTTAATTGATTATGCTACCTGTTTCCTCATATTACTGTCCCATCTTCAGGGCCGTGTGATGTAGTTTCTAGAAGAGAGACCTAGGAAGTCAGCATGTTCGTTCATTCCTTCAGATCAGCAAGTGAGATTACATTAGCAAGAATCAGTCCAGATGGTGGGGACTAAGGGGCTGTGGCAACACTGTGATGACCAGTGCCTTCAAGGACTTTGTTCAGTTAGGGACTAAGTTATATGGGTGTTATAGCTGTGCAGGGTGGTAATCAAAAAAAATTCCTGCCGTTTACCTAGTCTGTGCCAGCAACATACTATGTGCCATATGGAACTTATCACATTTAATTCTCATAAGAACCCAACAAGTGTTGGTGCTTTTCATTGTCACCCCCATTTTGCAGAGGAGGAACAGGCTTGGAAAGGTTTAAGTAACTTGCTCAAGGTCAAAGAGCTTTTAGAGCTGAGGACCAAGTACAGCTTGGCAGGGAGCACAATGCTTTTATCCTGGTGGCTCTCACCCAGCCGGGGACCCACAGGCAGGAGGAATATGACCCAGTGAAGTGTATGCCTGGCAATGGGCAAATAGGTGTGGCTACTGACAGTTCTGTGGTTCCAAGTGGTTAGGTTTAAGAAATACCCAAACCTTTCCTGTTCTAATAACAACATCATGTGTTAGTTTTCTCTGTTTTTTTAAAATCTCTGATACTGATCAGGAGAAAATAATCACAATTGATAGAAATGGCTATTGGAATGTCAAAGCTACAGTTGTACACATTGAAATGGAATCTTCAAGCTAAAAGAAGTCACGAAGGTATAATTTACTCCTTTAATTTTATAGACAAGGAAACCAAATACCAGGTTAATTTACTTAAATATTAATATTTATTGGCAATGGAGAGACTAGAAATACTCAGACCTCTTACCACTAGTGTAGTAATCTTTATATTACTGTGATGGTTTTATTTTTCTATAAACTGGATTTCAACCAGCTTTTGGTGAAAGCATAGCTTTCTGAGCAACATTTATTTTCCTTGTGGCCTGAATAGATGGGAACCCTAGAAGAGAAAACCCTATCACTGTACGAAACTCCCATCTGGTTCTCCTTGAAAACAAATGGGAGGACACAGGAACCCTGCCAGATCCACCATAGCCTACCACGTTATGAAGATATTTTAATATATGGAATGTGGATTCTAGAACAAATGGTTTCTTACGAGGCTTATGATTGGTCTTTCTTTTAGCGTTTGGTGACCTCAGAAGCACTGCCTTTATGGCAGGCCAGTGTTCAGGCATGACTTAAGAATGGATTTTTAAATTCCTCTAAAAGAGTTATTCTTGTAATACTTTTTGAAGGAAGTAAGCACTGATAAAGATGTTCTTAATGAAAATGGCTTTCCTACTTAGTGGAGAACATGAGGGTACCATAAGTTTATTCTAGTTGACATTCCATATACCTAGAATTTTGATTCACTTAAGTCTGAGTATTCCTACTTTTAACCAGTTCCATATCTGTTTCTGAAGCACAAAATGTTGGAGAACATGAGCCAGTGGTCTGGGCTCAGGCCTCACCCAGTTTTCCCCTAAGTCATGCATACTCTTGAATGTTCTGCACATATTCTGTATTCTGACCACACAAGACTCAATAAATGTCACAGCCATAGCCCTATATAATACATATATGCTATTTCTATAATTCTTTATTTTCCTTGAAACCTTCTTAGCCTATGAAGACTTCAACACAGTGGGTGGTATGTTCTGCCGCAGACTCCAAGTTAAGCCAAAAGGCCCATGAGAATAGGGAGTAAAAGCAGTTTTCGCTGATCTAGTTTAGTAAATTAATGTTCATAATAACTGAGAAGTCTCTGGTAAACTATTAAACTAATTACAATTTGGAAAAGAATTCGGAATCCTATGACTATTTGCCCCTCTGGTGCACAGTTACTTGCCAATAGAATCAGTTATTTTATATAGACAACCTTATTAATTACTCCCAGGTCATATATTTTTTAGCAAATAAGGGACTTTAAAATGAATCAATCATTTCACAGTAGAACTGCCAATTTTACTTTAAATTGTTTATTCTTAGATGGCTAGAACATAACAGAAAATGAGATCAAAGTCGAGGAATTTTGCTCCACTATACTAACTGTGGGGTATCACTCTGTCCTGGCCATGCATGACATTTGTTCTTTATTTTAAAATATATTTTATTTTTTTTTATTACAGTTGACAGAACAAATTATATTGGTTTCAGGTGTACAACACAGTGATTTAGATATAACGTACAATAGTGAGCACTTTGTAGTGCTCACTTTTTTTGTAGTACACCTGATAAATCTAGTATCCATGCTGACACAATACATAGTTCCTTACAATACTATTATATTCCCCATGCTATACTCTACATCTATCTTGTAACTACTCAATTTGTACCTCTTAATCTCTTCCCCACTTCACCCATCCCCTCAGTGCCTCCCATCTGGCAACCACCAAAATTCTCTCAGTAACTTTGGGCTTATTTCTGTTTTGTTTGTTCATTTAACCTCTTTCTCTAGATTCCACTATATAGTGAAATCATGTGAACATTTTTCTTTTCTGACTTATTCCATTCAGCCAAATATCCTAAGGCCCATCCATGTTGTTGCAGATGGCACGATTTCATTCTTTTTTATGGCTGAGTAATATTCCACTGTATGTATATACACTTCTTTATTTACTCATTCACTAATGGACACCCAGGTTGCCTCTGTATCTGGCTACTGTAAATAATGCTGCAGTAAACATATGGATTCACATGTCCCTTTGAGTAGTGTTTTTGCCCTTCTTTAGATCAAATTGCCCAGAAGTGGGATTACTGCGTCCTTCTTTGCCATTTGGCTAAAGATATTGTTTTAAAGTCTATTTTGTCTGGTATAGTATTACCACTCCAGCTTTTTTTTGTTTCCATTTTCATGAAAAATCTTTTTCTATCCCTTTACTTTCAGTCTGTGTGTGTCTTTCAATTTGAGGTAAATCTCTTATAGGCAGCATATGTAAGGGTTTTGTTTTCTTGTTTATTCAGCCACCTTAATGTCTTTTGATTGGAGCATTTAACCCATTTACATTAAAAGTAATTGTTGATATACATATAGTTGTTTCCATTTTATTATTCGTATTAAAAAATTTTTTTTCTTCTTCTTCTTAAAGAAGTCCTTCTAATATTTCTTGTAATATTAGTTTGGTGGCAATGACTCCTTTAGTTTTTTCTTGTCTGGAAGCTCTTTATCTCTTCCTTTGATTCTAAATTGATAGCTTTGTCAGGTAGAGTAATCTTGGCTATAGGTTCTTGCTTCTCATCACTTTGAATATTTCATGGAAGCCCTCCTGGCCTGCAATGTTTCTGTTGAGAAATCAGTGACAGTCTTATGGGAGCTCCCTTGTAGGTAACTAACTGCTTTTCTCTTGCTGCTTTTAAGATACTCCCTTTGTCTTTAACATTTGGAATTTTAATTAATTTGTGTCTTGGTGTGGGCCTCTTTGGGTTCATCTTATTTGGGACTCTCTGCTTTTCCTGGGTTTGTATGTCTATTTTCTTCACCAGTTTTAAGGAAGTTTTCCATGATTAATTTCTTCAAATGGGTTCTTGCTTTCTCTTTTCTTCTGGTACCCCTATGATGCAAAGGTTGATACACTCGATGTTGTCCTAGAGACCCTTAAACTATCCTCCGTTTTTTTTTCTTTTTTCTGTTCTGATTGTGTATTTTCTGCTACCTCCTCTTTCAAATCAATAATTGGATTCTCTGCTTCATTTACTCTACTGTTGATTCTCTTTAATGTATTTTTTTTATTTCATTTATTGTATTCTTCATTTCTGACTGTTCTTTTTTTAATATTTTCTATCTCCATTTTTATGTCTCCTATCTCTTTGTTGAAGTTCTCACTGAGATCATTGAGCATCCTTATAAACAGTGTTTTTGAACTCTGCATGTGGCACATTGTCTCCATTTCTTTAGTTCTTTTTTCGAAGCTTTGTTTTTTGTTTTTGTTTTCATTTGGGACATATTTTATTCTCTTCCTATTTTGGCTGCTTCCCTGTGTTTGCTTCTATGTATTAGGTATAGCGCTATGTCTCCCAGTCTTGGTAGAGTGGCCTTATGTAGCAAGTGTCCTGTGGGGCCCAGTGGCGCAGTCTCCCTGGTTACCTGAGCCAGGTACCCCAGGTGTATCCCTTATGTGGATCGCCCTCCCTGTTGTAGTTGAGCCTTGGTTGCTGTTTCATACCAGTGGGAGGGATTGACCTGCAGGCTGATTGGTTGTAAGGACCAGCCATGACTACAGTGGAGGAGCTGTTGTTGCAGGGGCTGACTCTGTAGAGCAGGATTTGCTTTAGCAGGCCTCTGGTGCTTGCCAAATCTACCCTTTGGGTGTGTTGTTTGGTGGAGATGGTTGGGTAGGCTCGGGTATGGTCTAAAGCTGGCTATGGAATATGTGGTTGGGGATCTCCGAGAGGGGTCTCTAGTGCAGGCCAGAATCAGCCACTGCCTGTGGTCCTGCCTGGGGCCTCTTGGTATGAGATACAAAGTGATTTAGAGATGATTTCCACTTGTGCTGGGCTTGGAGGTGCCTTGAATAGGCTAAGTTGTGAACTGAGGCTGGTTGCCACTAGTGCCGGGCTTGGGGCTGTTCAGCAAAGAGTACAGGGTACACTGATGTCAGATGCTGTTTGTTTGGGATCTGTGAATCTTGAGAGATTTTAGGAAAGTCCACAGCATGAGTTTGAGATAAGCCCTTTGTATGGAGAAGCCACTGGAAAGCGGCTTGGGTGGACCTACAAATTAGATGGGGCAGTCTCAGAATTACCAGGGCAAGGCAACTTGTGTAGCCAAATTGATGGAGACTCAGATATGGTGGTTGCCTGCATTTGCACACTGAGTAGGGGGAAGGCTAAACAAAGGCGTAATGGCCTCAGCCAGCACTTCTGTCTAGGAGAAAGCTGCCCTTCCAGCTCTCACCCCTAAGCCAAAGAACCCAGCTCCTCTCCATATGTTACTGGCACGTTTCCTAGCTGCTGCCCCAGTGCTGGAGCTCAGAATGAGTGAGTCCATCAGAGAGAAAGTCTGTGTGCAGGCCCTGTTTAAAGAGGAAAGCCTACTACTCCAGCAGCCCTCCGTCTTACTCAGCCACAGTCTCCCTTGGTTTTTACAGGCAGAAATTATGGTATGGGGGACATCTCTTCCCAGCTTATTTGGGACTCTCTGCTAAGGAGCCTGGTGTGAGGCTGAGACCCCTCGCTCCTCCTGGGAAATTTTCAGAGCTGAGATACCCCTCCTGAGTTTTAACCACCACACATGGTGTAGGACTGGCTCATTCCACATCTTCACCCCTCCTATCAGTCTTGATGTGACGACTTCTTTATATCCTTGGTTGTAGGATTTCTGCTCAGCTAGATTCCAGGTGATTCTCAATGATGGTAGTTCAATTTTGATGTGGTCGTTAGAGGAGGCAAGCCATAGCGTTTACCTACTTTTGCCATCTTGACTAGAACTACCATTTTAGTTCTTATCTTAACCTGTGATCAGACCATTGGCCTCAGGAGGATCAGATGAGCATGATCACATCACCACAAGTTATTGACAATACTGGGAAGATAAGTGTTTTTATTCATTGTGAGAGAGCAGTGATATTTTCATAGATTTTTTAAAAGTATTTTATCCTAGATACCAAGGCCAGCATTTGTCTTGTCTTAGTTTGAAAGATCATTGATAATTAAGGCACTGAGGGTATTTGGTGATCACTTAGAGTAATGATAATTAGATCATATACCTCTGAACAATTTAAATTAAAATTTTATGATATGTAAAATTATGAATGAGAAAATATTAATCCAAGTTTTAGAACATTAATCCATTTCATATTAATTTGTTTAAAAATAAATACGCAGACATACATACTACTTAGCCAGCCAGAATTTTTACTCACCTAACCAGCCAGTGTTAAAATACATTTGATGCCATGAAGGTTGATTTTAGGCAGTATGATTTTTTTGTAGGCATGTATAGATCTGTATTATTTACATGGTTTCATTTATCCTTTAATTGAGATGGCTGAACTAGTATAACCCAACTAGTATAACCCAAGCTGGAGTTTTTGGCGTTTAGACCTTGAAGGGTAGAAACAAATCTACTTTATCAAGGATACATAAAATGACTTACCCATTAGTCTTACTAGTCAAGAAATGTGACTGACATCATTAAATGCCTGGTTTACTCCTGCTCCAGAAATATAGGATGGGGCAGTTTTGGGGGAAAGGGAAAGTCTGCCACCAGTGTTTAGTAGCCAGAGCACCCAGCACGATGATAGAGAGTGAAGAAGCATGGGTTTGCTGTGGAGGCTTTGCAGGACAGCAAGGGGAACACTTCCACAGCCTGCATAGACTTCAATTTGCCAAAGCACATCAGGATTCAATGTGTAGTTTTTCAGTCATAAGGCATTTTCACATAACTAATTACTTGAATAGCTCTTCCAGAGCATTCTCTAAACATCACTGTCTCATAACTTTGATTTTTAAAGCTTTTGAATCAGCAGCGGTTATCTATTTTTAAAAATTACCTTGGATAAAAAGAGCTAGAGAAACAAAAATAAAAAACCCATGTTACAGATGAATACAAAGTATATAATGAATAAGGGATGCCTCTTTTAATTGAGAACTCATGGCTAAGAGTCAGCAGGCATGGGTTTTATTCCTGGTTCTTCCATTAACTTCCCATGTCACTTTCGGCAGGCAACTGAACCTGCTGAACCTCTGTTTTCCTCTACTTTGACCTTGACATTTGGTGATATTTTGAAGAGTTAATATAAGTTAAGAGTTCATCAGACCCTATCTTTTTTTATCCCTGTGAGCACAGTTTCTAAATTCTGGTACTCAAACCTTAATCAAGTCCTTAATCACTTAGATTGCCTTGATACTAACTAGAATTCACATGCAAAAAGGCCTTAGACTGAAGTTGACCTCAATGATTAAGGCAGGGGTGTCTATTTTGGTTTTGGGTAACTTGGTTAAGATTTTGACGGAATAATTATTTTATTTGGACAAACATTATTTCACTTACAGTTATTTTCTAAATATGCTTCAATATGTGACTGAAAATTTTCTAGCACACTAGTTTCCTCTGCCCTTCTTAAAAAGGGCTGTGTGAATAAGAAATAGTATCATCAGTCCAGAAATGGTCGTAGTTTTTAGTGTGGTATTAGAAGGTTTACCTTCCCATAATCTGATTGATTATATTTAATGTTCTTGAAAGAAATAAATAAGTAATGAGAAAGATTACACTCTTTAGAATATTTCTCCATTTTAATTATTTGAAAAGTTTTATTGATTCCTTTTTCTTTAAACTGAAATGGAATTAGACTGGAAATTTTAAAATTGTACTTTTAAAATGTACATTTTTTAAAAATGTAAAAATACAATACTCATAATAAAATTATATAACATATTTAACTAAATGTAAACTAGTCTAAAACTAGTTTTTTAAATGATTTAAAACTAGTTTTTAGACTAGTTTGCTTACTGAAATTATTGGAGTGTGAGATTTTAAAATTATTGTTTTTAGGCCATGGAAAAAACCTATTTGATAGTTCTATCATTGTGGATTTGCATAAGCCAATATTTTTAAGTATTTTATTTCTGATACTGGACTTAGTATTGATAACTTAAGTACCTGAGACCCAGAAATAGGAATTTCTGCAGTGGAAGGAAGCTACATCAGTGTTGGTGGCATTTTTTTGGAAAATCAGATGAATGGAAAATTCCTTCATGGCTGCTTTGCAAAAACTCATGGTCATGGAGGAAGGACTGCAAATAATCTGGTGTGTGTAACTATATGGAGATCTAATTTTCATACCATAAAATTCACCTATTTTAAGTGTACAATTCGATAATTTTTAGCAAATTTATCAAATAGGCAAATGCCACCACAATCCAGATTTAGAACACTTCCACCACCCCAATAAGATTGTTTCATGTCTATTTACAGCTAACTAATTTGGTTTTATTTTTGCTTGCTGTGATACAAAGAATGGTAAAGTCAATCTTTTTAACTTAAAGTGCCTGGAAATTTTCATAATAACTAGGAACAAATATATTCTTGAAGTTTTTTGGGGGGGGGCAGTTCTGTTTGTTTTTTTGTTATTGATTTTCTTTACAAGCGCATCTAGGCTTAGTGAATCACACTTAAAGAAAAAAAATCAAAATCATTAAACTCTTCGATTGGTTGAGTACATTTGACACAAATCAGGTGCTTGGGAAGGAAGACTACATGCAGAAATTAAAAGCTCCATTGTGATTAAGTCTATTTGGGGATCAACATCCATTTTAAAAAAGCATTATGACTCTGTTCATATCATACTTACTACTCAAGGATTTGATCATAAGGAGACTTATCTAAATCAAAGGACCTTACTCCATGTCCAGGCCAGTTGTCATTTCTGTCGATCTGGTCTTGAGAAGCTTACTTTCTATTAATAAAATAGAACAATAAACTAAAAATCCAACAACAACCCTCACCCTCTGGGTCCCTTTACCTGCAATGGACTCTAAAGTACCTTAACACATAGTAAGTTAAAAAATTTATAAGAATGACATCAACATCATGACAGAGGGAGACAACTTTTTAGTTTTCCCCCTTAAAGTTACAATAAGCAGTGCAATTATAATTCCACAAAGGATTCTCTGTTCAACACACAACCACATATGAGAGATTCATGCAATAAGACCTCTGAAGGTGGGCATGTGAGGCAGAACAAGGAGGACAGGGACAGGAGCCACAGAACAGTCCTGCACTGGCCATGGCCTCAGGTGACACAGTAGCTGTGGAGATGTTAGGATGCAGCTCACATTTCAGCAGCCTGGAGAGCCAGAGGAGCAGGAACAACATACTGGCCTGAGCAGCTAGTGCCCATTGCAGCAGAACCCAGTAATAGGGGCAGAGACGGTGGCGCAGAGGTGTGGTAGCTGCAGTCTAGCAGCTGACATTACCAGGGAGAAAACAAAGCCACAGATACATGAATTTGCTTCTACCCTCACCCCTCCCGCTTCTCCCCCACCCATCATGGCAGAACCCAGAAGGACCTGGTAGAGTCAGTTAGCTGGGACACCTTAGATAGTACAGTGTGGCTCCTGCTTATAAGAAGGCAGCTCCAGGAACTCACAGGCCTAGAGCCCCATTGCCCACCACATCCCACCACAGGGACCCAGTCACAGAGAGGATGCGCACCTCTTCAGGGACTACAGGGCATTTTCCAGGGCTGAGGCAACACCACCCCAACAAGAAGTTCCAGTAGTGCAGATAAGAAAAAGCAAAAACTTGCACTATAGCACCATCTACTGGAAAAAAAGACTTCTACTAATCAACCTGTTGAACAGTTAATAGCAAAACAGTACCTAAAAAAGAAGAGTTCAATACCTCAAATACCCAGGCAATGAAATAATTGATCACGTACCAAGAATAAGAAGGTACTTCCGAAGGAAAATCTCAGAAGAGTCTCCAGACCAAAGTCGAAGACATAGAAGACTGTGATTTAAATGACAGAGAGTTGAAGTTTGCAGTTTTGAAAAAAACGTAGTGAGATACAAGAAAGTTCAGAAAACAGTTCAATGAGCTCAGGAATGAAGTCAATGAACAAAAGGAGTACTCTACTAAAAAGATTAAAACTATAATAAAGAACTGAACAGAAATCCTGAAGCTGAAGAACTCAATAAATGAGATGAAGAATGAATGAGTGAACTTAGGAAATATAGCGAACCACATGGAAGAGAGAGTTAGTGATTAAAGAAAGAAATCTAATGACTCAGGTAGAGAAGAGAGAGAATTGAGAGTTAAAAAAAAAACGCAGTGAGAACTGTCTGATTCCATTAGAAAGAGCAATATAAGAATAATGGGAAAACATGGCAGAGTGAGAGACATCCTTAGATCTCTCCACTAGAAACAACAATAAGCTGAACATCTAAAACTGAACAAAAATCATCCAAACTGCACACCAGCATATCTGAGTGTGAGATCTGTGTTTAAGAACTATCACATCACAGGTCAGACCCCCTAGTGTGGGCGGTGGACTGAGAGAAATAAAGAAGCCGCCTCTCGCAGCCCCCAGAGCTCCCTATAGGAGGAAGGGGAGGGATGAAGGTGCAGTGATTTCCCTGATCAACCTGCCTGGAAGTGCTGGACTTCTATGCCGGCAGCAGGGCCCAGTCTTCAGGGCAGAAAACAGAGAAGTGGGACAGGGCCACAGAGAAACAAGTTGATTTTTACTAGCCCTGATTGCAAAACCGTGGCTGAGCCGCAGCCCCCATTCCCCAGTTCAGAGGCCCCCACCGCCCACCCCTGACACCATTCACCATGGAGCCCCAGGGGAATCTGAGCAAACACTACTGAAACTGTTTGCTAACACTGACAGGGACTAAAACAGAGTAGCCAGAGCAATTAAATTTCTACAAAAAAAAAAAACATTATTTAGGCTTTAGATACAGCAGGATCAAAGAGGCTTTGACGCCACCTACTGGAAATCAAAATAAAAGCAACTTCTTTGCAGCAGGCTAAAAAGAGACCTTTATATAAAAAAATCTTTCTGGAAAAACAGCAGAATACCCTTCCATTAATGCCCAGGTGTAGAAATAGTCCATTAAACACCATGAACAACCAAGGCGATAAGCCATCTCAGAAAGAAAGAGAAAAATCTCCAGAAAATAAGCTTACAGACATAGAAATATGCATCTTAAGTGACAGAGAACTCAGGATGGTACTTCTGAAAAAACTCAATGAGTTCCAAAATGAGTTCTATCAACAATTTCAGAAATTGAAAAAAACAACTAGATGAGCAGAGCAAGGAGACTGAAACCCTCAAGAAGAATAGAATAGACCTTTTGGAGATTAAAAACACAGCAACAAAAAAACAACAAAAGAGTTGAAAAATAAAATAGCAAGCTTAGGAAATAGAGTCGACCAAAAGGAGGAAAGGATCAGTGATATCAAAAACAGAAAATCTAAAAATAAATCAGAAGGAAGAAGAGAAAAACCGAAGAATGAAAAATATGAACGTGAAATTCAAGAAGTAGCTGATAGTATCAGGAGAGGAAATATAAGAATAATGGCATTATTGAAGGTGAGGAAAAGGAGCAGGGACCAGAAAGCATTTTCAGACAAATAGGTGTTGAGAAATTCTCAAATCTAAGGAATGAGCTGGAACTTGGAATTCAAGAAGTCAACAGAACACCCAATTATCTCAACCCAAAAAGGCCTTCATCAAGACACATTGTATTAAAGTTATCAAAATCAATGGCAAAATTAAAATTCTTAGGGCAGCCAGGGAGAAGAAAATGGTAAATTATAAAGGAAAACCCATTTGATTATCATCGAACGTGTCAGCACAGATCTTAGAAGCCAGAAAGAAATGGAATCAAATATTTAAACTATCAAGTGAAAGAAACTACCAGCCTAGAATGATGTATCCAGCTAAGCTGTCCTTTAGATACAAAGGAGAATTAAGACCTTTCCAGACATACAAAAATTGGGAATTCTCCACTATGAGGCCCACACTACAGGAAATACAGAAGGGGATAGATCACCTAAAACAAAATAACAACAACAAAATACATAATTAGGAATAAGGGGAATATCAGGCAAATAGAAGCAGAAAAGTACAACCTTTGCTAAGAACAGGGCATTATAAGCTTTAATAATAAGAAGAGAATTTGTTATACATGATAGTAATGAATGTTTAGTAAACATACAGAGAAATTGAGATAACAATGACTGAAAAGGGGAGAATTCAAAGATCCAAATTCACAAAGGGGGATGGAGATAAGGCACACGCAGAAGGAAATGTACGACTCTATAGATATGACTATCCTTTTCATATAGTAATGGTAACCACACGCCAAAGATTCAGAACTGAAGTATATAACATAAACAAGAAGAACCAGAGGGAAAACCACAAAAGCCAACCAAAATAAAGAAAACAGAAACACAAGGACAAGGAAGCATGGAAACACGAGCTACCAGAAAGCAAAAGATAAAATGGCTATAAGAAGACCTCATATTTCAATAATCACCCTAAATGTAAATGGACTGAACTCACCAATAAAAAACAGAGTTGCAGAATGGATCAAAAAAAAAACCCAACCATATGCTGCCTCCAGGAGACACATCTCAGCTCCAAAGACTCAAAGTGAAAGGGTGGAAAATGATATTTCAAGCAAATGGCATTCAGAGAAAAGCAGAGTAGCAGTACTAATATCGGATGAAATAGACTTCAAAATAAAAAAGGTAAAGAAAGATACTGAGGGACACTTCATAATGATAAAGGGAATCATGCACCAAGAAGACATAACACTTATTAATATCTATGCTCCCAATCAGGGAGCCCCAAAATATGTAAAGCAATTACTAACAGAACTAAAGGGAGAAAAAGACCAAAACACTATCGTATAGTAGGGACCTAAATACCCACTGTCAGATGGACAGATCATCCAAACAGAAAATCAATAAGGAAATAACATCCTTAAATGACACATTAGACCAACTGGACATAATTGACATACAGAGCCTTCCATCCCAAAAGCTGCTTATACATTCTTCTCTAGTGCACATGGAACATTCTCAAGAATGACCACATACTGGGACACAGAGATAGCCTCAACAAATATAAGAGGGTTGAAATCATACCAACCATATTCTCTGATCATAATGCTTTGAAACTAGAGATCAACTGCAAAAAGAAATCAGGAAGAACCACAAATACATGGAGATTAAACAACATGCTACTGAAGAATAACTGGGTCAGAAAGAAATAAAAAAGAGATCAGAATATACATAGAAACAATGATAATGATAGTACAACATATCAAAACTTTTGGGACATGGCAAAAGCGTCATAAGAGGAAAGTTCATATCATTACAGGCCTATCTCCAAAAAAAGAATGAGCCCAAATAAACAACCTAACTTCATCTTAAAAAACTAGAAAAGGAAGAACAAATGAAGCCTAAAGTCAGCAGAAGGAAAGAAATAATCAAAATTAGAGCAGAAATAAATGAAATTGAAAACAACAAAAACAATAGAAAAAATAAATGCAACAAAGAGCTGGTTCTTTGAGAAGGTTAATAAAATTGACAAACCCCTGGCTAGACTCACTAAAAAAAAAGAGAAAGGACACAAAAAACAAAATCAGGGATGAAAGAGGGGAAATTACACTGACATCACAGAAATACAAAGATCATAGAAGAATACTATGAAAAAGTATATAATACAAATTTAATAACCTAGAAGAAATGGACCAGTACTTAGAAAAATACAACTTCCTAGACTGAATCAAGAAGAACTGGAAAATCTAAATAGACCGATCAGCATATGGAAATTGAAACAATCATCAAAAACCTACCAAAAAGTAAAAGTCCAGGACCAGATGGCTTCACCAGTGAATTCTACCAAACATTCAAAGAAGATTTAATACCTATTCTCCTCTTCCAAAAAATCGAAGAGGAGGCAATACTTCCCAATCATTTTATGAGGCCAATATTACCTGATACCAAAACCTGGTAAAGATAACACAAAAAAAGAAAACTACAGACCAATATCTTCATGAACACAGATGCAAAAATCCTAAATAAGATACTAGCAAACCGAATACACAACATATTAAAAAGATTATACACCACATCAAGTGGGCTTCATCCCAGGACAGGGATGGTTCAACATAACAATTGATTAATGTGATATACCACATAAACAAATTAAAAAATAAGAATCATGATCATATCAATAGATGCAGAAAAAGCCTTTGACAAGATACAGCATCCATTTATGATCAAAACACTTAACAAAATTGGTATAGAAGGAAAGTACCTTAACATAATAAAGGCCATATATGACAAACCCTCAGCCAACATTATACTTAATGGTGAAAAACTAAAAACCTTCCCTCTAAGATCAGGAACAAGGCAAGGCTGTCCACTATCCCACTGTTATTCAATATAACATTGGAGGTCCTAGCGAGTGCAATCAGGCAAGAGAAAGATATAAAAGGCATCCAAATAGGAAATGAAGAAGTCAAACTGTCACTATTTGATGACATGATTCTCTATATAGAAAACCCTAAAGACTCCACAAGAACACTTAGAAACAATAAGCAAATACAGTAAAGTTTCTGGATACAAAATCAACATTTCAAAAACCATAGTGTTCCTATACTCTAATAATGAAGCGTCAGAAAAGAAGTGGAAAAAATAATTCCTTTTGCAATTGCAACAAAAAGAATAAAATACCTAGGAATAAATTTAATGAAACATGTGAAGGACCTATATAATGAAAACTATAAGACCCTATTAAAAGAAATCAAAAGATACAAAGAAATGGAAAGATATTCCATGTTCTTGGATTGGAAGAATCAACATAGTTAAAATGACCTTATTACCTAAAGCATTATACAGATTTAATGCAATCCCATCAAAATCCATTGGCATTTTTTAAAGAAATAAACAAAAAATCATCAGATTTGTATGGAAGCACAAAAGACCCGAATTGCCAAAGCCATCCTGAGAAAAAGAATGAAGGCTGGAGGCATCACTCTGCCCAATTCAAATTATACTACAAAGCGACAGTAATCAAATGGCATGGTATTGGCAGCAAAACAGACACAGGCAGTGGAACAGAACGAGTCCAGAAGTAAACCCATATTTATATGGGCAAATAATTTTTGACAAAAAAGCCAAAATACAGAAGAGAAAGGAAAGCCTCTTCAATAAATGGTGCTGGGAAAATGGAAGCCACCTGCAAAAGAATGAAACTAGACTGTTCTATTACCACATACCAAAATTAACTCAAAATGGATTAAGGACCTGAATATAAGACCTGAAACAATAAAATGCATAGAAGAAAACATAGGAACTAAACTCAAGGACCTTGGACTTAAAGAGGATTTTATGAATTTGACCTCAAAGGCAAGGGAAATAAAAGCAAAATAAATGAATGGGACTATATCAAACTAAAAAGCTTCTGCTCAGCAAAAGAAATCATCAACAAGGTAAAGAGACAACCATCCTGAAAGAAAATATATTTGCAAGCAATGCTCCAATAAGGGCCTAATATCCAAAAATACAAAGAACTCATACAACTCAATAACAACAACAAAACAAATGATCCAATCAAAACTGGGCAGAGGACCTGAACAGATACTTCTCCTGAGAACACAAATGGCCAACAAATATATGAAAAGATGATCAACATCGCTAGAAAAATGCAAATCAAAACCACAATGAGATACCATCTCACACCTGTTAGAATAGCTATATATCAACAGGACAAGTAATAACAAATGGAGAGGATGCGGGGAAAGGAACCCTCATACACTGCTGGTGGGACTGCAAAGGCACAGCCACTATGGAAAACAGTATGGAGGTTCCTAAAAATACTAAGACTTGCCCTACCATATGAATCAAAATCTCTCTACTGGGTATTACCCAAAGACTTGAAAACTCGTAATCGAAAGCTATTTGCACACTGATGTTCATAGCAGCATTTATCACAGTGGTCAGGACATGGAAGCAACGTAAGTGTCCTGCAATAGATGATTGGACAAAGAAGCTGTGGTACATATATACAATGGAATGTTACTCAGCCATAAGAAGAGATGAAATACTGACCAACTTGGATGTACCTTGAGATAAACATTATAAGTGAAATAAGCCAGACAGAAAAAGTTGAAAATCACATGATATCACTTATGTGTGGGATATAACCTAAAAGCAACAAATGAACAAGACAATCAAACAGAGACTCAGAGACATGGACAATGGACTAGTGGTTAAGATGGTAGGGGGTGTGGGAGGAGGGTAAGCAGATGGTTAAAGGGGGACAAATATAGAATGTAGAGGGAGGGTGAAGTGGGTAAAGGGGATCAAATATACAGTAGCTGAAGGAAACTGGACTTTGGTTGGTAATCACACAATAGAAATATAGCTGTCAAATTATAATGTACACCTGAAAATTATATAATTGTATTAACCAATGTTACCCCAATAAACTTAATTTTTAAAAAAAGAATAATGGGTACACCAGAAGAATAAGAGGGAGAGGGGAATAAAGAACCTAAATATAATAATAATATTATAATTATTACATAATTATATAATTATATGACTATATAATTACATATTTAATCATATAATTATGTAATAATTATATAATAACAATTATTATAATTATATATTGGGAAATAACAATAACTTTGGAAGTAATAATTTCCTAAACCTATGGAAAATTCAAGAAACTGACAGGACACCTAATTATCTCAATGCAAAAAGACCTTCTCCAGACACACTATATTAAACTGTCAAAAGTTAATGACAGAATTCTCAAGGCAGCCTGAGAGAAAAAGACTATAATCTAAAAAGAAAACCTCATTAGGTTATAACTGCATTTTTAGCAGAAACCTTACAAGCTAAGAGAGAGTAGAATCAAATATCCAAATATTGAAAGGGAGAAATCACCAACCAAGAAAATATATCTAGCAAAAGTTATTCTTTAGATCTGAAGGAGAAATAAAGGCTTTCCAGACAGACAAAAGCTGAGAGGGAATTTGCCACCATAAGATGTACATTACAGAAAAGTTGAGAGAGGAGCAGGTGTCAGCTGGAGTCACTGAACACCCAGACTCAGGACCCAGGTGGAGCTGCTGCCACTGTAGCTACACCAGGGCCCAGTCTAGCTACCCTCACCTGCCTGCTCAGGCTGACAGCCTCGGCTGTTCTGGGCAGAAAATCCGCCACCATGGCCACCAAGGCTGTGGTTATGAATGATTTCCTGCTAAACCTGGAAATTAACTGATGATTAATGGTTAACTCATCACAATTTACAAATCTGGATGTTGATGGAGGATAGCTAGTAGAAAGAAATAGCAAAGGAGAATGAGGTCTTGTTCCCACAGACTATGTTGAAAGATTGCCCAGTGACGGAAAAGATCCATTTCTTGTGGAAATTCAGTGGTGACCAAGCCTCCTCGATTCCCTCTTGGCAAATACAGCTCAAGTCAATTCATCAGCTGCCAACAGTAAAAATCAGGTCAAGTTGCAATGGCTCCTGGTCAGCCTGGAGTTCTTCCAAATCTGGAAAACTGAGACAGCACAGATAACTAGGGAACCGAGCCACAGTGGTCTACAGCCCAAGGAAACACTTCCAGTAACTGGGGATGCTGCCCTTTGGTCATCCCCAGGCCCCAAAAACCAGTAATTTGTGACAATGATGACTGGGATGAAAGACTGGAATGACCCCAAGTAATCTCCCTACTTCAAGGACCATAGTCTGCACAAGCAGAGGTTCTTAGCACGAAAATAGTTGTGCTGGTGTCTCTTCCCCCTGAAGCTGCCACTTAACAAATTTTCCTGGAATGGTAAACCTGGAATGGAACAGTATTTGCTGGTCAAGCAACCAGCAAACACTACACTCAAACAATTTGTAAAACCACAAGTATAAGCACTTTGACTGGTTATATGAGTGTCGCCTGGTTAAATTTGGGTCAGCCATTCTAATACCTTCTCTTCTGGATAAGCAAGGCCACAAGCCACTTTGAAAAAGGTTTTATCAAAATCTGCATGGAGAGACTTAAGGCACAAATGACCAGGATGGTGCCTTTATCCAGTAATTTTAGAGTGAGATTTTCCAGCAGATTCTAATTTCCAGGATGAAAAGGAAGGAAAACTGGGAAGAAGTTAGGCTGAGAAAGATTAGCTAATGGGAGTTATGATATTTGCCACCATGGATACCAGCGATTTTGACTTATTAGAAATAGAAGAGAAGTATTATGCTGTTAGTATATTCGCCAAAGCCAAGGTGACAGTGTGAAATTGCTGCTGACCATGGGGCAGGAGCACTGGAAGCAATTTCACAGGACCACTACCCAAGAAATATCAGGAGGTAGGAAAGGCCTCGCAGAGTTAGCAACAGTATTCGGTGCTAGTGTTATCAAGGTGAAATACGTCTCAGTGTTGCAATACCAGAAGCAGGAAAGACGTATGAAGAAATTGTCAGTCTCATAGCAGAACAATCAAAAAAAAGATCTCCGTTACTAGTGGAATGTAATCATAAATATAAAGGGTTTCCTTGGCTGCTTCCCTGATATTATTGGTGTCCACAAGCGAGCAATAGAAAAAGCGAAAGTAAAATTACCCCAAAAGACAAACAGAATATGGTGAAATGTGTCAGTACAACGTCCGTGCATTAGAAGCTGAGATGAGTCACTTTTATACCCATGACTACAACAGTGTCCATCTGCCTGTACCTGGAGCAGCAAGTGCAGTTCAATGAAATGATAGAAAAGCTGAGGCAGGCCCTGTGCCACTTTTCAGTTATGTAGAACAGAATAAAACATGAAGAAAACTCTGAAAGTGCTTCTTTCTGACTTAGAGCAATTCAATTTAATTTTTCCCTCTTTGAGTCACCACCACTGCCATAAAAGAAAGAAAACCAAAAAGAAATAGTTGTAAAAAACTATATTTACTTTTTTACAACCTAAATGCATCAGTTATTTAGAGATAGTCTTTTGTTCATTTTGTACATCCATTTTAAACCAATGAAAATTGTCTCTATTTTTGGAATGTACTTAAAATTATCAGAATTTTGAATGGAAAATTAGGGTTTCCCTTCTGATATTTTACATAAAATTATAATTTATAAGTCACCCACAATCTTCCCAGTTCTCACCCAAATGTCAAATAATTACTAATTGCTTTCTTAAAAATAGGAAATATGCCAGAATAAAATTATATGTTTGTTAAAGAAAAAAAAAGAAAATGTTGAAAGGAGCTCTTCTACCTGAAACAAAAAATAAAAGGATAAAAACTGTAAGATGACAGACAGAAGTAAAAAACTCCAACTCTATTTCAGAATAGGGTATTAAACGCTAGAGGTAACATAGAGGTAAGGGGGAAGCATTTTTAAAAAGGCTATAGCTTCAGCAATTTGGGAAACATGCACAACAAAAAAAGGGATAATTTTGACAACAAAAACATAAAAGGGGAGGGGAGAAGGACTGAGCTTGCACAGGTGAATGCAGATAAGATACAACAGTAGAAAAAGGACTGTTGTTATGTATGAAACTTTTTTTTTTGATATAAACCTAATGATAACCACAAAACAAAAATCAAAAACTAATACATGTAACATAAAAAAGAGGAAACTGGAGAAAATCATAGAAAACCACCAAACTAAATTGCAGACAAATACAAAGGAGCTACAGAGCAACCACAAACAAAAAACAAAATGACTGTAGTAAGTTCTCATATATCGAGAATCACCCTAAATGTAAATGGACCTTATATTTGTAATGGAATTTACCAATCAAATAAGGCACAGAGTAGCAAGATGGATTAAAAACCAAAGACCCAACTATATGCTGATCTAGGAGACCCATCTCAGCAACAAACAGGCTCAAGTATAGTAGAAGTTGATACTCCAAGTAATTGGCCTCCAGAGAAAAGTGAGTATAGCCATACCTATATTAGACAAAATAGATTTCAAATAAAAAAAGGTTAAAAAAGAGACAAAGATAGACATTTTATAATGATGAAGGGGACAATTCATCAAGAAGACATAACACAACCAATATATAATGCACGCAATGGAGCACCAAAATGTGTAAAACCATTACTAATAGACATAAAGGAGAAACTGACAAAAATACAATTATAGCAGGGAATCTGAATATTCTATCTACAGCAATGGATAGATCATCCAAACAGAAAATCAACAAGGAAATATCGACCTTAAATGACACATTAGGAAAGGGTCAAGATGGTGGGCTAGGTAAAACAGGATTGCCTCCTTCCATGACCACATTAAAATTACAACCAAATTATAAAACAACCAATTTGGTGAACCACCTGAAGTCTAGCTAATCATAAAACATTCACCTCAGGATATAAGGAAAAGCCACATGGAGGGGCGGAGACGCCAAGCAGGCTGGTCCCACACCCATACGTGGTGGCTGAGCACCGGGAAGGAGAGGACGGTTGCAGAAGCCCTCCCTGAAGGAACGAGCGGCTCTAGTCCCACACAGGGGCTCCCTAGCTCAGGATTCCAGTCCCGGGAAGAGGAGTTTCCACAAAGTCTGACCATAAAAATCAGTGGGGATTCTGGTTGTCTGGATGAGGCAGAAGGAACCTCAAAACTCAGATGTTTAAGGAATAAAGGGCCCATGCACAGACTCACAGACACTTACCTAGGTGCTGGCAGAGGGTCAGCAGCTCAGGAGGTGCAAGAGACATACTTGCAAAGACAGAGTGGTGTGGCGCCAGGGCAAGGGCTAAAGGGACAGTTACCATTGTTCCTTTGTCAAACCCCACTCCAGGGCAGCCTATGGATGGGCACCATCTTGCTTGTGTTGAACACTCCTCCACACAGTCAATTCTGAATTTGCATTGGCCTGGAGAGATTGGCTTGTCTCCATCCCAGGTCTCCTGAGCCTCACCACACCCAACCAACAAATTGCTCCAGGCAGTGGGCCTCAACCTGTGCCTTCCTGGGCCATGTAATTTGTCCACAGGCAACAGCCCTCTGCTCAGGTGCTCACGTGTGGCCTCACTTCTGGTGGCAGGCCACTAGCACCAGCAAGAGATAGTGTCTCTTGGGACATATTGCAGGGCTCTTGCAGGCCCGATAGAACAGCAAAAGCTGGCCTCACTGTGATCTGTGACTTCAGCCACGGGCAATAATCTCTGATTCTGTACTTGGTCTGATGAGATCAGCTTCCTCCATCCCATGTCTCCCTGAGACCCTGCAGCACCCAACCCACAAAATCACCCACGGCAAGCCTGTTCCCAGGCAGCGAGCTCCACCCTGTGCCTTCCTTGGGCCACGAATTGGACAGCAAACAACAGCCATCAGCTCATGCGGCCGCAAGTGGCCCATGCATCCTAGGAGAGCTACAGAATTTCTTGAACAGATCTTGGGCATTTGCAGGCCTGAGGTGGGCAGTGGATGGCCTTGCTGCGATGAGACTTTTACAGGAAGCCACATATTCAGCACTGGCACAAAACTCGACTCTGCATTGGCCAGATGAAATCTGCTCACTTTACCCTGGTGACTGCCTAGGTCTGTGCCCAACCCAACTCGCATACAACCCAAAGGCTCTTCTAGCTGTGGAGTCTTACAGGTAGCTGGCAGGCAGCCTCAGGCCTTGAGGTGCATTGGTCCTTTTGATAAGCCACCCCAGGCTCAGTACTGAGGGTAACAAGACCTTGGCTCATAGTGTGGTCTCTTCCACTTGCCTCCAGATACAGCATAGGCAGCAAACCATCCACGGACCGCTTTGTAGCTCCTACAAAGTAGCCCTGAGCAATCAAAGGCAGTGGCTGACCTTGGTCTACATGGGAGCCCCTCTCAAGGTCACAGAACCAACATACCACAGTCTGGCATCGGACCACAACAGAGTACCATCAGACTAGCCCTATAACCAGCACACCCAAAGGGTGGTCTTATCAGGTATATGAGCCTGCTGGGCAAATCCTACTCTGAGAGATCAGCTCATACACAGCAGCTCATACCTTATGGACATGGCTAATCCCCACAGCCAGTTAGTTTGAGAGTCAATTCCATCCACTGACGTGCTAAAGACTCTACCAAAGACTACTAGAAACAAATACAGTAAAGTTGCAGGATACCCAGTATACAAAAGTTGTTGTTTTCCTATATAATTACAATGAAATATCAGAAAAGAAATTAATAAAAAATTTCATTTATTTGCAACATAAAGAATGCAATATTTAGGGATAAACTATAAGTATACGAGCTTATAGAAAATGGGCTAGACTGCACTTTTATTAGGTGCTCTGAGAGAAACCCTCCACTATGAATTCAACTAGACTCTGGAGATGTCCACCCCTACACTCTCCAAGAGCCACCCCTGGGGAAAAAATGCAAGTTGGATGGGGCAGGTGGCACCTGAAGGGTAGGATTGCCTTGGATAGGAGGAGACCTGCAGTGGTATTGCTGTTGGAACACTTACTCTTGGCCAGGGTGGGTGAGGATATCAGATTTGGGTTCTGGGTCAAGGGGGGCATTAAGGAGAACTGCAGGGGAGAAGCAAATCATCTCTGGATGGAAGCTTCCCTAATTCATACCTGGAGGACTCCAGGATCAAAGATTCCACAAAAGATCACCAAAACACATGCAAAGACTAGCCAGTGCCAGAGCAGAAACAACATTCACACCTCCAGGCTGCAGAGGTGCCGTTCAGATCAGTAAGGAAAGGAGGCATTCCTCATAAATGGCACTCGGGGGTTTGTTATTTACATGGGGAAATGAAATGTTTACCTCATAATATATCTGTGGATCAATTTCTGATGGACTAGGACTTAACCATGAGAAGCAAAACTATCAGAACAGCATATAAGAAGATATCTTCTTGACCTTGAAGTAGTGAATGTTTCTTTAAACAGAAACAAACTAGCCATAAAAAAGACCATAAATTTGACTACATTAAAATTAAGAATTTCTATTTTTAAGTGAAAATTTAGAACACAAATGCAGTTCTAATTTTTGCAGTATATGTAATTAAGAGGAATATCCAAAACATATAAAGAACTCCTATATATTAAAGAAAAGTTAATCTAAAGGAAAATTAACAGGAGACATAGACATAAGTATTTTGTGGAAGAGTATTATATGGCCAGAGTATATTATAAACACATGAAAAGCTGTTTTACCTCTAGTTATGAAGGAAATACAACTTAAGATCATGAGAGATCATTTAGCAATGATTAGATTGGTAAACTAAGAAGTCTGGCAATACGGAATGTTAAAGGACACAGGAGACTTCTCCTTCTGGCCATGATAATATAACAGGGACCAGATTTACCTTTCCACCTTAGACAGATGAAAACAAAATATAATGAAGCTCTTTGTTTTCAGCAACACAGGACAGGGATCCCTGAGAGAAAGGACAAGATTGAGCTGAATTCTGCAATTGCTCAGTGCACTGTCTGGAACAAGTTTCCACAGTATTGTTCAGGGAGGGAACTAAGAAGCCCAGAGGTCTCCCTTAAGTTGAAGGTTTGTGGTGCCCAAGCAGCCAGCGTTCACGGAGAAGAGAGCTGCACAGAGAGGTGGCCCAGCCCTACAGAGGCTTCTTTTCAATGAACACTAACAAGCAGGCTCATACTCTTCCCCCAGCCTATAGGAAGAACCAGAGAAAGGAGCAGGTGGAACAGTTCTCAGCTCACACAGAGCCAGGAATGGTTTGTGTTTCCAACAGCAAACTTGGAAAACACTCGTAATTCATGAGGCAGCAGTTGGGTCTCAGAAAATACTGCTTCAATGAGTGAGACTGGAAGCAAGTCTCTCCCCAGACAGTTGGTTATAGTCTTAATCTCTGATGGCATGCTTGTGAGAGACTAAGAGGGCCCAGGTAAGCCAGGGTTGGACTCCAGATCCACAAAAACTGTGAGATAATAACTGGTGGTTTAAGCCACAGAGTTTTGGGGTTATTTGTTATACAGCAGTAGATAATGAATACACCCACTTGCTAGGACTGATCCAGCAATCTATGCAACTGAATATCCAGTTTGCCAGCAGAGCCCAATACTGTGTCCCCTAATTGGCATTATTCCCTGAAGAGACCAACCAGCCACTAGGAGACAAGTCTACTTACCACCTAGGACCCCCTTCCATTCAGGAAGAACAGAGATGTATTCCAACAGCAATAGGCATATAGTCCAGATATGGGTTCACCTTTCCTGTCTAGAGAGCCTCAGTAGCACTATCCAGGCCTTCCAGGATGTTTGATCCACTGGCCCAGATGCTTCCTAACATCACATCAGGCCTGGGACCCACTTCACAGCAAACGGGTGTGTGAGTGGGCCCATGATCAAAGATCCCCTGGTTGAATCACAGAACCCAGAAGCAGCTGACCTGCTAAGGTGTTGGAACAGGCTGTTAAAGGCATAGCAGAACCACCTGCTCCAGCGCACTATTTTAAAAGAATGAGGTGCCATCCTCCAGGACACAGTCCTAGTTTAAATATAAAGATCTTTACATAGTGCTGTGTACACAACAGGAAGACTATACGGGCCTGGGGACCAAGAGCCCCTGCCTCTGTCATTCCCAGGAACCCACTGGGAAAAGAATTGGTGTTTCCCACGTCCACAAGTCTGGGCTCTGCAGGGCTAAATGTCCTGGCTCCCAGGAGACACTTCCACCAGGAGAAGTGCCACCTGGTACTCAGGCTCCTTGTGCCAAGGTGCCCACAGCAGGAAGAGGAGTCGCTCTTCTGATAGTACTCATGGAGGAGGAAGGGCTTCTGTTTCACACTGCAGACAGGAAGAATGTGTTTAGCACCCAGGTGATCCATTTGGGCACCTCTTAAAGGTACATGAACAAGTACAGCAACCCCAGCCTGAGAAAGGCATAGCGATCAATGACTCAGACACCACCAGGTGACCACTGAGGCTAGCAAATGTGCTGGCTGAGAAATGGAGGAATCTAGAATGGATAGTGGAGGAAGGGGTATTGATTGCAGCCCTAAGCCCAGCTGCTGTGGTAGAGACTACAGTTTGTCCTACTAACCTTCCTCCTAAACTTCCCCCAGGAAGAGGCCCTTCAGACTCAGAGTCGCTGCTGCCATATGTATGTGAATCTGAGCAGCTAGAGGGGGTAGACAACGGCGAATACTGTGACATGCCACCCACCTTCCCATCACTGAAGGAACTGAAGACCTAACCGCTGGGAGGACTGTCCCCACAGAACCTTCAGGGACCGCCACAGCTGGAAGAGCTCCTTCATCCAGTGGCTGACTTGCCTCTCTCTTGTTGGGCATATCAGGGTGATTTTCCATGGATTTCCCCCATTCACCTCTTCCTCATCTGCTGCTTCTGGGAATAGGGACTGAGATGAGTTAAAATCATCTAGAACCTGGCTCAGTCAAGAGGATAGTGGAACTTCTGCCTTTTTCTTTCCTTGATGGGGATTTTTAAAGATTATGATGTGAGACAAACCCCACCCTCTATACACCCTTTTTTATTGCTACTGCATTGTTTTGCAGCTTTTGAATCCCCCCCCCCCCCATTTTGTTGTTAATTTTGGGGAAAGAGGATTCTTCTGGATTCTTTCTCCATTTACCCTGAGGTCTAGAATAGATGCAAATTTTAAAAAAAGAAAAAAGAAAAGAAATTGGCAACTTTATGGAGCAGGGTAGGGTGGGGCAGGGGGCAGTGTGTGGAAGATCCTGACAGACGTATTTGTATTGACTGTTTTGTTTCATCTATAAAATGAGGACCCTTGGAGCCTATTGTCCTACTATGAGCCTCATATCAGGCAATTAGTGGAGACTGTAGGACAGGAACTGCAGGGGGTCTTTTGGGCCATCTTCAGAACTTGCCACATGTAGTGGAAATGAGAACCTCAGAGGCAGAGAAGCAAAAGAGACTTAAGAGAGAATTTATGAAGTCACACTTTCAGAATTAAATGAATTTAGAGCTGTTAGCCCACTGTTTCCCATGGCAGAATGCCCAAAAACATTCAGATGGGGCCTCAACAATGAGAAGTGTTGTCAGGAATCATATGTCAGATTTCAAACACAGACTGACAGAAGGAAGCAAGACCTCTGCATATGTGCTAAACCAGAGAGACTTGTGCTGCAAGCATAGGATAGACAGAGTGACTGGGAGCAGTCTATGAGATCAAGCTGTATAGGAGCCACGTTGCCAGGGGAGTGGAGCATTACTGAGGAAGCAGAGGCTCCAATTCTAGCTATTCGGGAGGCTAAGTCCAGGAGGAGGAAGGAGAGGAGACAGCATCAGGAGTCTGCTGGGAACAAGACCTGACAGCAGAATGGTCAGCCATGGGGAGTTCAGTGTAAGCTAATATGACCCTGGAAGCTAAATTCTTTCTTTCTTCATTTTTTTTTATATATATTTTTTATTATGGTGACATTGGTTAATGAAAGCCAGTAAGTTTCAGGTGCATGATTCAACAGTAAGATATATGTGTGTGTGTGTGTATACATATATACAAATATATATATTGCACTGTATGTTCACTGTCCATAGTTAGATTTCTTTCTGTCACTACATGTTTGACTCCTTTTATCTCATCTACCTCCCTTCTCCCCTCTAAGTCCCTGACCTCTGGTAACCACTAGTCTATTGTCCATGTCCATGAGTCTCTGATTGTCCTGCTTTGTTTGTTTTGTTGCTTTTAGGTTTATATCCCACATATAAGTGATATCATGTGGTTTTCCACGTTTTCTGTTTGCCTCATTTCACTTAATATGATTATCTCTCGGTCCATCCATGTCGTCGCAAATGGCAGTATTTGTCTCTTAGGGCTGAGTAATATCCATTGTATATGTACCACAGCTTCTTTATCCAATCATCTATCATAGGACACTTTTGGTTTCTTCCATGTCCTGACCACCTTGAATAATGCTGCTATGAACATTGGTGTGCAAATATATTTTCGAATATGAGTTTTCAAGTCTTTGGGTAAATATCCAGTAGAGTGATTGCTGGATCATATATATGGTAGATCAAATCTTAGTTTTTTGAGGAAACTCCATACTGTTTTCCATAGTGGCTATGCCAATTTTCAGTCCCACTAGCAGTGTATGAGGGTTGCTTTTTCTCTGCATCCTCTCCAACATTTGTTATTACTTGTCCTGTTGATTATAGCTATTCCAAAAGGTATGAGACGGTATCTCATTGTGGTTTAGATTTGCATTTCTCTAGTGATGTTTAGCATTTTTCATATGTTTGTGGAGATTTGTATTTCTTCTTGGGAGAAGAGTCTGTTCAGGTCCAGTTTTTGATTGGATTGTTTTTTTGTTGTTATTGAGTCGTATGAGTTCTTTGTATATTTTGGATATTAGGCCCTTATTGGAAGCATTGCTTGCAAATATATTTTCCCATTCAGATGGTTGTCTCTTGACCTTATTGATGGTTTTTTTTGCCAAGCAGAAGCTTTTTAGTTTGATTTGGTCCCATTCATTTATTTTAGCTTTTATTCCCTTGCCTTTGAGGTCAAATTCACAAAATCCTCTTTAAGTCCAAGGTCCTCGAGTTTAGTTCCTATGTTTTCTTCTATGCATTTTATTGTTTCAGATCTTATATTCACATTTTTAATCCATTTTGAGTTAATTTGAGTGTGTGGTAATAGACAAAAGTCTAGTTTCATTCTTCTGCAGGTGGCTTTCCAGTTTTCCCAGCACCATTTATTAAAGAGGCTTTCGTTTCTCCACTGTTGTTTTTCTTTTTTTTGGATTTTTTTGGTCAAAATTTATTTGCCCATATTAATATGTATTTCTTCTAGACCTTTGATTCTGTTCCACTGGTCCTTGTGTCTGTTTTTCTGCCAATGCCATGCCATTTTGATTACTGTCGCTTTGTAGTATAATCTGAAGTCGGGCAGAGTGATGCCTCCAGCCTCATTCTTTTTTCTCAGAATAGCTATGGCAATTTGGGTCTTTTGTGCTTCCATATAAATCTGATGATTTCTTGTTCTTTTTCTTTAAAAAAATGATGATGGAATTTTGATGGGGATTGCCTTAAATCTGTATAATGCTTTAGGCAATAATGTCATTTTAACTATGTTGATTCTTCCAATCCAAGAACATGGAATATCTTTCTATTTCTTTGTATCTCCTTTGATTTCTTTTGACAGGGTCGCTAGTATCTTATTTATGATTTTTGCATCCGTGTTCATGAGAGATATAGTCTATACTTTTTTTTTTTGTATATTATCTTTACCAGGTTTTGGTATCAGGGTGATATTGGCCTGATAAAATGATTGGGGAGTATCGCCTTCACTTTGATTGTTTGGAAGAGCTTGAGGAGAATAGGTATTAAATCTTCTTTGAATGGTTAGTAGAATTCACTGGTGAAATCATCTGGTCCTGGACTTTTACTTTTTGTAGGTTTTTGGTAATTGTTTCAATTTCCATACTGCTGATCGGTTAATTAGATTTTCCAGTTCTTGATTCAGTCTTGGAAGGTTGTATCTTTCTAAGTATGGGTCCATTTCTTCTAGGTTATTAAATTTGATGTTACATACTTTGTCATCGTATTCTTGTATGATCCTGTGTATTTCCGTGGTGTCTGTCATAATTTCTCCTCTTTCATCCCTGATTTTGTTTATTTGTGTCTTTTCTCTTTTTTCTTCAGTGAGTCTAGCCATCGGTTTGTCAGTTTTATTAACCTTCTCAAAGAACCAGCTCTCTGTTGTTGCATTTATTTTTTCTATGTTTTTTGTTTGTTTGTTTTGTTTTCAATTTCATTTATTTTGCTCTAATTTTGATCATATCTTTTCTTCTGCTGACTTCAGGCCTCATTTGTTCTTCCTTTTCTAGTTTTTAAGATGAAGTGTTAAGTCGTTTATTTGGGCTCATTCTTGTTTTGGGTCATTGGCCTGTAATGACATGAACTTTCCTCTTATGATGGCTTTTGCCGTGTCCGAAAAGTTTTGATATGTTGTGCTATCATTATCATTTGTTTCTATGTATTTATTGATATCTCTTTTATTTCTTCTCTGACCCAGTTATTCTTCAGTAGCATGTTGTTTAATCTGATGTATTCGTGGTTCTTTCTGCTTTCTTTTTGCAGTTGATCTCCAGCTTCAAAGCATTATGATCAGAGAATATGGTTGGCATGATTTCAACCCTCTTATATTTGTTGAGGCTATCTCTGTGTCCCAGTATGTGGTCCATTCTTGAGAATGTTCCATGTGCACTAGAGAAGAATGTATAAGCAGCTGTTTGGGGACGGAAGGCTCTGTATTTGTCAATTATGTCCAGTTGGTCTAGTGTGTCATTTAAAGATGTTACTTCCTTATTGATTTTCTGTTTGGATGATCTGTGCCTATCTGACAGTGGGGTATTTAGGTCCCTACTATGACAGATAGTGTTTTGATCTATTTCTCCCTTTAGTTTGTTAGTAATTGCTTTACATATTTTGGGGCTCCCTGATTGGGAGCATAGATATTAATAAGTGTTATGTCTTCTGGTGCATGATTCCCTTTATCATTATGAAGTGTCCCTCAGTATCTTTCTTTACCTTTTTTATTTTGGTCTATTTCTTCCGATATTAGTACTGCTACTCTTGCTTGTCTCTGAATACCATTTGCTTGAAATATCATTTCCCACCCTTTCACTTTGAGTCTTTGAAGCTGAGATGTGTCTCCTGGATTGGTTGGGTTTTGTTTTTGATCCATTTTGCAACACTGTGTCTTTGTACTGGTGAGTTCAGTCCATTTACATTGAGTGTGATTATTGAAATATGAGGTCTTCTTATAGCCATTTTAGCTTTTGCTTTCTGGTAGCTCGGTGTTTCCACTGCTTCCTTGTCCTTGTGTTTCTGTTTTCTTTATTTTGGTTGGCTTTTGTAGATTTTCCCTCTGGTTCTTCTTGTTTTATTTTATACACTTTAGTTCTGAATCTTTGGCGTGTGGTTACCATTACATATATGAAAAGGATAGTCATATCTATAGTCGTACATTTTCTTCTGCGAGTGCCTTCTCTCCATTCCCCTTTGTGAATTTGGATCTTTGAATCCTCCCCTTTTCAGTCATTGTTATCTCAATTTCTCTGTATGTATGCTAAACATTCATTACTATCTTGTTATAACAATTCTCTTCTTATTATTAAAGCTTATAATGCCCTGTTCTTAGCAAAGGTTGTACTTTTCTGCTTCTATTTGCCTGATATTCCCCTTATTCCTAATTATGTATTTTGTTGTTGTTATTTTGTTTTAGGATCTATCCCCTTTCTGTATTTCCTGTAGTGTGGGCCTCATAGTGGAGAATTCCCTTAATTTTTGTATATCTGGAAAGGTCTTAATTTCTCCTTCGTATCTAAAGGACAGCTTAGCTGGATACATCATTCTAGGCTGGTAGTTTCTTTCACTTGATAGTTTAAATATTTGATTCCATTCCGTTCTGGTTTATAAGGTTTGTACTATGTAGTCCGATGATATATTTCTATGTCTGTAAGCTTATTTTCTGGAGATTTTTATTTTATTTTTTCTGAGATGTCTTGTCATCTTGGTTGTTCATGGTGTTTAATGGACTATTTCTCCTCCTGGGCATTAATGGAAACACATTGTTTTTTTCCCCCAAAGATTTATTATACAAAGGTCTCTGTTTAGCCTGCTGCAAGAAGGAGCTTTTCATTTGGTTTCCAGTAGGTGGTGTGTAAGCCTTAATAAGTCCTATTTGTTTTTGCTTTTGTTTTTGTTTTTTGTAGATGCTTAAGCACACTCAGTACCCTCAGTCAGTCTCTGTCAGTGTTCGTGACAGTTTTGGTAGCATTTGCTCAGATTCCCCTGTTGCTCCGCGGTGTATGGTCTCGGTGTATATGGTGGTAGGGGCCCTCTGGGTCGGGTGTTTTGGGCTGCAGCTCAGCCTCGGTTTTGCAACTGCAGCTAGTAAAATCAACTGTTATTTCTCTGTCATCCTGCTTCTCTGCTCTCTGCCCTGATGACTGGGCCCTGCCCCTGGCCTCATGGAGCTCACACCACTTCCTGGCAAGGCTGTTCAGGGAACTCACAGCACTTTTCCCTTCCCTCTCCTCCTACAGTGATCTCCGATAGCTGTGAGAGGCAGCTTCTTTATTTCTCCCAGTCCACCGCCCAACACCTGGAGTTCCGACCTGTGGTAGCTCTTATGCGTAGATCCCATGCTCAGACGTGCTGGTGTGCAGTTTGGGTGTTTTTTGTTGAGAATTAGATATTCAGCTTGTTGTTTCAAGGGGGGAGATCTGGCGATTTCTCTCACTCCTCCATGTTTCTCCAAAACTCCTTACTTTTTCTAATTTATTGCTTTTTAACTACTCCAGACCAGCCAACCAGGTAATAAATTTATGAGTTAGAAACATGCTTGTGCACTGTTGGTGGGAATATAAAATGGTGCAGCTTTTATGGAAAATATTATAGTGGTTCCCCCAAAATTACAAAAGAATTAAGAAATGATTCAGTAACTTACCTTTCAATATATACCCCAATTGAAAGCAGGTTCTCAAAACATATTTGTACACTTATTTTTAAAGCAGCGTTACTTATAAGAACCAAAAGGTGGAAGCAACCTAAGTGTTCATGGACAGATGAATGGATAAATAAATGTGGTATATCCAAACAATGGAATATTATTCAGCCTTAAAAAGGAAGAAAATTCTGACACATGCATAATATGGATGAGCCTTGAGGACATTACATAAAGTGAAAGTGAAATGAGCTCATCGCAAAAAGACAAATATGATATGATTCTACTTATATGAAGTATGAATAGTCAAATTCATAGAGACAGGGGAAAATGGGGAGTTGTTTAATGGGTACAGAGTTTCAATTATGCAAGATGAAGAATTCAGGAGATTGGTTGCACAACAATGTGAATGTACTTAATTCAACTCAACTATACACTTTAAATGGTTAAAATGGTAAATTTTATGTGTATTTTACCACACAATTAAAAATAAATTTTTACCACAATTAAAAATAAAAAAAATTGTTAGAAACATGCATTACTTATTCAATAAATATTTTTGTGTGTGCCTACTATGTATTCTACTCCATTCTTAGGGCCAGGAATAAGCAGCTGAACAAAAAAAGCTCTTCATGGAATTTACATTCTAATGTATAGTATATAATAACATTTATACCTTTGCAGTCTATCTAATAAAGTACATAATTTTAAGATATTGGTTTTCATAAAATAAATGATTTATCCAGAATATCTACAACCTGACCTACATATAACTGAAGAATATATTTGAAGTTTAAATATCTTAATTCAAAAGAGCATAATTATTCAAATTTAAGAATGTATCTATTTCCAACATCTTTTAGGTATGTTTTGCTTAGATTTTCTTTCCATTATATAGATTAAGGCATGGGATGTGACATATTGAATATACAAATGGATAGCAGCCAGACACATATAGAAATAAAACTTTGACTCGCAATCTGTAGCAACCTACCTAGGAAACCAACCCTACAAAGAACGACTCAGTAAACCAGTCAGACTCACAGGAAGCAAGGCTACTGTCTCTAGTGACAATCCAAAAAATTAAACCATTACTTCTGTAAAAATCAGCCAAAATGGCGAGCACTCGATTAATAACTGACAGCTTTCCTAATTTTTGTCCCTGCTTCCAACTTAGGACCAACCAGAGGGCGCGAAAATCACACAGCACTCCTAACCAATCACACAGAATGCCCAGCTTCTAATTTGCCTGCCTCAACTTCCCCAGACAACAGTCTCCAGTTAGGGTGACCTGAAGCTTTCCTCTTCCAGACTATATAAGCTTTCCCACTCCTCTGCCTGCCTTTGAGTCTCTGCCAAAACACAGGAGATGGTGGCTAACTCCTTACTATGGCAAACTCAGATTAAATAGATTTTGCTTTTCTCATTTCATTGGTCTTCACTTATTTCCACAGATATTTACTATATAACTGCAAATTGCTATTCAGTCTCTTAAAAGTTAATAATTACCAAAATGTAAAAAACTACGGGAACTCTTACAACTATTGGATTACTAGCAAGATCACTGTCCTTACCCACTACCATCTCTCCCTCTCAACACTGGGTTGTCATGATTTAACAGTCATCCAACAGATGGCATGATCACCATGTGATCAGATAGTTCTGGACCAAATAGTTCTTTCATTATTATAATGGCATAATTTTTAACAAATGGATGATCATTTGAAAAATTCTTTTAGAACAATTCTTTTGCTTTTTAGACTTCTGGTTAAATGATTTCCTGTGACAGTTATTTCAGACACTGAATAATATTTTAATGTTTTTGTTTGTTCTAATTTGTAGAGGATTGGCGTGACCTCAAAAGATAACCTCTAAATAATAGGGATATTTGTACATTTTACTTAAGAATGTACATGCAAGAGATTAGGAACTATTTCTGTTTGCTTGGATCTGAATTCAAGTGGTGAAACATCAGTCATAAAAAGTACTTAATAGAACTGGGTTCACTGTGGTGCTGAATAATCATCGTAATGGATATTATTTTTAAAATACATGATGTGCTTTTCTCCCTGTACCTCCAATGTATATGACTCCCCCTATTCTGTTGGCAGCATCCATTTGTCTCAGGCAGGACTGATTCTTATGGCAGGAAGGCAAAGGGAAAATGTTATGTTTTCAGACTGGTCTACTTTTGAGAATCTCTCAGATCACAGACTTAAACAGGTTTCAAAGAGAAAGGGTTTTTAAAAATTTCAAATGCTCCCTCTTATATTTTCAGGGGTAAATCTGACTAGTTTATAGATTATTACCAGGAAATAATTTTTGTAACAATGGATAATCATTTAAAAATTTTAAAACATTTTACATTAAACCAAAGTGTAAGGGAGACCCTTGAAACAGGAAGAGAAAATTTTTAAAAATCCTTCTCTTCTAGGTCTGGGAAGAAGAAGCAGGGGTAAGTGTCCTCACTTTTCTCCTCCAGTCAGGGAACTACTGTAGAGGGTGACATCTCATGGATCAAGAGGAGAGATTTTGGAGATTTCCTACAGTATTTTTCTGGTATTTTCCCCAGAAACTCACTAAATCATCAAATTACATTCTTGTTTATAATTAATTTCAATAAGTATATAATTAATCTTAGAACTCATTATTCAGGTATTTTCCTGCAAGTCTGCACCACTCCCCACTCTATTCCAGCCTCCATCCATGAGAAAAAGCAAAGGATCCTTTTGTGGAAACCCACATATTGTCTGTTACCTTTTCTACACATTGAATATGTTTGTTATGCTATTTCAAGGAAATTAAAAAAATACATTTTTGGAAAAGTGATTCATTCTCCTATAAAAGGCTCTTTTTGAATCTGTGAATTGAATAATCAGCTCAGCATAGGTCATTTCGGTTTCTTCATCAGTTTTGCTCCCTCTATCCAGTTTGCAAATTTTAGTAGATTCTAATTATGTTCTTGGTCCTTTTTAAAACACAGAGGTTTGGGGAAAAATAATTGAACGAAATTGTGAATAAAATATATTTCAGAAAAGATTATATTTAGTTATTTTTTGAAAAATTACTAAGGTTTGTATATACAGTTGACATGTTTAGCAAATAAAAATACAAGATTTCCAATAAAATTTAAATTTCAGGTAAAACAAATAATTTTTAGTGTAAGTAGGTTTCAAATACACTAATCTGGCAGCTCTATTTTACATCTTGCTTAACAAATGAGGACTCTGAAGACCAAAACTTCCAGCTCCAAACTCTATTTTTCCCATTTTCCTATGGCTTGTCCTTGTATTTTTATAAGAAGTTTTCCTCTAAGTTCCTGTGAAGAGAGGAGAAAATTTCCCCTGTTCCTCTTTATTCTTTTGGCTGGCCAAATAATTAAATAACATAAGAAAGATTAACAGGAGAAAATAACCAAATTTAATTACATATATACATACATACTGGGTTTCCAAAGAATCTGGGACCAAGGACAAATTAGGCAGTTAAGGCTTATATGCCACTTGAGCTAAAGGGAAGTGGGAGTTGTGTTTAGACTGCAAAGGACAGGAGGGTAGTTCACATGGAGATGGAAAAGCAAATGTTTGATAAACAAATGTTCGTTGGGCATCTTTAGCAATGGGACACAAAGAGGACTTGAACAATGGGTCTTGTAGTTCCTCCCTGTGTATCACTCCTAGTTCATATTAAACTACAGTTATCTCTCCTTCCTGGAGCAGGTCCTCTATCTAAATTCTTTTAGGCAGTTAGGGGCAAGGTCATAGTTTTTTCCTGAGTCATTTGTTTCTTCAAATAATCAATATCCCAAAGAGATATCTTTGGGGTAGCAAACTCTGCTCTTTTCACTTCCAAAAGAAATCAGAGTGGAGGTCTGATCATATAACACTTGATTTTAAGCTCCAAGGATCCTGAGATGTGTTTTCTTTTAACATGACTAGATGAAATGAATAATCTAACATGTATTGATCCATGTGCAAGGCCCCAGGACGTTTTTTATATCTTACTGAATCTCCACATGGACATTGTGGACCTGTGTATCTAAGGTAAGGGGTTAAGGCTTAGAGTTACCTGTTTGAGATCACACATCTGCAAGTGGGGAGCTATGATTTAACTCACATAGTTGGCCCCAGATTCTCAAACTCTGCTGCATATAAGAATCACATGGGTGTTTGTAAATATACCCCTTACTATCCCCATTCTGATTTAATTGGATGAACGTGGAACCCAGCCTTGATATTGTTTAAAAGTTCTCCAGGTGATTCTACAGGCAGACAGACGTGAGAACCATAGTCCTAAATGAATCTTCGCCTGAGCTGGTTTCAGGGCAGAGCTTCTCAACATTGGCTGTGTCTTAAGACCACAGGTATAGCCATCCTAATGCCCAGGGTCACCACAGACCAATAAATCAATATCATTAAAGTTTCCCAGATGGTTCCAAAATTGAGAACCACTGATCTAGAGCAGAGAATGCCAAGTGTTTTTGTAAACAACCAGATAGTAAACTATTTCAGGTTTTTGCGGTCCAAATTGTCTCCATCACTCCTGTGGTTGTAGAGCAAAATAGCAGCCATGGATGACACATAGATGAACAGGCATGCCGAGTCCAATAAACTTTATTTTAGAACTTAAATTAGAATTCATAGTATTCATGTGTCATGACATATTATCATTCTTTTGATTTTCTCATCACTTCAACATGAAATACCATTCTCAGCTCTATAGTTGGGGCTGGCAAACTAGGGTGTGTAGATCAAATCCTGCCACTGCCTGTTTCTGTAAATCAAAGTTATTCATCTTTTCTCTCATTAGCTTTCATAAAGCATTCTATTAATTCTTTGTGGTAATTAATTCATATGATAGATGTGATTAAGAAGTCCAATGTTCTACCTTCCATGGTGCTTCCATAGGGCTTTTAAGTACAGTGCCCACTTCACATGGTTTAGTACCTGCTGTGACCACAGTCCAAAAATATTAAATGGAAAATTCTAGAATAAAGCATTCATAAGTTTAATATTTTACATCATTCTGAGTATCTCACTTCATCTCATCTCGTAGCCATGTATATCATCTGACAAGAAGTGTGATTACAGTAAGATTTTGAGAGAGGCCACTTTACATAACTTTTATTACAGTCTATTGTAATTGTTCTTCTTATTCTTAGTTATTGCTATTAATCTCTTACTGTGCTTAATTTATAAATTAAAACTTTTTCATAGAGTATATCGTTTTGGGAAAAAAAGAGTGTACATAGGGGTAGGTACAACCATAGTTACAGGTACCACTGGGAGTTTTGGAATGTTCCTCTACGGATAAGGAGGGAATACTATAATTGGTTTATATTCTTCTTAAAAACAAATTAGTATCATTATATTAATGTAGGGAAGAGAAAAGAAAACTAAAAGTTAAGCTATATTCAGACGACTGCAAATGCTCATCAGTCCCACAGCCAGACCATGAGGAAACCTGCAAGAAAAAGGAAGATTTCTGCTGGATTGCTAATGACCCATTTCCCCACATCATGAGGGGAAGACAGAAAACAGCGTCCTTTAAGTGGCACCCTACGCAAAATAAAATCATTCATTCCCTATGGCTAAATCCATTGGGAATCTATGGATTCAAAGGGGCTTGAACTGTCAGCAGCCTTTCATGGTACATATTCTTACATTTTTATGCTACATACTCTTACCTTTTTCAGTGTATTGGCCATATCAAAGGAAAAAGGGTAACAAAGCCTTTAAAACTATAACTCACAGGATCTAAAAGAATGACATATAAACTGAATTCCCGAAGACATCGGAGTCTCTCTCAGTGTCCTTCTCTGCCTCCTCACTGTCTCCTTCTCTCTCTATTTGTCTCTGTCCCTCTGAGTCTCATAGGCTCTCTCTTTGCTTCTGAGAGGAGACCACGTGCTTGCTTAGGCAGCTCATATATTAAACTGAGAGGAGCCCATGTTCTATCTGTGGAGTGTTTACCCTTTCTTCAATCAAACTTTCCTTTTTACTCTAACTTTTGTGTGTGTTTTCAATTCTTTTCTTACACTCTGCAAGAATCCTCTTCCTCTCAGTGTGAGGTTTGAGTTCCCTCCACTCAGGGAAATTTGCCCTGTCCTGCATCAATACTAACTATATCTATGGACTAGTCTATAAAATTAGTGTATTAATTTTAACAAAAATATTTTTAACCGATTATTAATATTTTTCCCTTAGTGGGCATTAATCTTAGCAAAATAACTATAAAAATAAATCCACTGAGTTCTGAGTGACATCAAGAAACATGGTGGAGTGAGAATATTCACCAGAATCTCTCCCTTGAACAACATAAGCTGAACATCTAAAACTCAATAAAAACATCCAATCTGCATACAAACACATTCTGAGTTGAGAGAATTGTGACTAAGAGCTACCACATGTCAGAAACCCCAGGAGTCAGGTGGTAGAATGGAGAAACAAAGAAGCTGCCTCTCACAGATGGAGCTCCCTGAAGGAGGAGGGAAGGGAACAGGGAGGGGAGAAAGTGTAGCAACGTTCACTGAACAGCTCTGCCTGGGAGAATGTGAGCTCCATGAGGCAGCAGTGACAGGGATCAGGCAGAAAGCAGAGAATGGGGAGGGCAGAGAAGTGGGAATGGTTGACAAGCAACAGTTGATTATTAACGGCCATGATACAAATGTGATGCTGAGCTGTAGCTCCCATCCACCATCCAGAGGCCCCCCCCTCCGCATATTCTCTAAGACTGAACACTGGGGGGCACCAGGAGTATCTGAGCAAGAACGCTACTGAAACTGTCGCTAACATTGACAGGGATTGAAACTGAGAGTAGCGAGGATAATTGATATATTATAAGAAAAAGAAAAGGCATTTTTAAGACTTTATATAAAAAGGGATCCAAGAGGCTTAGACCCCCACCTACTAGAAACCAAAAGAAAAACCACCTTCTTTGCAACAGACTTAAGAGAGACCTTTATATAATAAATCATTTTTTCTGGAAAAAGGCAGAATGCACTTCTTTAATGCCCAGGTGGAGAAATAGTCTATTACACACCATGAACAACAAAAATGAAAACACATCTCAGAAAGAAAAGAAAAATCTCCAGAAAATAAGCTTAAAGACATAGAAATATGTGACTTAAATGACAGAGAATTCAGGATGATACTTCTGAAAGAAAAACTCAATGAGATCAAAATAATTCATATCAACAATTCCAAGAATTGAACAAACAAATAGATCAGCAGAATGAATTTTTTAGCAAGGAGATCGAAACCCTCAAAAAGAACCAAATAGAACTTCTGGAGATGAAGACACACTAAAACAGATGAAAAATAAGATAAAAGCTTGCAAAATAGAGTCAACCAATGGAGGAAAGGATTAGTATATCGAAGATAGATATTTAGAAATAAATCAGAAGGAAGAAGAGAGAAACTAAAGAAATGAAAACAATGAAGACGAAATACAAAAAAAGCTGAATAACATCAGCAAAGGAAACATGAGAATAATAGGTATTCTCAAAGAAGGAGGAAAAGGAGCAAGGATTAGAAAAGCATTTTCAGACATGAGACTTTCCAAATCTAAGGAATGAACTGGAGTTTGGAATTCAATTAGTCAACAGAACACCCATTATCTCAGCCCAAAAAGGCCTTCTCCAAGACACATTACATTAAATTATCAAAAATCAATGACAAAGAAGAATTCTCAGGGCAGCCAGGGAAAAGAAGACTGTAACCTATAAGGAAAACTCATTAGATTATCAATGGACTTCTCAGCACAAACTTATAAGCAAGAGAAGGGTGGAATCAAATATTCACTATTAAATGAAAGGAACTACAGCCAAGAATAATGTATCCACAAGCTCTTCTTTAGAATATGAAGGAGAAATAAAGACCTTTCCAGACATACAAAACTTGAGGGAATTCTTTACTATGAGGCTTGCATTACAGGAAATACTGAAGGGGTCAGGTCACTAAAACAAAATGACAAAAAAATGCATAACTATGAGTAAGGTGACTAGCAGACCGATAGAAGTAGATGAGTGCAGCTATTATAAGAACAGGGCATAAGCTTAAACAATAAAAGAGATTTGTTATTGCAAGATAGTAATGGAATATTAAGCATATAAGGACAAACTGAGACAACAATAACATAAAAGGAGAGGAATTCAAAGATCCAGATTCAAAAGGGGAATGGAGATAAGGCACATGCAGAAGAAAATGGACTAATATATATAATATATATCTCTTCTACATATATGTAATGGTAACCACACACTGAAGATTCAGAACTGAAGTATATAACATAAAAACAAAAAAGACCAGAGGGAAACACACAAAACCAACCAAAATTTAAAAATAAATAATAACAACACAAAAACAGAACACAAAAGCAAAGGAAACACCAAGCACCAGAAAGCAAAAGATAAATGGCTATAGGAAAACTTCATATTTTAATAATCACACAAAAATGTAAATGAACTGAACTCACCAATAAAAAGGCATGGAGCTACAGATGGATAAAAAAATGAAACTGAATTAATACGCTGCCTCCAGAACACATTCTCAGTTCCAAAGACAAATAGATCTCAAAGAGAAAGGGTGGGAAATGATAATTCAAGAAAATGGCATTCAGAGAAAAGATGTTGAATGACACAATTAGACCAAATGAACATAATTGACAAATACAGAGCCTTCGTCCCCAAAACAGCTGCTTATACATTCTTCTCTAGTGCACCATGGAACATTCTCAAGAATAGACCACATACTGGCACAGAGATAGCCTCAAACAAATATAAAGAGGTTGAAATCATGCCAACCATATTCTGTGATCATAATGCTTTGGAAGCTGGAGATCAACTGCAAAAAGAAAGCAAAAGAACCACGAGTACATGCAGATTAAACAACATCTACTGAAGAATAGCTGGGTCAGAGAAGAAATAAAAGAGAGATCAATAAATACATAGAAACAAATGATAATGATAGCACACATATCAAAACTTTTCAGACACGGCAAAAGCCGTCATAAGAGGAAAGTTCATGTCATTACAGGCCAAATGAACCCAAAACAAGAATGAGCCCAAATAAACGACTTAACACTTCATCTTAAAAACTAGAAAAGGAAGAACAAATGAGGCCTGAAGTCAGCAGAAGAAAAAATATGATCAAATTAGAGCAGAAATAATGAAATTGAAAACAAAACAAACAAACAAAAAACAGTAGAAAAATAAATGCAACAACAGAGAGCTGGTTCTTGCTGAGAAGGTTAATAAAATGACAAACCGTATGGCTAGACTCACTGAAGAACAATAAGAGAAAAGAGACAAATAAACAAAATCAGGGATGAAAGAGGCAGAAATTATGAAGACACCCACGGAAATACACAGGATCAACAAAATACATGACAAAGTATGTAACATCAAATTTAATAACTAGAAGAAATGGACCCATACTTAGAAAATACACCTTCCAAGACTGAATAAGAAACTGGAAAATCTACTTAGACCGATCAGCAGTATGGATTGAAACAATTACCAAAAACCTACCAAAAAGTAAAAGTCCAGGACCAGATGACTTCACCAGTGAATTCTACTAACCATACATTCAAAGAAATTTAATACCTATTCTCCTCAAACTCTTCCAAACAATCAAAATGGAGGCAACTCCCCAAATCATTTTATCAGCCAATATCACCACTGATACAAAACCCTGGTAAAGATAACAAACAAAAAAGAAAAGTATAGACTTATATCTCTCATGAACACGATGCAAAAATCATAAATAAGGAATACTAGCAAACCGTAATACAGTAACATATTAAAAGGATTAATACACATGATCAACTGGTTTCATTCCACAGTCTGGAAAGTTTCAACAATGCTAATAGATAATGTGATACACCACATAAACAAATTAAAAAATAAGAATCATATGATCATATCAATAGATGCATAAAAAGCTTTTTGACAAGACACAGCACCCTATATGATCAAAGACACTTAAAAAATCGGAACAGAAGGAAAGTGACCTTAATATAATAAAAGGCCATTATGACAAACCTCCAGCCAACATTATTCTTACTGGTGAAAAACTAACACCTTCCTCTAAGATCAGAAACAAGGCAAAGCTGTCCCATTATCACCCACTGTCATTCAATACAACATTGAGGTCCCTAGAGAATGCAATCAGATAAGAGAAAGATATAAAAGGCATCCAAATAGGAAATGAAGAAGTCAAACTGTCACTATTTGCAGATTACATGATTCTCTATATAGTAATAACCTAAAGACTGCACAAGAACACTAATAGAAACAAAGCAAATAGAGTAAAGTTTCTGAATACAAAATCAACGTTCGAAAATCCATAATGTTCCTATACTCTAATAACAAAGTGTCAGAAAAAGAAGTAGAAAAAAATATTTTTTGCAATCACAAAAAAATAAATAAAATACCTAGGAATAAATTTAACAAAACATGTGAAGGACTATATAATGAAAACTATAAGACCCTGTTAAAAGAATCGAAGAAGATACAAAGAAATAGAAAGATATTCTGTGTTCTTGGATTGGAAGGATCAACATATTAAAATGACCTTATTACCTAAGGTATTATACAGATTTAATGCAATCCCCATCAAAATCCCATCGGCATTTTTTTAAGAAATAGAACAAGAAATCATTAGATTTGTATGGAAGCACAAAAGACCCTGAATTACCAAAGCCATCCTGAGAAAAAAAGAATGAGGCTCGAGGCATCACTCTGCCTGACTTCAAAATTATACTACACAAGCGATGGTAATCAAAATGGCATGGTATGGCAGAAAAACAGACACTTGGACCAATGGAACAGATCGAGAGTCATAAGTAAACCCATATTTATAAGGGCAAATAATTTTTGACAAAAAAGCCAAAAACATACAGTGGAGAAGGGAAAGCCTCTTCAATCAATGGTGCTGGGAAAACTGGAAAGCCACCTGCAGAAGAATGAAACTAGTCTGTTGTCTATCACCACACACCAAAATCAACTCAAAATGGATTAAGGACCTGAATATAAGACCTTGAAAAATAAATTGCATAGAAGAAAACATAGGAACTAAACTCAAGGACCTTGGACTTAAAGAGGATTTGTGAATTTGACCTCAAGGCAAGGGAAGTAAAGTTAAAATAAATGAATGGGACTACATCAATCTAAAACGTTTCTGCACAGCAAAAGGAACTGTCAACAAGGTAAAGAGACAACCATCTGAACGGGAAAATATATTTGCAAGCAATGCTTCCGATAAGGGCCTAATGTCCAAATATACAAAGAACTCATACAACTGAATAAAACAACAAAATCCCATAAACAATCCAATCAAAAAATGGGCAGAGGTTAGAATGAACACTTCTTTCTTGGGACACACAACAGCCAAGAAATAATTGAATAGATGCTCAATATCGCTAGCTATTAGGGAAATGCAAATTCGAACCACAATGAGATACCATCTCACACCTGTTAGAATAGCTATAATCAACAGAACAAGTAATAACAAATGCTGGAGAGGATGCAGAAAAATAGCAGTCCTGATACACTGCTGGTGGGATTGTAATTGGTACAGCCACTATGGAAAACAGTATGGAGGTTCCTCAAAAAACTAGGAATTAATTTACCATATGATCCAGCAATCCCTCTACTGGGTATTTATCTCAAAGACTCAAAATCCTATATCTAAAAAGATATTTGCACACTGATGTTCATAGCAGCATTATTCACAGTGGCCAGGACATGGAAGCAAATGAAGTGTCCTTCAATATATGATTGGCTAAAGAAGCTGTGGTACACATATACAATGGAATATTACTCAGCCATAAGAAGAGATGAAATACTGCCATTTGCTAAAACATGGATGTACTCTCGAGATAATCATGCTAAACGAAATAAGCCAGACAGAAAAAAGTTGGAAATCACATGATACCACTTATATGTGGGATATACACCTAAAAGCAACAAATGAAAAGTACAAACAAACAGAGACTCATGGACATGGACTATAAATAGACTAGTGGTTACCAGAGGGTAGGAGGTGGGGGATGCGGAAGGTAGACAGTGTAAAAGGGTGTCAAATATGTGGTGACAGAAAGAAATCTAACCATGGGAGATGAACACAGAGTGTAAATATATATATGAGTTACTGTTAAATGTACAGCTGAAACTTACTGGATTTTATTAACTGATGTCGCCATAAAAAATAATAATGAAAGGATAGAAGGAAGGAAGGAGGAGGGAAGAAGAGGAGAGGAGGAGGAGAGGAGGAGGAAGAGGAAAGAAGAGGAAGAGGAAGAAGAAGAAGAAGAAGAAGAAGAAGAAGAAGAAGAAGAAGAAGAAGAAGAAAGAAGAAGAAGAGAAGAAGAAGAAGAAGAAGGAAGGAAGGAAGGAAGGAAGGAAGGAAGGAAGGAAGGAAGGAAGAAGGAAGGAAGGAAGGAAGGAAGGAAGAAGAAGAAGGAAAGAGAAGAAAGAAAGAAAGAAAGAAAGAAAGAAGAAAGAAAGAAAGAAGAAAGAAAGAAAGAAAGAAAGGAAGAAAGAAAGAAAGAAAGAAAAAGTTAGGGTAAAATAATAGCAGGAAGTATCATCTGGAAATCTTGAATAAGAATAATTCTAAGATGCAAAATTAGGACTGGATTATTATAATATTCAATAATGGATACTCTTAATGATACCCTGGAGATGTAATGAAAAAGTTAAGTTACCTTTAATTTCCATGTAAGGAGGCAGGCATCTATATTATTTTAGAAAAACATCCATCGATAATCACTTATGTAAATATGAAGTTTATTATTACTTCAAAAACTATGAGTCCCATTAAAAATAGTGAAATTCTTCAGAGGACTGGCTTTAAGGAAGTAATTTTCATTTATTTAGAAATTTCATTTATATAGACTCAATCCAATCCCTGTAATGCCACATTAGTGGAATATTACTATTTCCATATATAATGACTAATCATACACATGCCTTTCCAAATATAAATCATGATGCAATAAGGGCAAACACTAAGCTAAAAATATTTTCAGTTAATGCATTTGTGCAGATGTGACATGTTTATTAACTAAATTAGGGAGAGGGAGTCCATTTAGCAAAAAAAGTCTTGCGGAGTTGAATATATTAAGATGTCTGTCAAATAGGATATTTGAAGGTGGGGAAAAAATCTGTTTTCAGGATACTATAGGATTCCTAAATTTGCATTCTTTTCCCTCTCATCTCATATTTCTTCAATTTAAATTTACTAACCAAACCCTTGAAGAATGACAAGTCTAAAAATTATTTACTGTTTTGGGGCATTTATTGAACTGTCTTATGTATAAAGCACTGGGAATCAAAAAGAAGTTAGGAGGTGACATATGCCCTAAGGAGGGTTGTGACATAGATATGACACACAAAGGGCTTTATTACAGTGTGTGTAGGGCTGCCATGGCATGGAGAGGTGGGAGTCAGGGAGAGATGTGCACTCTGCCCCATGCAGGAGCCACCGCAGCCACCCATTGATAGCTGACTGGCCTGCAGGCTTGTCCAGAGGAAGCACGTGCAGAGGCATGGCGGTGAGCACTATATTTGGAGCCAGAAGTCACTAGGAAGGGAGGATGGTCTGGGAGTCAGGAATAATGCCTATCAGAAAGCTTGGTTGGGGGTTTGCCAACAGAGACTGAAGTCAGAGAGATATACCAAGGTTAGGGAGTGCAAAGTGATTTAATTAGAACGTATTGAAACAGAATAAACAAGCCATTACTAATTGAAATAGCAGGGAGTCATTGAAGGGTGTGTGGGGAATATCACAAACATTGAGGTTCTGATTTCATATCTTGAGTTGGGAAAATGCTGCCGTCACTGGTTTGCTACACCTCCTGTTTCCTTTGTAAAGTAGGTGTTTGTTTTCCAGATTCACGGTGAGGAAACTGGGCAGTAAACCCCCCCCTCAGTCACATCAAACATCAAGAGCTGAGCCGGGATTGGAATTTACTTCCTTGGAGCTTTTTTGTTACCAGGTGAGCCTTGATCCTGTAATTTTCCAGTGCTAAAAATTTTTCCTTCCTAGAAAAAACTTTTGCTTCTAATAAGGCATTATATTTTAATGGGCATTGGGTTGTGGGGACTGGAGTATAAATTGTACAATTTAAATTCATTAAAAATCACGGGCTAATGCTCTAGTTTCTTCAGCAATGTCAGTTTAGGAAGTGGCCTATTTTAGGTGACTTGGTTATTTAAAGTTTATTTACAGAAACTGGTATTTTTTTGCCTTGCAGTGAGGCTTCCATTCAGTAGTACAGATTCTATATTAACCATGAAAACTAATGTGCTGGACTAATGATTTTTATCTGAAATAAAAGCATTCATCTGTTTTGTAGGCAATGAAAAAGGGCTTTTTCAGTGTATGTTTGAACTTTCAGTGAAGATTTCAAAAAAATCACTAAGATATAAGACTATTGAGATTGTTATATCGTTTAAGTCTTTGAAAAAATAACTAGATAATAGAGAATGAGTTTTGGTTACATTTTATTTTTCAACTGAAAGGTCCCTTATTTGGCAGTTGTATCTTTAAACATGAGTTACTTGTAGTTAGTTATAAACTAAATAGCTCAAGGCACTGCTATAATTCTACAATGTTCTGCAAACAAATACAGTTTAAGATTTATAATAACAGTGAATAAAACACCAAGGTAAAATGGGCTGAAACTTCTTCTTATCTTACCTCTTATGGTAGAGAGTTTCCATAGAAAAATAACCTTGGAGCTTTATGAAAATCTTCTTGGTCCTGAAGTGAAGGACAGAGTAAAGCCATTAAGACCTATTTCTCAAAATATGGTGGTCATTGTGTCATCTGATCAGAATGTTCAGAGATTTTTGTTAGGAGGGAATATTCCTGGGCCTCATTCCAGAACTACTGAGTGAAAACCTGGGAAAGTTTTGGAATCTGCATGTTAAATAAGTGCTCCAGGTGAATCTGTGCACATTACGTTTGAGAACCACTGCATTTGAAGAGATAAGACCAGATTTTTGTCAGGATCAATTCTGCCTAAGATAGCCTCTTTTGGATACTTCCTCATTTCCGTGAACACTTGATGAAAATATTCGACTTAATTTTTTAACACTTCCCAAAGTGACAGATTAACATGTATTCGTTGCGTTCCTTTTCAATAAGTGAAAGTGCGTCTGGGAGGATTAAGAGGTTTCATATATGTTGACATCTAACACCTGAGACAGTTGCTCTAATAATAATAGGGACATTTGATAAGGCAGTGTTTCTCAAACTGGACCATTTTAAAGAAAAAAGTAGACCTTGGATTTGTGACAAGATTTTTTTTTTACAATATTATGCATATAAGCAAATATAATATTAGATATAAACTACTTGTGAGGATAAATCTGATTAATATCTGAAGTCAAAGCAAGGTGTACAAATGAAATGCAAGTGAAACTATAAAAAAAATAAAAATTCAGTTAGGCAACATTGATGTGAGACAGATGGTGGTGTTTGCTGAAACTAAATTGTGCATGTTAAGCTTATAGCAGCAAGATGTAATTCACATCCAATTCTATTTTTCATTAAACAACATGACTGCAGACAAGGTTGTGTTTTGCTAAATCATCATAATAATTAACCAAATTTTCCCTAGTGAGGAACTTTCAAACACCCACAGTACTCTAGATCAGGAGGGTTTTTTTTTTTTTTTGTTTGGAAAGAGCTAGATGTTAAATCTTGAGGCTTTGTAGGCCAAGAGGCAAAACTGAAGATATTATGTAGGTACTTAAATAATAAGAAAATGACTTGTCTCACAAATAGGTACTGCCAAATGCTGATATTGATCATAAGCATATGATTTTAATTGAGAATATTAATCATGGGCATTTATAAATTACATATATAATTATATATATTATTTCCTTGATATTTGCTGTTTAACAAGTTATTACACTGTAGATTAATCATGTTATTTGAAGGTTAAGTGGAAGCTCCTCAACTGCACAATTAGATCGATTTTGAAATATGAGGTTTCCTTTGCATGTGCATTGAGGTCCAAAAAATACTTCTGAAACTGCAGGTTGATCTCAGAAAATATATTCCCTATGAATTTATGTAGGATGGAGATCTCACTTCTTTTAATTTTGGGTGGCAAAGGAAGTGAATAAAACAGTTCAATATTACTGTGATTGAAACAACAATAGTTGCCATCAAAAATGACTTTATTTCAGTATAAGTTTTGCATATAAGGCCATTTTTGCCCCATAGTTTTGGGTTCAATTCATTTAAAAAGTTGCCAGGTCTGCAGCAAAAGCTAATCTGCTGTCACAGTTCAATAATAGTAGTTGAGAAAAGTCCTCATTCAGAAAAATTTCAATCTTGAGCTAAAACAAATCTTAATAAAATGTTACCACTGCAAACTTTGAACTATTGTGGGGTAAAGCAAATAAGGATTTGCCTTATTTATGACAAAACTTATGAGACTGAAGGTTATTGAATCCATGAGAGCAGCTCACTAGTAACACTACTAGTTCAAAAACACATGAGACTCAGATATTTACTCAGTACCTGCTGATGGATGATACAATTAATACATACAATGAAGTCTTCAAACACTTTAAATTTCAAAACTTTGTAAATTTTTCCAATTAAGCCTTTTTCTTCCCCACATACATTTTTATCATCTTCAGTTGTAATATATTTTAGCAGATTCAGGTTGTACTGAATTAGTGTTTTCTCAACTTTGAAAATATTCTCAATTATAATTGTTCCACATAGACCATTCATAAAGATGAATCTTAGTGATTTCAAATTTAGACTGACTTCTTGAATAAAAAACAACTGAATAGTGTCAGAAGTATCTGTTGGATGTCAGAAGGATGGCAGTATGAGGGGTCTCCTCTGACTTTTTCCCTTGAAATTACAACAAACTAAACAGCTATAATCCAACAGATAACACCCAGCCTAGCACACACGTCTGAGAGATCTATGCATCAGAACACTGAAAGTGGGTGAGTAGGGAGGAGGAAATAGAGAGGATCAGAGACAAGTGCTGTAGACACAGCCCTGAACTCCCTGTAGGACACAAGGAGGAAGGAATTAGGTTGTGGGTTACATTCTTTGAAGCCCCCTGACCAGTCTTGCCTGAGTGATCAGCATATTCCACGCAGCAGAAGCCAGTGAAAGGGCAGAGAACAGGACAGAGAACAAATACAGAGGGAAGGACAGCTGTGTTAAGCAACTGACATTACCAGGCAGAAGGCTGAGTTATGGAGCCTGGCTGCCTCCACTCACCCTCCCAGCGGGAACCCAGGTGAAACTACAGCAGCTAGAATTGAGACACACATTGCAGCTGCTCCCAGTGAGGAGTGGAGATATAAACGCAAGGCAACGGAAGCTTGGCAGCCATCATTACTGGAAGAAAACAACCACAGACCTACCACTGACCTCTCTCCCAACACAACCCCCTCCATCCATCCAGGCTGATTTAGAAGGGAGTAGCATAGCACCACATCTAGCTGTTGGGAAGCACCAGAAATTCAGGGGCTCTTCAGAAGCTTGGACACTTATCACCCTTCGTATTCTCCCTTGGAGCCCTGGACCAAGTTGATCTGGTCACAGAGGAGATATACACCTCCCTAGGGAATAAAGGGCATTTTTAGCCATAAAGCAGAGTTCCAGGTGGCTTTGGCAGTGCAGGAGGCTTGCGTGTCACCTACTGAAAAACAACCCGCTAAGAGAGATCACTCTTAATAACAAAATTCTTAAAAAAAAAAAAAAAGAAAAGAAAAAGAAAAAGAAAAAAGAGAAGAGTATACTACATTAATTCCTAGGTGGAGAAATAAGTCATCAAACACATGAACAACCAAGGTGACAAAGCAGCTCAAAAACAAACAAACAACATAAACAAATAAATAAATTCCCCCAAATAAACTTAAAGATTTAGAAATATATGATTTAAATGATGGAAAATTCAAGATTGCATTCTTGAAAAACTCAATGAGATGCAGTAAATGTTCTGATTTACAGTTCAATGAACTCAGAAACAAAAATCAATAAAGAGAAATATTTTACCAAGGAGACCGAAACTTTAGAAGAGAACCAAATAGAATCTCTGGAGTTGAAGAACTCGATAAGAGAGATAAAGAATGAAATAGCAAGTTTAGGAAGCAGAGTTGACCAGATGGAGGAAGAACTAGTGACATCAGAAACAGAAATCTGGAAATGATGCAGATGGAAGAAGAGAGAGACTTGAGAGTGAAAAAAATGAAAAAACTCTGCAAGAATTATCAGAAAGAATTATCTGACTCCATCAGAAAAAGCAACATAAGAATAAGGGGGATACCAGAAAGAAAAGAGAGGGAAATGGAACAGAGAGCATATTCAAATAGTAGACAAGAATTTCCCAAACCTATGTAAAGAAATATGAATAGATCTATGAATAGATCACCCAAACAAAACAATAAGGAAATATCAACCTTAAATGACATTAGAACGATTGGAATAATCAACATTTACAGAGCCTTTCATCCTAAAGCACCAAATTATAACATTCTTCTCTAGTGCAAGTGGATAGAATGTTTTCTAGTGAACATTCTCAAGAACAGACATAGGTTGGTATATAAAACTAGCCTCTACAAATTTAAGAAGACTGAAATCATGCCAAGCACATTCACCAACAATAATGCTTTGAAACTGAAGATCAACTGCAAAACAAAGTGGGAAAAAACAGATATGTGGAGGTTAAACAAAATGCTAGTAAAGAATGTATAGGTCATAGAAAAAATAAAGGAGAGATCAAGAGATACATAGAAATAAACAAGACTAGAAATACAACGTATCAAAGGTTTTGGGATACAGCAAAAGCAATAGTAAGTGGAAAGCTCACATCATTACAGGCCTATCTCAAGGAACAAGAAAAATCTCAAATAATCAACCTAATATTACAACTTAAAAGACTAGAAAAAAAAAGAACAAATGAAGCCCAAAGTTAGTAGAGGGAAGGAAAAATATAAATTTAAGCAGAATTACATGAAATTGAGAACAAAAAGACAATAGAAATCATTAATGCAACAAAAAGCTGGTTCTTTAAGTAGATTAATAAAAAAGACTCCCCCCGCTACACTCATTAAATTAAAAAAGAGAAATGACACAAACAAAATCAGAAACAAAAGAGGAGAATTTAGGACAGATACCACCAAAATACAAAGGATCACGTACAAAAAATATTAGGAAAGATGTTATGCCACTGAATTCAATAAACTAGAACAAATAGGTAAGTTCTCAGAAACATACAACCTTCTTAGACTGAATCACAAAGGAGCTGAAAATCCAAATAGACTGATCAACAGTAAGGAAATTAATCTTCAAAAACCTTTCAAAAAGTAAAAGTCGAGGATGAGATGGCTTCACTAGTAAATTATACCAAACATTCAAAGATGATTTAATACCTGTTCTCAAACTTTTCCAAAAAATTGAGGAGGCAATACTTTTATGAGGTCAACATTATTTTATGATGTCAACATTACCCTGATACCAAAACCTGGTAAAGATAACACAAAAAAAAGAAAACAATAGACCAATATCTCTGATGAACAGATGCAAAAATATTTTTAAAAATACTATAAAATTGAATACAACAATACATTATAAATATTATACATCATGATCAAGTAGGCTTCATTTTAGCAGCACAGGAATGGTTTAACACATAAGTCAATTAATGTGATACAACACAAAAACAAAATAAAAAATAAAAATCATATGATCATATCAATAGATGCAGAGAAAGCATTTGACAAGATGCATTCATTTACAATTAAGACATTTAATAAAATGGGTATAGAGGGAAAGTATCTCAACATAATAAAGGCCATATAAGAAAAGCCTCTGCTAACATCATACTTAATGATGAAAAACTAAAAACCTTCCCTGTAAGATCAGGAACAAGACAAGGTTGTCTGCTACCACCACTCTTATTTAATATAGTGTTGGAAGTTCTAGGTAGAGCAATCAGGCAAGAGAAAGAATAAAAGGCATTCAAATTGAGAATGAAGAAGTCGAATTGTCACTTTTTGCAGATGACATGATTCTCTATATAGAAAACCCTAGAGACTCCACCGAAAAAACTATTAGAAACAATAAATACAGTAAAGTTTCAAGATACAAAATCAACGTACAAAAATCCATAGTGTTGCTATACACTAGCAATAAAATTTCAGAAAAAGAAATGGGGGGGAAAACCCCAATTCCTTCTGTAATTGCAATAAAAAGAATAAAATACCTAGGAATAAACCTAACAAAGCATGAGAAGGACCTATATACACTGAAAAGTATAAGACATTATTAAACAAAATTGAAGAAGACACAAAGAAATGGAAAGATATTCTGTGTTCATGGATTGGTAGAATCAACATAGTTAAAATGACCTTAGCACCCAAAGCAATATACAGATTTAATGCAATCTCCATTAAAATAGCATTTTTAAAAGAAATATAACAAAAAATCATCAAATTCATATGGAAGCACAAATACCCCAAATAGCCAAAGGAATCCTGAGAAAATAGAATGAGGTTGGAGACATCACTCTTCCTGACTTCAAATTATACTACAAAGCAACAGTAATCAAAATGGCATGGTATTGGCATCAATACAGACACATGGACCAGTGGAACAAAATTGAGTGTCTAGAAGTAAACACATATTTATATGGGCAAATAATTTTTGACAAAAAAGCCAAAAACATAACAGTGGAGAAAGGAAAGCCTCTTCAATCAATGGTGCTGGGAAAACTGGAAAGCCACCTGCAGAAGAATGAAACTAGTCTGTTGTCTATCACCACACACCAAAATCAACTCAAAATGGATTAAGGACCTGAATATAAGACCTGAAACAATAAATTGCATAGAAGAAAACAAAGGAACTAAACTCAAGGACCATGGACTTAAAGAGGATTTTGTGAATTTAACCTTAAAAGCAAGGGAAGTAAAAGTTAAAATAAATGAATGGGACTACATCAATCTAAAACATTTCTGCTCAGCAACAAGATAAAGAGATGACCATCTGCATAGGAATATATATTTGCAAGTAATCCTTCCATAAGGGCCTAATATTCAAAATATACAAAGAATTCATATAACTTAATAACAATAAAATATCAAACCATCCCATTAAAAAATGGGCAGAGGATCTGAACAGATACTTCTCCTTAGAGGACATACAAATGACCAACAAATATTTGAAAAGATGCTCAATATTGCTAGCTATTAGGGAAATGCAAATTCAAACCACAATGAGATATCATCTCACATCTGTCAGAATAGTTATAATCAAGAGAACAAGTAATAACAAATGTTGGAGAGGATGCAGAGAAATAGGAACCCTCATACACTGCTGGTGGGACTGTAAATTGGTATAGCAACTATAGAAAACAGTATGGAGGTTCCTCAAAAAACTAGGAATTAATTTACCATATGATCCAGCAATCTGTCTACTGGGTATTTACCCCAAAGACTTAAAAACCCATATCTGAAAAGATATTTGCACACCGATGTTCATAGCAGCATTATTCACAGTGGCCAGGACATGGAAGCAACCAAAATGTCCTATGATAGATGATTGGCTAAAGAAGCTGTGGTACATTATATACAATGAAATATTACTCAGCCATAAGAAGAGATGAAATACTGCCATTTGCCATTTGCTAAAACATGGATGTACCTCGAGATAATCATGTTAAGTGAAATAAGCAGACAGAAAAGTTGAAAACCACATGATATCACTTATATGTGGGACATACACCTAAAAGCAACAAATGAAAAGTACAAACAAACAGAGACTCATGGACATGGACTAGTGGTTATCAGAGGGTAGGGGATGTAGAAGGAGTGGGGAGGGTAGGTAGATGGTTTAAGGGGGTCAAATATAGGAGTGTAGGGGGAAGGTGCTGTGGGTAAAACAGATCAAATACATGGTAGCTGAAGGAAACTGGACTTTGGGTGTTAAACATACAATAGAATGTACAGTGTCAAATTATAATGGACACCTGAAAATTATATAATTGTATTAACCAATGTTACTCTAATAAATTTATTTTTTTAAAAAAAAGGGCAATAAAAACAAAAATAAACAAAAAGACTGTATCAAACTAAAAAGCTTCTGCACATCAAAAGAAACTATCGACAAGACTAACAAGCAATCATTTGAATGTGAGAGAATATTTGCATACAATGCCTCCAATAAGGGCTTAATATCCAAAATATACAAAGAACTCATAAACTCATCAATAAAAAAGAACAAATCAATTAAAAAATGGGCAGAAGACCTAAATAGACAATTCTCCCAAGAAGACAAACAAATGGCCAATAATTATGAAAAGATGCTCAACTTCACTAGTAGGCAAACACAAATCAAAACTACAATTAAATATTATCTTACAACTGTTAGAATGGCTGTTATCAACAGGAAAATAATAAGTAGTGTTGGAGAGGTTGTGTGGGGGAAAAAGGAACCCTTGTACACTGCTGGTGGGATTGTAAATTGGACCAGCCACTATAGGAAACCGTATAAAGGTTCCTCAAAAAATTAAGAGTAGAACTACCATTAAGACCCAGTAATCCCTCTTCTGAATATATAAATCAAAAATTTGAAAACATTTATCCATAAAGATAAATGGACACCCATAGCAGCATTATTCACTGTAGCCAAGATATAGAAATAACTGAAGTGTCCTTTGATAGATGATTGGATAAAGAATATATGGTACATATATACAGTGGAATATTACTTAGTCATAAGAAGAGATGAAATACTGCCATTTGAGACAACATGGAGGAATCTTGCGATTATCATCCTGAGTGAAATAAGTCAGACAGAAAAAGTTAAGAACTATATGATTTCACTTATATGTAGGATATAAAACTGAAAGCAACAAAAAACATGACAAAGAGACAGAGACTTATGAACATAGACTACAATTCAGTGGTCACCAGGGGAAGTGAGGGAGGAGTGAAATAGATAAGGATAAAGGGGTCAAATATATGGTGATGAAAGAAAATTTAACTTTGGGGGGTGAACACACAATGCAATATACATATGATGTATTATTGAATTATATATTTAAAACCTATATTATTTTATTAACCAATGTCACCTCAATAAATTTAATTTAAAAAAGAACTATCTGACTTCTTAAAAGCCAAGGAAAACCATTTAAAATCATTTGCGCTGTTTTAAAATTAACTCTTGAAGTTGCTTCCAATGTCCTCAACTCTGAGTAACTGTTTTTGCCCAATAATTTATAGTCCTAAACCGGTTTATTTTCTTTGGGCGCTTTTCTCTGGCTTCCGGAATCAAATATGATTTAATTAACTCACTATTGGTAAATGTCTTCCCTTGTCTAACAAATGAGCCATGTGTTAACTTACTTTGGTTGCAGCATCAATAAAAATTGTTTTTGCTTGAAAAAAATTTGCTGTGTTGAACTATTCTTTCTTAAACTTTCTAATTTTTTGACTAATGATTTTCTGTGAGTTGAATATTGTTTTGAGTGCTTAGTCTAGTAATACTGACATATATTGTATTTTTAGCACAGCTATGCCATCTCATAATAAACACAATTCCTTGTCATCTAATTATGCCATTATGTCTTGAAAGCGTAATATCTGAAGTTTATTTTCCTCTTCATTTTCCTTTGGTCTTGACATGATGGTAGTGCACTGGTAGTAAAAAATAATTATAAAATGTCATGTAATAGTGATATGCATCGCACTCAAATTTTGTTTTACTTTTTAAATAAAATGGATGATGTGAGAAGCCTTGTGTCTCTGCTTTTAGGAATATTGATGATATGCTTGGGAACTGTTCTCAATAAACATCTTAACAATTGAAGGACTAGGAATCTATTGAGAATATTAGTAGATTGGAGATATATGACAATGAAGATAATAGCATCAAGAAATAATATGGGGGCATAATGTGTATTAACCTGTTTATTTCCTTGACAAAAGGGACTAAGTTAAATTAATGGAGAAGAAAGCTGTCAATTGGGGTTTCTACAATAGTTTTGGTTATAGATCTCTGGGTCATTTCTATTGTTACTTATTAAACTTGTTTTCAAGTTTTTGCTTAAAGAATTTATTTCCTTGGAAATATTTGCCTGTAGGGACTCCTATGTGTACTGAATCTTGACTCTTATGCAGCCAGAGGTGAAAAATATTGGAACAGAACATTGAAAGGATAATGCCAAAGGACTCAAGGTACTGTTCCCAGACTTGGCTTTAAATTAAGATTTGAAGATGTATAAAGGCATCATCTCACTAGAGTGGAGCATATGGTTGCCTTAATTTAGCTAATTTTCCACAGTAGCTAAGGAAAAAGTGGAACTTTTCAGGGAATGGTGTTCCAAAGCATATAGCTTCTAAGAATCTGGAGCACAGAATAGGTCTGCTGAGTTAATCAAGGTCAAGGTCTACATGCAGCTTGGCAGCATGCATTCACATGTTCACTTCATCAACATTGTCAGGGACAACACCTGCAAACCACCTGCAAGAAAGGCTGTGAGTCACACCATTGAAGTCAGTCCCACACTTCACATTTTACAAGTGTAATTATTTTTAAAATTATAAATGATGTAAGCTATCTTGGGTATTTATGAAGAAGAAAAGATGGCAGAAGAGGCTTTATATTATCCTAGAGAATTTCTTAAGGAGAACTTTAGCATGCTTTTCTTGATTGCTCTGTGGAAGGATTCTATATATTAGGTTGATTTAAAACTCACTCTCTCATGCATGGACACAAGCACAGAAAACACTTGTTCTATCATTTCCCCATATAGATGATCCTCTTGTGCAGCACTAAAGGTACTTCCCAGTGACATTAAATGACCAGAAAAGTATGGAACAAGAGCCCTAATGGATACTCAGTCACAGGGATAGTCCCTACAGCAGGTGGTGAGTGGAAAATCACTGGCATCAGGAAATATTTTATTCAGGATTCTTATATTCTGCTTGTGAATTAATAAGTACTTGTTGATTCGAATTGAATTGAATTCATTCCACTTTCTAAGGCTTTCCTTAAAAGATGACATTCTGTGAGTAATGAGAGCCATTGCCAGAAGAGAGTCATTCCAGCCTCACCCCAGGACTTCTGTGTCAACCATTGGGAAGTCCCTCCCTGTGTGGGTTCTACCTATATATTCAAAGATTCCAAGGTTGTCTATTTCTACATCTGTCGAATGAGGAATGGGCTGAGCAGCCCATTGTAGGAGGTAGCTATCATCATGTGGGTAGCAGTGAGCAATAAATTCTGCTGAGATAAACAACTAAAGGTCCTCCAGGAAGTGGAGGGTGAAAGTGGATTTGGTCTGAGTTTGGCAGAAAGCTACAGGAGAAGTTTATTTGAAGATGCAGGTTTGATGGGGCTCCTGCTGCTCTCATTTGTAATAGAAGAAGAAGCCAAGTATTGACTTACAGAATGAAGACCAAAGAAACTAATGAAAAAAGTCCAGTTCAGGCATGAGTGTGGTCTTTTTGCTATCATATACATACCTGACTGAGCTGAGCATGTTAGGTAAATAGCTGAGTAGCAGGATAAAAAATTCATTTACAAAGTTAAAGAACTGATAGGTTTTTGGAGCTGAAAAAGTGAAAGAATCTGAAATTTTAATTGAGTCACAATTGTTGGCATGCTGCAAACCAGGTTTATAAGTGGTCAGGCCTGTGGTCCTGAACAGGCTACTCATTACATTTGAGGCAGTCAAGTCTGGAAGGATGCAAGATGAGGCTGAAATTTTTATTCCCATATCCAGAAGGATATTCTAAAGGCAAAAACATAGTTTAAAAAGACTAAACAAGTATCAGGACCTGAGTCAAATATGACAGAAATGTTAAAAGTATCAAAGGATTTTTTTAAAACTATAATTAATATGCTAAGGGCTTATTACTATTTTTTAATATGCTAAGGGCTTAAATGGAAAAGCATGCAAGAACAGATATATGATATAAGCAGAAAGAGAGAAATTCTAAGAAAGAATCAAGGAAATGCTAGAGATTAAAAATACTATAATAAAAATAAAAAATACTTTTGTTGGACTCATTAGTAGACTGGAAACAACTGAAGAAAAAATGTCTGAACATGAGGGTATGATGAAAGAAACTCCCAAAACTGAAAAAGAAAAAGAAAAAATTTAAAAAAAAATGGAAAAAACAAAAAACCTGGAACTAAATATCCAAGAATTGTGAGACAACTACAAAAGATGTACATACATTTAATAGGAATATCAGAGGAGAAGAAATAAAGGAAAACAAGTAATATTTGAAGCAATAATGACTGAGAATTTCCTCCAAATTAATGTCAGACACTAAATCACAGATCCAGGAAGCTCAGAGAACACCAAGTAAGATAAATGCCAAAAAACAAAGACAAAAATGACTGACTGTACCTATGTGGACCATATTCAAAGTACAAAAAATCAAAAATAAAGAATCTTGAAAACAGCAAAAACATACCTTACACAGGAAACATATATTTTACTTAAAAAAAGAAATGATAAGACTTATATCTGATTTCTCCTCAGAAACCATGCAAGCAAGAAGAGAATGGAGTGAAATATTTAAAGTGTTAAGAGGAAAAAGTCACCAACAAAGAATTCTGTATCCTTCAAAGTGAAATTCTCCTTCAAAGTGAAGGAGAAATAAAGACTTTCTCAGACAAGCAAAACTTGAGGGAATTTGTTGCCAGTAGATCTGTTTTTCAAGAAATGTTAAAAGTTCTTCAGAGAAAAGAAAAATAATATAGATCAGAATCTTAGAACTATATAAAGAAAGAATTGGAGAATGACTAAGTGAAGGAAAAAACCCCTCATTTTTCTTATTCTTAATTGATCTAACAGTTAACAGGTTGTTCAAAATAATAAAGTCAGCCATGTATTCAAATATATACTCTTATATATGCTTATGTGTAAGTGAAATGAATAACAGTAATAATATGAGGGATGGGAGAGAAAAATTAGGAATATTTTGATATTATTAGGTATTTATATATAATATATGTGAGGTGGTATTGTTATTTGAAAGTAGATTTGGATAAGTTGTAAATATATATTTCAAACTCCAGGGCAATCACTAAAAACGGTTTTAAAACAAGTATAATTGATATTGTAAGAAGAAGAGAAAATGGAATCATATAAAATGCTCGTTAAAACCACAAAAGGCAGAAAAAGTGTGGAAGACAAAAACAGGAACAAAGAACATGGGCAGCAAATAGAAAACAAATATGGTAGATATTGTTTCAACTATATCAATAGTCACATCAAATATCATGGTCTAAGTAGACCGATTAAAAGACAGAGATTATCAGAGTAGATTAAAAAAAGAAGAAATGAGAAATGGACAGATCCAGCAAGCAGAAAATCAGTAAGAACATAGTTAAATTCAACAGCACCATCATTTAACTGGGTATAGTTGACACCTATAGAATACTTTATCCAACAACAGCAGATTACATATTCTTCTCAAATTTACATGGATCCTTCACCAAGATAGACCACATTCTGGGCCATAAGCCATACCTTAACAAATTTAAAAGAACATAAATTATACAATATATGCTCTCAGACTACAATGGAATTAAACTAGAAATCCATAACAGAAAAAATCTGGAAAATCCCAAAATATTTGGAGATTAAATGACACATCTTAAAAAGACATCTAAAAAAGAAATCTCAAGAGTAATTAGAAAATTTTTGAGCTAAATGAAAATGAAAATACATGGTATCAAATATGTGACATGCGGCAAAAGCAGTACTTAGAGGGAAATTTATAACAAATGCATATTTTAGAAAAGAAGAAAGATCTAAAATCATCTAAAGTTCCATTTTAGGAAACTAGAAAGAGTAAACAAATTAAATCTAAAGTATGCAGAAGAAAAGCAATAATAAAAATTAGGATAGAAATCAATGAAATAGAAAACAGGAAATCAATAGAGAAAATCAGTGAACCAAGAGCTGTTTTAAAATAAAAAATCAATAAAATCAATAAGCCTCTAGTCAGGCTGACTAAGGAAACAAAAGAAGTAAGAGAGAGGGAAGAGGGGAGAAGGGAGAAGGAAGAGGGGAGAAGGGAGAGAGAAGACACAAATTACTAGTATTAGAAATAAAAGAGGAGACATCATTACAGATTCCATGAACATTAAAAAGGATAATAAAGGAATACTATGAACAACCCTATGGCCATAAACATTGTAACCCAGATGAAATAAACCAATTCCTTAAATGATGCAATCTGCCAAAACTCAACGGCCTGTATCAAATAAATTGAATCGATAATTAACCTTTCAAAGCAGAAAGCACCAGGCCCAGACGAGTTCACAGGTGAATTCTACCAAATATTTGAGGAAGAAATTATACTGATTACCTTCAATTTCTTTCAGAGGACAGGGGCAGAGGGAATACTTCCTAATTTATTCTTTGAGCCAGCATTATGTTAATACCAAAGCCAGACAAAGGTAGTACAAGAGAAAAAAAACAGATCAATATTTTTCAAAATCCTCAACAAAATTTAAGCAAATTGAATCCAACAATGTATAAAAAGAATTATATACCATGACCAAGCAGGATTTATCCCAGGTGTGCAGGGCTGATTCAACACTTGAAAATCAGTTAATGTAATACACCACATTAACAGGCTTAAAAAAGAAAAAAATCACATGATTACATGAATAGATACAGAAACATGTTTGATATAATTCAACCACATTCATGATAAAAACTCTCAGCAAACTAGAAATGAGGGGAATGTCTTTAACTTGATAGGAACATCTACAAAATGTGAGATAGGACATCATGCTTAAATGTGAGAAACTTGGTTTTCTCACTAAGATCAGGAGCAAAGCAAGGATGTCCCCTCTCACCATTGCCTCTCAGCATCATACTGAAAGTCTTAAGCTAATGAAATGAAACAAGAAAAGGAAACATGAGGCATACATTTGAGAAAGGAGAAATAAAACTGTCATTGTTTAGAGATAATGATCATCTCAGGATTAATTGTACAGTAATTTTCTATTTCTCAGGATTCTCATGTATGGTACGGTTACTGACATGATGAAAATGACTCATAGGTTATTAAAAGCTAATGAAGAATAATTCCCTAGAAGAGTAATGGAGATAAACATGGGTTCTCAAAATATATAGTCTCAAGAGAGCTTCATCTGGGATAACTTCCATAACTGCTTTTTTAAAAACAAAGAACAAAAAACAAAAAACAGCTTTATTGAGGTATAATTCACATACCATAATATTCACCCTTTTAAAGTGCACAATTCTATGGTTTTTAGCATATTCACTGATTTATGCAACCATCATCACAATCTAGTTTTACCATATTTTTATAACACCCCTATCACCCCTTAAAAACCCTCATACCCATTAGCAGCCATTCCTTATTGCTCTGTGCAACCCCCAGCCCTATTTTGGATTATATATTTTTTCCTTGTGTTTTAATTTTTTAGATAGTGATGGTTAATACCCATAAAAGGTTAGTTATATGTCAGTCACTATTTTGAGTACTTTACACATGTTAACTCATTTGATTCTCAGATAAATGATATGAGGTAGGTGCATGGTCTAGCAACTATGGGTCTGTCACCCAGTGCAAAGATGCTGACAAATGCCCACACTCCAAGTCCCCAAGCCAGTGTCAAGGAAGTCTGTTGGCAGTGTTGGGCCTGGGTCAGCTGCAAGTCAGTTTAAGAACTTCTGTGTCCCTTGAAAAGGTGAGATTCCTAGCAGCCCACTGCTAGGTGCTCTCCTGACCATTCAAGAGGTCGGCACTTACAGAGTCTCTGCTGGCTTCGAGCCTGACTCCTGTCCTCTGACAGGCTCAGGAATTGGAGCTTTTCTGCTCAATCACCTCCACTCATCTTTCAAGCTCACTCTCCTTTAACCTTGTGTCAGTAGCTCTTCAACCCTGTAGACGCTTCCAATCCATTTACGCCATTCACTTCACGTTCTGCTTTGCACCTATTGGGTTCCACAGTCTATCATTGCAATTACTCTCTGGCTTATGCCTTCTACTCACATCTCTCTCTCTCCTTCTGTTGTAGTTAGAGGTATAATCCCAGCCCTGTCAAAAAAAAAAAATACCACACCTGCATCCAAGCAACTGATGTGGATGAAGAAAAATGCAGACTAAAACATATGACATTGTCACAAAGTGGCATAAGTTTCAAGCAGGCTTTCAGTGCCGCCCGAAGTCCATGTTTCTCCAGTTCATTCTTTCCCACTCCCTTAAGTGTGTGTTTCACCCTCATCATCTCTCCTCAAAACTCCAAATGCTCCTCCTCTTAATGCTCAGCAGCTCAGGCAGCCTTCTTGCACTTTCTGCTCCGCCTGGCCCAATCCTGGATGGATGTGTCTGAACCTGCGAAGGATCATGACTTTAATCATGCAGTAACATTTATGCATACAATTTTAGCCCCCTGATAATCTTTAATTTTTAAAAGTTGTTTAAATAAAGCACAGTGTTCTATTAGCCCTCTTTCTGGTTCTCTGTGGGGGCAGGGACTCCTCTCGTGGCCACTCTGACCTTGTCTTCACTGAGATCACGGCATCTAACTCGATTTTATTAGCTGAGTGCTGCTACCTGTCTGTATTAATTTGGACAATTGCAATCCCCAGTTGTGACAGTATCTCTTCATCAGCACTGGCATGCAGAGGATAGTCACCACGGAGCTCTCCACAACTCTGGGCCCCTCTCACAGTCCCCTCTTCATCACTTTAAAGTGTCTTCTGTGCCCTCATATAGAACATAGTTCCTGGGTGCCCTGGCTTTGTGTGATATGCTTTCATTTAGTGTGGTCCATCACCCTTTTCAAGCTTCCAAGAGCCATCCTCACAATCTTAATACCTGTCAGGGTATTAAATCTGCACCGAAGGAGAGAACTGTCAAATTGGTAAACTCTCACTTATCCAACTGGATGTTGAGCTACTTGATCTAGCACCCGTGGGACCCCATTCCATGCATTTTCTCCATGCTCCTGCTGGCATGGATTAATCAGATTTTGCAGCTCCTTCGGAGTAGAGTCTCTCCTACCTCAGCAGGCCTGGGGCATCCTCCATTAGGCTGTGCTGGGACTTGACCCCTGTTACTGGTCTGGTTGCCAGGAAAGGAAGAAGGGGTGATCCTGTGGGCTGTGAGCATTATCTTGCAAAGCACCTTTTCATTCAACGTCTCTGAAAACTCTTTAAGCAAGGGGAGGGTACTGCTTTCCTTCCTTCTTCCTTCTTCCTTCCTTCCTTCCTTCCTTCCTTCCTTTTCCTTCCTTCCTTCTTTCTTCCTTCCCTCCTTCCCTCCCTCCTTCCTTCCCTCCCTCCCTTTTTCCTCCTCCCTCCCTCCCTCCTTCCTCCTTCCTTCCTTTCCTTCCTTTCAACACTACAGTCTGGGCAAGATACCAGCGTCTCTCACCTGGATCATTTCAGTATCACTGACTGGTCTCTGTTTTGACTCTTGCCCTGATCCCTTGCTTCTGTCAGCTCTCCACATAGCAACCAGAGTGATCTTGTCAAAATATGATTAGACCCTGTCATATCTTTCTTTCGAAATCCCCCAACAGCTTCCCACCTCACCCCAAGGAAAATCCAAATCTTTATCATGGGTCACAAGGTCCTCCAGCATCTGGCTTCTGACTACCCTCTTATCCCCTGCTACTTTCTCTTTCCCTCATTCTATCCAATCCCACTGGCCTCTTTGCACCCAGAAGTGTCTAGCAGACAGCGGTGTACTTTAAATAGTTATAGAATAAAAGATTGGTTGATTTGGGCAAAAGCCGGGTTGCAGTAGATTGAGGAGTAAAGTCAGGTAAGAAGTGAAAAAACGTTTTTACAAAGTTTGGTTATGAAGAGGAGACAAGAGATCAGGCATTTGCAAATGAGGGAGAACAGGGCTAGAGAGAGGAATGCTTTTAAAAGGTAGTCCTGGTATGTTTAAATAATGCTGGGTAGTAGCCAGCAAAGGAGTAGGCTGAATATTCAGGATATTCTGAATAAGTGACCAATTACTGAGTGGTGGTTTGAAGCAAAGGTAAGAAGGAGCATGAAAGGTGTATTAGAAGCTGGGCCATCCGGGTGACTCTCCTCTCTGAGCCAGTCATATCTATAGAACAGACAGCTATGCTAGAGAGCAATAATTTTGAGCAAAAACTATGTTCTGAGAAAATAGACATTTAGTATGATTTCTCTTCCATTTCAACATTCCTGGTTCTGCACATTTTCTTCTTTACTGATACAGCTTCTATTTTGGTCTTAGAAAGATGGTGAAAATGAAGTGAATTCATACTTTTTGAGCTCCTATTAGATGCCAGGATACAGTGCTAGTGTTTGCCCTCTGTGTGTGGGGGGGAGGGGCATGGTTTTAAAAATCTGCACAACAGCCACCTACTGTACAACAGCAAGTGTTTATGTCTCCAATTTTAAAAGGAACAAAGAGACAGGAGAACATGCTGGAAACTAGTAACAGAGAGGATGAGATAGGAGAGGTAGGTAATGGGAAAATAATAAATTGGAGGGGAGGGCAGGAGGAGGAAACTCCAAAGAAATGAGGGAATCAAAACTCCCACCTAGAAGGAGGCTCACTTAGTGCATGTTTTCTATTCTCTAGCCTCCCGACACCGTGTTTGCTGCACATTGAAAATGAGGGATGCAGTAGTATGTTGACGGTGTATATTGTTCTGGACTCCAGTGAAGAAGCTACTGCTGAGCTGTTAGGACACAAAAATTGCATATTGCTGATTAAGGAAAAATGACCTCACCGTGCTCAAGCATAGTATGCCCAAGACAATTCTAGCTTGTAATTACATGCTATAACATGTTTCAAGGTTGTATTTCTTTAGTGTCAAGATGTGCTGCACATTGAGTGAACTTTACCTTGGTTTCACCATCCCATTGGGATCATTTAAAGTTCTCTAGCCTTAAGTCTGTAGTCTTAATGAAGGCAGTGGAGGCCCAAACTGGCTTTTGAATCACGTACTTTTAGGAACTCTGCTGGTGACATACTTCTGAATAATTTCAGTACTATAAGTGATAATATGAGACGACAAAAAACTATTTTTTACTTAAGTGAATCAAGCAGCAATATCCACCAACATCTTTCAGTTTTAGAATTCAGTTCATAGAGGTAAGATGGATGTGGGTAGACTATATGTTATTGTACACATTAGAAATATTAAGGACCGTTATTGTGACTCGAGAAATTTGATGGTGGAAGAATGACAAAAGCTATGTGTGCAGGGGTTGGGACAGCCATGACAGTAGGTAATGGATGCAGTGAAGACTCTAATGATCTCCAAAAAAAGGTTTTCTTTGAAAATAGTTTCAGTCAGGTATGCTTTACATAAAATAAACTGTACCGATTTAAAGTGTTTAATAAGTTTTCATGTATGTATACATCTGTAAAACTATCATTGTAATCATGAAAATGAACATGTCTACCATCCTCACAGATTCCTGCTCACTTCCAATTTATGTTTCTGGAGTTGTTCATAGTATTTGCTTATTACCCTTGTAATGTCTGCAGTCTGCAGTGCCAGGCCCCTTTTCATTCCTGATATTGGTAATTTGTGTCTTTTCTCTTTTTTTGGTCAGTCTTTCTAGAGGTTTATCAATTTCATTGATCTTTTCAAAGGATCAGCATTGATTTATCCCTATTTTTGTTTTCAATATTGGTGATTCTTGCTCTGATATTTCTTTCCTTCTACTAGTGTTAGGTTTATTTTGCTCTTCTTTTTCTAGTTTCTTGAAGTGGAAGCTTAGACACTGCTTTGAGCACTGAAAGCTATCGATTTCCCTCAAATTATTGCTTTAGGTACAACCTACACATTGTAATATGTTCTATTTTCATTTGTAATTTCCTTGGGACTTCCTCTTTGACTTATAAACAACTTAGAAGTGAGTTAGATTCCAAGAATTTGGGTTTTCCTATTTTTCTCTTACTGAGTTCTAGTTTAATTTCATTATGTTTAGAAAATATATTGTTTCAATTCTTTCAAGTTTGTTAAAGTTTGTTTTAGGGCTCATATGGTCTATCTTGCATTTTTATTATTAATTAGCATGTAGTATATACAATTTTATTTGTCAGCTCTTAAATAAAAACATGACTACAAAGTACAGAAAAATCAGTCTCAGAGTGACTTAAGTTTTGGAGAAAAGTTTGAAAGCTTGTTTTCTGTTGTGGAAAAGAACTAGGTGCATGCTACCTCTGTGGCACTAGTGAGATAAGCCTTTCTTAAAAATTTCCAATAAAAAGAGCATGTTTTATGTATGTTCTCTTCATAACCAGAAAATTCCAATATAAATTTACCCTAAATTTGTTCCCTTATAGTGTAAATTTATGTTGTTTTCTATCCTTATTGGAAACTAAGATTTAACAGACTTATTTGCCCGTTTCAAATTATTAGTAAAGCAATGGTATGTTTCACATAGTAGGGAGCAACAAATATCTATTACATTATTTTATATTAAAAATATACTTAATATTAAAAAAAAAAACCCTTTCCTCAGGTATTGCTGGTAACAATGAGATCCTATTCTTATAGATTAAAGTAGTTTATATAATTCTCCTTGAGCACTTGACTCTTAGTGACATCTTTGTTTTTCCTGCCTCAGTTAAATCTATTATTTGTGAAATTAGAAATAACTACCATTTTGCTAAGAATCACTAGGAGATTACTATAACAAATATCAAAATACACTATAAAACCACTATAATTAAAATAATATGGTACCAAGACATCTGGTTTTGGCATCAGGGTAATGGTGGCCTTGTAAAATGACCTTGGGAGGCTTCCCTCTTAAATTTTTGAAATAGTTGGAAGATAGGTGTTAATTCTTTGAATGTTGGTAAAATTTATCTGTGAAACCATCTGATTCAGGACTTTTGTTTATTGAGAGATTTTGATTGCTGTTTTGTATCATTAGTAGTCTTCGATCCGATCAGATTTTCTGTTTCTCTTGATTCAGTCTTGCAAGATTATATGTTTCTTGGAATTTATCCATTTCTTTCAGATTGTTGATTTAATGGCATATAATTGTTCATAGTATTTTCTTATATCCTTTGTATTCCTGTGGTGTCAGTTGTTACTTTTCCTCTTTCATTTCTGATTTTATTTGGGTCTGCCCTCTTTTTTCTTGATGAGTCCCTAAAGATTTATCAGTTTTGGTTATTTTTTCAAAGAGTCAGCTCTCGGTTTCATTGACCTTTAGTATTGTTTATTTAGACTCTATTTTGTTTATTTCCACTCTGATTTTCATTATTTTCTTCCTTCTATTCACTTTGGGTTTGTTTGCTATTCTTTTCCTAGTTCCCCTAGGTGTAAGGTTGGATTGTTTATTTGAGATGTTTCTTGTTTCTTGAGGTAGGCCCGCATTGCTATGAATTTCCCTCTTAGAACGCTTTCACTGTGTCCTATAGATTTTGGGTCATTGTGTTGTCATTTTTGTTTGTCTCAAGGTATCTTTTGATTTATTCCATGATCTCATTGTTAGCACACTCATTGTTTAGCAGCATATAATTTCTCTTCCTTGTGTTTGTGTTTTTCAGTTTTTTTATAAACGATTTATAGTTTCATACCATTGTGATTGGAGAGGATTGATATGATTTCAATTCTTAAATTTATTGAAAATTGTTTTATGTCCTAACATGTGGCCTGCCCTGAAAAAATATTCTATGTACACTTGAGATGAATGTACATTTTGCTGCTTTGGGGTGAAATGTTCTAAAAATATCAATTTAATCATCTGGTCATTTAAGGCTACGTTTCCTTGTTGATTTTCTGTCTGGAAGATCTATTCATTGATGTCAATGGGATGTTAAAATCCCCTGTATTACTGCCAATCTCCCTCTTTATGTTGGTCAATATTTCCTTTATGTATTTAGGTGCTCCTATGTTGGATGAATAAATGTTTGCAAAGGTTATATCCTCTTGTTGGATTAATCCTTTTATCATTATGAAATGTGCTTCATCTCTTCTTATAGTCTTTGTTTACGAGTCTATTTTTCTGATACAAGTATTACTGCCCAAGTTTTTTTCCATTTCCATTTCCCACAAAATATCTTTTTCCATCCCTTTACTTTTAGTTTGTCTGTGTTTTCAATATGAAGCAGGTCTTTTGTGGACAACATATATATGGGTCTTATTTTCTTATCCATTCAGCTATTTTATATCTTTTGTTTGGAGCATTTAATCCATTACATTCGAAGCGATTATTGATAGAAATGTAGTTATTGTCATTTTATCATTCATATTTATGTCTTGTCCCCTCCCCCCTGCCCTCTCCTTTTTCTTAAAGAGTACCATTAACATTTTTTTTAATACTGGCTTAATAATGATGAATTCCTTTGGCTTTTTCTTGTCTGGGAAGCTCTTTTTTCTCTTTCAATTTAAATGATAACCTTGCTGAGAGGCGTAGTTTTGGTTATAGAACCTTGCTTTTCATTACTTTGAATATTTCATGTGAATCTCTTCGGGCCTGAAAAGTTTCAGTTGAGAAATTAGCTGACAGTCTTCTGGAATCTCCCTTGTAAGAAATTAATTGGCTTTCTCTTGCTGCTTTTAGGATTCTCTTTTTGTCTTTAACTTTTGGCATTTTATGACTGTTTTGGAATGGGCCTCTTTGGGTTCATCTTGTTTGGGACTTTCTGAGCTTCCTGGACTTGTACGTCTATTTCCTTTGCCAGATGAGGGAAGTTTTCAGTCATGATTTCTTCAAATAGGTTTTCAATTCATTGCTCTCTTTCTTCTCCTTCTGGTACTTCTATGATGTGAATGTTGTTACACTTGATGTTTTCCTGGAGGTCCTTTAAACTACCCTCAGTTTTTCAGATTATTTTTTCTTTTTGCTGTTCTGAGTGGATTTTTTCCTGCTATTTTGTCTTTCAAATCACTTATTCAATCCTCTCCTTCATCTAATCTGCTGTTGATTCCTTCTAATGTATTCTTCATTTCAGTTATTGTATTGTTCAAAATTGACTCTTTCTTTTTTATGGGTTCTATGTCCTTTTTATGCTTAACTATCTCTCTATTGAAGTCCTCACTGAGATCATCTATTCTCCCCCTAGTTCACTGAGCATCGTTATTACCAATGTTTTGAACTCTATCGGTAAGTTGTGTGCCTCCATTATGTTTAGTTCTTTTTCTGGATTTTTCTCCAGTTCTTTCATTTGAAAAATGTTTTGTTTTCTCATCTTGGCTGCCTCTCTGTGTTTGTTTCTATGTATTTAGTAGATCTGCTACATGTCCCAGTCTTGGCCAGGTGGACTTAATGTAGTAGGTGCCCTGTGGGGCTCAGTGACACAGTCTCCTGATCACCTGTATCAGGTTCTCCAGGAGTATTCCTTGTGTGGGTTGTGTGCACCCTCCTATTATAGTTGAGCCTTGGTTGCTGTTGGTACATCAGTGGGTGGGATTGACTCTCAGGCTGACTGGCTACTAGGATTGGTCACAACCACAGCATACTAGCTGCTATGTGGGGGCTGACTTCATGGAGCGAGATCTGCCCAGTGGGCTCTGGTGTCTGCCAAGACCACACTTTGGGTGTGCCTCCTGTGGGGCTAATCGAGTGGTGCTCTTTTGTGGTCTAAAGCTCACCTCCAATTGTATTGGTTCTGGGGCCTCTTAGGAGGAGTTCCTGTGCAGGCCAATGTCAGCTGCTGCCTGTGACCAGCCTGGGGTTTCCTGGTAGGAGCTACAAAGTGATCCAAGATAGGTCACTGACTGTGCTGAACCTGGAGGCACGTGGGAGAGGCCACACTGTGAGAACCGTGGTTGGCTGCCACCAGTACCAGGCCTGGGCAGCTCAGCAAAAGGCCCAGGGTGCCCCAAGGCCTGCCACCACCTGTCAGCTGCTGGAAGAGCCTCAGGCAGTACCGGAGTTGTGTAACGTGAAGTTTTAGGGAATCAGCAGGGTGGGCAAGTAGTGTTCACAAGGTTAATGTAGATTCAGGTTTGGAGACAGTGCTAGCCTAGGGCCACTCAGCAAAGGCTCAGAGCACACTGAGGCCAACCACTGCCCATCTGGGTCCCAAAGAACCTGGAGAGTTACCCAGGAAACACTGCAGCACCAGTCAACTTCAGCTACCTGCCAGCCACAAAAAAGCCTCTGGTGATGTGCAAGTTCAGTGGAACACAGTCCCCACAGTCACCAGGGTGGAGTGAGCAGAGCTCACTGGGCTAATGAAAATTCAGATTTAGCTGTGTTGTGGGGAGGGCTCAATACAGGAAAGATGGGGTCCTGCTGCCAGCTGTACGGGAGGAGGGCTCAACACAGGGACAATAGCAGTTGTCCCTCCAACACTTGCCCTGCAGCCACACAACTCAGTCTCTCCCTGCCTGTCTCTGGTGTTTCCTGAGCTGCTGTCTGTCCATCAGAGCCCAGGGTGAGCAGCTGGGAGGGAATGAATCCATGTGTGGGCTTAAGAGGATACCTGGCTTACTGGCAGCCTTCCATCTCACCTGGATGGATGAATGCCCCACTAATTTTCGCTGCCAGATGTTGTGGGGACTCCTCTTCCCAGTATTGGTGCTTTGAGATGAGGAGCTAGGTGTGGGGCTGGGACCCTTCGCTCCTCCAGGGGACTCTCTACAGCTGAGATAGTCCTCCTAATTCTCATTTGCCACATGTGGGTGTGGGGCCAGCTCGTTTTGCAACTCCGCCCCTCCTATCAGTCTTGATGTGGCTTCTTTATATTCTTAATTAGTCTAAGGACAGTCTTCGGCTGTTATTCTAGGTTGATTGTTCTGTAATTTAGTTATAATTTTAATGTGGTCATGGAAGGAGGCAAGCACAGTGTTTATCTACTCCTCTATCTTGACTTGACTTCTATGTTCATAATATTATAGGAGAATAAACCAAAGCCAGAAACCTGAGAGAAAAAAAAGATGAACTCATATATATATGTGTGAGTGTGTAAGTGTGTGTGTATATGTGTATGGGCATGTGTATAAAAATGTCTGAAAACATCTATACAAAGTTCTTAACAGTTGTTATTTTTAAGGGGTAGGGTTAGAGAAGACTTTTATTTTCTTCTTTATTCATGTTTGCTTATGGTCTTTTTAAATGATTAGTATGTGTAACAAATATAATTAGGAAAATTTTTCATTTTGAAAAAATAGGCCATAATAAATGGCTATTGTCCATGTATACTTTACAAAATAATAGCTAATCTTTATTGAATGTTTATTTTGTGCCTGCCCATTCTATGTGCTTTACATATATTAACTTATTTAACACCTTCAACAACCACATGAAATAGGTCCTATTATTATCCTCATTTAAGTAGGAAGAAAGGTGGCTTTGAGAGGTCACATAGCTAGCAGGTGGCAGGATCAAGATTCAAACTCAATCTTGCATCACAGCTAAGATCTTGATTATGACACTACATTAGCATTTAGGATAATTTTTTGCCTGAACATACCATAATATAGCTTGTTTAACAGATTGATGGCCACTACAGTTAAGCATGATGGAAGACGCAAATATGAGTATGGACTGAGATATGTATCTGTTTTCATTAACACTAGAAAGGGTTGTCTGAAAGAGGGTATAAAGACTTTCTTGGAAATATCCTTTAGTAGAATCATTTATACCTACCAAGGAGAATGAAGGTAAAATGAAGTACCTTCTCTTCCACATAGTCCCTGGCAAACTGTAATAATCATTTTGCAGATATTCTTGGCTGGACAGAGTTCTTATGCATTGACTATCTCTTCTCGTTACTTCAACTTCTGAGATGTGTGGGCCTGACAGATCAACAGTCTTCTCTTTGTCCAGAAGCAAGTTTTCGTTGCTACTTTCTATCAAAGCAGGTTAATACTTTGACACATTAATATTTTAAAATCAAGAAGAAAATTTTCAGCCTAAGAAAAACAATTTGCAGGCATCCAAAGGCATCTCAGAATGAACAATTTATGATTCACAAATTCAATCTAGATCATGGCCATTGCCAACAATATTAATTTCTCAATTAGCCGTAAGAGCAGTGATCATGTACATGGAAAGATAATCAAGGCTGAGCAGCATATTGAATTTTGAGAAGTGCAAGGAGAAATGCTTCTTATATGTACTATAAACTTATACCAAAAGATTAATTTATTAGGAATTATAAAGACAAGGGGAATGAGAAAAGGGAAACCATGAGTTTATGTTCTATATTCTCCACTCCCATGTAACAGATGCATATTGGATTTACATATATGTTGTATTTCTTCCTGGGGATTTTGAATCTGACCAATCAAAGTTTAGTGATATAGGTTTAAATACATTCATCTGAATTCCCAATGTGATGATTTGCAGAATTCCACTGCCAAAGTACACACACCTTTTGCCCTTGTTGGCTGCCCTACAAATCCACAAGCAGGCCTACAGGAATGAGTAGAGAAAACTCAGCACACAGTCATTTTCCTATTGACATTTGGGGCTGGGTAATTTTTTTCTATTGTTGGGGGGCTGTCCTGTGCATTGTAGGACATTTAGTAAAAATCCTCTACACACTGGACAGCAGTAGCACCCTCTAGGTGCAATGAGCAAAAATGTCTCCAGACATTACCAAATTTCTCTAAATATTACCATATTGATCCGTTTGAAAAATCACTGGGCTGGCTGTTAGAGGGAGTAGTGACGATAGAGGTTGGGAAGATCAGATGCTCAGATCAGAGGAAGAGTATCCACAAAACGGGAGTGGATGGAAGAGACATTAAAGAAGTGTAATTCTATCTAAGGGTAGTGACTCTTATTATGTTGTTATTCCAATTACATGTAGTATTGGAGCTTCATACAGACAAGTGTGTGGTACTAAACTAAAAATCTAACACTCCCTTTTGTCTCTGGAAAAAAAGGAAACTTGACACTGCTTGGAGAAAACCATAGCCGGAGTTATCAGGAAAAGGTTATGGCCAGTTGTCGTTCTGCCTGAATGTTTTCCCTGTTATATAACTGGAAATACCAAAATTAAACATGCATCTTTTAATGCAAGTTGCCATTTTATATTTACAAAGCTTTCAGTTTATTGTTCAAGTGGAAATTTTCCTATAGCCTATGTAGTAATTTCATCTTGCTAAGGAGTATGTTGTCAAAATCCATGTTGTTACCTTTTGAGATGTGGAGCAACATTCCTTAAATTCCTGAGGATGGCATATCAAATCAGTTTCAAAGAGGCTTTCTGGGAGCAGAAACATAAAATATACAACAGATGCAAACAACTTGGTTTTGAAAAATCTGCACATTTGTTGTTTATTTCAGTGATATCAGCTAATAGTGAATTCGATGTAACCAACTAATGTTGTCATAGCATCTGGTGGCATATAAATGTAACAGCTATTTATCTAGTTGAAAAAGGTGTAGTTTGGGCTGCCTATGGTTTGTTGCCATGCTTCATCTTCTTATTCCTCATTTTCTATCCCTGTGAGAAATAAAGAACAGTCATAATATATTCCTATCTTTGAGTACTGATAATTGGGATATGTGGATACTTCTAGGCATATGCCTATTTGGAAAAGATGTTAGCTTGGTGCCCTTCACACTGATAACAGCAGAATTCCCTGGTTGGGATCTGGCTCTTGATACCACAATCATTAGAGTTGTAATGACCCTTGAGACAATGGTCCCAGTTTGGCCCCTTTTTAAAGTCCACAGATATGCTTGTGATCATTTAGACTATGTTTTACTTCTGTCATAAACTGGTTGATATGAGGTGTATGAAATCTACTATTTTTCAGTTTGTTTCCAGTGTTGTAAAACATGCATAATTTTGTGTTTTAAGTTCATACTTTATATACAATCTTGAATTTGCCATCAGGCACAGTGTGAAAGTCCACACCTAGCATCTTACTTCCTTATGCAATATTTCAATGTCACAGGGTCAAGGAGAGGTCTCCCTGGTGGACCATTAATACTGCTGGCCTCTGTTCTGGGTTTACATCATCCTCTTCTCTAGCTTTCAGAACCACTCCTGCTTTTCAAAGTAGAACACTTCCCCTGCTTGGTGGAACCAAGAAAGTGCAAATGAAAACCAACATGTAAGGCTGTCAGTCATTTAGAGCAGGACACCATCACAGTGGAGACTATTTGGGAAGATCTGGCTTCTGGTGTCTCCTTTTCTGTTCTCCATTCCCACTCTTCCCATGTGCGTGAGTCTCCTTTCTCTCTTCTCTCTTTTCTTTTTTTATCCTTTCTTCCTTCATTTCTGTCTTAGTCTCTTCAGTCTGCTATAACAAAATACCACAGACTGGATGGCTTATAGACAACAGAAGTATATTTTCTCACAGTTCCAGAGGCTAGAAGTCCAAACTCAGGGTGCCAGCATGGTAGGATGAGGGTCCTCTTCAGGTCAGCCTTATTGTATCCCCACATGGTATAAAGGGCTAGGGAGCTCTCTTAGATTTCTTTTACAGTAGCACTAATCCAATTTATGAAGTCTCTGCTCTCAAGACCTAATCACCTCCTAAAGCCCCACTTCCTAACACTTTAGGCATTAGGATTTAACTTATGAAAGTTGGGGGAATGCAAACATTCAGACCGCAGCAATTTCCTATAGGACATAACAACTGTCAGGTAGCAAAGCATCTGACAGACATAATCTTGGCTTTTGTATGTAATTCTGATTGTTTTAGGATACTCTGTAAGGGACATTTTAATCTTCAGGGGAGAGGAAGGTGGCAGTAATGCTCTCTTAGTCTTAAAGCGACATGTCTGGGATGTCTGCCCTTTGCTTATATGAAAACTAGCTACAAAAGAAGAGGGTTTACACTGGTTCATGAATTGACAACTACTGAGCAATCTCATTCCTACCTGATTGGGTGGAATCCCATACCCTGAGAAGCAGCAGCCTGTAGTGACTGGGCCAGGCTGCAGTCTCATTAACCTTGTGCCCTTGGGTAAATATACTGGATCCTAGGCTTTGTTCCCTGATTCATAACATAATGATGACAACAGCAAGCTGTCATTGGGATGCTATGAGGGCTAAATGAGTTTATACATGTAAAGTGCTAACCCACAGTCCACAATAAATGTCAGCTGTAATAATATGACTCCCTGCCCTCAAGGAACTTAGAAACTAGTTAGGGAGATGAGACAACACATATGAGTTACAAAAGAGAGCCTGGTTTTAAGTGTAAGAGTACATGTATCATGGGAGTTAAAAAAATATTTCGGTGTCCTTGTGGTCAGGTAATATTAATAGTGGCAGAAAATTATGTGAGAGCCGAAAGGCTGTTAAGTCGACATACATGCAGCATTATTACTGTGGGAATCCCCAAAAATAATTCTCCTCCCACCTTCTAAGTTCTTCTAGTTGGGCTAATAATCAAATTGACATGAGACAGATTAACAGGAGAAAATGTCCAAAATTTATTATGATGTACATGTGGGGGTGCCATAAGAATATGAGACCTGAAGATGCACTTTAGGGGCCCAAATGGGAGAAAATGGCTGCAAAGGGAAAGTGATTGGTTTAGATTGTCATGGGAAATCAGGAAAACAGAAGAAATAATGTCACCCAATATTAGATGGAGTGGCCAGAAGAGGGAGGAACAAATTACATACAGAGGAACATAGGTAAAAATTATACCAGACTCCTCACCACAAATGCAGGAAAGAAAAAAATGACTCTACAAAATGCTAGAAAAATCCAAGCTAAAATTCTATAATATATCCAGTGAAAATATTCTTTACAACAAAAGCAACCTTCCAGACAAACAAAAGTAGAATTTGTTACCTGCAGATTTATACTATAAGAAATGTTAAAGGAAGTTCTTCAGGCAAAAGAAAATGCTAACAGATGTGAAACTATGAATGAAGATCACCAGAAATGGTCAATATGTAGCTAAATATAATTTTTGTATCCATTTATTAATTTTGTCAAATAGTGATTGTGCAAAGCAAAACAAAAACAAAGCACAATGTGTTATAGTGTTCATAATATATGTAAAAGTAAAATGTATGGCAATGCTCAAAGGACAAGAGAGAAAACGTGTAAGCATTATGTTGTAAGAGTCTTATACAAGAGATGGTATATTACTTGAATATAAATTGGATAAAAGGCCATACTGTAAATCTTTGAGCAATTATTAATAATTAAAACAAAGGAAAGTAGCTCATAAACCAATAGTTGAAATACAATTCTAAAAAATAACCCAAAAGAAGGTAGGTAAAGAAACAGAAAAAAGCTTTAGAATAAATAGAAAACAAAGAGCAAAATGATGTTTTTAAACCCAATCTACCTGAAGGTAATAGATAATTTCTTAGGACAGAAAAAACAAGTTATAAAAGAAGATACTAATAAATTAGACTTTTACAAAGTTAAAGCTTATGATCATCAAAGACACTGGAAAAAAAAAAGAAAAAGAAAAGAAAAAGACAAGCCAGCGACTGGGAGAAAATTCACAAAACACATATCTGACAAAGGGGTAGTATCTAGATATACAAAGAACTATCACAACTCAATAAGACAAACAACCCAATTAAATTGGGCAAAAAACTTGAATAGACACTTTACAATATAAGATATGTTAATAGCCAATACATGTACAAAAATATATCAACATCATTAGTCATCAGGGAAATGCAAAGTAAAACTGCAGTGAGATACTACTATACACTCACTAAAATGGTGGAAAAAAGAATGACACTACTGAGTACTAGTAAGAATGTAGCTCAACTACAACTCTCAAACCTTGCTGGTGAAAATGTAAAATGGTATCAGTATTTTGGAAAACAGTTTGGTTTTTTTCTTATAAACTTACGCGTACCATACCACCTAGCAGTCTTACCCCTAGTAATCTATCCAAAAGAAAACATACAGTCACACAAAGACTTGCACATGAATGTTCATGATGACTTTATTTATAATAGATAAAAACTAGAAACAACTTAAATGTCCATCAACATTTGTGGTATGTAAACAAATTGTGGTATCTCCATACACTGGAAAACTATTCAGTGATAAACACAAGTGAACTATGATACATATAACATGGATGAATCTCAAAACATGCAGAGCAAACGAACCCTTACCAAAAGAGTATTATATATGTTGTATCACATTTTTATGAAACCTTAGAAATGACATATTTGATCCACAAGTGACAGAAAATGGGTCAGGGGTTGCTTGGGGTTGGAGAATACTAATCTGAATAGGCACAAGGGAATTTGGGGGATAATGAAAATGTTCATCTTGATTGTGGTGGTGGTTAGACCAATACATTAAATTCTTAAACTCATCAAAATGTTTCGATAATTAAAATGGGACTGTTTTGCTTTATGTGAACTATACTTCAGGGGTCCCCAAACCCCAGGATGTAAACCGGTATCAGTCCATGGCCTGTTAGTAACTGGGCTGCACAGCAGGAGGTGAGCAGCTCTTGAGGGAGCGAAGCTTCAGCTGTATTTGCAGCCTGTCGTCAGCTCCACCTCAGATCATCAGGCACTAGATTCTTATAGAAGTACTGGTCCCTGGTGCCAAAAAGTTTGGGGACCACTGCTATACTTCACTAAAATTAATTTGTAAAAAATAAAAGGGAAATAAGAAGCATTACCAACATGATCAGGTTTAAGTTTTTTAGTTCAAATCAAAACAAATTCTAGTTCACCTCCAAGATTGTTGTGGTCATCCTGATGGAACTGGGATATCCAAAAATGTCAACTTCATATTTCCAAATAAAACTTTTATAGATAATTTATATTATTTATGCAGCTACTTAATTTTTTACATTTTAATAGTATGTTGACATTTAGAATTTTAAATCTCTCCTAGTAGTTCTATGAGTGGGACTGTGGTGATAGTGGATGTTCTCATCATAGCCTTCAGAACACTATTATTCAGTGAATTATAATGGTAACAAAATATTCTTTATGAAGACCATTGCTAAATATAGTTCAATGTTTCTTTTGTTCCTCAGACCTACCTCACAACCTTATGTTATTTTAGTCATAAAAATAGCACTCTATCATTAAAAGAAAAATTCCTTACAGGTCTTTTGAATTTGGAGGCTAAATAAATACGAGTTTCCCATTAAGTCTACCCAGACCACTGGAGCCTAAAGTGATGGTTCCCTCTCTCAACTCTTAGACCAATTACTGGGTGTACTGCTTATTTGGCAATTTAACTCTTCCACATTTACAAACCCTCTTTCCAACTGGTTCTTCAGATCCTTGAGCCTACAGTAGATACCACATATTTGTTGATTTCACTTTTCTGAATTGATTGAGTTAAGGGATCGATTCAACTACTTTGTTATACTGGGCTTTCATTACAAATCAAAATTAGCTTAATGTTTAGTAATTCCATAGAAATGTTAAGTACTCACATTAGTGTTGATCGATCATGCTGTTTAATTCACAGAACTCAGCTGCTGTAATTTCCACAAGAGTGGATGGAGGAGAAGGCATTAGCAGAGAAACCAGAGATCTGGATTCTGCAGTTGGCAGTAACAGGGCTGGATCTGGTTTTACAAAGCAGGTACTGTGAGTCTCTAATAACCTCATTTAGGACAAGGCTCTGAGCTCCGCAAGCTGGGGTCCTCTAAGTAGAGGCTGCTTAAAAGAATTGGGCCTGGTTTGCCGGGTTTGAGGTTTATTTTTTTCACTCTCCCTTTGTACACAAAATATATTTAATTTTTGTTATCTTCAAGTTTAGACATTTGGAAAATACTTTTCAGTGGAGAAGACAATGGTCTGCACTTTGGAGATTTACCTTTTAAGATGTTTTAATAACTAAAAGGCACTGGTAGATTAAACATAATGCTCAGTTACTCAGGGTACAGCCCTGGGGAGAAGGGAGCAGGGAGGAGCTGCAAGGTGGCATAACTGGCAAAAAATCAGAAACTATGTGACTGGACAGAGGTCTCTCAGCTTAAGTAGCAGCATAGCTAATATAATTTTACAGTAACTTAAATGAAATGGAGAATAACATGTTCAGTGCCCAAAGGCAAGAAATTGTACCAGTTGATGCCATTTAGTCTCAGAGCTAGAATTCTGAACAGAATGCCAAATTTCCAGGTTGCACTTTCCTGCTTTAGAACCACTGCTTCCATTTATATCGTGGCCTTACAGCCATGAATTCTTTTCTATCATGAGCATGGATTCTACTTTACAATTCTTGCTTATTGTAGCAAATCACTATCGTTTAGCCAAAGACTAGGGGAGAGAGAAAAGCAGTCTGTTTTTGAATATTCCTAAAGACATCTCTTTGCATGTAGATTCATAAGGATATGTACAGTTTTTTAATAAATAGGAACATGTTTTTCTCTCAACTATTTTTTTGTGGCTTTGTATAAGTATAGATGTATATATATCTTTATTTTTATGACTTCATAGAATTGCATGCTATGTAGCAGAATTTAACTACTCATTGCTTCATGGACTTTTAGCTTCCATTTAATTTTTCACTATTATAAATTAAATGGCACTTTGTAGCATATTTTGCCTAAATAACTTAGCATCTATGAATATTTATTAATGCATTTCAAATACTTTTTAATTAGTTATATAGATTTGTAAGCAGAGGATTTTCCTCATCATTATATAGAGTTGTTACAACCAATGGCAATTAGACAAAGCCTCTAGAAATGTATTGAAGAGGGGTTTAGCTTGAACATGTGAGAACCAAGAGGATCCTGATATAGGCTAAATAGGTGAGGGCTAAAGTGACTCTTTGACTTAGGGTCTAGTCAGCGGGTGCTACTGAGGCCAACCCTGAAGCAAACAGCATGATAAGCATACTAAACTAAAGAGGATTAGGGCTAAAGGATGATAACAATACATCTGGACAGTCTGGACAGCTGATCCTCAAGCTACTGCTGTGTGTAGACTGGCCAGCTTCCGGGGCTGGCCAGAGCAGGGCCAAAGATCTCAGGTGGACTTCTGCTGCCTCCGGAACGTGACTCAGAGTGGCTGATCAGGAAGAGGCTCTGCAGCCCGTCTCCCGTTTTTCTGGAGGTGTCGCTCTCTTTACCCGGGTGTGGTGGATCCACATGGTAATGTCTGCAACCTTAACAGCAGTGCAAGTTGCTTATATATAATAGTGTGAGGGCCAGTCCAGATCAGCTGGAGTGGCTCCTTCTTCCAATCTTTAACCCATACCTCTTCTCCTGGCTGATAGGGATGAAGCCAATTTCCTAAGGGAAAAGGGGTTCTTTCTAGGGTTTCTTGGGTGATGTGGCAGAGGCTCCTCCCTAGGGCCTGAAGGTGTTGGGACAGCTCTATGTCAGCTATCAGTTGAGGGTCTCCTTTTAGCTTTCCTATCACTGGGGGAGGTCTCCCATAAAAAATTTCAAAAGAGGAGTAGCCTGAAGGCCTTGGGGTACACAGTGCACAGAGTAGAGCCAAAGGCAGCAGTCAATCCAAGGTAATTGGGTTTCCTGACAAAGCTTAGCTAGAGTGGTATTGAGGGTCCAGTTCATGTTTTCAACTTTCCTTAAATTTTGTGCCCTGTAGGCCGTGTGGAGTGTCTATTTGATTCCCTGAGCTTTGGACAGTGTCTAGACTATCTCAGGCACAAAGGCAGGTCCATTGTCAGATCCTATAGAGAGGGCAGACTGTATCTTGGAACAATTTTCTTCAACAAGGCTCTAGCTACTTCTTGTGCCTGTTCAGTGCATGTACAGAAAGCTCCAGTCTATCTGGAGTAGGTGCAAACTAACACAATCAAGTATTGGTGGCATTGGCAGGGCTTGACCTCAGTAAAGTCTACTTCTCGGTCTTTAGAAGGCATAGTCTCAATTGTTTGCACCCCTAGATTGGATTTTGGCCTTTGGCTGGTGTTGTTTCGTGTTCGTTACACATCTAGCACTGATTTGGGCACACAGGGTTGGGAGCTTGGGTATGAAATAGTAGCAGCCTAACAGGCTTTCTAAAGTAGCCTTCCCTAGGTGAGTCAACTGATGGTGTTGCACTACCAGCTGAGCTGCCACCACAGTGGGAATAAAGAGTCTCTGATCTGGAAGCTCCCATCAGCCCTCCTTTCTCTTGCTTGCTCCTTCACTTAAGTCACATTATTCTTCTTCCTTGGTGTATTTCGGGGACAGAGGCAATTCTGGTACTAGGAGAACCTTGGAGACTGGCGCAGGACCTGCTGTGGCACTTGGTTGGTTGGCAGCCTCCTTAGCTGCTTGGTCTGTCCGTTGGTTTCCCCTACTGACAGGGTCGATTCCTCTCTGGTGGCCTTTGCAGTGAATGGCCACCACCTGAGGAGGCTTCCAGATTGTTTCTAACAGTTGAAGGATTTCTTCTTTGTTCTTGATTTCTTTTCTTCCCGCCATCAGTAGTCCCCTCTCTTTATAAATGGCTACACGTACATGCAAAGAAACAAAGGTGTACCTGAGTCAGTACAGATATTGGCCCATTTCCCTTAGTCTGATGCAGCGCCTAAATGGCCATAGTTTGGCTTGCTGTGCTGACCAGCTTTGTGGCAGAGTCTTAGCTCTGATCACCTAATCTGTGGTTATTGTGTAGCCGGCTTTGCACCACTGTCCTTCATGGATAAAGCTGTACCAGTTCTGGGTTCTGAAGAGGAATGCCAGTCAGGTCCGGCCTGCTTGAGGAGACTTTATCTGTGACCTCTTCACATTGATGGTTGGGAGGCCCCTCCTCAGTTAGCAGAAAAGTAGGCAGTGTTCAATGTCCGCATAGTCTTGAGGCGGACATGTGGATTTTCGCAAAGTGGTCTCTGATAATAAGTTATCCTGGCATTGGTCACCCACTTGTGTCCCTAATTATTCATTAATGCAGTAACAGTATGGGGGACCTTTACATTTATATTCTGTACCAGTGTGAGCTTGTCCACTTCTCTGACCAGACTAGACTACTGCGGCAGGTGCATGGTGGCAATCCCGTGGCCACTGGATTTAGCTGTTTGGACAGGTATGCAATTGGGCCCTGCCATGTCTGACTGTGTGAGGACCCCAGTGCAGTATGATTCTTCTCATGTATGAAGAGGTTAAAATCCCATGTCACGTCCAGTAGACCTAATGCTGGGACACTGGTCAAAAGTCTCTTTATATTTCTGAATGCCTTTTCTTGTCTAGAGCCCCATTCCAGGGGGTCTTTACCTGACCCAGCTGTGGCTTCATACAGTGGCTTGACAATTTCAGACAAACCTGGTATCCAGAGCAGAATCCAGCAGCCCCTAGGAATTCATAACTGCTTTCTGAGTGTTTGGCCGAGGTATTGAACAGATGATGAACCCAAAGTATCTGGCCTTCTGTTTGCAGATTTGAGCCTTCCTCCATGACACCTTGTATCCCATGGTAGAGAGTAGGGCCAACAGTCTTTTTGGGTGGGGCTAGCCAGCAACTGGTCATTAACATACTAGAGCAGAGGCAGTTCAAAGTTTCTCTGGGGAAGGCAGCAAGATTTGTGGCCAGCACTTTGCCAAAAGGGTGGGTGAGTTCTTGAAGCCCTGTGGCAGTCGAGTCCAAGCCAGTTGTGCCTTTCTCCCAGTGTGTGGGTCTTCACACTCAAAAGCAAGCAAAGGCTGGCTGGCCGGTGGTAACTGGAGGCAGAAGAGGCATTCTTGAGATTGAGGCAGGTGAACCAGCTTGCTTGGGCAGGTAAGAGACTCAGGAGGGTGTACAGGTTCGGGACTACTGGATGGATGATGCCCACTGCATTGTTAACGGCGTGGAGGTCCGGGGTGGTAGTCGTTCTCTCTAGGCTTCTTGACCAGTAAGAGCGGTGTGTTCCAAGGTGACTGACACTCAACTAGAATTCCAGTAGCATGCAAACGCTGGATGTGGTTCTGAATTCCCAAGTGGGCTTCCTGTGGCACTGGATATTACCTTTGTGTGACAGGAGTGGCTCCTGGCCTCAGGTCCACCACAATGGGTGCGTGATTTTTGGCTAGACCTGGGGCCCCTTTCCTGCCCAAACATTAGGGAACTCTTCTAGCAGGCTGGTTGGATTTATTTGTTTTCTTTCCGGAGAACAGAGGTGCCATTCATCTTCTCTAGTATAGTCACAGCCATCATTAGAGCAGGTTGGTTCCCCAAGGTAAGACTGGTGGGCTTCCTGGGGGCAAAAGTGATCTGTGCTCCAAGCTTGGTTAATAAGTGTCTACCCAAAAGGGGGATGGGGCACTCTGGTAGGTACAGGAACTCGTAAGTCAGCAGGTGGCCCCCAACTGACCTAAGTGGGTTTTGCAGAACTAGTGGTCAGCTTGGTCCCCCATTGCCCCGACAAGAGTTGTTCTGTCTGTGAGGGGAGCCACAGAGTGTTCAGCTCCAGTGTCTACCATAAAGGTCACTGATTGGCCCCCGACTTCTATTGCGACCATAGGCTCCCAGGGACCCAGGATCAGGGAGCCTGGTTGCCCCTAGTCTGACTCTGCTCTGGCCAGGCCGTTAAGTCTTAGATGACTAGCTAGCTCAGTCTGTCATTTTCCTTTACAGGGTTGATTGAACTTCTTTGACCCTTCAGACATCCTCCCACAGTGGGGGCACTCGTTTTTCTAATGGGCAGTCTCTTTGCAGTAAGCGCATTGGTCATGGCGTAGTGGTGGTCTCCTTTAGGTCTCTCCCTTCCGTGGGAGAGACCAAAAGGAGACCGGACTGGGTTCAGTAAAGCAATTGCCATCAGGGACACCTTTTGTTTTATCCATTTATCAGCTATCTTTTGGGTCTCCCGGTCGCGGTTCACAAACACCTTGTTTGCGACTTCCTGCAACTGGGTGGTGTTTACTCCAGCAAAGCCCTCTAATTTCTGAAGCTTGTGTTGGAAGCCAGTGAAGATTGAGCCACAAATGCTGTGTTGACCATGCGTTGGTTTTCTTGTGCTTTGGGGTCAAAAGGGGTATACACTTGGAACGCCTCGCATAGTCTCTCATAGAACTCTGTGGGTGACTCATCTGGCTTCTGTTTGTCGGCTTTCTGGCCCCAACTTTCACCCCTTACAGTATGGCCTGCTGATAACTGTTGAGAGACTCTTTTCCATTTGAGACGCTGAAGTCCCAATTGGGCCTGGTATCAAGTGCATCCCCAAGACTCATGCTGTGGGGTCTAGTGCACCGTCCAGTGCTTGTCCTTGGGGCCACCCCGTGCTTCTGACAGAATTTGGCATCACTCTTCAGTGTTAAAGAGAGTTAGGAGGAATTGGTGACAGTCATCCCAGGTAGGCTGATGAGTTTGGAAGCGGGACTTGAGCAGGTCAATCATTACCTAGGGTTTCTCCAAATAGGATGGGGTGTGCTGCTTTCAGTTGAGGGGATTGGTTGGTTGTGCTGAAAGACTGATAGCAGAGGACAAGGCAGCCCAGCTGGAATGTGTCGTTTTCGCTAATATCAAGAGAGTTTTGCATTTCTCGGAGAGGCATCTGGAGGGCCGCAGGCTGTTGGGCTGGCTGTGTGGCCGAGCAAAGAAGCTGTGGATTTGGGCTTGGCGGCTGCTCAGGCTGTTGGGGTGGCGAAGGCACTGATGGAGGAGAGCTGTCCAGTAATTGGGGGTAGAGTGTCTGTGCAGGGACTGGCAGAGCTGTTGGAATGTACGGCAGTGGGAAGAAAGGTTCTTCCTCAGAGTCCCCTTGGTGGATGGCTCCTGCTGGCTCTTCCTTGTCCTTTCCCCGGGTCGGTTGGGCCACAAGTACCTTACTCTGTCCCTGCCTGTTTGCACAGAACTGGGCCCAAGGGGGCATTACAGTAGTGATTTTCAACAATGAGTCTATGCATGGAAACTGGTCTGGATGTCCAGGGTTCCCTGTCACTACCTGGTACACAGCTCTAACAGTGGGGAGGTCCAGGGTCCCTTCTGAAGGCCACCCTACCCTGAAGGTGGGCCACTCAAGCTCACAAAAAGTATGAGGTTTTCCTGGGTCAACTTGACCCCATAATCCCCTGGGAAACCTTTCTTAAAATTTTTCAACATACAATTTAAGACAGTTGGCTTAGCGAAATCACCACCGATATTGCCTTTTGGAGCTTCTAGTGGAGGGGGAAAATAGACCTTAAAATTTCAAGAAAAGAATTTGTTGAGGGCCCCTATGTCAAAAGGCCATTTGGCGATAGGCAATTCTTAAGCCGAATCAGTAATCAATTGTGCCCCCTCTCTGTGTATTTCACCCTGTGTCGGAGACAGAAAGACAAATAAGGGTGGGTGCCTCCTCCAAAGAGGAGACCACTCAGGTGCTCATCTGGCCACATCCCGAAAGACCTTAGGTGACGCTTGGCTGTAGCAGACTCAGCTTTGTGACTTATGATTGGACACTAGTCCATTGCCACTGTGGACCATATACCATGCATCACAGAATCGCAGACGAGCCCACTCAGACTCTGTATCCTTTAGGGGACCTTATGGGTGCTCAGCCGTGGAGCCACAAATTTGTACCTGAGTCAGACTGGCCAATTTGCTCATTCACTCACAAATTCACACACCAGAGATTAAAACATAGCCTCCCCACTTTTTGGAAAGCCCTGACCTTTGTCTTCTCCTGCTGGAAAGACCCTGATGTCTTCCCCTATTGGGAAGAACCTGACCTGTGTCTTCTAACTGAAGACTTTAGGAGGTGAACAAGCTCTCTTCTGTCCAAAGATGGGACCTGTCTGGGGTGCTGAGCACCAGGGCCTTACCTTATCCTGTGGCCATTCCTGGTGAGTTGGTCCATCCCTCCTTTGAGCCCGGTTAGGGATTGGCAATGTGGAGAGTCGGAGCGCTGGTCCGAACAAGAACCTGGAATATTGTCAGGTGGTGCGTCTCCTTGTTTGTCTCAGGGCCCCTGCAGCAGCCACCCATCTGGCAGCTAAAAGGGCTTGCGGGTTGAAATCTCGCTGAGGCCTCCAGAAATGTTGCAAAAAAATCAGACCAGCGAGAAAGCAAGCACCACTTGGAGAGTTGGAGAACTCAGGTTTATTATGCCGGCAGTCCAGAAGAGCTAGCACTCTGAAGATCTGGGCCTGAGCTCAGGGGTAACCTTACTTTTATAGGGCTTATTCGCACAGTTACAGTTGGCATGGGCCAATAGACTAATTCCTCAGGTGGTTATAGAGTGTGGGAGTTGCTATTGGTTATGGGCAGTTACAGAGCATGAGATTTTCGGACAGGACTGTAGGCAATACATCTGTTATCTAGACAGAACAAGCAGAGGGGAGGATGAGTCTTCAGCTGACCTTGAGGTCACCCTGCCCTTTGACCTATGTGGTAAGCATATCTACAGAAGCAGAACAAAGAGCTAATTACAAGGTTAGCCATTAGAGTGGAAAATTCCTCTTCAAGGGAAGGGAAGATATTCTTAGCAGGGTTTTGTTGTTGTTGTTTATTTGTTTGTTTTCTAAGAATCTAGCCATTTTTCTTCTTTTTACTAAAGGTCCAGGTCCTGGATTAACTTGGCTCAGTGTTTTCTGTGTTCTAGGAGGTGATTCGGGAAGTTGTGCAAATGGCAGATTCATATTTCATGATGTGGGCATAGCTAAAGTAAGACTGTACTTATGCTCTAACTGATTCAATTAAGGTAGTGTATTCTCACTGATTGGTTTTAATAAATGGATCTTATAAATGATTCAGGTTAATATTATCATTTATATATTTTAAATATTGTGGTTCCATTGAAAATTTTGTTGGAAAAAAAGCTACTACTAAAAAAATGTGAAGAGCACCCAAGTTCCCTATTTACCTCTTTATAATGACCAAATTCTTAAACACTGGCAATGGAGAAAGATGAAGGAAAAGAACTACCAAATGATTCCTTCTGCTCAGAAAGCAGGGTTGGTTCTGATTAGATCCAGGTTGATGTTTTCTCAGAAGGCTGAATACTTTGAGGTCAGGGCCTTGGGTTGTAGAGCTCACCTCTCCCCCTCCAGCTCCAGTTCTGGGCCAGATCTACCTACTGAGGATGTGTCCCAACATTTAGATTCCCAAGTGATACAATGTCAGAGATGGTGTGGCTAAATTTCTTTATAATGCTTCTCCCCAACATTGTTGACTGTCTACTTACTCTGGTCAGAAGGTCTGGGCCTCACAGAAATAATAAGGCTCCCCTCTCTTTCCTCTTCTTCAAGCCTAGAACTAGTTCTAAGCATTCACTCCCAGCTTTGTTCAGCAAGAGAACAGAAAAGAGTAGCAACACTAGAGTTTCCTTTTCACTCAAAACTTTTGCAGATTTCTTCTCTCATTATTCCAATCTGCTTTCCTGCTCCTGTCTGTTCAGTGACACTTTGAGGTGGGGGCAAGGGGTTGGGCTGGATGCAACTGAGGGGACCTAATGGACTCTGTAATCAGAACCATGGTGCAAACCCCCATTTCTCAGTATTCTTACCTTAGGTTTAATTATCAGAATTAAAGTGTCTTTCTTTGTAAAAAGGGGGATAACAGCATAGGCTTAGACGTAAAAAATCCTTAGTACAATGCCTAGCTTTTAGCAGGTATTCAGTACATGACACTTTCCATCATCACCTTGGCATCGCCTTGCTTCTGCAACTTCTCCTAAAGTGTTACTGTGTGTCAAGCAGAAGGCATCTATGTCAGGAGGAGTTTGAATGTGAAGTGTGTGTGAATATGTGTGGGGGGGTGGTGGTAGTGGTAGAAGTGTGTGGTGACTGGCACTCAGGTAAATCACTGACGAGGCTTTAGCATCTCTTTCCTCCTCAGGCTTGCTAATAAAAGTCATACTTCTGAATAAGCACAAGAGGTGTATTCCTAAGGAGACTACAGGGGGAATGTCGAAGAGTGGGTAGGGGTAGTGTGGGGGCAGAAAAGTTCCTGCAAACCAGCAGCAAGCAAGAGTCTGTGGCTAGTCTGATTCCCAGTCATGTCCTCCCCTGTCTCCAGATGCTATTCCCAGTTAACACTGCCAGATGACTCTCCAGAACAGGAAGCTTGTCTCCTAGTGATTTTTGTCTCCCGTCTTAAACCCTATCATTAAGTATTACATTTTATGATTAAATAAGTTATTTAATGTGTCTAAGTAAATATGCTATACAGATACAGTTCAGTTAATTGGGTGCTTACGGCACCTAAATTACAAAACGGCGATCAGAACAGACAGTACAGTAACCCCTCTCCCATCTTAATCACACATTGTAGCCCTGGAGATCTGAATATAAACACTCACTAACTTGCAGTTATGTCCCAGTCAAGCTTTCCTGGGAGACAAGAGGTTCAGAACTGCCTTAAGAGCATTATTTTGTCTTGTTGCTCTCTCCCCATTTCTTCCTGGCTGCAACTATTCAGAACTTCCCTTTTCCATTTCTTTTCTCATCTAGTCAGCATCAGCACTTTGCTGCCATTCCCCCCCCCCCCCCCCAAGGACAATCCATCATTTATCACAACTGGCATTGATATAGTTTGGATCAAGGAGCTTTTTAAAAATAGTCTAGCCCAAGATGTAAACATTACTGTGAAACAGAGGGACAGTACAGGTTATAAAAAAAAGGCTAGACTTCAAGAATTAAATGAAATAATGTTTATAAAGCCTTTGGTAAGAGATGTACACACACTGCTGATACCAGATAAATATTATTTCCAGTACTTCTTTTCTTTGCTTTTAGTACTTGTCACTAACTAGTACTGAGACCTAAGGCAGGCACTACATTTTTTCTGGGTCTGTTTCCTCTTATATTGAAAATTAAGAGGGTTGTACCAAGTTTTTTTCTTGTTCAAAAACTTTTTTGCCCTAATCTCACCTCATAACTCTTTCACTGATTATTTGGAAAACCGTGGTAAGGTTATTTCTGCTACCTACACAGCTGATATTAAGTCACCTATCTTTACCTCACATTAACCTCCAAAGAACTCAAAACACTGCAGCTGATTGACATTAAAACAGCCCAGGGCCCCCAAGATTTATTTCAGGGGTTAAAACAAGGTCACCATCAAGCCCTTCGCAAAGCTCAGAATAGAAGAGAGAACTCCCAAATAAAGGTCCAGCTTCCTTTTAAAAGTTGTGGGTTTTTTGTTTTTGTTTTTGTTTTTGTTTTTAGAAAAGGAATAAAGATAGAAAAAAGGCCTCCTGCCCCCGCCTCCTGGGAGTGGCCGGCGCAGTCTCGGGCACCCCTGGGTTGCGTCCACCCTCCTCCGCCTAGCAGTCCCGGGGACCGGTCCGCGACACAGACCTCTCGTCCCAGCGTCGAGCTCAGGTGGGTGAGGACGGAGACCGGAGAGGAAGGGGATCCCGACACGGGGCGCCCACCACTTCGCCGCTCCCACGCCCGCGTGAGGCGCGCCCGCGGCGCCGACCGCACACGCGCGCGGCGCGGGCCCAGACCTCCCTCCCAGCGGCGATCTGCTTCCAGGGCAGCGGGAAGGGGCGGCGACGGGGCGGGGCGGGCGCCGAGCATCCTCCGGGTCGCACCGCGCCTCTCCGTGTCTGGCCGAGGGCCGCGCCCGCCCATTGCCGCCGCTCCGTCGCCCCGTCGCTCACTCCCATCGCACGAGCGGACAGTCGTCTCCGCTGCTTGAACCGGAACCTCTTGCCGAGGCAGCCGCCAGGACCCGGGCGCCAACTGGGAAGCGCGGGGAAGCGGCCTGCGCGGCGCCCGCCATGGCCGCGGCGGGGTGAGGTAGGCGCGGCGGCTGCATTCGCGCGGACCGGGCGCTCCTCCGCCGTGGACAGGGTCCCCGGGCCAGGGCGGCGTGGAGGCCGAGGGAGCTGCCCGCCGCCCGCTCGTCGCAGCCCCGCCCGCCGCTCATGGCGAGGCCCCGCCGCCGCCGCGGCTGCTGACCGGGCGGGCCACGCTTCTGTCTGTCCCCGGCGGCGGGCGGGCCTCCGCTCCACGCCGCGCCCGGCCCCGGGAGCCAGGCGAGCGCTGCGGTAGTCGGGCCGCCGAAGATGGGGAACACTACCTCGTGCTGCGTGTCGTCCAGCCCTAAGCTCCGGAGGAATGCTCATTCCCGGCTGGAGTCCTATCGTCCCGACACGGACCTGAGCCGCGAGGACACCGGCTGCAACCTGCAGCACATCAGCGACCGGGAGAACATCGATGGTGAGCACCGCGGGCCCGGGGCGGGGACCCGCACCCCACACCGGCTCCCGTCAGTGGGGCCGGGACTGTGCACTGGCGTCTGTCGCCGGGCTGCTTGGCGCTCTCATCCCTGCTCTGGAACCTGGGCGCTTGAGGCCCCTGGCCTGTCCCGCGAGGGAGCGGCGGGGACTCATGAGGTCGGGGCTAGGGTACAGCGGGCACAGGGGTGCAGGTGGCCAGGTGTCAGGAGCTGGCCCTTGTCACCAGATGGGAAGGGACAGCGCTGGGCAGGGGCGGCCTAGACCCCGGTGTTCCAGGCACGGTCTGGTTGTAGTCACAACCAAGTTATGCATAACAAGAGTGAGCTCACTCGTCCTTTAAGATACGAAGAGAATGGACGGTCTTTGGCATAACTGAGGAGTGAATTCCCATTTTGGAATCACAGAGTTGGCCTGTGTCATCTCCCTGGAAACTTACATATTGACCTTGACCCCACTTTACTGTCTCCCACCAACATTGGCTTTATAAACTAAAACCAAAACCAAAACCAAAACAAAGGATGGGGAGGGGGGCGGTGTTTGAGGGATTGGAGTCAAATAGCTTCACCTAACGCTTAAAAATATTAGAGTATCATTAGAATGGTTTGGAAACAGCTTTGGGTTGCCCGATTTTGCTTGGGTCTGAATTACACTCCTATGAATTTCTGATTGATTTGAGTGACTTTTGGTTTGGACTAATGTTTGTAAAGGAAGTTAAAAGACTGATCATCTAGTAATGGGTATTATATTGGTGTCTTTATTAATATCTTTATTAGTACTATTTTATCAATATACCGCGTGGCTTAATATCTACAGATGGGTAGTTTATGCATTCTGCTTGAAATACAGTTTATAAATTTTCAACTTAAATAAATTTGAAATATTTTTAAGACAATTTGATTTTTCTTTTTTTTTTTTTAACTCAGGAATCTCACAGTTGATGTAGTTGAACTAATCTGAAAAAATTTCTTGTATGAATAAATTGACATAACTCTGTCATAATTCATTCTTGTCAACTTTAGAATGGAGCATTCCCTCTAGTGTAGAAAGCCAAATTTAAACTCTATTAAAGGAAAGAATTTTCTCATTGTTTGGCCTCCTTTAATTTCTTCCAAGTAGTAATTTCATTTCTTTAGGAGAGCAACTCTATTAAAATAGAGTACCACGCAAAAAGAGACCAATACAACTTTTGGTTTATAGTAGGTGCTTAGTAAATTAGGGTTCCACGTGACATTTCTAAATGTTATTTTAACTTCCATGATCTTAACCTACTCTTTAGATATCTTTGAACTACAGCCATACTTTATTATTTATGCATAAAGGCATCTGAAAGGATATTAAGGCCAGGTATGTCTTGATCACTGCTGTGGTCCCAGGCACCTGAAAGAAGTATCTCTAGCATGTATAAAAACTTAATAAGTATTGTATTTTAAAGGAACAAACGAGTGAGTGAGTTTATTATAGAAAGCCATTACCCAGCTCTACACAGTGTTAACAGGCAAAACATTTGGCAATTATTTTTCCTTTATGTTGTGTATGAATATTGGGTAGAGGCTTTATGTGTCTGTCAATAGTGGATTAAAAAAATAAACAGAAGAGTCTTATTTCTTAGAGCTAGGCTGCATACTGTTATTGACTATAGTAGGGAAAAAGGGGGGGGAAGTAATTGTAACCAGCTATTTGGCAATAAGGCCTAGGAGGATTTTTGCTAGAGAAAAATAGAATAGTATTGTGTGTTCTTTCATTTGAAAGAAATCTAAATTTGGTCATCATTCACCGTATAGAAAATATTTGGAAGACCAACTCTCGTTTAAGTTTCAAGATAGTGTAAGAAACTAGGTCAGGTTAAGAGGATTTCTAATCCAGGCTGTCTTGTCATCTCACACCAGAACCCAGTTCATATGATGATGCTAGTTTAAACCCAGAAATATTTAAACAATGTTCTCTCTGTTTCCTAAATTCAATAAATAATACTTCTAGGTTATACCAATTCAGCAGTTCCCAATGTTGGTTTCAGTTAGCTTAGAAATCTAGGACTGGGCCTTAGCATTAGTTGTGTTTAAAGCTCTTCAGTTAATTTTAAGATGCAATCAGGGTTAAGAATTCCTGCTGTTCAGGAGCATTCTCTGTCAAAATTCAGAAGACAACAGATGAGTTGTGTTATTGTTAGATGATTAGTAAACACTTTAAAAGTACATCTCAATTCTTAATTCTAGAACAGTATATAAGAAAAACTGAAGTGCTCAAGTGCCATCTTTCTTATATCCTGAAAGACATTCCAGACAGCTAGAATGGAAAGGTTCAGAGAAGTTTGTGGGGCTTCTGTGGAAGGTTAGTTTCTTTAAACCACAGAGAAATGAGGTATGTACCTGCTTTCCCTGCCCAAACACAATGGGTAATGTTTATTCTGTTTAGTGACTGAGGTAGGGCAGTTAGGCTTCTATGAGACCTACTTGCAACTTGCCCTATTTTTGTATTCAGTACTTATAACCACTTATAACATCTTTACCTTAAAGTTAGGTTATTCGTGTTTTTGGAATTTATATTAGATTCATCAACTCCCCAGGTATTATTTCTCGTAAAATTATCCTGAGATAGAGAAATAACAAAAACACTTAACAATGATACTAATAATTACAGCCCTTATATATTGTTTACTCTGTGCCAGGTCCCGATGTAAGTGCTTGACATCTATTCATTGTTTAGTACTAACAATAACCCTATGGGTAATGTTATCCTTACTTTAAGATAAACAAATGAGGCAGAGTGAGGAGAAATGATGTGTCCAAAGTCATACAGCCAACAAATAACCAGTGGAAACCTTCCAATACAGCTAGGCTAGCCGTCAAACATTAACTAGTCTAGGATTGCCTTCTGGGGTAGGCTGTCTGTCATTGCAGTCCTATTCATAGTTTCTCTGTGAAGGAACTTAATCTCTGCAACAGATTGGACTCCCTGGGTAGATTATTTCTGTGGGATGAGGAAAAGAGGGGTAGAGTAAAGGGAATTTAAAATTCAGTGAGACCAAATAAATCAGGATACCTGTAACATCTGTACCCTAGTGTCAGTTGGGGAGTTAGGCCTCACGATGATTGATAGCAACTTCATCCTTTGTAGGTCAGCTATTCTCCTTGATAGTCTACTGTCTCTCTCATCCCATATCCAATCTGCTAGGAAAGCATGACTCTGTACCTTTAAAAGATACCTAGAATCTGATCATGTCTTAAAACCTTTCCTGCTGCTCTTCTGGTGTAAGCAGCCATCATCTTGGTCAGCTTAACTGGTCTCCTTGCTTCTCTACCCTTGCCCACTACAATTTGTTGTCAACACAGCAGCTGTAGTGAGAGCTTTTTTTTTTCTTCTCCATGTCGTTAACTTTTTTTTTTTGGTCTTTATTGAAAAATAACAGGCAATTAGTTGCTTATATTTGCATTGTACAATTCAATGAGGTTTTTTTCCAATTATAGTTGATATACAATAATATGCCACTTTCATAGTGATCGGAGATACACATAACTCACAAAGTGATCACCCCACTAAATCTAGTACCCCTCTGTCCCCTTACATATTTATTACAACATTGTTAACCGTATTCCCCATGCTATACTCTACAGTGAGATCCTTTTTAAAATTTAACACATCATTTCTCAGTTAAAAAACTATCATAATTCTTTATTTCACATGGAGTAAAAGCCTTACAATGGACCTTTACAGTGGATCACAAGGCCCTTTGTGACCTGCCTACCCTCCTCACTCTCTTAGTCTACCAACACTGGCCTCCTTCGGTGTGATTCCTTGAACATACCTGACAGGGCCTTTGCTCTGTCCCTCTGCCTGGAATGCTCTTTGTGTATTCGCTTGGCTAATTCCTTATGGTCTTCAGTCTTGGTTCAAGTCTCACCTTTTCAGTAAGGCGTTCCTGATCACCCTATTTAACATCCCTCCTGCCGCCTCATAGCATTCCTAGTATGCATTCTCTACACTACTGTTTCTTTATTCCTTATCACCTATAACACACTGTATATGTATTTAATAATAACTTTCTACTTACTAGCATGGAATGCCCAATAGGACATTTTTTATTGTGTTCATTGATATAACCCATATGCCTAGAATTATACCTGATATTTTGAAGACACTCTTCAAAATATTTGTTGAATGAATATTTAAATATTTGTTGAATGAATGAGTGAAGCCAGCCACTTAAGAACATCAGAGAGCATCATCATTTGTATTTATCGAGTGAGAGGAAGCTGGTAGAAGTAGAGCATGAACAAGACTTGCAATATTGAAAGTAGAGTGGATGTGAAACTTTTTGGTTTTGTTTGCATTTTATCCTGAGAGGTAGCAGATAAAGTGAAGTCCTAAAGATGAAACTGGAGAAAGATTTTAAAGTATAATAAATGGGGGGAAAAAAGCCCACTCAAACAGAAAGGAAACTGAGGCTAATGGAAATCTGTTTTAATGGTGTTCTATGTTTAATCATTTTTCCTTGTCTCTTCAGATGAATGGCTTTAGCTGTGGCCTTATATCCTTAAGGATCAAACAGAGGCTAAAATACTTAATAAGTCAAAAAGTCTTAGATGAACATATGAACATAGTAACTCGTGTTGGTTTTCTAGTATTAAGCATGAAATGTGTTTATTCAGCAAATGGTGTTTAAACTTCTCATATTCAGAGAAGCTAGAACCTTGTGGGGCTTATCCGGGGTCTGTGAAGCACAACCAGAAAAAGTGCACTGTTATAAGGGTGGAGAGACAAAGGAGCAATTTAAGATTGAAGAGCTTTTTGTAGTATTTTTAATTACTGCTCTTGGTTTCTTTGGTATCTTCAACTGATTTAACCTCATCTCTTTGGTGTTCTTTTTCTTGAGTATCAGTCCCTCTTTAAAATTTTTTGGTCTCATGGGCAAAACCATACCTGTGGATTTTCATTACCGACTAAGATTTACTAGCCATGCTGCCTGCAAAATTTGTGAGGACACTGATCAAGCATGGACTGATTCCATATTAGCAGTGAAGAGAGGGTTTGCTTAGAGAGCTGTTTTCAAAGCATGATGATGACTTCATGACCCTCCACCCCACTTACTTGTCTTCTTAAATTTAGAATCAGGGAGTCATTTGCTTCATACTCTCATTTTACAGATAAGGAAACTGAATCGTGGAGAGGTGTAGATTCTTGTACAGGTCATTCAGATTGTGGTCAAGGGTAGCACAATTTTCTGTATGTTAACTTTGGGCTGAGAACTCTGCTAATGACTTAGCTGTATTATCTGTTTTAATCTTCACATTGTTCCCCCTGTTTTACAGGAGAGGAAATTGAGCTTTCATTGTTAAGAAATTTGCTCATTTCCACAGCCAGCTCGTGGCAGAGTTGGGTTTCGATCTACTATCCCTTGCTAGAGGTCCACAGCTAATTAATGAGTAATCTTTGTCTAGAATCTGACCCTCTGGTGCCTGACCCATGCCTGCTTTGTTTTAAGAGATCCAGTCATTCATTGCCTGAATGCTTTTGGTTAGCAATACTTTGTGATTAAGATTTTTGCTTTTCTACTTGCTTCTTGAGAGGAGTGAAGGTTAAGTAATTTTGTGGAATGGTAGATTTTTTTACCCTTTTCTACAAAGCTTTTTGTCTCTATCGTCTTAAGGAGATGAATTGCTTTCACATTTCTGGCTAGATGAAACTAACACAAAGTTGGAATCCACCCCTATACAGGAAAGGGTGGCACCAAAAAGAAAAAAATAACAAGAGGCAAGACATATGAGTAGCTTTAAAATTCTGTTTTAATCACATACAGAGATTTAGCTCCATGGGTGTCATGCTGGACTTAACTTTAAGGAAGCAGGGTTTGGTATTTTTCATAAGAAAGCTATTGACAATATCACACTTGTGATATTTCAGAGTTCAAATCCTTTTGTTATTAAACATTTAGGCTGCTAGGGTAAGTCCATGACACTAACAGTTGGTGTCAGCCTTTTTTACATTTTCAGTGTCCTTTCAGTTTGTAGCTGGAAGGAGGAGAAAGTTCACTTTCCCTGCAGCATTTTGCGTCATCTTGAAATGTTAAGTAGTTTGTTGCTGGTAGTCTTGGTCAAGAGACCATTTCCTCTCTGTGCTCTGAAGAATGAGGGAGGAGCTCATCCTAGAGGATTTACAAAATGTGCTTCTAGCTCTGTGAAGTTGGAGGGCAAAGAGCTGGAGTCCTGTAATCAGGATATCTGCATTCCAGGTGTGTCTCCGCCTTTACGACTGTGGAACCTTTGTCTCTCTTCGCCTGGCTTTCCTCTTTGCTTAAAAAAAGGTGTGTTTAAAATACTGCCTTGTCTTATGCCCCGAGGTACCTAAAATGAGGATCAAAATGAGACTAAAATACTTAATAAACCAGAAAGTACTAGGTGAACATATGTCGATATGAACATAGCACTCATGTTGATTTTCTTGTATTAAAAATGAAGTGTGTTGTCTATAGAAGCCAGCAACCTGAAGGGTTCATCCTAGCAAAGACATCAAGTATTCAAGATAGTACTAGAGGATAACTGGAATTCTGGAGCTGGGTTGTATGAGGTTCTACAGAGCTGTCTGGCCTTCGGATAGGAAGCTTGCTGGCAGCAGAATTCAGAATAGAAATACTGTTCCTCTTTCTAGCATTTGTTGCTCTTCTGGGTTGCATCTTTCCAAAGTCACACTGTGATGTTACACAGTGAGTAGTGGGATGAGTATTTGAAAAAGATGGTCCTGACTCCTGGAAATAACAGATTCCTCCCAAGTAGTCTACTGAGTGTGTTATGGGAGCCACATTCCTCAAAATGTTACATGTACCCTTCGGTGGAGGCAGAAGCCAGGGCTTAAAAAGAAATTCTTCAAAGAATAAGTTTTTGAGGCATGAATAAATATTTTTTATTATATTAAAATACTACTTTAAATAAAGGGGAATCAATGGATTGAAAAATGAACTCAAGCAGCCCTAAGCAAGTTATTGGGGCCTGTTTAAGCCCATTTGTTTCAAGGAGTCCATTGACTAGATCCACAGTTGCAGAGAGCTGGTAGGTGTCTATTGAAAAGCAATGTCAACAAGGTGTTTTGTTACCAAAAAGTATAGAGAACTCCTCCTATAAGCCCTCGCTCCTTCCAGACCCTCCCGCTCCTTCCAGACCCTCCCGATTGATCGTTTATGTTAAGTCCCAGTCAATCTTTATTAGAAAATACTAGCCTCCTTCTTTCTCTTTCGTAGCTGCTGTGCTACTTTTAGCTATTCCTGTGGCTCTCCTCCCTTACTGCTTCTTGGGGCTTCTTTTGCTCTCTGCTTGTTTGGAGAAAAGGGGTGTGCTAAAGCTGAAATTGAGTTATCAACCTGACAACACAAGTTGGCAGATTCTGCAGATAAGCAAGATTTTGCCCAGAAAGACTCTTGGGGATGCTGAGATCAGAGATCATCTCTGGTTGGTCAGCCCCCAGCTGCTTTACTCTAGGATCTCTTGAAGATTGCTTTTAAATACTGGAGTGGAAAATCTTAAAATCTTTTTTTTCTTCATCTTTGTCAGAATATTGACATTCTATACATTAGTTTTGATTTTGTAAAGACATTTTCATTTTGTTTTTTCTTTTTCTTTTTCTTTTTTTTTTTTAGTATGGCTCAAAAATTGGGCTTGAAAGGCTGTACTAACAAGGGAGTTCTAAAGGGTTTGATAATGTCGGAAAGGAAAGACAAAAGATGATATTGGGGGTAGAGAGTCAGTTATTGGAGGTTACCAGGAAAAGCACAGAAAACAAGGATAAGAGTGTTATGCAGATTTAAGCCCACAGTCCTCTATCCATAGTGAAGGTTGGCCTGGTGCTGTAAGGGAAAACTCTTACAGATGGAAATTTGCCTTACAAATGTAAATGACTTTTTACAAAGGCTAATCTCTGCTGGGTATTTGGAGCTTTGTTTGGTTTGATAGTTCTTAAAAGTCACCAGCCTGACATGATATCCCAGAGGTGTATTTTGGGGTGACAGACTTTGGTCCCCTTTAGTAACATCTCTGGGCCAAGCATCTAATTTCTCCTGGTTATACTACTATGCTAAAAAAATTATTTTAACTTGATTTCATTACTCTGTTGACTCATTACTTAGGATGTGAAATTTTAACTCCTGGGTCGTTGTTTTGTGATCTTTATCTTCTATTTGGTATGTATAGTGAGGCTTCATTGGTACAATAGATGTGAGTGCTGTGCTTGGTGAAGATATACCAGTGTCTGTAGACCTGTTAGCTGGCTCCTGGTACAGAGAGAAATACAGCTGGAGTACATTAAAGATAATTGTTAGCAACTACAATTATATCTTTGCCAGTTTGCTTTGTGAGCCTTGCAGAAATCTTAGTTGGATGGTTAAATGCAAGTCACTTCTATTTTAGACACCTCTGATTACAGACCTTCTGACTGAGGAAGAATAGGAAATACTCTGCATTGGGAGTTTATATGTGCAAACCAAAATTAATTTTAGACTGTGATAAAGAATAATAAGCATTTATTTCAACAGAAGGAGCTGCAGCCTGGGAGACACTTTAGATAGTGGCTTAAACTGTGTTATGCTGAGGTAAACGGAGGCTGCTTTTTGTAGAGAAAGTTCCTGCCCAGGTTTTTAATTAGGTCCATTTTATATAAATGAGGTAATCAAATTGTGCAGTTCTGATTGAACAGAACAGGTCTTAGTCTATTGGTGGAAAGAGGAAACTAGGGTTTCCCTTCAGTGATTGGCTCAGATGATGTAAACAAGTGGGCAAGGTGTGGGAAGCCCAGAGTTCAGTCTGAGGTTCTTTACCATACACAGAGCATGTGAGGATCCCTTGTCAGCAAATGGCTGCTAAGCTTTATTATTTATAAAATTTGAGCCTTTGGTTGACCATGGGGATTCCATCTCAGCAGATAAATTTTTTCTCAGGGTTCACATCAAATCATCTTTTTTCTTGGGATCTAGATATGTAATATAGCAATATTTTGCAAAACTGTGAATGTTGGGTTAAAAACATTTTACAAGTAAGTTCTTTCCTGTGTTTGGATGCTTTTATTCTTAGTGAGCAAAAAGGGAAAAAGATGTTATTAAATATATTTTGATTATATTTGGTAAGCTTCTTGTCTTACTCTGCAAATTGAGCATTAATCAGAGTGCATGGGTGGATAGGTTAAGAGGTCTGTCCTTTGCTTCTCAAGAAAAGATTTCACTCCAGACTTAGAATTCTGTCCATTAATGAACCTATATGTCATGTCTCTTTCAGGGTACATAGTTGATTACAGTTATTTCATTAAGTGTAATAATAATTCATCCTTTAAACTATGTCTGGTTTGTCCACATGGATCTAGACTTTGGTCACTTACAAGTCCAGATTTTAAGGCTTTCTGTGTACCCTGCCAGTGTATAGTATGAGAAATGAAGCCATGATGTTGTGTTTAATCAAGTTTCAAAAATTTCAAATTCAAATTCATCAAGGATTTTATGTTCATATACAGCGAGTATGACATTTGTCAATATATAGGGATAATGTTATTTTTCCACAGCCTTTTTTTCCCCTCAAGCTGTGTATAAGTGATGGACCATTACTTTAACGTCTAGTTCTTGTTATCCCTTTGTTTGAGAAGCATTGGTTAATAGGGTTCATAGAGCATTAAAGATTGCCTTCTGTCTTCTGAAAGCTAAAGTTGATGGTGCTGAAGAGATATGTTGTTTATAAATTTTAACATATATTTGACTCTCTTCTGTAAAATAACTCTAATGCCTGATTTCCCATTTCTTATATTTTGTAGGAAGTCTGGAGGAAGCCTAGCAAAGCCAGTTCACACAGGGATAAATTTAAGGGGTAGGGAACACATTCTTACTTTGCAAACCATTTACTTCTGTGGAAGGTCATCATTTCTGATGAGCCACATATCATAAGCACCGTGCATGCTCTGTGAGCACCTTTGGCCGTTTGTAGTGTTCTTTTCTGCAGCAGAAGGAATGCTGAATGGTAGTTCATGTTAAGAAACAATATATTGGCAGCCTCTGGGTGTTGAAAGGGGAGGATATGAATATTGTGGGTGAGGAGGAGCTGTGGCAGCACTACTAGGGTGGGATGAATCAGGGAGGCCCCAAATGCAGGATGGCACACATTATGAAAGCCAGGCAAGACCTCAAGAGGTAAAAAAAATAGGCATTCAGAGGTGGATTGCTACTGTTATCTTTGGTGATGTTTGGGTGCCTCTGCATTCTTGACAATGATTTGGACTGGACAGTAAGTATGGCAGTGATTTTCAGAGTCAATGGGGATGGTCTGGGAGAGGCTCTGTGGATTTCTTATATGAAACCAGGAAACTGGATAGCTGGACAAAATTTTCTCATTTAACTAATATTTGGAGAGGAACAGTTATTGAAGCCGAATTTAGGTTTTTTGAAAATGAAATTTATTCTAGTGTCTGAGTATTTATAAGATGGCATTGTGACAGGAATAGTAAGAAAGAATAAAGGAGATTGTGGAAAGGAGTGTTTGGCTGAAGTAAAAGTCAGAGGGAAGAGATCGTGTAAATGGGTGAGCTTGGATGGCAGCCTGCTAGATGACAGCCAGCTATCTCTACTTAGGCATGGCTCAGTGCAGCCTTATTCTTGACACCCAGTCTCCTGTGACCACAGGCTAGATTTGTGTGTTCACTTTGGACATGGAAGATTGACAGGGCATCAAATGAGTGCTTTCTCCCTTGCTATCCGTGTCTGACTTTAATTTATATGGTTTGAAACATGGTGTTAAACTACAATATTGACATCTAGTAGAGAAGGAAAGTCTGTATGTAAGTTGACTATACGTTTTATTTTCTATTCCCTGAACTACTTTTAGTAAATGGGTTTTTGTCCTCTTCAGCCAGAGTCACATGTGAAAATATATGTCTATGGAGTCTAGTTTCTTGATACGAAATTTAGGGACACTTTGAATAAAACAGGAGTCTTTAATGAAGCTATAACAGGATTTCTCAACCTCAGCATTATTGACATTTTGGGCAGGATAATTCTTTGTAGTTGGTGGTGGAGGCTGCCCTGTCTGTTGTAGGATGTTTAGATGTCAGTAGCATGTCCCCATCGCAGTCATGGCAGTCAAAAATGTCTCTAGACATTGCCTAATAAAATTTCCTCAGGGAGGCAACTCTTTATTGCTCTTGAGAACCATTGAGCTACTTACTTACTGGCTCTAGGATTCAAGGTGAAAGAAAAACTTAGGAGTAACTTCTCAATGGTTCTGGTACCTTTGTCACTTTCACGCATTCAAGGCCTCAGGGTAGGACATCACAGACTCTAAGCTGCACAGCTTCAGAGGGTGCCTTTAGCTTCAGACTTAATGTGAGTGATGTTCAGTCCCCATCCACTTGCTTTGCATAGGGTTGTTGTGTTCATTTGAACTCACTAGAATTAGTATCACATTCTAAGATGGTGCTCCTAATGGTGTTATTGACAGAAAAGACATTGCCCACAATTCTGACAATGGGTTGTAGTATAGTTTTCTGTTTGCACCAGGAAGTTGTGTAATTTCTTTACTCATATTCAAAAATCAATTAATTTTCTTACCTCACACCTTTTCCTTTTTTCATTTTTTGGTATAATATACTGAAAGGCATGGTAAAAATTTTTTCTTTTAACCAGCAGTTTTATTTTTTATTTTTTACTTCAATTTTAAAATCAGCTAGTTCTGTTTGTGGGTTTTTCACATTTTATTAGTGCCCACAGTGGACTTTCCTTTTCAGAGTCTTTCCTGATGAGGAATATAAAAATGGAATGCCTGCTAGAGTTTGATCTGACTGTGTTTTCTGAATATAGCTTTGGCTTGCTTTGTGTGCTTAATGAAATTTTATATTTTTGTGAACTTTTTAAAATATCAACTTCATTTAGAGGACCCAGCCTCCTAAGATAGGCAGTGAATGAACCAAATGGATGTTTGATTCAAGAGTCTGGTATTCATGGACATCTTCATTAGACACCTTTGGGGTAGAAAAAAACTGTGTTGCATTGTTACAGTCTTAAGAAAAAAAATATTTAAGGGTGAACCCATTTAAATTATTTGAGAGTCAGTTTCTTTACTTGAGCACACTGCTCCTGGGATAAGGATTTGACAATGTGGGTTTCTGGAAATAGGTTTAGAAATTCATGTCTTGATTTGTAGCTTGCCTAGGTGAAGAAAGCTCCAAAAAAAAAGAAAAAATGTGTTATATTCCTGACAGTTAAACTTTGCCTCTAAGTATATTTGAACCAAAGATGTCAGTTCCTTAGATATAAAAGTATTTACGAAGATACAAATGGAAGTGATACTTGAAGTTGAAGATGTTTTCCAGAAGCTCGAGGTTTAAAAGTGTGTTGTGGACTCTTTATGCCCATGTAGAATATACTTATCATCCTAAAAGTTACCCATTCATTAGAGAGGTGGTTTTCAACACTCAAGTTAAAGAACACAGAGGGAAACTGGGCTGCCTGGGCCGTAACTACAGGATTAAAAAGGCCCCTAGTAGAAAGGTGGGAAGACCAAGTGGTAGGGGCTGTGACTGTTGCTGGGGCAGTCAATCTGCGTATACAGAACCTTTTAGTAGCATTATTTGGAAATAGGAGAATGAGCCTCTCCTTATTCATATGGCACATCTGAAAGTGACATGGAAGATGAACTCTTCAGATCAAGGCAGACCAGGCAGAAGCAGCCAGACTTTGGTTATTATCTGTCTATTCTTGTACTCTGAGTCCTTCAAAGTGACCTTAAGTATTATTTTTAGAGGGAATCTAAAATTTAACCAACCCTAGTGTATGGCTGTTTCCATGAAATAAGTGGTCTCTCAGAGAAGGTCTAGCCTTACCCAAGTCAGATGTATTCTTGGGCTTTCAGATGCTTTTGAAATGAAAACAATATCAAAAGTCTGTTTGGACAGAATGAAAATATGGCAATGTATAGTTTTTACTACTTATATAGGAGGTGCTTAGCAGATTCTAGGGACCAAGAATGTAATTTTTGACAGAAAATGAGTATAGAATATTTTAAGTATTTTCATTGTAAGCATATAGAACCATTAGAACAAGATGAGCAAAAGCGCTTTTTACTAGGTGCTTATAGAATCTCCTTTAGGGAACAGGTAACTAGCTAATTATTAGGGTATTATTTATAGATTATTTGGAGATTTTTAATGAACCTGAAATCACATTCTCTTAATAAAGAATGTTTTTGAATGTTTTCAGCCTAACAAATGAGCCATTTCTCATTATACGGTTTGGTGGTTCTGTTTAGCCATTCTGTGGTGGGAGCAATCACCGAGATCTGAGTTAGCCATGTTGTTTCATTTGCTTCTGAATTTGTAAATTTTTTAGTATATGTGCTGCCGAAGCAAGCACAGAATGTGTAATTTATCTAATTTTGTGGTATTATTGTAAGATGCTTGGTATATGATATTTTGACCTTCATTGCACTTGTTTTATTCCATTGAAGTCTATCTAAAATACACATCTCTTGTTACCATTTTTATTTGAAAATGACTGTTAATGCTGACGGTGGGATCAGTCTGGGGGTGACTGTGGTTGCAAAGCTGATCACGAAGCTTATTATTATTATTTTCATAATTCAGAAGTGGTGACAGTTCTTTAGTTTGCAATTTTCACTATAGTTAAAGAGGCCACATAAGCAGAATGCTAATACTGTAAAGGACTAGACAAGCTGAGATGTTCCTTTCCTTTTAAACTAACATTTTTATTAAGTGGTAAATTCTCTATATGGAAGTGTTTCTAGAATGTGTTTTCTTCAATCACAGGGAAGAGGTTGGAGAGAAAATGGAATTTAGTAGGCATGTGTTGGCTGAGAGATGTCTGTTATCCATCCATCACTTTAGTGGGGAATTAATGATGCTTGTGATGACCAGGCTTAGAGCCATGGCTCTGAGGCAGGGGGCATTTTCTACAAGTGTGGGACTTTGATGCCTTTTAGGTGTTTAAGGTTCAGTTCTTCAGTAGGTCAGCAAACATTGGTTAATCCAGGTACTAAGTTCCAGGCTCCCCTCTGGATGCTAGGAATGCAAAGAGCAATATAACTTGGACCTTACCCTAAAGGACCTAATAATTTAGTAAGGGAGATTGATAAGCAAATAAATGATTATAGTACCACATACCATATACCAAGGTAGAAGGGAGGCTGGAATGATTCCCTCTGCCCTGGGTTGTGAGGGCATGTGGTCAAAGAAGGCTTTGCAAAGACAGTCTGATGGCAAGGGCAAGAGGAGTGGGAGTGGGTATGAGGCTGGAAAGGGTGCCACGGGCAGAGAAATTATGTTTCTTAAAGGTCCTAGGTGGATTGGGATATAGATTTGTTTTGAAATCGGTAGGTAGTGTTGAACTTGTTGGTGGCTTAGTCCCCAAATATCTTATTTAATGAATTATGCTCATTAGGAGGACATTTGTTCTAAAAAATTTTATAATGGATGGATGTGCATTGGAGAGCAGTTTTTATATATTTTTGCATGTACTCTGGATTCTGGAAAATGATTATTCAAAATTGTAATGTGGAAGACAGAATAGATTTCTTTAGAACTGTAAGAGCAATATGCTCTTTTTGTTGAGCATGAGAAAATAGCCTTTATAGAATCACAGAATATTCTCACTTTACAGATGAACAACCAAGTTTCTACAAGAGGTTGTTCCTTTGCATCACACAGCTCATTTATGGCAGTTCGAAGTCTGAGAGCAAGTCTCCTGCTGTGGGAGTCAAAGTGTTTTCACTGCTGCACACCAGTGTTCATAGCAAGGTTAAATATTCCCAAGAAGAAATTAATTTTGACCCATCTTAATGTTATTTTTTTACACGAGGTTAATCTGAGTAAGAATTATGTCTTAGAGAATTGTGTCAGTTATTAAGCTGTATAACAAACTACCCCAACATTTAGTAGCTTAGAACAACAATATTTATTATTTCTAATTTCCTATGGGTCAGTAGTCTGGGCACAACTTAGCTGGGAGCCTCTGGCTTGGAGTCTGTCAAGAGATTGCAGTGGAGCTGTCTCCTGGGGCTGTGGGCCTCTCGAGGCTCAACTTGGAGAGGATCTCCTCCAGATGCACTCACATCGCTGTTGTTGGCTGGTTGTTGCTTTTACATAGGGCAGCTCATATCATGGCAGCTTTAAGAGAGAATGAGACCACCATGGTAGCCACAGCCTTTTTATAACCCAAGCTTGGAAATGCTCTTCCATCATTGCTTTTTATTAAATCAAGTCAGTAAAACAACCTGTACCGGAGGGGATGGTGTTATACAAGAGTGTGAATACTTGGAGATACTTTGGGGCTATCTTGGAGGCTACCTACTACAAGCATTAATTAAGATTGTTTTGGTGGTTATATACAGAAGTCCACTAAAACTGTCGAGCAGTTGGGTAGAGAGTGGGGGAGGGAAGAGTTATTTGAAGTACACAATATTCAATGGAAAGCAATGGTGAGGAGCTGAGTCTCCAGGAATGGGAGTTAGCCTTGGTATTATCTTTCTCTGTCACAAGTTAATTTTTTTGTGAGTCTTTATTCTCTTTATAAAATAGCTTGCTCTCCTTCCCCTTCCCCCTTTCTTTCATCTGTCTTTCTATGTGGTGGCAAATGGCCATCCCAGTGTCCTCAATTCTAGGACCACAGAAACTTAACTGGAATCTTGGTGTTCTAGTTTCCCAGGGGAAAGGATTGAGTTCACTTACGCCAGATTATGGGATGGCTCCCCTGTGGCAGAGTGAAGGTCAAGTTTAGGAGTTTGGACATGACTGTAGAAGACTACACGATTGTAGGGGATGAATTAAAGAGATGAGTTGGAAGCATTAGTGAATGGTTAGGGGAAGTAAATTTCAGAGAAGGAAATAATTTCTCATATGTATTTTTAAAAGCCATGTTTCAGTTTTCCTAAGGAATTCCCAAGTGTAGTAGATCTAAAATGAATTAAATTCAGTAAAATTTAAGTTGGGGGTAAGTTTGCAAACACTTTCGAAAAGAGGAACCTTAGTGGAAAAACATGGTTATCTATAATATGTCTGAGATGTCTGAGAGTTTTGAAATGTCTGAGAGTTTTGTTAACTTGAAAGTTGGAAAACTTATTGTTTGTTAAAATTGCTGTTTCTCTCATTTTCTGAACTTGCCCCTTAGAAGTTCCAGGTTTATCCACTTTTAAAAAATGTTCTTATGCCGTGAACGTCTGTCAGCTTTCCAGTCTTAGTTTTTTTTTTTTTAGCAGCCTATGTAATTTGAAGTAAAATTAGAAGTTTTGTTCTGTTCTAAAACTGCCTGTTTGGTGTCTAAATAGACACTATGCTTTTGGCTTTGATTTCAGTAAATTATAAAGATGCAGAGAAGGTTTTGATTAACATTTTTGCATGCTTGTTTACTTCCATAGCACACTTTGATTTAGCTATAAGGAACTTTGTATTGTAAAGATAGAAACTTGAAAGCCTTTCCTAGAGATAGTTTTCTTTTCGCTTTGTAGATGTTAGTTGGTTAGTTTTGAGTTTTTTTCTTGGAGTTTGAGTTGAGCAGTCCAGTAGTAGCAGCAATTAAAGCAGTTTAAAATGTAAAGATACTGCTTTATTGATTAAAAGTTGATTTCTGGGAATTGCCATGTGGTGGATAGCTCCATTATGGCCCTCCCAGGTCACTGTAGGGACGCTGGTAGTGTGGTGTATATGGGTGGGGGAAGCAAGGCATGTGGGTTGGGGCGGAACAGATGTGGAAACCAGAAGAATACTTTTGACTGTGGCAGGCCCACTGATGTCAACAAGATTTGCTAGATGGTATTCTTTTGGAAAAATCGACTCCCTTTTTTTACCTGAATATATTACTCACAGTGCTCCATTATTGTAGATTCAGATTTGATAATAATGCTGCTGTTTCCTGTTAGAATCTGGTAAGGGAAAAAGACTATTGCAGTTGCAGAGATCTCTGGGAAGATGCAACAGGTTTTTCTAGGTTATTATTAGTTGTTTCTTATGGTCCATCCTTTTCACTCAGTTCTTTCTCTTATAATCCTGTCTCTCTCCCCTTAACAAATGTAGAGTTGATCATGTCACCCCTGCTTGGCTCTTGCTGTGCTTAGGGCAAAACACAGACTCCTTCCCATGCTCCCAGTCAGTGCTTGTCCCCTGCCTGCCACATTAGTCTCTTTTCTTATCTAGTGACTCCAGACACCTTGTCCCTGTCTCAGAGTCTTGATATTCCTTGTGCCTTGCACTCTTTCCAAAGATGATTATCTGCTGGCTGCTGGGCATCCTGTGTCACCTCCTCATGGGTTTTTTTCCTAGGAATACAATCCAGAGAGGGGAACCCTTCAGACATGACTTTACCTTTTTTGCCTTTTTGTTCTATGTCATCCCCACAACTCCCCACCAGAATATCAACTCTGTGAGGATAGGATCTGTGCTGTCCTGCCTACCATGATCTCCCCATTACCTAGAAGAGTGCTTGGCACTAGTCGGTGCTCAGTACACATTTGAACAAATAGAGATACTGCATTCATTTAACATCTAATAACCAGTTCTTTGTGTTTCTTGACCTTGACATTTTTAAAGAGCACAGGCCAGTTATTTTGTAAAACACTTCTCAGTTTGGGTTTGGCTGACATTTTCTCTTGATTACATTCAGGTTATACATTTTTGCAGGGATACTGCAGAAATAATTTATGGGGAGGTTGAGAGACTATGTAAATATCTCATTTCTTGTCAGTTTTTCACTTATTGGTTATAGTATCCATTCATGACTTTTTAGCTATTTCTATATATTTTGGTAGGCATTTCATTGAAAGAAGAGCTCTTCTTTCTCCCTATTTACATATTTCTCATATGGAGTAATGGATTCTTATTTTATTCACCGAGTTGAAGTATGTTCTTTTTTTGTTTTTGTTGCTCAAATTGTCTCAGATTTGGTTGGAGGGAGCCTTTTCAAATTGCAAATTGGTTCATTTTCAAGCTGTATTCTTTTGATATGTCCTCATCATTCTTTGAGCACTTCTTAATTTCTGGCAAGACCTTTGCTTTTTAGAAATAATTTTTCTCATGGTTTGGAAAAAGTGCTTTCTTCCCCCTTAAGAAATATGGTTGTAATATTTTCCATTTCAGAATATCACAGTAGCCATCATTATGACTGAAAATGTGACCTTTAGCAAGTCTCTCCTTTTTTTAAAACTCATGTGATTTTGCTTACTGTTTCTGGAAATCAAAGAGCAGCGGCTTATCTGCTTGTAGCTCAGGGACAAAATAACATTGTGTGAAATGGTTGACAGAATATTAAGTACTGCCAGTGCATGAAGAATTCTACCTGGAGCTGGAAAAATTATACAGGAAAGTAGAAGAGAGCACATCTCATCTCTGCTGTCCAGGATGGTGGGTTTAGCAAAGGAAGACAAGATTGTATTGCACGTAAGAACACATGAAGTTGAAAAGGTGAATTTTTGGTAATGAACAGTCTTCTTTATCCTGCTGCTCACATCTAAAGATTACCGTTTGGTTTGTAGCATTTGGCAGTCTCTTGGTACCATTTGAGTAGTTCTTGTTGAGCTCAGGCACACAAGACAAGGCCAAGTCTTGACCGATTTGACCTGTAAAGATAAAGCAAACCACTTGTAGATTCAGATGGTGGATACCTATCAGACAGAAAAGAAGAATAAGCCAAAGGTACCAGCTCCCATAATCCTTGTCCAACACACCAAAAAGGGTGACACTGAAATAGAAAAGGAAAGAGGCCAAGAAGTGAGATCTAGGCTGTGGCTAAGTGGCTTTATATTCTAGAACTCTAGTATGAGCAGTGTAGAGGAGGGTGCAAAAAGCCCCATCCATACATCATCATAACCCAGGAGACAATGAGAATCTGTCATGACAGCTACCAGAGATGACTTCTGCTGTGGTTGTAGTTCTTAGTGTTTGTGTGTGTGTGTGCGTGTGTGCGTGCGTGTGTGCCCTCCCCCCTGCCCCGCCCCTGCCAGTTTCTATATTGAAATCCTAATGCCCAATGTGATATTAGAAGGTAGGGCCTTTTGGAGTTTTTTAAGTTATGAGGGTAGTGATCTCATGAATGGGATTAGTATTTTATAAAGACTCCCAAGAGATCCCTAGTCCCTTTTATTATGTGAGGACACAATAAGTGTGCAACCCGGAAGAGGGCCCTCATCCCACCATGTTGGCACTTTGATCTCGGACTTCCAGCCTCTAGAACTTTGAGAAATAAATTTCTGTTGTTTATAAGTCACTCAGCCTGAGGTATTTTGTTTTAGCAGCCCAAATGGACTAATACAACCTCTTGACAGCTTCAGACCCCTCTTATGTTCCATGAGGGTTGTAAGGTATTCCTCCAAGATAGTCAGCTGTGGCTTAGGCTTTTTTTCTCCATGGCCTATTTGGATAAAAGCAGGGTCGCTGGGTCCTGCACCCCTTTACTTTGTCATATGATTGACACCTCCACACACAAATAGTCACATTGTTTTGACTGTCACTTACCTAGCTATTCTACTTTCCGTTGTCCTGTCCCACCTGTCTGTAGCTCTGTTATATAATTAACTATCATGTGAATCAGTTGTTCTTGGGCCTTTTTTCTGTCTACCCTACTCTTTATATTCAACCTACAGTCGTAGATGGCATCTGTTTGAGAATTCTAGGTCGGGTTGTCCTTGATATATCCAGAGCGCTGGAATTCTGCAAACATTGTGTCATTGTAGACAGGTATGTGTGTGTGTTTTAAATTGTGGTAAATCTATATAATATAAAATTGACTGTTTTAAGTGTACAGATCAGAGCCATTAGGCATATTCACACTGTTGTGCAGCCATCACTACCATCTGTCTACAAAACTTTTCCAACTCCCCAAACTGAAATTCTGTATTTACTAATTAATAATTCCCCATTCTCTGTTCCACCAGTCTCTGACAACCACTTTTTGCTTTTTATCTCTATGGATTAGACTAAGTAATTCATAGGTAAGTGAAATCATACAATATTTGTTTTTTGTGTAGCTTATTTCACTTAGTATAATGTCTTCAGGGTTCATCTGTGTCAAGGGTCCCCAGTCCCTGGGCTGTGGTACCAACTGGTCTGTGGTCTGTTAGGAACCGGGCCACACAACAGGAGTTGAGTGGCAGGCGAGCCAGCAAAGCTTCATTTGTGTTTGCAGCCGCTCCCCAGCGCTAGCATCACCACCTCAGTTCCACCTCAGATCATCAGGCATTAGGTTCTCATAGGAGCACCGGTCCCTGGTGCCAAAAAGGTTGGGAACTGCCGATCTATGTTATAGCATTTAGCAGAATTTCATTTCATTTTAGGGTTGAATAATATTCCATTGTATGTGTATACCACATTTTGTTTATTCATTCATCTATTGATGTACACTTGGGCTCCTTCCATGTTTTTGCTGTTGACAGTAATGCCGCTATGAACATCGGTGTATAAACATCTGTTTGCGTCCTTGCTTTCAGTTCTTTTGCATATATAGCCAGAAGTGGGATTACTGGAAGGACGGTTGTATTTTGAAACTTAATTTTTGGGGAATCTGTGTTGTCACATGATCTTAAATATGATATGAATAAAATTATTGAAGAAGCTACATTGGCATGTTGTATTTACCTTTTGAAGCCAAAATGATTGATTTTATTTTTAAAGGCAATATTTGTTTCCTTCCTTGATTACATAAACAATATATTTGTTGTAGAAAATTTAGCAAAAGCATGTAGAAAAAAATTGCCTATACTTCCAACATGTAGAGCAATGGTTGCTTTTAATATTTTACATTCATTTTTTATTAATATGAACATAAATAAGAGTACCCTGTTAGTATGGCTAGATATATATAATGTATACCTTTAAAAAATTAAGAAATATGTCTGTGTCAGAATGTAAGCTAATGTGGCAGAGAATTACCTAAATACAGATATTTACACATCCATTTGTTTACTGATTCATTTTCTCGCAGAATACACGTATTTATATACATACATGTGCTTGTATATTTCTTAGATAGTTGGGATCATGCTAAACTATGACTTTGTAATTTTCTTTTTCTCTTATTAATAAAATCAATGCTTCTAAATAATCTGACTTGATTGTTACTTACTGTAGGTTAAAAGGTATATCAGTTCTATAATTTATTTAATCATGACAGTACAATTATACTGCCCCTAATTGAGTCCTTAGATTTAAGTTTTTTCTTTTAGGTTTTTCCTTTTTTTTTTTTTTTTTTTTTACTTTCATAAATAAAAATATTTTGTTTGGATGTCTTTGGAGGTAATTTCCTTAGAATAGATTTCTAAAAGTCAACTTTTTGAGACAAAGGGATGAAACTTTTGATACATGTTAAGTAGGCAGGAATTAAAAAAATTCTAGATGTTATATTTCAGATAGATGTGACTAACTTGTAATACAGATTTGAGAATTATTCTGCTCTCTGAAATCTTCATTAATTCACTAAAAAAATATTTAGCATCTACTGAAAACCACAATATTATATTAAGTACTACATGGGTATTACACAGGTACATAAGCCATGGCCTCTGACTTCTAGATAAGTAAATTCTAATTGTGAAGATGAAAAGTATACATATTGTCATTTAAGGCAGCATGCGATAAGTACTATGTTAGTTATTATAAAAGCAGGTGATGAAATCAAACCAAAAAGAGAATGTACGGTCAGATGTCCGAGGTGGAAGAGATGGCTTTTGGCCTGAGTCGATCTGGGATAGTTTTATGGATTAGAGGTGAGTAGTTCTTGTGAATAGAACATTGAGAGCTTTTCAGGCAAAGGGAGAGTGACAGTAGGAAAGGCCTAGAGGTGGGAAGGTACAAGATTTATTTGGATTGTGGTGAAGGGAATCAGTTTGTGCAGAAAAGAAGGCTAGAATAATAGTCCTGACAAGTCTTGGCCTATTGCAGCCAAATGAGGTTGTGTGATGTAGGGTTCTGAATGCCAAGATAAGGAGTGTCAGGTTTGGGGGTAATAGGATTGCCTGATCAGGAAAGTTAATTTGTTGAAGATTTGGAAACTAGATGGGACTGGGAAAAGACTGGAGCCAGTGGAAACAGTTGCATACATTCAGCTGGGAAGTATGGGGATAGTCAGATTGGAGAGGAAGTTATAGAAGCCAACCTGCTGTGCCACACTCCCCTCCCCCTACTCAACTTCATGAATATACTGAGACTGTCACTCAGAGCAAAGGCTTTTAAAGGGCTTTGTGTTCCCTGCCCACCTAAAACTGAGTAGTTATGAAATCACTGTTGAAAGAATGAGTGAAGTAGCAATATTATTTTATGCCTGAAGGTGTAGGAGTGAGGGAGGATTCCATTTCGAGTTGACCCCGAGTCTTTGGAGCCTGAATGGATGCTATGTTAGAGAATAGAAATTGGAGAAATGAGGAAAAATTGGCTCTGATGAGAGGGTAAAATTTTGAGGTATAGAAAGTTACAGTCTTTCTCAATATTAAGTGATAATTTTTCCAAAATTCATTTTAATATATTCCTGTAAAGAATGTAATTTTCCTGTTAAGAATGTAATTTTCTAGTAATGTGAAATGATTTAAATGTTCTCATCTTCAGATTGGTGTCAAAGAAATGATGGAAGGATTCAGATTTTTAGTCAGTTTTCTTGATGAGAATGTGTGTTTACAGCAGCTCTCAGTGATTTGGGAACCTTTTATCTTGTTCCTCATATAACTTCTGGTCCTTTAGCCCTTTCACCCATAATTCACCATCCATCTGAACAAAACAAAAAGCAAGCGGGGGTGAAATTCAAGTACTCAGATTTAATGAGAGTGTTTTTTTTTTTTTTGATTATTCTTTCAAGTTATTCAAGCTAGCATTGTTCTACATCAAAACCAATGACAGAAAGGTGACTGAATTTACATTTTCTTTGTCCCACATGTAATTAGACATATCAAAAGGTTGATTTCTGACCACTAGATACATTTTTAAATTGATTCAAAATAATCTTATGCATTTAACTAATTCCAGAATATGTTGTGGTGAAGAGGTAAGATATACCATTAGGATGATCTTTGAGTATATGTGCATAGTAGTATAAAATATTAAGAGAAGACATATTTCTAAAGAGTTTTTAATTTTTATGTGTAAGTCAGGTTTAATAGGAACATTACCTACATTAGCATGCTTATTAGGCATTTCACTTCTGTGAATTGTATGTTTTTATACTTAATTTTTTCCAGCTACTGTTTTTGTAATTTTTGTTTTTAAAAATTTGTGTTCTTTATAGAGTAGTCTGTTAACTCTTATAATTATTGCAGTTTCAAAAATCATCATCTTTTACAAATTGAGGTGTTTACCAAAATAAGGACTGTATAAATCTTATTTAGGGAATGATTTTTAATGAGAATTGGACCCTTATTGGCAAAATATGGAAATTTTCTATTGTGAGTTCTCCAAGTGCTCTTTTAAGTCTAAGACCACCATGTCTATGCTTTGGAAACTTGCTAATTAGGATATGCTTAATAATCAGTTTACTTAAATTTGCATCATGTTGAACTTTGGACATTAGTGGAAAGATGGAAGACGGAAAATTCCAAATGCAGGTGAAATGTTTTTATAACTGGGCTTTTGTACTTACCAGTTCTATCTCAAACTTATCTGGTAATGTTTATTGAACAGGTAAGGTTTATGGAGTATAAATAAGATAGGTTATCTTTCCTGGAGAACATTGATTATCTTTCCTGGAGGACATTTGAAATTGAAAGCAAGAGTAACACAGATTTGACATTCAGCTATATATACACACATATTAATGTTTAACTTGTTTTCATGGCATAAAGTAGCAAAGAGGTGTTACCTTTTTTACTGCAGCCTTAGCATCGTTAAGTGAAAGCAAAACCTAGATTTATTTCTTCTATGTTTAATATCAGAAGACATTTGTGCTTCCTACTATCAGTTGAAAAAATGTTGAACTTAAAAAATAAAAAGCCACAGAATAAATAACCAGAGCTAAAATTCTTCCTCATTTGTATGTTATTGTCAAGATTACATTGCAAATTGATATGTTTTCATGTTTTGAGGTTGTCAGTTCTCTTTTGCTCCTATTAGTCTTTGCATACATAGAAATTGCCAATTTAGTATACTATTAGGTAAAAAGAAAATGTTTATTAATCTAAATCAAAACTTTATTTAAAAGTATTTTATCAAGGTTAGTTTCTCATTTTGGAAATTGTAGTATGGCTATATAGGGGAAGCTGGCTGAAAGATACATGAGAACTCTCTGAAATTTTTTACAATTCTTCTGTAATGTCAAAGTTATTTCAAAATAAGGAGTTAAAATGATTAGACTAGTTTATCAGTTATAAAACTATTAGTGCATTACAAAACCAGATAGAAGTTATCTGTTTTAGGGAATGGGCAGAGATTCTCTTCTATTTGGCTGGCTTAAGTCCTTATTCATGTTCATTAAACTGAAGACATTGAGAGTTGATACATCTCATAAGGATGAAGATGCTGTGTTAGAGTGTGTTTAGTGAATGCAGAATTGTTCTTTCTGTGTTATCTGTATCTGTAGATAACATGCAAAGATACCAATTTGCATATATACCTGCACTAAGTGCATCTCAAGAGAGGACAGTGGCTTTCTAAAAATATTACAGAATTTCATTATAGCTCGTTACCTATTTTATTTTATTTTTTGATGGAATAGTGGCAATCATTTGTATTTTGAGAATCAATTAGATTCTTTTATTTCGTAAAAAGCAGCATGTGATTTGGGGCTTAATATGTATGTTGAGTGATCAGTTTAATAGTGACATGGACCTAAATTTAAGAAATGAGATTTCTTTTTGAGATAACTGGCTTTGAATTCATTTCTAAAGAATAGCACAGAAGTTTATGCAGTGGCCATATCACTGTGCTAAGTTTAACATTGTAGATTTCAGCTTCAAAGGCTCTCGCTTAGATGCATTTCTTCATTTATGTTTATTATAAATCATTAAAGACATTTGCCTATTACAGAGAGAATCCCAGGTTTTTCAGCAGTTGCCATGTAGGCTATGCTACAATTAGCTTAGTGTGGTATACTAACCTGGAGGCTTGGGCTGCACTTGTATTATTTATTAGTTTAAAACCCATTTAACTATCTTTTGAGACTACCCTTTTCATTCTATATAGGTATGTGGTTCTGATAGAGCTTTCTTTGATAATGAAAATGGTCCATGTCTGTGCTGTCCAGTATGGTAGTCATCAGCCGTATGTGGCTATTGAGCAATTGAAATGTGGTTAGTGAGACTGAGGAACTGAATTTTAAATTTTATTTAATTTTAAATAATTTAAATGTATGGTTAGTGGCTACTGTTATTGAACAGCACAGATCTAGGGCTACCATTGCTAGTTCCCTTGAGTGATCTACCTTGAATGTTTATTTAAGTGTAAAAGAAGGGAATGGACACCCATTCATAGGGTAATTGAATTGTCCATTGTTCAATATAAAATCTTCATTATAGCAACATGGGAACAATGTTGCCATGTTGATTCTTTGCTCTTAGGGTTGCCTTATGTGAGAAGTAGCTTTTAGGTACTATTTTAAAATGTAATTTTTTTCACATAAGTTTTCCATGTTAATAAACATACTTCTGTTTCATTTTTAATCACTATTGTAGTAGTCTGTTTTATGGCTCTGTCATCATTTACTTATGCAGTCTATTTATCCTTTTTTATATTACATACAATTCTTAGAAGGCCAATCATGTACATGTATTTTGAGAATATATCTTCGCTTTGTTCGTTAGGAAATTCCTAGGATTATAATTTACAAGTCAAAAAGTACATATATATTTAGAATTTTGTTTAACATATGCTAAAGTACCCCCTGCTTCCCTCTCTCCCCAGGTCGTGTGAGTTTACCTTCTAAATTGGCATTTGTGAAAGTTTATCAGAGAGAAATGTTTTAGAAGTTGTATGTTTACACAAAGGTAGCACCTGCACATTCATAAGTCTTTTGTCTATTCTGCTCTGTTCAGGGCAAAAATAAAGTGACCCTGAATATGGTGTATTTGACATTGGGGATGATGTCTTCTTAAAGGTGCCTCCATGGAGTGGTGTTGAGGCTCATTTGGCAAGTCTCTTGGGAGCTCTCTCCAACATTCTCTCTGCCTGCGGTTCTGCACACACTGCCTGTTGTGTCACTTAATAGAGAAACCCGGTTCCTGGGACTGCTCTTCTGGAGCCCTTCAGCTCTCTCTTCATGGGCTGAGGAACAGGGGTTGCTGTGTTCTTGCCCTGGGCATCAGTGCTGCTGGCCTCTGACACTGAAGGCCCCGTCTAAGCACAGTGGTGTGTTGTTCACAAGGGCAGGTGATCTGCTGGATTTAGCCAGCTCTCTGTGGTCAGTGCTTGCAGTCTGGCATTGAGAATACGTGCTTATTTTACATTTGGGATAAAAGGGAGGCTTTTTTTTTTCTTTCATACTTTTGTTAGAATGCTAGTTTTGAGAAAAGTCTCAAGTTCAGAGACTTCTCAAAAGAAAGTGGCCTGCAGTTATTTAATTTTATTATTTTTAAAAACAAATTTTTTAGAGCAGTTTTAGGTTTACACAAAATTGAAAGTACAGTTTCTCATGTACCTCCTGCCCCCACACATGTAGAGCCTTCCCTGTTATCAACATCCCCCACCAAGGAGACAAGATCCCCAGACTTTGGAATAGATGGTGAAAGGGTTTTGCTTTCAACAAATACTGAACATATACGATATGTAGAGCAGTATATGGATGAGAATCACAGTACTCGCTTATCAGAGAATGGAGAATTATGTGGGAAACAAGATATACAATGAAAAATTACAAAACTAGAAATATTTATTAACTATATAAGAAAGTGTGGAAGAGGCAAATAGATTAATGTTTAATTGAGTACCTGATGAGTGCTTAGCACTGTACCATGCTTAAGTCCATTACTGAGTTAATAGAGCCATAGAAGAATGTTGGGCACCACTGGCAATGTCATGAGTGGTGCAGGGCACATGACCCATGTTGGAGGAGGAGGACCATGGGCAGAATGAGTAGGAGAGAGAGGGCTTGAGCTGAACCTTGGAGCCTAAGTGGAATTTTGATGAAGAGGAGAGGATAAGAATTCCAGGCATGGGGTGTGGTATGAATAAGGCTTGCCTCTCAGTTTTTTGAGGCAGAGGCCAAGTTCATCCTGTTTACCATCGGATCCTAGTCTTCTAGCACAGGGCTGGTACTAGTAGATAGATGCTCAACAAATAGTAAGCGACATGCAGTAGGCATTCAGAAACTATTTCTTAGTTGAATTTGAAGTATTTTAGAGAGTAATTCTGGCTGATGTAAAGGTTCATGTAGGAGTGAAGAGAGGACTGGAGAAGTGACTTAGGCCATATGGAAGGCTAGGAGTTTTGAGCTTCTTAGGCAGTGAGGAAAGTTTCTCAGAAAGGTGATGATCTGATTAAGTTAGAGTTTTTAGGTGCTTCTTTGGGTATTAGTAGCATGTAGCATATATTTGAGGGAGAGGTAAAAAGTAGGGAAATCAGAATTTCTACCTGGAAGACAAGGGATATTTACCAGTGTCATTGGCTTAACCCTTAAAGTTATCATTGAAAGGCAAGGGCCCAGGGCTGAGCCGGAGCCTGGTGTTCAACTTTCTTTAGCCTTAATTTTATTTTCTGTAAAATGGGATAATAAGAATATCTACTTCATAGGATTGTTTTGGGGAGAAAATGAAATAAAAAGATAAACGGCTTGGTACAAAATAAGCACTTAGTAAATATTAGTTATTAATAATGTTACTAATAAAGGTCATTGTGTGTGTGTGTGTGTGTGTGTGTGTGTGAGTGAAATAGCATGGGTTGAAGTCTCATGGATTTTATGGAATAAGACAAACACTTAAAACATGGGACAGTTTTGACATTTCCTGAATGCAGTTCGGAAAGAGGTGGCATCCAGAGGTAGCCTCTTCAACTAAAGTCACGTGGTTGGAATGCATCTTCCCTTTTCCTTTGGAGCACTGTAGTCTGGAGATGGGCAGGGTTGTCAAGGCACGTCTTTGTAAATGTATCTCTTTTCCTTGGATGTCACAGGTCTGCAGTTGGAAAGTAATTTTCCTCAACCAGAGCAAAGCATGTTGTAATTACCAGACATAAAAGATTTTTTTAACAAAACCTACTCAGGGGACCTCAGATTTTTCCCAGTCTCTCAAGTAATGAAGTACAAAAAGTAGTCACACACATATCCCCAGTCTCTCATACTCCTTTAAAAAACTTTGGAGTACAGATGCTGGTTTAAAATGCTTGGTTAATACTTAGACAGAAGGCCATTAACTATCTACCCAAGGAAATAGGTAAGATTATCCTGAGTGTTTTAGGTGCACATGCTAAAGAGACTCTTGGATAGTAAGAAAGGGTGGAATCTGGAATTGATTATAAATGAGGCTATGGAGTCTTTTTGTCTAGAGATCATTACAACAGAGATGAGAACTGCTTATTCGAGAAGGCAGCCCTATAATGAAAAACAGTCTTTAGCTTCATGACCTTGGGTAAGTCTTGTACATTTTCTGGGCTGTAGGTTTTTAACCTCATCTCTATGCTTGATTTGCAAACTGTGTCCCAGTAATTTTCATTTACAGACATTGCCACAAAAATGGAATAATCATAGTCTTTTCCTAAATTGCAAAAAAAAAAAAAAAAAGGATCTTAGAGTTGATAAACTTTTCTTTGTTCTGATTTTTACATAAAATTCTTTAACTTTTTTGCTTCTCTTCATCTACTGCCAAATGTTCATATGCATATATGTACTTGTTATTTTCACAGATGTGGACCGTGGTTGTCATTTCATGCTCTTCAGCTCTCATGGGCATATCTCTGCTAGTGAAACCATTCTCAGTTTTGCGGTTGAACTGTCCACATCCTCATTTCATGGTGTTTTTGGAGTGCTTGCCACAGCCTGGTTCTCTGGGTCAGACAGGCCTGCTGTGGCATGAGGAATATCGTTCTGAGTTGGGGTTAAAGAAGATTTTTGCTGGAAAGGGTTTCATAATCATAGATTTAAGATCCTCAGAGGGGCCTTGGGGATCATCTTACTTGAGTCTCTGTAACCAAGGCTCACAGTTATCCAAGGTTACAAGGCTGGTGAAAGGCTAATAAGCTGGGCTGAGGGAGCAGATCTCCACACTCTAAGCTGGTGTACTTTTTACTGCTGAATTCTTAGATTTTCTCATGTTTAAGTTCCATGATCATTCAGTGTTTTTCACTTCTCTGGTGTATAGGAAGGAGCAACAGTAGCCTGCCTGTTATCTTGAGGAACTTCCTGTGGCTCAAACATCATGGAAATCTATCTAGCATGTTTCGTGGAAGTAGTTCAGTGCCAAACATATAAAATGCAGTCTGGACTAATAAAATTTCAGGCAGAAACGACCTTGCCATATACTGTGGACAAGATTAGTTAAGAGTATATGAGGTGCTGATGACTGTGTGTCAGTGGGATAGAGCGACAGAGCAGGACAAGTGAGCCTTGACAGATATATACTGCCTGTAACCTTGGACTCAGTTTCTTACCACCAGAGGCATCAGCCAGACTGTTAAGGGTACATTGTTTGGTTTCAGGGGTAGGTTTGTTGTTAATCACATTTGCAAAGTTAAGGTAAAAGGCTCAACAGAATTTAGGGAAGTTTTAGTCTCTGGGAAGACTTTCTACAGAACCACTTCTGTAACTCCTGAAAACTTGGATTCTTGCTTTCAGAAAACACAAGAAATTTCAGTCAATTCTTTACAGGAAGAGTTATGAATATATAAGTCAAGAGAACAAGTTCTTGGCTTAATATACCCTCTTGAGAAAATTGATCCATTGGGCTTTCCCCTCTTAAGTTTATCTTACCTGAAATTTTCACAGAATTTTTGTTAGTGTGCTGAACCAACACTTAGGTGAGCTAATGATAGATAAAAATTTGCAGTTGATTTAAGGAGAAGCTCATAGTCCCATAGAATCTATGCATATGATTTTTCCTGGAGCATTTAAACCAAAAAAATATGCCAGGTAAAGGTGCGATAGAATTTCTAAACAAACAGCCATGAAATTGTCTGAATTTTGCTTTTTTCATCATTCTAGCATTTTTGTATACATGGACATGCATATCTGCCCATAAATTTAGATAGTGTTTTAAGAAAAAAGTGTAAGTAATTTCTGAGACTCCTGGTGGTCTTCTTTTATCTGTATATCCTCCATTCCCTTTTGGTTCTATCTTTGAAAAACACCTTCTGGAACTTTTAAGTATAATGTGACTCTCTATGGTACAATAAAAATATACTTGAAACTTAAAAAATTTCAATTTGCAATTGAAATATATCTCTGATATTAAGCCTACTAATGTGTAATTGAGTATTCTGCTTCTGCACATTATCACACGTGAGTATTCCATAATAGGACCTCAGACAAACCAGTATTTTTATTAGATTAGAGATGACCAGGTATCTTAATAAAGTACATTTGAATTCTGACCTGTGTAGCTCTCAACTCTGCAGAACACTCTTTAGAACTTTTACAAGTATGAACTATATGCTTAACTGCCTCAGAATTACCTGGATGGCTGTTTGAAAATAAATATTTCTAAATCAGAACTTGTAGTGGTTCACCGGGGAACATGCATTTTTAGTAAGTTGCCCAGGTGATTTGCCCTAAAGCCTTAGCTCATACAGATCTCACAGCCACCCCAGGTTTTCACTGGTGAGGGTATAGCTCAGTGGGGGAAAGTGAATTTAGTCTGTTACCCCACGCATATTCTTTGGACATTTCTGTATATTTGCTGTGTGCCTGGAAGTGGGCTGGATATGAAGCATATATAGAACATTGTAATTATAAACTTAGCTAGTTATAGACCTTGGATAATAATGATTAGGAATCTTTTGCTGTTTTTATTGCTGTGCAGTTATTCCAGAGACATGGCCAGATAATGTCAAGTACTTCATACTTTCCCTATTACAAGTTTTCATCCTTTGCTCAACTATTTCCTCTCTAATCTTGGATGGAAGCTCTTAAACACTGTTCATTGTTGATTCACTTGCTCGTCTATGAAGTTAAAAAAAAAAGCCTGAATTCTTTTCCTGTCTTCCCCGTGTTATCTGTGCATCCCTTCAAAGCAGGAACTGTATATGAATGATGTTGGTAATAGGACTGCCCAGATCAGTACGGGGTTACAGGAGGAACATGATACTTGGTTAGTGACTGGCTGATTGATGAGAGGAGACCCGAACAGCTAACACTTGTTTATTCAACCCAGACTCACAAATCTCCCTTTTCTTCCTATTTACACACTAGTTCCTGCCTTTATTTCCGAGGGCTGGACTAACTGGTCTTGCCTCCATCTCTGCTTTTAGATCCATCCTTCCTTCATAGCCTTGTCAGGCTGACCTTCTGCAAACACTACTTTGAACAAGTCGTTCCTCCTCAGTGACTTTTACTGACCCTCCCTGGCTTGTGAGGCCTTCCACAATCTCACTTCTACCTGCCTTTCTAAACGGCTCAAGCCAAGTATATACCAGTGGGTGACAACTGTTTTCAATCTCCCCACGGTTTTAAATGAGGGGCTCGAGCTTAGAAGGCTCAGGACAGTAATTATTCTAGAGATGTAATTATTCCCATGGCACTGGCAGTTGGAACACAGGGTGGAGGCCAAGGACAGGACTTGGGAATGCAGTACCTGTGTTGAGAAGGGCCAGGAGATTTGCAGCAAAACAGAGAACGATGGTGAGTTAGGACAGGAAGCAGGAGAAGTGGCTGCAAAAGTCAAAGGAAGAAAGCTTTAAGATGAAGAGGATGACCAATAGTATTGAATATTTAAGCATGTTGAAGGCTGGGGAGATTCCATTGCATTTGGCGAGTTACTGATGGCAGTTCGGCGTGTTCCTTAAAGGTTTCAGTGGAAACATAAGCTAAATTGCTGCATTCAAGGTGTGACAGTTGCTCTTTTTGAAATTTGAAAGTGAAAAGCCATGTTTGTTTGTTTTTCCCAAATGCCAGATGTTTGTGTGTTTTGAAGGCTCAGAGGATGGAGCCAGTATAGAAAGAAAAATTCAGAATAATTTACAGAGCCAACCTGGAGGTGGGAGAGAGGATGGGGTCCTCTCAGGGATCTTACTGACTCTGACATGAGGAAGGAAAGGATGGAGGCAGGAGGAAGCCACCTCATTCAGATCAGTTCATTTTCTTCTGTCAGGTGGAAGAGAAATTTCACTTGTTAGCAATTTGCATGGGGTAGCTTGACTTGATTCTACAAAGATTAATTTTCTAAAGTCTGTGTTGTGTCACCTTCTCTTTAAAACCTGAGATGACTCACTGTGAGTCTGGCATAAGTCCAGTGCCTTTCACAGTGTACAAGGCCATGACCTGCTATGGTCATGACATATGGTTCCAATCCATTTCTCTGGCCATTTCTCTCCCTGCTTGCCTTTGCAGACTCTGTTCAATCTGTCATTCTCTGAACGTTCATTCCCTGGCTTATTTGCCAGTGTTCCTTTGCTCATGCCAGCTATGCTTTTGCTATGAAGTACCCAATTCCTGCTCCGCTTTCCTCCTCTGTGTCTCATTATGTGTTAGTTAACTGTATATCTCATCTCAGGGAGAATTGAAACACACTGCTTAAAATTATAGTTATTTTTATTCATGCTTTTCTTTCCTCTGCTAGACTGAAAACTAAAAGGGGTTTTAAACAGGAATAATTTTAAATATAATAAAATATGATAAGAAAATTTATGTAAGTCTCAGAGGACAAGCCTGAGTTGGGCTTATTTGAGTTTGAATCCTGATTCTGCTTTATACTAGGTGTGGTTTGAACTGGTTACATCATGCCACTGTAATTTACAAAGTGGGCATAATGAAATGTTCCTTTTAGGAATGTGGGACTCAGGCCTGGCACATAGTAAGTGCTTAGTAGACCTCACTATGGTTATTAATAATGAATTTCTTGCTTCCCAACAATGTTTAGTTGAAAATCCAGATGGATCATGAAGGGCAAAGAAGAGTGGGTTAGTGTGCTCCACTTTTCCCCAGTTTTATTGAGTGCAAAGATGGCGTATTCTGTTTTGTGCTTCTATTACAGTGTCTGTGTGTAGAGTATAATGCATATAGTAAAGAAGAGTGAATTCCTCTTTGTGAGTATATTAACTTGTTTTCCAAAGTGCCTTATGCAAGTAATAGTTTCAGTTTTTTCATGATGATTCATAGAAGGGAGTATTTAATCTAGGAAAGTAGTGTCCATGTGGTTGATAGTGTCATTTTATACAGTATGTTCTTTGATTGGCAACTAATTGGAAATAGCACATAATTAGATGTTTATTACATTTATAGCAAGAGGCACAGCTTATAAAATTAAAGTTTTCCCAATTAAGATCCATCAGCTTTGTTCTTGTCCACAGAACTCAGGGCATATTGAATGGTTTATATTTTGGCCTTCTTCTCAGAACAAATGCTGAAGCTTAAAAATTTCTAGTAGGGCAATATTTTCTATAGCTTATCACATCTGAGAAGTAATATTAGCATAGGGTTAAGAAGTTTTTTATTAATTTTTAATTTATTTGACATTGTTGCTGGCCGATTCTTCTAGTTTTGTAGTAAGATTACAGATGTCTTCTAACAGAGAAATAGGAAACGAAGCTTGCTCTATGAGAACTTGACACACCAATATAAATATTTTAAAAGAGTACTCTATTCATCTCCATAGCCAGTCATGGGGTTTTATCTCATCTATATTTTGTGACAAATAAGTGTACATTAATTTTTAGTATTGTAAAATATGTTTTATGACAAGACTAGTGACAAATGACACACACTTTCAACCAAGAGATTGTGTCAGAGATGTTTTGCATGGCAGGTGGGGTGCCATTTGGTAATTGAGCCAATTGAAAGGATGTAACTGATCTTTGTAAACTGTTTCTCGTTTTGTCAGATATATATTCGGAAACATTTTATATTCATAGCATACTAGAAGTCCTAATATATGTGTCTCTGAAAAATAGGCAAATAAGCCAAAGGTAACTAACAAAGGGGAAAAAAGTGATGTCTTTGCCCATGGAAGGGATTTAGATTGTTAAAACCAGGATACAAAGGAGACAAGCATATTGTCAACACTTTTTATAAAGTGGTGCTAAGCAGGACTCTGATGCTTATAATTTGACAGGAAAAAGGACTTATTAGGGCTCAAACTATAAGGAAGTACAATAACTCAGGGGGAAGAGTGTAGATAGGTCAGTGTGTCTTAAGGAATGGGGTGGGTGCTATGAGTGGAGGAAGGCAAGACTCTTAAAAGTAGAGTTTCTGAGGAAAAAAAGATTTAAACATATTATTATTTGTTGCCATAACAAATTACCACAAACTTAGTGGCTTGTGGTAATTTTTTTGTGTGGTAATTTGTATGGTAAACACAAATTTATTACTTTACAGTACTATAGTTAGAAGTTGGCCGTGGGTCTCAGTGTGCAAAAATCAGGCTTTCAGTAGGGCTGTGTTCCTTTTTGGAGACTAGGGGAGAACTTTTTTTTTTTGCCCCTTCCTGCTTCTGGAAGTTGTCACATTCCTTGGCTCTAGGCTCCTTCCCTCATCTTTAAAGCCAGCAACAGTGAGTTTACTCCTTTTCACATCACGTTATTCTGACTTTTCTTTTCTGCCTCCCTCTTCACTTTTAAGGATCTTTGTGATTACACTGTACCTCCCTGGAACATCTAGGATAATCTCCTTATTTTAAAGCCAGCTGATTAGCAGTGTTAAAGCTATTTGCTACCTTACTTCCCTATTGCCACGAAGGATAACATATAGGGAATTTGGGGAGAGGGCTCGTTATTCAGTCTAGCACATAAAATATGCTGTTTCTTTATATTAATATTCCAATTAAAATTTATATAAAGAAAATTTGATTTGGGTTGTGTGGCTTTTAAAGCACGCAATTCTGAATTCTGTTATTGTACTTCTAAGGGGTCACTATTTTTCAGTATTCTAAGTATTGAGTAATATTGTTTGAAATTTGTTAAGGAACTGAAATTCGGGGGAATTATTGTCTACAAAAATCATCTGAGACTTGGTTTCAGTATAGTTAGGCCTTAGTTTTGCTGATTCATAAATGTAATAAATATTGCAAATCCTCAGTTAGAATCTACCCTTGGAATTCTGGAGCAGCACTGAACATTACAAGTAATTGAGAGAAATTTTATTTGTAGGTGAAGAAACTGAGTTGTCTGACTGTGACAGGTACCTGGAGAGGAGCTTAATTACTAAGTGCAGAAAGTGAAGTGCTCTGTTTGTCTTTTGATGTCTGTAGCAGGCAGTCTTTCATGGAAAGCTAAAGAACACAACAGAGACAGCAGGAGAAAAAAAGACACTAAGGATGAAAGTAAGAGAGAGGTGAGAGAATAGAGTGATGGAGTAACAATGGTGTCAGAACCAAAGGCATCAAGAGCAGAGAAGAAACTGAAAGGAAAACTGCTCTATACTTGAGGGTGGGCCGAGGAAAGCTGCTACCTGTATTGTATCTCAGAATCTCTAAAGGGTGGTTATTGAGTCTGTCTCAGAGCCTGAGCTGTGGTGTACATTATGACCTCCTCGAGGAAAGGGACTGTCTCATCGCAGTATTCTCTCAGCAGAGCATAGCAAGTCTCAATTTTTTTTTTTTGGTCTCAGGACCCCATTTATAGTGTTAAAAATTATTGAAAACCCTTATACAATGTTGGTGTGAATGTAAAATTGTGCAGCCAACAGTAGAAAACAGTTTGGCAGTTCCTCAGAAAGTTGAACATGGAATTACTGTGTGACCCAGCAGTTTTACTCCTAGGTATACGCTGAAGAGGATTGAAAACATATGTTCATCCAATAACTTGTATACAAATCTTCATAATAGCATTATTCATAAAGTGGAAAAACCCAAATTTCTGTCAGTGGATGAATGGATAAACAAAATGTAGTTATGTCTGTACACATGAACCGTTAGTCATAAAAAATAGTGATGTACTTAAACATGCTACAATTTGGATGACCCCTGAAGACAATGGTAAATGAAAGAAGTCAGTTACAAAAGACCACATATGGTATTATTCCATTCATGTGGAATATCTAGAATAGACAAATCCATAGAGGCAACAAGTAGGGTAGCGGTTGCCAGGGGATGGGGAGAGGGGAGAATGAGAATGACTGCGAAGGGGTTTCAGATTTCTCTTCAGGATGATGAAAATGTTCTGGAATTGGTTAATGCTAATGAATATACTAAAAACCATTAAATGTATAAGTAGTGAATTTTATGGTATGTGAAGTATATCTCAATAAAAAATTATTGAACACCCCAAAGAAATTTTGTCTATAGATGTTTATCACATTAGAAATTAAAATTGATAATTTAAAAAATACTTTATTTTAAAATAATAAACATACCTATTATGTGATATTGCAATAAATAATATTTTTTAAAATAAAAAAATCCTAAAATTTCTAAAATAAAATCTTTGGTGAGAAGACTAGCTGTTTTACATTTGAAAAATTATACCTTTAATATCTCGATAATAGAAGGCAGCTAGAATCTCATACATGCTTCCATAGTCAACCTTTGTGATACATTGCTTTGGTTGAGAATATGAAGAAAATCCAGCCTTTATACAGATATGATTGGAAAAGGAAGGAATAATTTTTTAATTGTGATATAATTGACATACAGCACTGCATGTTTCAGCTATCCAGTATAATGACTTACCTATATTGTGAAATGATCACCAAAACAAGTTTAGTTAATATCCATCATCTCATATAGGTATAAAAGTAGAAGAATTTTTTTCCTTGTGATAAGAACTTTTAGGATTTATTTTCTTAGCAACTTTCATATACAGCATACAGCAATGATAATTATAATTATTATGTTATATGTTACATTCCCCATAGTTATCTGTCTTGTTATATTAAATGCCAGCGTCCCGTCTGGTCCCGCCCCGCCCCGCCCCTGGCTGTTGTAAAGAATACTGTTAGGAACATGGGAGTGTAGACATCTCTTTGACATAGTGTTTTTGTTTCTTTAGGATATATACCCAGAAGTAGAATTGCTGGATGATATGGTAGTTCTGTTTTTAATTTTTTAGGAACCACCACACTGTTTTCCATAGTGACTACCAATTTACAATTCCACCAAGAGTACTCAAAAGTTTTCTCTTCTCCACATCCTCACCAACACTTATTTTCTTGTCTTTTTGATAATTGCTATTCTAACAGCTGTGAGGTGATATCTTATTGTGGTTTTGATTTGTATTTCCCTAATATTAGTGAGGTTGAGACCTTTTCATTTACCTGTTGGCTGTTTGGAAAAATGTCTATTCAGGTCCTTCGCCTATTTTTAAACTGGATTATTTATTTTTCGTTATTGTGTTCCTAATATATTTTGGATATTAACCTCTTGTCAGACATTTTTACAAATATTTTCTCCCATTCCATAGGTTATCTTTCATTTAATTAATTAATTATTATTTTTTTTTTGGTCATGCAGAGTCTTTTTGGTTTGATGCACTCCCACTTGTTTATTTTTTATTTTGCTGTGCTTTAGATGTCACATTCAAAAAATTATTATGAAGAATGATGTCAGGGAGCTTTTTTCCTATGTTTTGCTCTGGGAGTTTTGTGATTTTAGGTCTTAAAATTTAAGTCTAATACATTTGAGTTATTTTTGTGACTGTCTTTTTTCCATTGAGTATTCTTGGCTCTGTTGTCAAATATTGGTTGACTTTATGTACATACTTAGATTTATTTTGGGGCTCTCAGTTCTGTCCCATTTCTGTATGTCTTTTTATGCCAGTACCATACCGTTTTGATTATTATAGCTTTATAATATAACTTGAAATCAGGAAGTGTGATTTTTCACACTTTGTTCTTTCTCAGGATTGCTTTGGTTATTTGTGATCTCTGTGGTTCCATATAAATTTTAGGATTTTTTTCCTTATTTCTATAAAAATATTCCATTGGAATCTTGATAGAGATTGCTTTGAATCTGTATATGGCTTTTGGTAATATGGACATTTTGCCAATTTAATTCTTTCAGTTCATGAACATGGGATACCTTTTCACTTATTTGTGTCTTCTAAGATTTCTTTCATCAATGTCTGTAGTTTTCAGTGTAGAGGTCTTTCATCTCCTTAAATTTATTCCTATGAAGTATATTCTTTTTGATGCTGTTGTAAATGCTACTGATTTTTGCAGTTAATTTTGTATCCTGAAAGTTTACTGGATTTGTTGATTATATCTACTAGGTCTTTGATGGAGTCTTTAAGATTTTTTCTGTATAAAGTATGTCCTCTGCAAATAAGACAATTTTAATTCTTTTCAGTTCTGATACCTTTTATATCTTTTTCTTACCTGATTCCTCTGGCTAGGATTTTCAGTATTGTGTTGAATAGGAGTGATGAGAGTGGGCATCCTTGTCTTGTTCCTGATCTTAGAGGAAAAACTTTTAACCTTTCATTATTGAGTATGATGGTAGTGGTGTGATTGGGAGCATTTTTCTTATAGCCTTACATAGTGTGGATATTTTTTGATACTACAACAAAACTTGACAGTTGGTAGTTTATTAAAGATGAGTTGCAATGTGGAATCTGAAGCCATTTATTTTGTTACATTAAAATTTATTGATCTAGCTTGTACTTTAAATGGATTTTTCAACTGTGCAAGATTTTTAACTTCATGCTTTGTCATTTGGAAAATATTGGTTTACTAAGTTATATAGATCTTAACAAATGTTGACATATTTTGTCCTATCTATCTATCTATCTATCTATCTAATACATTTGATTCACCACTGAACTCATCAGAAAAGTATTTTAATTATTGAGAAGCCTCAGGGTTATGGTGACAGATACGAGTTTACCAGAGTTCTGACTTCCAGGTGAAAGCTTACATTTTATCATTGGCAATAAATATTTGAAGTCACAGGCTTACTTTGTCCAACATTTTCTTAGAAATGAACAAATATAGAAGTCTGAATAAGCATAGTTTGTCATTTGTTCTTTCAGGTTAAAATGGTATTCAGTGAAAAAAGTGGCTATTTTAGCTTATAACTCAAACAATTGCCAGGAATTGGCCAACATGTCTGTTTGGACATGTAAATGGAGCGCAGGCGCTGATGCAGTGGAAGTACTTACCGACCTCTGCACAGTGTCACAGCTGAGGCTTGGTGGGCTGAGTAGCACTTTCCAAATCAGCCAGTGCCAGAGCTAGGGCCCCTGAGTTCTACCTGGATCTATTTCTACATTAAGACTTGGCTTCTCAGAACTTTAAATAGTGTTTGTTTGTTTGTTTTTATTTTTTATTTGATGACAAAAAGGCCATGAATACTGGAGCCATTACTAATTAAAGAGTTGGAAGGTTTTTTGTATACTTTATCCCAACCTTGATATTTAGATAACCAACCTGGAAGTGACTGTTGTTATATTTAGATTTTTCAAAATGGACATGTGCTTGGGTTCTGAGCTTTGTTGTTTTAAGTGTGTTTTAAGCAGGAGAAGTTACTTTCTTTGTTAGTGGATTCTCTGTGGTGGGATCAAAATACTCTCTTCTTCCAAAGAGCTCAGGAGTTGGGATAGATGTTATCTTCAGTGTATGTGATATGATGTGTTATCTTCAGTGTTTTAAATATAGAAGAAGAGATTTGGTGTTAATCTACTTATATGAGTAACTACTTAGAAGGGGTTACTGAGTCTCTGTTACTGCCTCTTATGCGAGAGTGGGTGTAGAGAGAGTTAGGAGGGTTTTTGTTTTTTGTTTGTTTATTTAATGTTTTTAGGTGAGACAACCCTTGGTTGACCTCACAGATTGCAAGGACCTTGTCAGCTTACAATCCCTTATTTATTTTTTATTTATTTTTTAATGCCTACGGCACCTGGTCTTCTAGGTGGCCTCCCATCCAAGTACTAACCAGGCCTGACCCTGCTTAGTTTCTGAGATCAGATGGGATTGGGCTTGTTCAGGGTAGCATGGCTGTAGACAGGAGGGTTTTTTGGTTGGTTTGTTTTGTTTTAGTGAATTATAGTAGCTCCCCACAAAAGCTTTTAGAGCAGAGACAGACAGGGAGCAGAGGGAGAATAGAAGAGCAGAGCTGAGTGTTGGGGGAGGGAGATGGGCTGCCACTTCAGGAAACGGTATCGTATGTGTTGCCCTTACAGTTTTCAGTGTGCTGTCCTATATCCCCCCTTTTGATGCTCACCATGATCTTACTAGTTAGACAAGGAGAAGTGGAAAATGAGATTCATCAGTGTAGTCTAAAGTCATATACAGTGGAGGATGGGCACCAGTCCTCAGGCCTTCTGTGTTCTAGTGGATGTGTATCTGATGTGTATGTTTGTAACCACGTAAGGCTTGCTTTATTAGTGAGAGAGGATTCTCATGGCCACAGTCAAGACAGACATTGGAGGGGCTAGTGTGCTAATTGGCTCCCTTAGCTCAGACGTGGATTGAAGTCAGAAGGAGTAGACAGGGTCTTTCACTTGGAAATGCTGTGGCCACTCTCTGTTGGTGGGATTGACCCCACCAAGAGTTTCGTTTGTATGTCAAAGGCTGATGAGGCCACATGCACACCAAGAGACTATAAAAATTCTTCTTGGTCACATAATGAAGCTTTTGGAGGAAACAGGGCAGGCTCTCAGGGGAATGGAAAGTATCTTGAGAGAACAAGGTAATGAGACTGGCTTGGTTTGTATAGTGTTTAGACGGTGAGATTGGCTCAGAACTTCCTTGCCTACTTACCTGGGCTTGGTGGTTTGGAATTCCTGCACGTGCCAAAGGAAGGGGCCCTAAGCTTTATTGCCAGCTTGCCCAAATGGGAAAGGGAAGGTAGGAAGTGGTAGGGCTTGAGTGCTGTCAGCAGTTAAACATCAAAAATGGAGCCAAACTATATTACAGGAAAAGACATCTTTCTGCAGGACCTGGCAACTAGCATTTTGGTTCTAGGAGAGGGATTAAGTGAGCTGATGGAAAGATTTGTGGATTTCTATGATTATAACCCTGTACCATCTCAGCTCTACATATTCTGTAACTCCACATTTCTTCCCCCATGTTAAAGTTATGCATTTAAGCTGATTTAGAGTGTTAGACTTTTGGGAACAAAGGGAAGTGTGTAGGAAAAGATGAGAAAACAGTGGGAAAAGGCCATGAATGCAGGGATATTGCTTTATTTTATTGAGAACTCTCTTATCTCTGTTGTTCATCCCAGTCCTATTTTACTGTGGGAATTGTTAGGAAGAAAGTTAACTTGGGCCAGCAGTCAGTAGAATCCTCTGTCAGAAGATTGGAAATCCCATTTCACCATATAAGAAGGGGAATCATAGCTGTCCCCTCCAGATATTTTGGTACTCATTAAGCTGAAGCTGTCCTATGAAGCAGGTCACACAGAGTAAAGAAATGCGAATGAGCCTGTAGATTGTAGCGGGGGTGGGGACTGCTTTTGTGATAGGACTTTTTGAACTTGAAGAACTGTCTTCAGTTATTGATTAGATTGTACTTGGAAGATGGCTTTTGGAAGCCAGTAGGACATGAGCTCTTAACAGACTACTATGTACAGACTACTATGTAGTCATGTTTTTCACATTAAGGAATTATAACATTGGATAGTGTCAAAGTTGAGGTATCTGTTCTAGCTCTTAAAACATGCTTTTACTTCTATGTTCCTTTAGAGAGGAAGATGCTGCTCTGAGGGTCCCTTAGCGCTTGAGAAGAGATCTGGGTTTGTCCTAACACAGTGTAAGTGTAGTCTGTCAGAAACGTGTGCTCATGATTCTTATGATGTTTTCTCAGGTCAAATTATGCCATTTTCTAGGGTACTGGAATGTATTTTCTTGTTTTTGGTCTGGCTGAACTACTTATACTGTCTATAAAATTTATGTAACTATACATGCTGTGTACATTTAGACTGATATTCCATTCCAGCTCCATGGATATTTGTCTGGTCATAGGTGTTTTCTCTAGTTTAGAATAGATTCTGTAAGTTTTGCTGTGACATTTTACTCATTCACTTATTTGTACAGTCAGCAAACAATTATGAATGCCCATTCTACCATTATTTGAATGTAAAATTCCCCTAGAAAGCCTTAGAAGTCATTTGGTATGTATCATTTAATTCATACAGCATTTTTGGAATATTTCCCTCTCTTAGGAACAGTCCTTATCGTTGTCATGTCTTTTGCTGGTCTCTGATCCATGAAAAGTGGAAAGGTTATTTCCGGGCCAGGCACCAGTCTCAGAATATTAAGGACTTGGATCTAGAAGTGCTGGCCTAATTTTGGTTTGTATTTTGTAATGAATGCCTAGAGTCACTTGTTTATGTGTGAGGCATCGACTCTGCAATGATCATTCTTGGAGATGACCAGTGTTCAGAACTTATTCCTGGAATATTCTCCTTCAACATGACTCCAACACCTGGGAATTGAGCTCCCTTTTCAGCCTGAGATACATAATGGGGTGTTAGAGTCCAAAGAGACTTAAGGGGTCCTTATTTCTTTTGTGTTTATATATATGAGGAAGCTGATACTGACAACTCAGTTCAAAGATTTATTTTGAAAACATTTTTAAATATACAAAATTAAAGAGAATAGTATAATTAATCTGTATATATTCATCAACTGGATTCATAATTTCAAGATATTGCTTAAGTACAGCTAACTGCTATGTTGGGGCAGATAGCATTATACCTCCATCTTGAATGTGAGAAAACTGACTGGCCTGGAGAGGTGAAGTAACTTGCCCGGGGTCACATCGTCTGCAGCCAGCATTCAAAGCTTGTGTCCTCTCCACTGCTCTGCCTGCAACAGTTCAGCTTGTCTGATACACATGGTGAGCTAGTTTGACTAGAAATCGGATCAGGAGATCTGACAACTTTTTTGTTTCTTTAATGATGATTTTCTTCTGACTTTTCTTTCCATCATTCTTTTGTACCCAACTACTTTATGGACTGAAACATTGGCGTACTATTTAACGCTGCTAGGGAGACTATAGTATACCAAGGATTGGTGGTGGGATTATTCTGTTCCAGTGCAGGTGATAAAAAGGTTCCGTGTCTCTAGGGAATTTAATAGCAATAATAAACATTCCAAAAGTTCCATCTGCAACATCTAAAGTCTGGAATTGTGCCTGCAATTCTAAACATTGTCAGTGATAATTCCTTCAAGAAAAATCTTATGCAGGTGTGTGTTCTAAATAATTGTTATGGTAACTTGAGTTTTAATGACATATCTGTAATCTTCAAATGAGGGCTTTTTGATTACTTATCTTTTAATAGACATTGTGTACTACATGGCAGTTAAATCAGAGACTCTTAATCATACAGTTGGCTCCAAAACATGGGGACTCAGCTACATGCATTCATTTTGAGAGAAGATTTTTATGAGTTTGGAATTGTTCAAGCTTGCTTTGGAAATCTTTGTGCATTTAACCCCTGTGGTACTACATATTGCTACATTTAAGCAGATTTAAAATGAACAATGATAGTATTATTGAGATTTATAATTCTGTCATTCTATGTGAATAGTCGGGTTTTTGTTTCCGCTTAAAAATTGAAATGGTGGAACAGTGCAAACATTGAGTGAGGTGTAATGTTTTTGTTTTGTAAGTGCAAATTTTGGTTCATACATGATATGTTTTACTAAATTTTCATGACATCTGTAAAGTTGAAATTTATCAAGTTAAAATTAATTGATCTAATACTAAAGAACAAATCAAGAAAGTGATAGTTATTGATTTTTATATAAAAACACTTTTTGAAAAAAAATTTTCATATGAGGAGAGCGTATTAAATGATCCTTCCTGGGTGTTGACTACACTAGCGTATGCCATTTTAGGCAGGATTCTTTTTCTGATTCATTTTTAAGTGAAGAGACTCTTTCATATGTGCAGCTGGAAACTTTGGCAGGACAGGCAGAAAGACACACAGTACTTGTATTGAGAGATTACTCTGTGCCAGAGATTGCTAGCACTTGGTACACCTTTATCACACTTTTTTACTTGAGCATTTTCCAGTCCTTTCTTCATTGCTGACAGGCTGTGAGACAGAGCAGTGACAGCTCCAGCAGGGCCTGCTGGGCTTCTCAGCTTATAAGCGCTCAGAGAGTGAAGTGGGTAGAGGGTAAGACTACTCTTAGCGGGGAGGGTCTGATGGAGACTTTGAACTGATGAGAGTTTGGACTCCTCTGCTCTTTCACTATCACTTAGGGCAGTGGTTCCTAACTGATTTTGCCCCAAGGGGACATTTGGCAAGGTTCGGAGACATTTTTAGTTGTTACAGTTGGAGGGGCAGTGCCAGTGGGTAGAGGCAGGGGTGCTGCTAATGCACCTGCAGTGCATAGGACAGCCTCCCACTACCACGACAAAAAATTATCCAGCCCAAAATGTCAATAGTGCTGAGGTTGAGAAAATCTGACTTAGGGCAAATCACTTAACTTTTCTTAGCTTCCTCATTTCCTCAAAATAAGGAAAATAAATAATAGTGCTTTTCTCATAAGGTTGTTGTGAAAAACTATGGGAGATAATACATTAAAGAGTTCAGTTGTTATAATGATTATGATTAACCTAGTGGAAAAAACCCAGAGGATGAAAACTGCTGCTGTGATGTACTCAGGAACAGCAGAAATACTATACTATACTCTGTATCCTTAGTACTTTAAGTGTGTAATAATACTTAAAATAATGTCCTTGAATCAGGAAGTTGAACTGGAAACAACTTAGGAACATTTTAAACGGAAAATACTGTTTCTGGCTTAGTGCTAGTTTGTCCGTATTTTCCAAACTGGTCTGAAAAGTCACCTGGGGTGCTTGTTAAATGACCTGACCCCTCCCCTGATGATTTTAATTAAGACGTTAGAGTGGGGCCTGGGAGTTCTTAGCTTTAACACTTATTCTTGGTGATTCTTAGGATCAAGCAAGGATGGGAAACAATCCTTTTAGGTACGAAAAAAGTTTGTCAAATAAGTTTCGGAAACCATGGCTTAGAGTAAAGCAGATTTCTTTCCTATAGCACTTTGCTGAGCCTTTAATATGATAAATTGTGGGGAGTGGGATTAAGAATATATATATTAGACAACATTATCCAACCTTAATTAACTATAGAATCCTCTTTCTGATAAGTGTGCAGTAGTATGATGTTCCACAGACGACACTTTCAGAAACAATGAATTATATATAATAGTTTACTCTCCACAAATTCCAGTTAAAAGAGTTTCCTGCTAGTGTTTTAGCAGGATAGCGACTTGAGTTTGTAATATCCTGAAAGATAAGCAGATGGGAGGGACCTGCAGTGGAGGAAATGAGGTTGATGCAGATCAAGACTAGCTGGAGTATAACTTGAGCACAAATGGAGCCTGTTCTGGTCTGCACACTCATGCACTGAGATGGCTTGAGGCCGTTCCTGTACATAGGGTTGGCCTGGGCACTCGCAATTGGGTTTGGGAGAGAAGCTTTCCTTAGGAAGTGCTTCTGTGGGCTTATGATGACAGTAGTCCTGCCCCCAGCCCACCCACCCTTTCCCCTTTTCCCCAGCTCCCAGGGTGATGCCTTGAGAGGTTATCAGTTTTCTCCCCTCAGTCCGCACCCATGTTTGTCTTAGGAAGTGCCTGCCAGACAGATTAATTCCTTTTGGGCCACTACTTCAGCTAAGGGAAGCCATCTCTAGGAACTCACATTAACGTACAAAGTCAGGTCCATAGGCCTTTGCTCCCAACATGTGGTTTGAGCTGTTCTATATTTTACAGTGATTGTGGCAACAAGATAGTAGCAGAGACCCAAGTATATACAGTTATAGGCCTGCTGAGAATCGGTGTGGGTAATAATCTGGTTATTTATATCTTTCATTATTGTAATTTGAAAATATTATATTTGGATTATACAGGTATGTGAATTTAATAATTGGAGTATTATAAATAAAACCTAGAGCTGTAATTTGTTCCTTTTAATTGCTATACAATATTCAATGGTATCTTTATGCCTCACTTTATTTAACTTTCATTTCTTTCTAACCCTCAATACTGATACTGTGAACATTTTGTACATGTCTCTTGAGGCACATGTGTTCATGTTTTTACAGGATAATTAGAAATGGAAGAAATTTCAAATATTTGTAAAATATAGTAGTCCCCCCTTATGTGAGAGAGGTATATTCTGAGACCCCCTGTGAGTGCCTGGAACCGCAGATAGTACTGAACCCTTTATATACTATGTTTTTTCCCTATGCAGACATTCCATGATAAAGTGTAGATATTAGGCACAATAAGACATAAACAACAATAACTAAGAATAAAACAACAATTATAACAATATACTATAATAAAAGTTATGTGAATGTGGTCTCTTTCATAACCTATCTGATCACCTGCAAGGCTACTCGAGTCACTAATAGGTGGGTAGCATCTGTACAGTCTGGATATGCTAGACAAAGGGGTGGTTCGGGATGGGCGTGAGATTTTATCACACTACTCAGAATGGTGTGTATTTAAAACTTATGAATTGTGTATTTCTGGAATTTTATATTTTCAGACAAAGATTGACTGCGGGTAACAAACCATGGGTAAGGAGAGAGTACTGGATATGTAAACTTTTATTATGTATCTTTTAAAACTCTAATTGACAGACTGCAAAAAACCAAGAGTAGGGAGGTAGAAGCGATCTGGCTCCCATCCCATTCTGTAGGCAATCGCAGGGTCCATTGTAAGAATTTAAAAACAATGATAAAACTAAAAGTCAGCCTACTTTTTTTTTTTTAACATTGCCTTGTGCCTGTTATTCTAAAGAATGTCAGTGATAATATAGTCTTCCTTTCCAAATCTTTGTCGGCCTAGGTTCCAGATATTTGCTGTTGAGGCTTTTGTTTTACTTTAATAAACATTCTGTTTTACATGGAGGATAAATAATATACAGTTGCCTTCATACATGTGTAGACATTAGTTGTGAAAGAAATTTCATAATGATTGTAATCTTGAGCTTACTTTGGGCATAGTTTGTGTCTCCAACCCCTATGGTACTACTGTGCTAAACAGTGCTTTTAAGTAAACAATTATAGCAACATGGTTATAATTCTGTCATTCCGTGTGACCACTGGAGTTTTTATTTGTGTTTAAAACTTAAACAGTAAAACAATTTGAGGTGTAATCTTGTTTGGTACCTGTAAATTTTAGTTCATACATGAATATTTTTGAACAGTTTTCTAAAGTGGAAGTATATATTCCCAACAGTGAGGTTTGAGAATTCCAGTTGTTCTGTATTTCCACCAACACCTGATATTTCTTTTTAAACAAGTGAATTTAGTTTCACTATGATCCTCCTAATAGTAGATAAGAAAGTTAAAAAACCCAGTGGCACTTTGCAATATATATCATCAATTGTAGTCTCTCCTTCCAAGAATGAGAAAATTGGGGTCTCCTCCCAAGATTGTGATGTTGTGGTATTTAATTTGTTCCTTTGGAAGGCTATTTGAAAGAAAAAAGGTTAGCATGATAAGTCTCAATTTCAGTGAACACAAAGACATAATTTAGCATAAATATGTGTGCGTTCTAAACATGACTACATATCTGTAACAGTGTTTCTTGATTTAAGAATCTTTGTTTATAAATTTGTTTCCAACCATCTGATTAAAATGTGAAATAAGGGAATAGGAATTGGTTGTGCTTTGGGACTCTGGATGTGTAATTCCATTAGATTTAGATGAAAATCTGTCATGTTCCTGTGAAAGAAGAGAGCTAGTGACCTGGGGATTCTTAACTTGATGTTGACTGATCGAGAATCATTCATCACATTCTGTGAGCTTTTCTTTATTTTTGTGTTATGTAAGAGTCTGTGTGTGGTGGTGGGGGGGCTTATTATCTTTAGCTCCTATTAACCTTTGTGTTAGAGAAAAGGCAGGTGGGGGTGGAAAGTAATCCCCAGTAAAGCACATTAACTTTTTTCCTCTTGGAGGTCTTATCCGTGAGAGCTATGTTCGATGTGGTCATATATTTCTTTTTTCACTTTAGTGTACTAAGGGTTTGGGAGAGCTCCCATAAGAAAACATAAAATTGGAATGATTGGTTATAGTTCTTCTGTGCACCAGGGGAGGATAGAAATGAAGAGGAGGCTGCTCCAAGCAAAGATAACAGCAAACCCTATTTGCTCAGGGTTCTGTTTGGTGCAGATTTGGGACAAAAATGGTAGGAAGAGTAATGACTTTAATCAATTTGTTGCTCAAATATGCAAAATGGGATGTCAGATGTTAATTCTAAGAAGAGATGAGTAGATAAAGAAAAGAAAGATATCAGGAAAGGGGAGGAGGGAAGTATACTCATACACAAGTTTTTTAAAGTGATTAAATCCATACAGTTTGCCAGTTATTTAAAAACTTATTGTGGGCATTGTCGGGGTGTAAAAAAATTTTTCCTCCCGTCTTCTAAACTTTCTATCTGGGATAGTAAATCAACAGATTAACAGGAGAAAATCAAATTTTAATACATACATGCAGAGAATTCACATAAGCATGAAAATTCCAAAGACAGGCAAAATGGAAATATGTATGTCATTTTGGACAAAGGAGAAAAGGGAAGGGGGAAGGGATCTGGGATTTCAAAGAGGAAGTAGGAAATTCACACAGCTAATAAAGTGGCAAACAAATTCTTGCAAGGTAACTGAGAAATAGTGGGACAGAGGGTAATCTAGTGAACAGATTTTTGCATGGATCATTCCTATCTACCACACTTAATTCACATGTGCTAAAGTGAATATGCTAAGATACCCTTCCTGAGGCAAGTTTTTCTATATGAATCTCTTTAAGAAGGAAACGGGGAGGTAATATCTTCTTGAGTTTATTGGGCTTTCTTTAATTGTTTTTAACTCGATGTAATCTGCATGCCAGGCTGGCACATCGTGGAGAGACTGGTTCCTGGCCCCCAGAGTTGTTTTTTAAGTTTTTTTTTTAAAGACTAAATGTTGTTGTTGTTGTTGTTGTTGTTGTTTTGTAATAAATCTAGTAGTTAATGTATAGCACATAGAATTAAACATTTTCTTCCTGAGTAAACTTGCTGCCAGGATTCACAAGATAATATTTAAAGATTGATGTGTTGAGGGATTCTGAATACAGTTGTAGAAGTCTGTGTCCAAGCCTGGCTTTTCTGAACATAACCAAATTAGGTGTGGCCCTTACCTTCTGGCCTCAGTCCAGCTGAGGCTGTGCTCCCCTAAGACATCACAAGTGAGCAAAAAATTAAAATACCAGGCTGATACCCAGCCCCTTGTGCTTTTCCTGTTCCTGTAGTATTTCAGAATGTGTCCTAGAAGGTAACTTTGGGGCTGTTTTTGACTCCTCTGGACAGCAGTTCCAGGAGAGCATACTTCGGCCCCAGACAAGTGTTTGGAAGATGATTGTGCAGCTTTTCCTGGTATCACATTTAAATGTTGTGCTCCATAGTAAGCTATATTAATAGCATCCTGGTTGACTAATGCTAAAACAAAATAGACTAATAGCAGACATTTCAGAATGCCCATGTGAGCATTTGTCTTTCTGGCACGTAAGTGTTCAAAGTGGTAGTATTGGCAGAATCGGTGTGGCCTTGTATTGATGATGTAGTTTTGCCTCCCAAATCACAGCTCTCTTGGCTGGTGAGTCTATGAAGGACTTTTAGGCATAGGCACTGAAAACTTCTTAAACATGTGTGTGTACAATTGGCATTTGCTTTTCTGGTTCAAGCTTTAAGGGTCCAGTGGCTTTGCTTTCGCTTTGAGCATGGCTGATGAGGCATTGGGAATAATGTTATGTTCTCTTTTCATATATGAATATTGTATTTTCCAATTGAAAGGCTCCATTAATTTTCTGTTGCTGCCATATCAAATTACTGTAGACATAGTGGCTTAAAACAATTCAAATGTTTTACCTTACAGTTCTTCAGTTCAGAAATATGACATGTGTACCACTAGGCTAAAATTAAGGCGTTGGCAGTCCTTTGAGTAGACTCTAGGGGAGAATCCTATTTCCTTACTTTTTCTAGCTACATTCCTTGGCTCATGGCCTGCTTCTCCATCTGCAAAGCCAGCAACTGGGCATCCCTTCTATCATCATATCCTTCTCTCTTCTGCCTCTCTTTTCCACTTTTAAGTGGATTACACCACATAATCCAGGATAATTTTCTTATTTTAAAGTTAGTGGCTTGCAACTTTAATTTCATCTGCAAACTTAATTTTCTTTTGCCATATAAGTTAACATATTCACAGGGTTTAGGTTGTGGACATCTTTGTGAACATTGTTTTGCCAGTCATAGGCTCTTTATAGAAGTCATCTATTTACCTTTATTTCACTCCTACTAAATGTTACAAACTTCCAAGGGTAGGTACTCTGTATGTTTCATCTTTGAATTCCCGCATTACCACAGGACCTATTGCACAGATAATGTGCTCAGTGTTTGCCAAGCTAAATAGAGTAGTTTCAGCCCTCCGATTTTATTTATGAACAAACTAAGAGCTAGAGAATTGTGACTTTTATAGCAAAGCAGAGAACTCAAAAACCCTTTTATTTTTTTATTTACATAAAGCCATTGAAATGCAAGGCTCAGAAAACTTGTGTAAAAATGCGTTAAGATATTGATGCCAACTGTCTCTCATAAAGGCATTTATCTGACACTGGTCAGGGTTGTGAAACCAAGTGAATAAAATGAATTATGGCTTGTAGACCTGCAGACCACTCTCCTCTAAACAAAATATTGCTTAGTAATAAGTCAGTTCAGCATTTAGAAAATGGGAAACGAGGGAAATCTCATACCAAAAATTCATTGGCTTTTTAAGGGTTATACTTTCAAACTGTGAGACCTATTAGATACTGTTTGTACAAAATATAGCATATCAATGAAATCAGCCAAAGAACAGAATTTGATCTCGGTTTATCTTATGACTGAATATGCATAAATTCTTGTCAATTTTGATTCTGTCTAAATGCCCTTTGTGCTGCTTTTCAGTGATTAGTTAGTAGGAGGCAAACCTAGGATGGAGAAACACCCCCCAAAACTTGCCTGGGATGCCTGAGTCAGCAGGCAGTATCCCCACTTTAGGAGAAGGAATGCTTTAAAAAACCTATATACTTTTGCAAGGCACACATTCAGGTGGTTTTAAAATAGAATTGCACGTTGCATTTGTTTTGTTATTTGAAATTATTTGTACCTAAGCCAGCCCTAACGAAAAAATAACTTCCCTAAGTTTTTATTAAAATGCTGGTTGCTTGGAGGATGTGCCTGCACATTTGGTTTTGATGTGAGCCAAAGGAGGACAGTTTTCAGCTAATGAAAGGGCTCCCTTACCTCACCTCTGCCTTACTTCAAAGCTCTTGAAATTTTCTGGGCTCTCGTGTTTCAGTTTCATTTCTCTCTGCTTCCTTATACATGCCCAGGGCTGGCTGCTACTTCTGTGTTCCCCAATGTAGCATGCCTACCAATTACATCTCAGCCGCTCAGGGTCTTCATAGTGGCAGTATGGCACAGGCTGGTGGTTCCAGTGGTTCCAGACTTATGTTTATGTTTTTAAGTGTTGAAATACCTATATTTTAAAAATGATGTCTTATACAGATTATCAAGATACATAAAATGGCTTAAAGTGGAACTGCTTCGGTTGATTCCGAATGGGAAACCAGAGCATTCCCTGCTCAGGGCTGGAGCCTGAGCCCAGGTATGCACAGATCACTCTTTTAGTATAGAACCCAGCTGAAAAATTGCTAGCAGAGTGGAAAGAGCACAGACTCCATCTCTGAGTAGATATGCGACTTCTGGCAGGTCACTTAGTTTTAAGTTTTGTCATCTTTAAGATGGGAATAGCAATGCTTACCTCACTGGGTAGTTACAAGGGTTAGATGAGATTTTGCTTGTACAAAGCCTGGGATCTAGCAGGTTCTCAGTAAATGGTAGCCTCAGTTATTGCTTTTGAGATTCTCCTCCTAGCCCCTTCCTCCGTCTTGCTGCTGTCCCCCTTCTGCCCCATCTTTCTCTCCCCTTCCCCTCCCTTCTTAGTTTTGTTTTCATCTACCAATCAGTCCTTCATGGCCTAGCTAGTACTGGCCCCCTTTCCCCATGATTACCTTACTGCTTGTTCCTAGGCACATGAATATTAGCCTTCTTTAAAATTCCTATAACATTTATTATATGTTCCATTAAAATATTTTCAAAATGACATTTTTCATATTTATGAAAGTGATGTTTATTTCATAAAATTTAGAAAGTGTATATAAGCTTAGAAGAAAATAAATATAAGATCTTTCAAAATAGGAGCTCTTTTTACATTTTTTTCTCTTCCTGATCTGTAAACGTAGTGGGAAACACCTGCTTCATACTTAATCATACTTTCCGATAGATAAGCCCTATTAGTTTTAAGTCCGTGGTGTTTTATTAGCTAATCTGAAAGAAATTTTGGTTTTTTGTGGTTAAGGAGTAAAAGGTATCTCCCTTAAAATTACAAACATAAAGTTCAGAGGAAGGCACTGTTTTAGGTGTTGTGAAGGAAGTAAAGTGGCCCAAGACAGGATTCCTGTCTTTAAGGAGTTTACAGTCCAGTTGGGATTAAGTGTTTAAAAATAATCTAGGAGGTGCTACAGCTAGAATGTCCTGTGGGCTCATCCAGGCTGAGGAATTTAGGTCCAACTGGTAGTCTGGGAAGGCTTCAAAGGCATTGAGATATTGAGATTAGAGCCAGATCTTGAAGGGAGTTAAGATTTCGATAGATGTCAAGGGGAGCTGCACATTCTGGTGGGGGAATGGATAGAGGAAAGGTGAGGGCGAAGAGAAGTACAAGGAGTGTTGAGGTGGGTCCTTGTAGAAGAGCAGATGAGGAAGACCTGGAATCCCAACTGATCTTAGAGTCATTGCAGATTCGTGAGTGGAGAAGCAAGATGACCATGTGATGTGACTGATGGAGGAGTGTGGGACAGAGAGACCAGGAAGACTTTTGTTGTGGCCACCACAGAACCTAGCCCAGGTATTTGGAGTTGAGTTCCATCTCTCTCCTTGTTATAGTGTTATAGTAGTCTTGACACCTATCACAATGGTCCTGAATAAAGTCTTTTGTACTGTTTTAACATGTGTCAGAATAATTTTGTTAGTTTGTTTGATACAGGACTTGTAGGGGCATGCTCTAATAAATGCACAGCAAATTGGCTTGTGACAGGAAGAGGGGATGATCAAAGAGCAGTATTTTCTCCCTGCTGTCCTGGGCTTTTTATTAGTAGTGTCCTGTGCCTTTTATTGATTCATAGAGAAATCATGGCCTTGCTCCTTGGGGAGGCATGTCTATACGTTAGTGTGAATTGGCGCTATTTAGCACCTCCCACCTCCGCTCCCTGCCTTTCATTTTTTCTTTCCATTTACCTTCCACTTTCATTGCACTCTTATCATAGGAACACTGCCATTGCTTATAAGTTGTTTTAGGAGAATTTATATTAAGTATGGTGTTGACATGAAGGCCTCATACAGCTAGTTTATGCCTCCTCAATGTTTTTCTTATACCTCTTCTTTTTTTTTCAAGGCATTCTGTGGGGCAAATGACCAGGTGAGCTTAGGCTTTACTGCTTGTTTGCATTTATTAAACTTCCAGGCCATTTTTCCAGCCTCTTGAGTGTGTTGTAAAGGCTTCATTTGGTAAGTAAAGTCAGAGGAGAAGTGGTAATTGATGTGCTTGTTGATGTATAAGAAAGCAGTTTGTTCTGAGGCAGGGATACGACCTCCAGATGGGCAGAATGAGTGAGTTGAGCTCCCTCCACCCCCCTCCATTTCTGGGGCAAAATTTTGGTTCATTGAACTGGTTACTTCACTCTCCAGTGCCCAATATGACTTGTGTAGTATCTTCTTTAATCAGTTCTGGAACATAGATGACTTATGACAGTAGGTGCATCTCCTACTTTCTCCAAGAGGTGTGAAGCTCTCTCTAGAAATGACCTTCAGGGCTGTGGTAATTCCTGATTCTTCCTCTTAGAGACCCATCAGCATGTTTTCTGATTTCTCTGCCACTAATTTAAAGTTTTAGTTTGTTAATTTTCTCTACTTTGAAAAGCCATATGGGAGTAATTTATAAGGATAGGTTAATGATGAGAATGCTGAAATACAAGGATTTATTCTAACTGCCTTGATTAAACTAACATTTGCATTTTCTGTCTCTTTAAAAGAATTTCACACTGTGAAAACCTTAGTAATTGTAATTTAAATTGTTTAACAAAAATATTCATTTCATTGCAGATTTAAGGAGCTTACATTTTCTAAAATAAGAAAAAACATTGTGGGGAGTGTGGCCTTTTTAAGTGTCATTGGTTTAAGAATCAAAACCTTAATTGAAATATACAGAATCACATTGCCACATGCCAGTCACTGCTGTTGGTTCTCAGTGGGACTGCCTTGTTAATATTTGAAGTATCTGTGACCTCTTGCACCTTTTAGTTCAGTATTTTTGTCTGTTTTGTTTTTAGGGCAAGGTTTTTATTTCTGACTTAGCTTCAGTTTTGAAAGGCCTCCTGACCACAGTGCTCTGTATAAAATGGCAGAGCCATGATATATTCTGTCATACTAAATACTATGATTCTGTGCCATAGAAAACTAAACACGATATTCTATAAGCTCACTCCATGAGGCCTTCCCTCTCTCTTTAAATTGTGGTAAACTACACATTTTACAGTTCAGCAGTTTTAAATATATTCTCATTTGTTGTGTAAATCATCACCATCATCCATCTGTTACTGAATCCCAGTATTTGAGTCCATTGCCTGTGGGCACTGTCTGAAAAAAATGTTCGAGCACAAGTTTGCAGTGTGGAAAGGAAGTAATTTGATATAGAATTGGCCAGTCAGAGTGCCGGGAGCTCATGCTCTAAAAGACCCAATTCCCTTATGGTGTGCAGGTTACAGATTATATAAGGCAGTATCACAAGACACTGTGGGTTAGAAGTTCGGGGTCATGTTGGGAGCTGATTGGTCAGAGGTGAGGTAAGGGTATAAACCATTTCTTTAGGTCTTGAGGACGGCTCTGAGATCTGCTCTGGTATCCTTCTGTCTGGTTTCCTGGAAAAGTAACGGAGGGGTGCTTCCACCTTAGACCTCAGGAGCTCAAACATGATTTAGGTCAAGATGTTATCTTGAGCCTACCATTAGTCCGGTCAGTGTTATTGTCTCCTGCTGCCTGGGAGCTTACTGATTATCCAGGGGTAAAGCTAGGTCTGTGAGGGGTGTGGAGAGGGGAAAAAAAGAATTCTAAAGCTATAGTCACAAATCGAATCAAAATTGTGAGCGCCCTCAGTTTCATGTCCTCATAACTTTTTTCATTTTGACGCAGGACAAGGAAAATCTCCCTCAAGTCAGGTCTCAAATCCTGTACCACAAGAGAGTTCTTGATGGTTCTAGATTGAGCACAGGAAAGAATTCAAGCACATTCCAGAGTTAGAGACAAAAGTTTATTAGAGAAGGAATAAAGTTCCACAGAGACGTGATCTCTTCTCAAGGAGAAAATGAGAAAGAACCCCAAATGTTCAAGGAATTCAGTTTAAATCTGTTAAATTCAGTTTAAATGGGTATGCAGCATTAAGGGCATGGGGAAGTAGTTGGTAATCTCAACAGAAATCTTCCTGTAGCTTCTCTGTGGCCTGGCCATATGCTGATTGGCTGGGTTCCCCGTCTGGAAGCACATAGCAGGCCCTGCATAAAATTTAGTTTATTATTTAGTTCTCATGCCTCTTCCCTATGCCCAGGAAACAGTAACTTCCCATTCTCTGCCCTCCCCCCCCCCAAAAAAAAAAACTGGCAGCCACTATTATATATTCTGTTTTTATAAGTGGAATTATACAGTATATATCTTTTTGTAACTGGCTTATTTCACTCAGCATATCTCCTTAAGGTTCATCCACGGTATAGCATACTGTAGAATTTCCTTCCTTTTTAGGGCTGAATCATATTCCATTGTATGTATAGACTACATAAGTTCGTTCATTCATCTGTCGATGGACGCTTGAGTTTCTTCCATGTTTTAGCTATTGTGAATAATGCTGCTGTGAACATGGTTGTACAAATATCTCTTTGAGACCCAGCTTTTAATTATTTTGGTTATATACCTAGAAGAATTGCTGGATTCCATTGTAATTCTATTTTTAATTTTTTGAGGCGCCCCCATACTGTTTCCTACAGTGGCTATACCATTTTATACTCTTAATAATAGTGTATAAGGGTTCCAAATTCTCTGCATCCCTGCCATCCTAGTGGGTGTGAGGTAGTATCTCATTGTGGTTTTGATTTGCATTTCCCAAATAATTGTGAGTTTGAGCATCTTTTCATGTGGTTATTGGCCATTTGTATATCTTCTTTGGAGAAATTCTGTTCAAGTCCTTTGACCATTTTTGTTTTTTTTGTCATTGAGTTTTAGAAGTTCTCTATATATGCTGAGTATTAATCCCTTATCAGATGTCTGATTTGCAAATATTTTCTCTCATTTTGTAGGTTGCCTTTTTACTCTATGGATAGTGTCTTTTGATGAACAAAATGTTTTAATTTTCATGAAGTTCAGTTGGTCTGTTCTTTTCTTTTGTTATCTATGTCTTTGTGTCATATCTTAGAGATCATTGTCAAATTCAGTGTTATGAAGCTTTTGATCTACTAAGTTTTATTGTTTAGGTTTTTATCCATTTTGAGTTCTTTTTTATATATGGTGTTAGGTCAGGGTCCAACTTTTTTCTTTTGCGTATGGATATTGTCTTCCCAGCACCATTGTTGAAAAGACTGTCCTTTTCCCATTGAATAGCTTTAGCATCTTGTCAAAAATCATTTGACCATATTTGTGAGAGTTAATTTCTGGTCTCTTGATTCCATTGGTCTGCATGTCTTTATGCCAGTACCATACTGTTTTGATTACTGTAGCTTTATAGTAAGTTTTAAAATCCAGGACATATAAGTCCTCCAGTTTTGTTCTTTTTAAAGATGTTTTGGCTGCTTGGGGTCCCTTGGGATTTCATATGACTTTTAGGATGGGTTTTCCCAGTTTTGCAAAAGATGTTATTGGGATTTTGATAGAGAGTGTGTTAAATCCGTGGTAGGTATAGTTATGGCTTTCTGAGGAACAACTGTGTATTGTCTGACTGCATGTTACTTTTAGTTCCTTTGGTGCTCCCCTCCCCCCTCTCCCCTCCCCTCTTCCGCCCTTTTAATTGAAAGGAAGAAGACTTATCTTCACCTGTCCTATTGTTTTTCAGGCTCCATTTATGACTAGAACCTCTCTGGGGGCTCCCTGGGAAGTGCTCCATCCTTTGCAGAAATTTTAAAGCTGTTATTAGGTAGACCAGTGTGTGGATGTCTTGGGGTTGCACCTAAGAGAGGATTTTGGTCCATCATAGCTCTTATATGACTATATGACTGAACAGTTGGCTCTTTCACTGTTGGCCTTCTCTTGTAAGCCATGATATCCCAGAGGGCTGGGATCTCCATAAGTTCCTTCACATCCTTTGTCTCCAGCACAGTGTTTTGCATATAGCAAGTGCTCAATAAATAGTACATGAAACAGTGAATGTCTTTTTATGACAATGAGATCTGTCTCTTTGTAATTCAAGGTAATGGTATCAGAAGAATCATGGAATTTGGAAACCAGTAGAAAGAGCCTGGAATATAGAAATCTGTAATTATCCTAAAGCTTTTCTTTTTGATTAGTAGTTTCATTCTCACTCCTTCCCAAATCCCTTATCACACAAACTGGTGTTTCATTTCCCTTATTTACCTCACTTCTCTGTAGGGTTGGGGTAGCTCAAAACAGTTTGATCTTGTTGCTGGGCACGCATGAGAAAATAGGATTCCTTTTTCCTGGGCATGAGTCACCTCTCATGTGCAACCATCTGGGTGATCCTGGAGGTTTTCTAGCCTCCAAGGTGGGTGTTGGGTTATTCTCATAGTCCTCTGCTGGCTCTTTTGCTACAAAGCTCACTGAGCAGGAATCACTGTCTCTGCTGTAGCCTCTTCATGCAGCATCGTTTTTCCTGGGGGTAAGTGGCCCTTTGCAAGATTCCTGTAAGCTCTGTGTTTCTTGGACTCCCAGTTTTAAAGGATTGTAATCACAGTTCCGGTAGGGTAGGGAACATTGGAAGCAATAGAGTTAGATCATTTTTTCTGCTTGTTACAGTTACAGTATTGGGCTTAAAGTGAGGTCGTTCAAAGTAATGCTTACATGGGAGCCCCAGAGACCCATTTGATCCCACTTTTCAAAGCACCAGCCTTGTTTCCACCTAGGGTTGGAGTCCCTGTGCCATTGCTGTGTGAAATCTTGTGGAAAACAAACAAATAGGGCAAAACAAACTTGAAGTTCATAGGAAATTATTATATTCAGAAGGAAAGACAGTCCAGGGGAGCTGTACGGTACCTGGACCTGTGCACAGGCAGCAACGATGTCTCTTGTAGCCTCTACCCTTCAGATCCCCTCACCCCACATAAGTATATATATATATATATCTTCATTGCTTGGAATTCTGTCTGCTAAGTGCAGTAAGTGTTATTATTCTTAGGTGCGAATATTGCTCCTTTGGGATGCCAAGGGGTTGTCACTTATTTCTACTCATTTTAGTTCATAGACTATCTCTGGCTATCTAGTGGAGATCTTCAAACTAAAGAAAATTTTTGATTGATTGTATCAGAAGTTAGGAGCACTCAGATACTGTGAGGCCAGGAACACCATTTGACTTTTTGACCCTGGATTGGGGAGGAATTGTTCTAGGAGGTGAAGGAGAAAGAGAATTGGCAGTGGGAGGGAATCAAAATAAACTTCTCAGTTCAGCCTTGTGTGCTGAGCACTGAATGAGCTATATTCCAAGGACCAGCACGTGAGTACCGAGGCTGAAACAGTAATGCCACAGTGCCTGTGTTACATCCCTACACTCCCAGGAGACTCCTTACTTATGGAGAGATACAGAAACTGCTTCAGTGGATGTTGGCTCCTGCTTTCCCTCCCACTATTTATATGTGTCCTTGCTCTCCTGCTTTCCTTTCAGCTTCTCATGTTGATCCGCATGTGAGTGGAGATTGCTCTAGAGAGTGATGTTACTGTCAGATGTCAGGGGTAAGTCCTCCAGGCTCAGGATCCACTTTTGCAGGCTTGTCATGTTTATCTCTGACTGCAGTGCCCAGGATGAGTGTCTTCTAGATCCACCTTTGAAATAGACATATATTTTACTTGAGTTCTGCTCTCATACATGGTGCTTACTGAAAGGTGATAAGGGAAGGGAGCACCAGAGAAGACTTTTTTAAGTTCTGTCAGTTTTTAACTTTGGGTTAAGATTCTCAGAGGGAGTGATGGCCCAGAGTAGTTAGGAATCACTGCCTTTGGCTGTGTGCTTACTTCCAGGGCAAGAGGGAAGTGGAAAAGCAGTGAGATTGTGTTCTGTTCTCTGAGCAGTGGTATAGGAGAAATACCCTCATCCAGACGGTGGCAGTGGGGAGGAGAGTAACTATTCTGGGGCCTGCGGGAGCCAAGAGCAAAAGCACTGATTGAGGAGCACTTGGTGGAGCCCAGGGCTCTGGGGAGCTGCCTTTCTTTGCAGTGAGTGTAGAGACAGATGTGATCTTGATACCCTATGTCTGTTGGCTGGATACATTTTGCCAGAGAAGAGAAGTGGCTGAGAAGCCAGCAAGACACTGAGTGGACGTCCTTTAGATCAGGGTTCCCAACCTTTTTGGAACCAGGGACCAGAGCTCTTATGGGAATCTAATAATGCCTGATGATCAGGAGGTAGAGCTGAGGTGGTGATGCTAGTGCTGGGGAGCAACTGCAAATATAGATGAAGCTTCATTGTCTGGCCTGCCGCTCACCTCCTGCTGTGCGGTCCAGTTTCTTAACAGGGTTTGGGGACCTCTGCACTAGATGATCCAAGCTGCATTCCTCAAGTCTTTATGCATAAGGTAGATTCAGGGTTGCTGCCCTGTTCTCACTCTTAGCAGGTATTTTTATGGTCATGGAGCCTTGTTGTTTGGTCATTTGTGTTTTTAGTTGATCTCGTTTAGTTCCTGTGTTCCGACAGCTGGAGCCAACAGCTCTGTGTGATTAGGGTATTGCCAAGTTCTCAGTGGTCGAAATCATTAGCCATCCAGTTCTCTAAATGTCAGTCTGTAATTCAGACTTTTAACACCGTAAGTTTTGATAACTGCTCTTGAAGTGCAAATCTTGTAGTTTACCAAATGTGTAGTATATTTTGTCTAAAAAAATCTGAAAATATCCAGTTAAGTAAATTCGAAGATGAAATGTCTCAGTACATGTTTCTTCACTTAAAACAATTTAAAATGCACTTCAGTTTTACTGTATAATGTATGTTTGTAGATTGAGGTACTCAAGCTGTCTAGGCAGATGTTTAGCCAGAGACCATGGCCGATGTGGCCTAGGCAGGTATGAGGACCTGATTGCTTGACAGAGCTGCTTCTGTGTGGGAACATACACATACAGTATGTGGGTTCCCTGGTCCTTTAGTTTTGTCCTTCAGTCCATAATGACCTAGGCTGATAACTGACTTGCTGTGGAAATGCATTTTGAGTTCCAGTCAAATGTACAAATATACTTTGAGAACTTTGTGGGCTGACTAGGTTGCTCCCATTTTTTTTATTTCTTTTCATATTTTATAAAGTCCTTGCTTTAGATTTATAGTCATGTGTGCTTGATCATAAGGCAAGAGTCTTGAAAACAAGTCACACTTTGAATATTCCTCTCCTGAAAACAAGAGTCACACTTTGAATATTCCTCTCTACTGTGGTAATATTGTAGTTCCCTAACACGCTTTGAAGGCTTTGAACCCATGTCTGGCTGCTGACTCTCAGCTTAACTTTCTAGGGTACCTTTTTGTTTGCTCAGGGGTGATTGTCCATGCCCACAGATGCTTGCCCATATTCAGGAATGCTTGTTCCTGCTCAGGAATGCATTTTCATCATCAGGAATGCTTTATTGTGCTCAAGAGTGCTTGTCCATGCTCAGGAATGCTGTGCGTGCTCAGGAATGCTTTCTTGTGCTCAGGGTTTTTTTGAGGGGTTGGGGGCCTGGTACCTTGGGCTTCTCTACCAACTCTCCTGGAAGCCTGCTTCCTGCCTCACCACTGAATTTGGGCACTAGATTATCAAAAGTGGTGAGAACATGGTGACATGACCTCAGGTTGAAGCCTGCCAGATATATGTTTTTAAATTTCGGGACAAGTATCTTACTGCAAAGGAAAATATGAGCTATTTTTTTTGTTTGTTTTGTTTACTTCAGTTGAAAAGAGGTCATATCTCTTCTGCAGTAGATCTTTTATTTGCAGAGTGGTGACAAGGAAATATATAACTGATTCCCCCATAGCAGATCCTAGTGATGCTCCCTTCAATGTAACATCAGTCCCCTGAGACCCCTAAGAGAGCTTTCTCCTACAGATTGGGAACGTTTTTGCTGAACCACCAGATCAGACTTCAAACTGTTGTTTGAGGGCACATAGCCAAGAGTAGAGATAAGGTTATTTCGAAATGGAAGGCCAGGAGTATTGTTCTAATTAAGGGCACTCAGAAACTGTGTAGAGCTGGAGTGTCACTGAGGCCTCTTGGATTTGTCCCCCAATCTCTTTTGATTGATTTCAGCTATGGGGATAGCTTTCCTTCATAGTTGGGTTCCCTTCCAGCAACACATGTTTGATGGGGGCAATTTTGTGAAATAGTAAAAACTCATCCTGGTAGTTTGACAAATAGGCATTTTATTCAGGACCTTTCTGATACAGAATTGGATTTTTGTTTCCCTTCTTGGAGGGGAAGCTGCAGTTACCTCTTTCTCGTTCCCAGCCCCCACTTTGGGAATGAATGGCCCGGGCTTTTCAGTTGATTCCTTTGAATTCACCAGTTCATAGAGGAAGAAGACACTGCATCATGGTATGGACCCTTGCTGACCTGATTGGATTACTTAAAATAACTTCTTATGCCTAAGAATATGCTTTGTTGAGAAGCATATGTCCGTTCTAAAAAATCAACAGTTTTTGCTGACCAGTATCCTTCCCACCACCCTAACCAAAAGAATTATCAGTAGATTTTTGCAGAATTACCTACTGTTAGATAATAGGGAGTAGGAATATTAATGGTGCATTATTTACTTAAACAGTATTTTCCAAGGGGAGAATTCTATTTCATGAAAACAAGGAAGTGTTTCCCCTCCTTCCAGGACTGTAATTTGACACCCCCACCCCTTTTCTTTTCTGGAGTCTCTAAAGCATTTGATAATGGAATGGTTAATGTTACAAGTGGAGCTGAGGAATAGTTGCTGTGGAAACCTTAACATGAATTTTCAGACTGTTGTGTTTTTCTTTTTAATAGTAGGCATAGTGTGGCATTGATCTATTAGTTTAATTTGCACTCTCTTTATTTCTTTTGAAAGAAGGAGAAGATGGTAGAGAAGAAAAGAGGCTTTTGAATGTGTATTTTATGGGACACTAACTGAAATAAACTGCTCTGGAGAATTATCCACAGTTGGGTGTAGCAGATGACCAGCCCCAGCCGAGTGGTGGCTGTGTGTTGCTGTGTCTGTGTCCTGAGCGCCACGTGCTTAGAATCCTTGGACTCCAACTGCCCTTGTGCTAGTCCCTTCTCAGGTTCAATACGAGTAGAATAAGGGAGCTGAGGGGCAGAAGCAAGTATAAAGGTCTGTGTATAAGGATATTTGCTCACCTGAGGGAAGAAAGCTACAGATGTGTTCTTTTGTGATCATCGTGTTTGATGTCTAGGTAAATCCTTATTGCTTGTGGGGTGATATTGAAACCCAGGATTCTGAAGAGGATCACAAAACACTAATTCCTTCCAGCTTTGTTATTTCCAAATTAAATGATTATCTGCCATTCTTCTTCTTGAACAGCTACAGCAAAAATTTCTTTTGCCAGGAGCAGGATGATTTTAAATATCCCAAAGTATTTTTGGGGGGTGGGGGGCCAGTGAGCAGGGAGTAGCTAATTTCAGGCAAAGGCATCTTCTTTTCTTACTCTGAAGTTGTTGGGGTTTGTTTGTTTGTTTGTTTGTTTGTTGTTCAAAATAGTGGTACTATGGGTTGAAGAAAATTTATTTTCAGGAGACAAAAGAAACAAAAACATCCAGTTTTACTCAAGGATGTTGAAGGTAGACTGAACAGGAGCCTACAGAACTGACATTTGAAATGGACTAAAACAAACTAACAACATTGTTTCATCATTAATGACTCCACTATGTTCTTTCCTTCATCACCCTGCTTAATTTTTGTTCTCATTTTCTACTTATGGAGAAAATAAAAAATAAAATATAAGACTTTTACCTTGATGCAGGCACAGAGATGAAAGCAGAAATTAAATTTACCCCATGTAATAACTTCTTATTAGGCAAAGAAACAAACTACATTAAGAACGCTGTGTTTTCTTTCAAGGACTATTTTGCTATGTCTTATAACTAGGAGTCATTAAGCTTCTGATCCAAATCCAGGTTGGACCTATGACCTGTGTAGTCAGCTACCTTCAGGGGTCAGTCCGGCAGGTACCATGATGATCCTAATGAGCTTGCTGTGGTGTGCCCAGGTCATAACAATGATAGCTTTAATGCATTCATTGTTTCTTTTTTTTTTTAGATCCTTTGCCTGGGAGAGTCTGCCACACTAAGATAGACATGGGTGTGGCTGTGGGCATTCTGCCACCACAGCTGTTGTCTGAGTGTCTGAGGTGGGACAGCTGAAGGCAGGGTGACTGGGCTGCACACTTCAAGAAGTTTAGGTCACTGTGAAGTAACTGTAGGCAGCTGGGAAATAACAGCTGTGAACAGAAAAAAGGCTGGTGTCTTGCTTTTTGGAGGCTGGTTCAGAGTAGTGAGAGGACGGGGAACATAGCTGGAACAGAAAAATGTAATTCTAAAGTTAAAAAAAAATTATCTTAATTTAAACTAATGTACAGATGATTCCCAGAGAAGAAAGACGTAGTATAGAGAACACTTCCAAGAACTTGCATTAAAATAGAATGAAAATTAAAGTAAATGAAATATATGGATAGAGATTTTTTGCCCTTGTGTGAAAAATGTTATCTATAATTCTTTCATAGAACTTGGGTGGTACAGAAAAGCAAAGGAAATACAAAAATCAACCTTGTCTTGTCATCTTAGAAGGAAGAAACTATAGATGCATGAGAAGGACTGACTTTTCAGAACAATGCCAAAGCCCAGAATAAGCTGAGGCTTACACAGAGGGTGAACACAAAACAAAACAGTCTTACATCTTGAGCAGGACCAAGAAAGAGACATGCTCACTAAGTGGAAGACATAAAACAAACAACTGGGTTCTCTCTGACATTCACCCTGCTGTGGTTGCATACCAGCCTCGCAGTTTGAAAACCCTGGTAGGAGGACAATTATTAAGAGAGACAAAAAAAAAAAAATTCTTTCTCAGGCTCAAGGGACTAAGCACATGTGATCATAGCAGCATTGTAGATACTTTTTGAGAAATCATCAACAATGAGAAAGACGTTTTGTAAGATAAGGCAGATAATGTCCTCATTTTCCTAAAAGGGAGAAAAGACAGCTTTTGTGCACTATGGATTGGAGAGCTTGACTGCTTCCAGGCGAACATGTTAGAAAGGCAGATTTAGAAGAATAGCTTTTGGATATTTTAGAAAATAAAGAAGTGCTAAGAACAGGCTTAGGTTCAAACAGGAGAGATCAGCACAAGGATGGTCATATTCACCTTTGGGGAGTTGCTGGACAGGACAGTCAGAAGAGTCCTCTGGAGCTTGGTTCTCTCCTGAAGTTGCATCCGAGTTGCCTGTGGGCCTCTTTCTGACACAGTTGGTCTGGAGTGGGGCCCAAGAATTTGCATTTCTAGAGTTCCAGGTAACACTGCTGCTGCTGGTCTAGAGACCTACTGTTTATATATTTACTGTTGCTGGATTTGGAGGAAGAAATAACTTTTGGAGAATGTAGATAAATATGTTTGTTGGAAATAATAATGGTTGGTAGTCAGTAGAGGGTGGGGAGCTTCTGACTGATTAAACAACTGTATACCACTTTGTTAATACCATTTTAATGGGAACAGAGTTCTTTGGTGTTTTGTCAAAGTACTCTGATCTTTTCCTTTACCTTAAGTAATTTCAGTAGGCACTAAGATGATATAAAAGTATATTGCTCAAATTTGAAGCACCAAAATATTGGGAAGGGTAACTAATAATGTTGAACAGCTGAATGAGATTTTAAATGATCTTGGTATGTTGGAATTTGGATAAGTTAAACAAAATAATATTTAGCAGTAATACATGTAAAATGTCTGCAGTTAGTTAGGAGTCTGAGTTGGCAACAGTATTATTTGAAACAAGTTTATGGTGGACTATATCGTTCTCATCTTGTAACCTGTATCCCCCTCCGTGCTGACATGGGAAAAGGAAAAGGCCAAGGTAAGTTTTATGTTCTACTAAGGGATTTCTTCCAGGGTCAGGCCATATCGAGAGTAGTTTGTGTAGTTCTAGCACCACATTTTAAGATTTTGGCAAAATTGACAGTATATTTCATAGGAAGAGATCAAAATATTTAAAGGGGTATTTATTAACCTAAGGTTACTTGGAATGGTTGCAGGAACACAGCATGCTTCACCTTGAGGCTATTTAAAACATCATGATAGTTGTCTACAAATAAGAGGGTGTTATATGTGTTTCATGTAATAGTTTTAGTTTAAAAGTGGATCCAAGGCTGAAATAATAGTGGGATATAAATTTTGCATCAATATTAAGGAACATGTTATAATGATGCAGTGTAATTTAAAAAGCCGTGAGCTCTCCCTGAATTTTGTGTGTTCACTCTGAGACCTGATGACTTTCTATTTGGATTGATCTATAAATCTGGGATAGCTTTACTACAGTAACACTAGCAGGATCTCATTGGCTTACAGTCACACACTTTTGTTTCTTGCTCATATCATATGAGGGCTGCAGGTGAGCTGATTCTCTGCAGGACTCTATTTTGCTCAAGGGTTCTGTTTCAGGACCTGGACTAAAGGAACAGCTCCTGTGTGGGATATACTGTTCTTATGGGGGAGGGCAGAAGTGTAGGAGAATCTCAGCCAAACCTTGAAGTTTCATTTACAGCTTCTGCAGGGATAGGGAAGACATCAAGTTTACCTCCATTCCGTTGGCTAAGGGTGCCACATGGCCAAAGTCAGTGAGGTGGAGGAGTAAACTCCCACTGGATACAGAGGAGTGGACATGACTGGGGGAGGATAGGGGGTGGGTAAGGGGGGTTGAGAGTTATATCTGTGTTACAGGGAGGGAGAAGATCATTGGAAATGATAATCCAGTCTACCACAGATGGAGATTCAGTTACTTCAGCATTTATTAATTACCTACAAAAAACTCAGGCATTGTGCTAAGGCATGGAGGATTCAGAGATCAATAGAAACAGTTCCTCGAGGAACTCAATCTAGAAGGCAAGAAGGAGTTATAAATAAAATAAATTACTACGTTACTTGATAAATACAAAAATAGCAGTATTGCCAGGTACAGAGGCAGCAGAAATGGGAAGGAGTGTCTGTGGGGGTGTGGGGGATATAAGAGATTTCCAGAGGGAGGGACATCTAACTGGGGTTTTAAGGATTGAGTTAAGAACTTGCTAGGTAGGCAAGAATGGGGGTTGGGTTGTTGGTTAAGAAAAGGATAAGTGAAGCCAGAGGCATAAAACAGCAGGCTGTTTCATGGAAGTGAAGACTGCTTTGTTCACTTGCTGAATCTTCTGTAGCTACAGCAGTGTGCATTGAATGAATGATCTCTTAAGTCTTGGTGTTTTGTTGGAGGATTAAGAAAGGATGAGCGAGAGAAGTAGACACCAAGAGGTGATTTTAATGTAATTTTTCATGTGATTTTTGGGGATCAGAAGAGGCCAGGACTGAAGGGGAGAGATGAGTTGCAGGAGAGGAGTGGGGAAGGTCTGAAGGTAGGAAAGGATGATTCAAGAGAGATTCAGGGAATGGAATTGGTAGGGCTCAGTGGATGATTGAATGGAGGGGGAGGAAAAAGAGGAGGGAATCTAGGATAAATCTAGGGGAGACTAGGTCGATGTTGTTGGTAATATCACCAAGGTTAGGAATATCAAAGAAAGAAGAGCAAAAATATGGTCGAATGATATAATGGTGATTAATTTTTTGGTTATGTTTAGAGTTTGAGGTGACTGCGAGACATTTAAATGAAGATGTCCATCAGGTCATTGGATATAAGTGGTTTTGCCCTAAAAATGTATATTTGAGCTTTATTAGTCTATGGTAATTATACCATAAGAATGAATGAGATTGTCCAGTGAGACTTAAGTTTGAAAAGTGGTTAGGGCAGAAGCTCTAGGACATACATTATGACATGGGCAGCCAAGGAAGCTGTTTGAAGGCTTAGAGGGAATTTTTTACGAGTGGGAGAACCAGGAAAGGCGATGTCTTTCTTTTTAGGAAGAGAGTGTTAAGGAGGGAAAAGCTAGCTGTCAAATGCTACAGTAGACTAAGAGCTGAGCATGTTACCATTGGTGCTTCAGGAGTTCAGTAAGGAAAAAAACTTCAGTGGTACTCAAATGGGAGATGAGGTAGAAATTTGGAGGACCTGCTTTGCACAATTTGACTAAGAAGTGAAGTATAGCAATAGGGAATAATGATATTTAACTCTCTCTTCCTCTTTCATAAAGGGGGCATGCAGAGCCAGTGGAGGTTGAACTTGAATTCCCCTTCTGCCATTGAGCTTCTTTCAAAGAGTGGAGTTGCAGATATTGATCTTTTAGGCCAAAGATTTCCAGCCTTTTTAACTTGTTTCTTTTGTGTTAGTTCTCCATTGCTGTATTACAAATTACCACAAATGTAGCAGCTTAAAAACAATACATTTATAAAAGCTTTAATAAATTTAATAAGAAATTAAATAGTTTATTATAACAGTTTTTATGGGTTGTAAGTCTAGGTTTGGCTTAGCTGGGTCCTGTTTCTCATGGTCTCTACACTGGAGGTGACTGCTGTGGCTGGGGTCTCATCCGAAGACTTGGCTGGAGAAGTGTCTGCTTCCAAGCTTACTCACAGAACCTGGTTGCTGGAAGCATTCAGCTTCTTGCAGGTTGGGCTGGGGGCCTCAGTTTCTTGCTGACTGTTGGCTGGAGGGTTCCCTCAGTTCAGTGCTATGTAGTCATCTGTACCACGGTAGCTACTTTATCAAACTCCGTGAGAAAGATAGAAGATAGAAGTCATTGTCTCTTGAAACTATCACCTTTGCTATATTCTGTTGATTAACAGCAAATCACAAGTTCTACCCACCTGAAGGATTACTCCAAGGAGTGAATGCCAAGAGATAGGAATTGTTGCGTGGGAGAGACTCTGAGAGACTGACTACCTGCCACAAAATAGAATTTCGTAGTATGTCTCTTAATCTTGAGACTTTTGCAGCATACCTCCAAGCAAGTTGAGGTCCATAGTAGAAGCAAAGTAATTCATTTCACTGCCAGAAAAGATTTTCACTGTGAAGAGGAGATTGATCTAAATTTTGAAGTCGTAGCTCCCAAACTTATATATAAAAGAGGGACTTAGGAATAGGGTGACAGTCTGATTGGAATGAGGGTACACAACAAGCACAATTTGGGAGGTAGAACTTAAAGCCTCCTCAAGTCATACCTTGAGACCACTTCTCTGAATGATGCACAAATTTTGTCCAGCCAAGAAGGGATGAGGAACCAGGATCAAGCTGGCCATCCCAGGAAGGAAAAAAAGCAGGAGCAGAGACACTGGAACTTGACAAGGCGTGGTGTATTTTGGGGAGGTTAGCAGTTTTATGGTTGGATCTTAAGGTACACAGAAGGTCATGAGAGAAAATAGTTGGAAGGGTAGTTCAGGGCAGGTTATATGCCTTCAGAAGAAGTGGGGCTTAGTCCTTTGGATAGACAGGGTCTTTAACAATAGAGAAGAGTGATATGATTAGATTTGTGTTTCAGAACAGGTTATTTCAGCCTGCTGTAGGGACAATATTTTTGTCATTTGGATCTGACTCATTTGATGTTGGTAGGAGACAGAAAAGTGTGCAAACAATCCCAGGAAATTATGCCCACTGACCTCAGTCTCCTCCAGAAAAGCCTGGGCAGGGCCTCAGGTTTGGGATGAGGGGAATGTGGAGCCCCACACAGGAAATCTGGACTGCCCACTTCTATGAACTCTGCAGGCCAGCTCCCTCCTGTCATACCTTTCAAATATGGGAGCTCAGTCATTCCGTGGGCTGGGAGAAGGGCATTGCAAACTCTGACTAAATAGCTGATGAGAAATAGTTTTTATGTATAAAAGCTAGTGATTTTTAAAAAGACGCCTTTCAAGCTGCGGTGTTGGCATATTGGATGTCATGAAGAAACGGTTTATTATTTTTTTTCCTTCCATATTTCTTTAAAGAACAGCTTTACACCATTTTAGCACCTGATTTTCAAAAGGAAGAGAGTATTCGGCATCTGTGGCAGGTAATGACACTAGTGAACATTGTATACTGGTCAGTGTTGTGTGTCTCAAATTGGAATCTTATGATATTTGGGTATGTATTTGTGTTAGGCTTTGTGTAGGCATTACCTCTGTCCTTGGCCACCCACTGTTCACTTCGATGAAGCTGACATTGTGGATTTCTGCAGATGTGATATTCAGTTGGGCACATAGCACTCTTTATTTGGTTCCAGTCTCTTTTAGCATTGACTTAGAACATTTTTTTCCCCAAGGATATCGAGAATTACCAGGGAGGCCCTGTGAAGCTCTGCACATCATTCATTGTCCATAAGAATGGGGAATCCTTTTGATTGAGAGGTTGGAATCTTATTTTGGGTAAGAATCAGAAAACAGGTCACAAATTTGGAAAAGCACCGTGCTATGTAGTTACCAAGTTATTTCCTGAATTTCCAAGTTAGATTGTATTAAATTTACCTGAGAAAATGGTAGTGAAGATACCACAGAGCAAGAATATGATTCCCTACTGCCTCCTGGGCTGTTTTGTTATATAAAACTACGTGGCAGTGATTTGTTTAATTTGTTATTGTTCTGTTCTAAACATAGAGTGTTTAACACATGGGTTGGAATGGGGCCCAGTTGGAAGGAAGGCCTGAAACCACCTGTTTTCATGGCCTGTTGCCCTGGAGATTACTCCAGCCATAACTGTGTGTGGCCTCTGGGAACAGAATTAACTCATTCAGACAGGTGGTGGCAGTGGGACCTAACTCTAGCCTAGAAAACACTAAGGAAGGAAGAATCCAGCTTAAGCACAACAGGAAGGAAATTCAAGTCCAAGAACATGTTCTTATGCCTCTTCTATTAGCCAGAGTTATTAATGCTAGCTTTTAGAACTTGTCAATCTTCAATTTTCAGGGTTTAATACAGCAAAAGTTTAGTTATTGCTTAAAATAACATGCAGGCTAGGTGGCCCATCTCCCTGTCCTCTGGGGTCACTTCTGCAGGAGGAGAAACATGGAAGAAATACACTGAAATGCTTTATTTGGAAGTGAGAAACATTACTTCTCCTCATAGTCCATTGGCCTGAGCCTATCACATGGCTACAGCTAATCGAAGAGGTGACTGAGAAATGCAGGCAAGCATATGGAATGCTAGTCTTTATTACATCTCCTGCACTGCGCTGACATAACGGCTTTTCTGTCAAGGAAGTACGTTAGAATCAGTTATCTTGTGGTTTGTAATAGAGGTGTTTCAGGGAGTAATGGAAAGTACTGATCCCATAGGCAGTGGAGCATTGTGATTCAGACCGTGGGATCCAGCATCATTCTGAATTCTTTGTCTATCACTTACTGTGTGACTATGGGCAAATTATTTAACGTCTTTGCCTCCATTTCTTCATCAGTAAAATGGGCTCACTGGACAGTTGTAAATAAGAAATGATTATTAAATGATTAAAGTTTAGAATGTTGCCTGGTATGTAGTCAATACTCACCAGCATCATCATCTTGATTGTCATTGTCATCCTTCAACAGCAGTCCTCTTTCTGTGTCAGCAAGATCATTGCTTCTTTGCATGTATTGAGTATGTCAAGAACTAAGTTATCTCCGTTTCTATTTATAATTTTAGCTGTGGGGAAAATAAAAGTTGATGATGGTCAGTTTCAGTTTAAATGTTTGAGCATGTTCTCCTTTGTCTTAATGAAAGGGGAAGGTTAGAACTCAGTCCCTCAATGCTTTTGTTAGCACTGGATGCTTAGTAGAGGTTTTGGTTGTGCACAGTTTTAATCCTCTGGTGTTTGCTATCTGTGGCTTCTCATGGGCATTCAAGGGAATCAGATCTGCATCTTTTAATTATGTTCATTTAACTTGCATGGTATAGTAGTAATGAATGAGACAGATATCAAAGCTGATTTATCTATGCTCCAGAGAATTTTAAGAGATTTCACTACATGCTTCAAGGGTCTCTTTACATGTCTCTGGATTGGCAGAGCTAGTAGAGGGAAGAGGCAGCCCCCAGGAATAGTTCAGCTTTCCAGTAATCCGTTCTCTTTTCTCATCAGCTGTTTCCAAAAAGCCTTCCCGCATGATGTTTTGTGACACTCATCTGATAGCATTCACAGTCAGTCTAAAAAAGGTCTAAACTCATGGCTTTTTGGAATGTGTCTCCTTAGGAAAAATCATCAGTAAGACTTGAGGCTTAGGCAAAGTGTAAAATGGATTTTGTGCTCATAGGTAGAAACTGAATCATTTAGCTCAGTTTTAGGGAAGGGCTGAGAGTTTATGTAACAGCTGAGCATTCTCTTTTTTATTGGGGCTTGCAAATTTTAATGGCTGGGAGCAGGGAAGTAAGAAACTTTCTTTTGTGGTGTGGGTGGAGTGTTAAATGAGATTGTCTCATTCCCAGCATGTACCTGTATCTGCTGCCAGTCAGGGATGGAGGAGTGATGGGGCTTGGCAACCTTCCTTGCTTGATCACATCTTTTCAAGGAATCCAACTGTGCCACAAAGCTCTCTCTGCCTAGGAGGGAGAGACTGGAGAGAATAATGTATAGGCATGCCTGTGTTTGAACCTCCTGAGGAATTGGTGAGCCAGTTTCCATATATCAAACTCTGAGACACACGTACTATGGGCAGAATTTGATATAAGATAACTCTCTTCGTTAGGCATTTTACCACACATCCAGGTGTGGTGTGGTCATGGTCCTACATAGAAAAATGACAAATGAGTTGAGTAATAATTGAGAATATGCCATTGGAATTTGAGAGTAGAGAGAATGCAAGCATGTGAGGTGTGTCTGAGAACAATGGATGGTAGTGGTTCTGAGTATGGCTCTGGAGTCTGACCAACTGATGTGAATCCTCTACCTACTGTTTACTCATGTAAGACTAAATATAGGCATGTTATTTCATTGTACTCAGTTTCCTTCTCTACAGAATGGGGATAATAATAGTATTTGTATCATTTGTGTCATAAAGTTGTCCCGGGGAGGTCATTGTCACCAATTCAGTGCCAGTAAGAGTTGCCAGTTTGGGATGTGGTGAGGGTATGAGAGACTTTTTAGTAAATACAGTTCAGTTGTGAAACAGCTTGGCTTTGCTATGAGACAAGGCAGCTCAGTCTATGTGACTCAGGTGTGGCAGCCCAGGCTGCACGGCTCCCTCCAGTGTTACAGCTCCAGTTCTGGTATTACAGCTTTGACTAGGGAAACACAGTCTTCGATGGAAAGTGAAAGTGCGCCCATTGAGGCACAAGTGAAGCTGGCTTATACAGCGATGTGTTCCTGCCCCTGGTCCCTCATTGGCCCATTTCTATGCAACTGAGCTCCAGATCCTCAGTTTGGTCCAAATAGGACCATCCTGATTAGTTGGAATGGTGCTGCTCTGATTGGTGGTAAAGATGTAAATTAAGATATAGCTAAACAGCTCTGATTAGATGGGGGAGTCTCAGTTTTATTGGTCAATCAGCCTAGGAGCTCTCTTATAAGGGTCAACTTGGAAGACACAGCATAGTACAGGAGGCTTGGCAGCCTAGTCTGTGACCTTTCTCTGAAATGCAGTGTACACAAGGGACCTTTGCAAACAATGGCTGCTAGACTCTGGCTGTGAATTTGAGCCCAATCACCCATGAGGAATCCTTTTTGGCAGGTATACTCTTCTCGGGGCCAACAAAGTAATAAAGTACTTGGGATGCTGTCTTGACATACTTGAGTGCTCAATTGTACTTTTACTATAACTTGGTAATTCTTAAAGAAAGGTTAATAAAACGTAGATTGAGGTATATTCTAATGTGATGCTAAAGGATTTGGACTTTGTCCTGTAAGTCTTAAAATTTTTAAGCAAAGAAATGGCTTGAAGAAAGTTTTTTAGAGATATTAGAACATTGGCAGTGTGGTCCAGGATGGAGCCAAGGTAGAAATAGGTTGGTAGAAGGAAGACTGGGAACCTGGTGTAATAATTAGCACAGGTGTTTTAGGGCATGCATTGGGGTGGTAGCAGTGGGAACATTAAAGAAGAGCTGGGTTACATTGGACTTCTCCTTTCTTCAAGGAGTGGAGGGTGTTAATCGTGCTAAATTATATAGGCTGAGAGAGTGACTGGATAGATCATTTGGAGACTGTCCAAAACTAGACCCCCATAGACGTACCACTAATATTAGTTTCATCTTTAGTCCTATGAATTGATCTTGAGTACTTTATCTCATAAGACACTTAAAATCTTTTATATAAATATATTTAGGTTTTGATGCTTTGAGATCATTGATGTAGCACTGAGATTGTCTTTACTTTGCTGAAATTAGGAAATAGGTTGTCTGATTACTAATTCCTAGATAAACTTTATAATTAAAAGAAGAAGGAAATGTGGCTGTCATATTTTATTAAGCACAGTTAAATTTAGTCCTGCAAGTAATTTCTTCCTTATCTAAATTTTCACCGCATGAAGTCTTGATGACTCCTGGTCTTAATTTTCTATTGTTGTTAATTGGCATCCTATGCCTCTGCCTGATTTTTTCTGTACTGTCTCTCTCTTATAGATAAAATAGTGGAAATACCTTTCGTCATGTACGTAAATTCCAGAAATTTTCACTTAAACTGCTTTGCTCCTTAGAGAAATCTGCATCATGCTTTATCTTTTGTTTGTAAGTAGGCATGTAGTTGGCAGTGCCTCAGTGATTCATGTCCTGCTCTGTGGCAAGAGTGTTTGGTAATGTTCTGGAATTACTTGCCTTGTATGCAGTGAGGGCCAGTTGTGGAATCCAGTCTCAGTGGCGCTAGTGAGCAGGTTGGAGCCAGCTCAAGAAACTAGGCCCTCCTTGATATTCTGGGTCTTTCTTGCTGGTCTCATTTTGTTTCTTGAGGCATGAAGCTGCTGTGATGATGTTTTTATCATATGACCTGGCACAGATAGCTTTTTGGTGACTTTACAATTGTTCTTACTGCATATCTTCAATTTGAGGTCCAAAAAAATATAAAAATGGCCACAGTGCAGTTTGAATCATGTAAAACCTGACACCTGTGATGGGGATTCTGGAGAGTGGAGTATGGGATCCAGGATCACCTTATTCAGTTCTCGATAATCAAATCATGAAGAAAATCACTGTTTTAACTCAAAATTTCATCTGAAAATAAAAAGTCGCACCTAAATAATAGGAACTGAATGCTAAGTAAACTTAAAAAAAAATAGCTCTCAAGCTGCAAAAACAGATGCTTTCTTTTGGCAATTTTGCTTGTCAAACCAGGGCTGAATGTGAGTAGAGAAAAATTCTTAACTGTTTGGCGTCTAGATGGGAAGGAGTCTAAATTCTCATTTCAGAATCTTATTTGAACTCTAACTTCAGCTGACTGAGGTAAAAAATGTGTCATTGTTTACTAATTCAGAATAATACCCAGTAGCATTTTAAGCCAAATTCGAGCATATCTAGATCAAGTAGAAATTTGCATATTTTCATTTATTTCTTAACCCAACTGATAGGCCTAACCCAACTGATAGGCCTGTTGTCTGACTGAAAACAGGCTGTATGCCCTTGTGCTGATGCCTCCTTTGCTTTGGGGCTGGGTTTTGTGTGTAGCACAAAGTCCAGAGGACCTAGGTGAGGACATGGGTTGCAGCTACACAGGTGTCCAATGGGCCACCTCCAGAGAAACCCATTCACATACTTTCTCAAGCCAAGTGTAAAAGGAGAGAAAATTTCACCTTTAGGATGGCATTCTTGATTTCATTGACTTTATTACTTTCTTTTCTCTAGAAGTTAATGTCTCCACACTGTAGAAGAGAACAAAGGCATGGTTAATATTTAACACAACATGGTGCTACATGCTTCTCTCTTTAATTGCAGTAAATCCCAACTCTTGTCTCCCGTTGCTCAGCTTGGTGCATGCAGTTTTATCAACCGTTGCTTTCTAGCCTTATACAGGTGCCCCTTTCCTGGGTTATTCTGGATCCCCTGACCGTGAACAACCCAGAGCTTGCTAGTCTGTCTTCATTTTCTCGTCCCCGGTCAAAGGCCTCATAATTTTCTTTCAACTCCTCTTGCTGTTTAGGAGAGTCAGGTTGTTTTTGTCAGGGATTCAGTTTCATGTCCTTTTGGCTTTTTCCCCAAAACCGCCCTGCTTGTCTTATTCAGTTGCTACTGAGTTCTCCTAACCAGGTTCCTTTAACCTGGAGTCTGGAATGAACTTTTCCTGGAGTTATGGTCAGCCCCTTCCCTCATTTTCATTCAGGATGCCATTTCTTACAGCTCATCCTCTTTTCTATGACTTCTTTTCTGATTTTTTTCTTGTTCATATCATAACCTGTTAGATTTGAATCAAGACATGTGCCTTCCTTTTGGAGAGGGTAACTACTTCAGGTCATCAGGTTGCTAAGTGGAGAAACCAGGATTTGAACTTAGACAACCTGTCTCTGGATCATGTTCTCTTAACCACTGCTCTGTATCACTGCCTTATTCGTGGTACTTCTGCTCTCTGGAATCTTCTTTCTATCTGGCCTAGTATCCTGCAGGATGGGTCAGCCCATTCATGATATTCAGCTACAGTTTTATACATGCAGTTGTGATGTTTTGGAAAAAAACATTGGGCTTAGAATTAGATTTGGGGTCTTAGTTTCAGCACTTGCCAGATTGAGTGACTTTGGACAAGCTTCCTAACCTCTGACCTTGGTTTCTTTGTGGTGGTATGACTTATAGTCATTTGAGAGGATTAAATGTGAATAAGTAGCAGGGTGCTTGGCCCATAATATATGTTCAGAAAATGACAGTTATTTTTATTATTAAAAAAAATATTGAGAACTCTTAATAACTTCAGAAATATGCTATTTTATATCAGTTCTGCTTTATAATGGATGAGGGCAAGAAGATTTTTCTTAATTTTCATTTAGTTTGGGAGAAAGCAAGGATTTTGTGTGTGTGTGTCATATAAGAGCTAAAGGGATAGAGAGAATTTTGTCATTTAAAACAATATTTTTAACATCTAGTTAAGTGTGAAGATATGATTTATTTTTTGCACATTTTTCCTATTTACTTTATCTCTAAAAAATATTGACTTCTTTGCTGGCTAGAGTAAGGCCCTTATAAAAGTTTCCCTAAAAGCACAGTAAAATAGTATTTGCTTTCATTTAATCATAGTCTTTGAAATTGACTTCCACTTTTGTTAGGTGGTATTAAATTATCCACAGTTAGTGCCTTAATTAATGTGAATCTTTATTTCGAGCATGTTTTATATGCTGAACTCTCCACCTCCCTCTATCTCCTAAATAAGATGACTGGTCCTCTCAGATAGCATGTCATCTGTGTGATGTTTGCCTTTAATTCTTTTCAGCTTTCTAAATATAGTCTTAAATTTATTTAATAATTTTCTACTGAGCATGTGCATTGAAGGTGTTTGTTATAAGCAGCAGATTATTTTCGTGCACTGTAAAATAAACTTTATTAAGGAATTTTTCCTCCTGAGTTTGTTGAATGATGGCAGATGTCCGTTTTATTTCAATGACTGAGTCTTTTTAGAGAACCATGCAAGGAAACCTTTTGTCCAAGAAGAATTTTGGTCTGCCTTAATTCCTGAGATACTGACTATAGCCAAATTAGGTAAATGATTAAAAATAGCACAACTCTTTCATAGACACGGTCTTTTGAATTTTTTCAAATTTGCTTTTTATGAACTCCAGTAAATCTGTGCTTATCCAAAGATCACTTTTTGGCCACCTAATATAAGTTGCAGAGTAGAACATTTGGATTAAAGGCAGGCCCTTCAGATGGTATCTAAGTTGGCCCTTCAAGTGTGGACATGAGAAAACCGAGGACAGAGGAAGTAATCATACTAGTCATTAGGTGGCAGGGCTGAGAGGGAGAGAGCCTGGTTTTGCATTCATAGCAACAGGGCTTCTTTCACATTCTGCCCAGACCCTGAAAGAGTTGGGGATGCGGAGAAGTTGCTTAGACTCTCAGGGCCTTAGCTTCCTCCTCTGCCCAGAGTGGGAAGTAATCTTGCTTCCTTCAGAATAGTTATGAGGACTGAACAAATTAATACACGTAGAGCATTAGGAACAGCCCACCTTAAGCTCTCAAATGTTAGTTATTATGTAATAATTGTACATTACCCCTTGCATTTCCCCAGTGCTTTGTGGCTCATAGAGTATTTTCTCACTTGTTATCTCATTTGATGCTCACAGAATCATCTCAGGGAGGTATGCTTGTTAGTACTGAGTGCTGGCCCAAGGTCGCCCAGCTCTCAAATAGTGCTACCAGAGCCCAGTTTTGCATCTCATAGGAGTTCAACCTAGAACCAAGAGGTTGTACCAAGGTGAACCAAAATGTGCCCGAGTAGGCACATAAAGGTTACAAAATTAATGCTTTAAAACTTGTCATTGCATGATTTTAGAAAGTCCTTTTGTTGAGAACATTTATTTTTAGGTACAATTCTACAGAAATGTCTAATCTGTACTTATCCTTGTCCTCTAGCTACCCCAGTTTGGGAAATATAAAAATATGTCAAGAAAAACATTATAAAAACAGAACTGTGGTTTCAGCCACTAATACTTTTTCTTCCTAAGTGAACTGGCTGAGATCTCAGCCTCTGGGGTTTTCTTCTGGTTCTGAAGAGGTCCAGATGCTGTGTGCCTCCTGGGCACATAGGGAGGCTTGCACCATTCCTCTGCTCCAGATCGCCAGGCTGTGCGAGAGGGGCTCCCTCCAAATAGGATCACGGTTCCCATAGCACATAGTGAAACAATCCATTTATTTGTTATTCTTTATTGTTTTCACCCCTGTTTTGGCCAGGAACCTTAGATAGGCCTTACGATTATTGCATTGGTATTGTATTAGATTAAAAATTGTAAGTTGGTACAACCTGATTGGAAGGCAACTGGGCAAATGACTGTTTACATTTATCATGCCCTTGATCGAGGAATTTCCACTTAAAGGAATTTATCCTAGACATACTTGTACATGTTTGCAAAGATCTAGGGAGGTCACCAGAACATTGTTTTTAATAACTCTTTATTGAAGATTAGTTAAATAAGATATGGTACATTCCTAGAATGGAATATTATATATGTTTTAAAATGAGTTTTTTTAAAGTACTAACATGAAAAGGTACCCCAAATAAGTAAGAATGGCTCACTGAAACACAGTAAGGTAAGAATGATGCAATGTTTGTTTATAACAATTATATATAGAGAGCAAGATATCGCTGAGGAAGAAGTGATTTGATTTGGAAAATAGTTTTAATAGTTCAGAGCAGTAGTATACCTGCATGAGATCAGTATAACTTTATCATAGAGGAGTTTCCACTTTATAAATTTTTACATTTCTGTATTGTGTAAATGTTCAGTTATATGTATTGCTTTACAGTCAAGAAAAACTAAAAACAAACCAACAACATATCACTTGTCAGTGACTGAGCCAGTGCCCATTACCAACCTTAAACCTGGTTCTCTTTTGGGAGGGCCCTTTCTCCTCTCTATGTTCTGAGAGGTTTTAGGAGGTCCTGCAACTTTCTTCTTTTCCTTGAGGAGCCTCGTAGCCCTGGGATCACCCAACAGGTCCATGAAACCTGCTCAGTCTTCTCATGTGAGAGCCTTCGTTCAATTAAACCCTGGCTCCTCTATCCCTTTCACAGCCCCATGCACACCCACCCATCCCTCTACAGACACACACACACACACCACACAACACAACACACGCGCGCGCGCGCACCTACCTACCCTCTTCACACATACACACCCATACCTCTACATACACACACACCTCTCTGTACACACCCACCCACCACACCTCTACACACACATGCACACATGCAACTTCTGTGACAGAATAACTATAGAAATATTATCTGAGGTGTCAGAAAAACATAATTCAAACTCCATTTAGTATTGCTGCAAATACCTCAGGTAACCTCACTGTGTTGATACTGTATTGATGACTTTGGACAGGCATGAAAACAGGCAAAATGTTTAAAAACTGTTTAGGAAGGCAGGATTTGTGCAATACAGTTTTAAAAATACTAAAATTTCTTTAACAGTACATATGATATGTTAAAGTGTCAGTTATCTGGGAATTTTCCGATGCTGAACCAGTGGTGTCACTGACTTTAAAGCCAACATCCATCTTCCTGGAACTGTGTCTGAAAAATGTTAACTAGAGTCCAGAATCTTTCTGGAAACTCTTCCACCTGGATGCAGTATTTGAATTCTGCATGGGCAAGCACTCTGGCAGAAAAAACATGAAATTTTTTTTCTGAGGAAGGAGCCAAATTTCTACCCACCTGTGTATCACAATAGGCTTTGCGGTTCAGTCATTATTATTGGATTGAATTATAATGTGGAAAGCCATTGTGCCTCTGGGGCTTCCTGTCTTGGTTCAGATAGATGGACCCACATTCTTAGAACCAATTTCTAAGATACATTGGTGTGCTTTTCAGAAGTATCTTTGTGTCTTACACAGAGCAGAAATAACTTCCTTTTAATATTGGGGTCTTTAAATTAGTAATTAAATACAGCGTATCCCATCACCAAAATATTAAGCATAGAAAAATCCACTGCTTAGCCGCAGCACTAGGACAAGCCACACGCAGTGAATTTTGTCATAGGACATAGTACCTGGATGGATTGAGGCATTAAAATACTGGAATGAAGAACTGTGACAGGTATCAGCGATTGTGGCCTCTCTGAGTCTTTTATAATAGGCATAGCTGGGTGTGGTGCCCTGCCTGGAGGCCAAGTCCAGGGCAGTGCCCAGTGGAATCACAGGTGACTTAGAATCTTCAGGTCTGAGTCTTATCCCAGACCTACTGAATCTGAAGTTTTTTAGGTGCCAGGCATCAGCATTTAAATTTCTGAGGTGAATTTATTGGTGTGGCGAAGAGCCTTCTGATGGATGAGGCAGAGTGCACAATGTTTAAGTCACATTCTTGCCTTCCTGTCCTCAAGTCAATTTGAAGAAACAAGCATAGCTTCTTCTCTTTGGTACATACACACATAAAATAAAGGATAGAGTAAATTAAAAATGGAAAGAAAATGGAAAACAAACAAAACATAAAATGTGACAGAAACGAGGTTTACCATAATTCCAGAGACACCTAAGGGTCTCTGACTTTGGTTTGGTTTTGTAGAAGCCAGTATCTAAGGGAGATCTTGGTTTCATAGCAAAGTCAGTGGTTCTCAGGCTTTGCTCCCTTCTGCTGGCTGGGGGCACTAGGGCTGGCTAGAACATGCTCTAGGAGGAGCGCCGTGCTAGGGCTTTGGAGTTTTCATGCCATGCGCTCCCAGACGTGTGAGTGCGGTTTGAAACCAGACTACCACCCCTAGTGAATCACTGGAGTAAAGCATTCCTGAACCATATAGAACCGCTGGAATACATTAAATGTCAGCATTTACAAACAGTGCCATTAATGAATAAGATGCATAAGTGAAGAGTGAACAAGAGTAGATACTATCTATATCTCTTTATATGAGAACCTAGAAAAGACAAAACACTTTTAATGACAGAAACAGATCAAGGCTGGCCTTTGGGCGGAGCAAGGGTAGATATGTTGTTTGAGAAGGGCAAAGGCATTTTTTGAGATTATGAAAATATTCTATATTTTGAATTGTGATTGTCACATGGATATATACATTTATCAGAACTCATTGGAATACATACTCGAAATGGGCACATTGCTACTTCAGTAAAGCTGATTTTTAATAAATAGTCAAGGGATAAATGTGGAGAAGGAGTAGTACAAGGGTGTGTACAGAGGGTGCAAGTGTTGCTATGTACCTGGAGTTTGCACGTCATGAGCATTTTTCTGTGGAGGGACTGGATTGTTCTCTCTGTGCTTAAAACAGTTGCTTTCTAAGCGCATGTTGTAGTTTGCCATGCAGGCCAGCAAGGGTGCATCGGAAGAGCTAATTTCAGAAAACTTAGAAAATAAATTGTAGTACTCTTTATAGATCCCTCCTCCATTTCTTTGATGTATATGATTGAATGTGGTTAGGTCTGGCTGGAAAATTCACTACGTGGTGGAGATGTGTCTCAACAAATCCATTGCTCTTGCTCAGTGTGTGGCTAGAACCAGCCGTGGCATAGAAAGACTAAGCTAAGGACAGTACTTTTTTTCTCTTAAAAAAAAAAAAAACAGCATTTTTCTTTTTATGCTCCTGATGAGCTCCTGATGGTTGGCTGTCATTTGGCAAAAGAATTGTGAAGTTAACTAAAGAATATATTGGGGAGAAGAATTGATGGAGGCAGTGAGGTGGAGAACATTGGTTTGGAGCCAGACAGACTGGCTCTGAGTGCCCACTCTGCCACATGCCACCTTGTCACCTTGGCCAAGTTATATATCCCTTCTCACCCTCAATTTTCTAATTTTTAAAATAGGTATGATAATAGAATCTTCCTAAAAGCCTTGGTAGTAAGAATTAACTGAAATAATGCAGGTAAAAACCTTTAGTATTATGCCTGGAACATAATAAGTGCTCCATAAATAGTAATGAATATGTATGTGTGAATATGGTAATATTTTTTGTATATACACATATTTTAGATAAATCCCTGTTAATACCTAGTACTGAAGGTGGGGGGAAGTCGCTTTGACAGTTTGTGGGAGCATAAATTAGACTACTTCTCTTGATTGACTCATTCTTTCTATACATGTTTAAGTACATTCTGTGATTATATTATATTAATTCAATATGTACTTATTATATACCAAGCATTGGGTTAACATTTTGAACAGAAATAGGTGCTGTCACTGTTCTTATGTTGTTTATGGTCACCGGGGCGAGTGAACAATAGTCAGGTTAGACCATCACAGTGAGTGCCGAATATATTCCAGGTACATTCCATGAGAGCCCAGAACCAAGAGAACCTGATGTTACCTGGGCTCTGGGGAAGATTCTGCTGAAGACATGATGGTTGAGCCGAGATCTCTTGGATGAGTTGAGTACATAGTGGTGTGGGGCGTTTGGAGTAGAGTGGAGAAAGCATCTGAATTGTTGACATCAAGGAACTGCAGGAAGCCAGTTTGGCTGGAATAAGAGAGTGAAGAGAGAGTGGTGTAGGGTGGCCTCTGAAAGAATTTGTATAGCGAAACAAAATTTAAAAACTCATCGGCAATATTTTTTTGTCAGGAAGTCCTTTATATCTTCCAACTAGCATTTCCATTTAATTTCATTTAAATTCGTGTACTGTTGGCTCTCTATGAGTTTTCATCTAGTCTAAGGTGAAGGAGTAGGCTGGTGAGAGGTGGAGGATAATGGGAGTTAAAGGCCGAAGCTGTTACTGTGTTTGGTATCGTTTTCGTTTCTACCTGAAAACATGCCACAGGTTAATAGTTTGTAGATTAGACAGGCTACTGTGGAACCTGAAACTTGAGATGATGAAGAAGGTGAAATGTGCAAGTTTACTTCCTCTTTTAAGTTACTTTAGTTCTCTAAGTTGTTGGGGAAGGCCTCATGTTTGGTATTTTTATTGAGAAGTACCAGGGTTTATGAAGGGTCATCTTGGGCTGGGAAATTTGTTTTTTTTTCAGGTACTTCCATCCTGAGCCCAGAGTTCAGTAAAGTAGTCTCACTGGAACACATTCAGATATCTCTCCTATTTTTCAATCAAATAATGATACTTAACTGGTTAAATGAACAATATGACTGTCTGGAGGGAATATTAATTTACTACAGGATACTGTATACCAGAAGCTTGTATGAAGCAGCAGCTCTATTTGCTTGGGCCTCCGGGGTAGTAGATTTAGGGATTGGTTCAGTGTACCAAAAAATTGCCATCACGTCTCCTAAATACTGCATTTCCTGAGTCTTGACTTTTCTTAGTCTACAAAGAGATTCTTGGGAAATTGTCCTTATTCACCAGACCCCAGAGGCAGCTCTGCATGGAAGTACCTTTTTGCTTCTCCAACACGTTGTGTTTATTATGATTAGATCTGCAGAAAATTAAAATGGTCTATAAATTGTGGGGTCAGGTGACTAGGTTTGTGTATTGGGTCTTCCAGTTTCTAGCTTTGAAACACTGGGCCAATTATTTATCCTCTCCATCCCTCAATTTCTTCTGGATATACTAATGGTATTATCTCATAGTTTAGTGTGGGAATTAAATGAGATTATGCACATAAAAATTAGCTTAATACCAAGTATATAGTAAGTGCTCAATAAATGCTGTACACATTTTTATTGCTCTTATACTAGGTATATTATATTCTACCTGCTTCAGATAAGTAGGTCAACAGCTTTCAACATGCAGCCCTTGGTCCTTGCAGGGGGTTACCTCATGAGGTCAAAAATACTTTCAAAAATAATAACACATTTGTGTTTTCACAATGTTGACCTTGCGCTAATGCTGCAGAGGCATTGGTGGGTAAAACTGTTGCTTCTTAGAACACATTAAGGCAATGGCAGCAGACTCTACTAGTTACATTCTCTAATGCACACTTGCAGGAAAAGGAAAAAAAGTTTTACCTGAGTATTCTCAACAAAGTAATAAAAATATTAATTTTATTACACCTTGCCTCTCGAATATACATATATATTTTTATATTCTGTGGTGAAATGGAAAGTATGTATGGAGCACTCTGTGTTCATGGTACAATGGTTGTCTCCAAAAAAAAGCACCCATTCAATTACTGAGTTGCAAGCTAAAACTAGCTTTTTTTTTTTTTTTAATGGAACACCATTTTTAGCTGAAAGAACAGTTGACTGAAGTTATTCAGGTAGATTTTCCTAAAAATAAAGTGACCGTCTTTGACAAAATCCAGCATCTATTTATGATAAAAACTCTCAGAAAAGTGGGAAAAGGGGGGAACCTTCCTCAACACAATAAAGGGCATACATGACAAATTCACAACTAATATCATATTCAACAATGAAAAGCTAAAAGCATTTTCTTTAAGATCAGGAACAAGACAAGAATGTCTATTTACATCACTTATTCAAAATAGTATTGGAAGTCCTAGACACAGCAATCAGACAAGAAATAGAAATAAAAGGCATTCAGGTTGGAAAAGAGGAAGTCAAACTGTCATTATTTGCAGATGACATGGTGATATATGTAGAGAACCCTTAAGATTCCACTAAGAAAGTTTTAGAATTGATAGATGAATTTAGTTAAGTAGCAGGATACAAGATTAATATTCAGAAATTAGTTTTATTTTTATATCATTATACACCATTAACGAACTATCAGAGAAATTAAGAAAATCCCATTTACAGCTGAAGCAAAATACATACATACATACATAGGAATAAATTTAACCAAGGAGGTAGAAGATTTGTACTTGGAAAAGTATAAAACATTGAAGAAATAAATTGTAGAAGTTACAAGTAAATGGCAGCATATACTATGCTCATGGACAGGAAGAATTAACATCCTTACAATGTCCATGCTACCCCAAGCAATCTGTAGATTTAGTTCCATCCTTATTCAAAATACCAATAGCATTTTTCACAGAACTAGAACAAGCGATCCTAAAATTTATATGGAACCACGAAAGTCTCTGAAGAGTCAAAGCAATCCTTAGAAAGATAAAGTTATCACACTAATATTAAACAAAACAAAGCTATAGCAATCAAAACAGCATGGCACTAGCACAAGAACAGACACATAGATCAGTGGAACAAAATAGGGAGCCCAGAGATAAACCCACACTTATATGGTCAATTAATTTATGACAAAGGAGGCAAGAATATACTATAGGATAAAGACAGTGTATTGAATAAATGGTGTTAACAAAACTGGACAGATACATGCAAAAATGAAACTAGGTCACCTTCTTACACCATATGTAAGGGTAAACTCAAAATGGATTAAAGACTTAGAAGAAAACATGGGCAGTAAACTCTCTGACATTGCTTTTATAATATTTTTTCTGCTATATCTCTTCGGGCAGGAGAACAAAAGAAAAAATAAACAAATGGGAGTACATCAAACTAAAAAGTTTTTGCACAGTAAAGGAAACCATCAACAAAACTAAAAGACAACCCAGTGAATGGAGAAGACAGCCTGTTGAATGGGAGAAGATATTTGCCAGTGATACGTCCAGTAAGCAGTTAATTCCAAAATCTATGAAGAACTCATACAACTCAACACCAAAAGAACAAACAAACAATCCAGTTAAAAATTGAACAGAGGACCTGAATAAATATTTCTCCAAAGAGGACATACAGTTGTTCAAATAGACATATGAGAGAAAAGATGCTCAATGTCACTAATCATCAGAGAAGTGCAAATTAAAACCACAATGAACTATCACGTCACACATGTCAGAATGGTGATCATCAAGAAATCACAAACAAGTTTTAGTGAGGATATAGAGAAAAGGGAACCCTTGTGCACTGTTGGTGACATTGCAAACTGGTGCACCTACTATGGAAAATAATATGGAGTTTCCTCAAAAAATTAAAAATAGATCTACTGTATGACCCAGAGGTCTTCTAGGTATTTATCTGAAGAAATCCAAAACACAAATTTGAAGAGATATATGTGTTGCTATGTTCATTGCAGTGTTATTTACAATATGCAAGATGTGGAACCAACCTAAATGCCCATCATAGATGATTGGGTAAAGAAAAAGTGTTACATATATACAATGACATATTCCTTGGCCATAAAGAGTGAAACCTTGCCATTGGCAACAAAATACATGGACCTAGAGTATTATGTAAGTGATATAAGCCAGATAGAGAAACACAAATACCTTATGATCTCACTTATATGTGGAATCTAGTGAACAAAATAAATGAAGAAACAAAACAGAAGCGGGCTCATAGATACAGAGAATAAACTTATTGTTGCTAGACAGGAGAAGGGTTGGGGGTGCTGGGTAAAAATGGTAAAGGGATTAGAAATACAAATTAGCGGTACAGAATAGTCACGGGAATGTAAAGTACAACACAGGGAATCTAGTCAGTAATATTTTAATAACCATGTAGTGCCCCGTGGGTACTAGACTAATTGGGGATCTTTTTGTAAATTATATAAGTGCCTAAGCACTATGCTTTATGCTTGAAACTAATCTAAAATAATAATGGTTCTCAACCATAATTGAAAGTATGACTAAAAGGAGGCAAAAACTTAAACTAAATCTCAACAAAGTACAAGATAGACCAGTGGACTTAATGTAGTGTACAAAAAGGTTTGTTGAATGATTTCAGATTCCAAATTTGCAGCTCACCTTTAAGAAACTAACTTGTTAAGTTTTGGCATGGTATCGGAGAATATAATTAACTGAAAAGGCTGTTTAAAAACTCTACTTTTTTCAACCTCATATATGTTTGAGGCCAGATTTTCTTGATAAACTTTAACCAAAGCAATCATTGCCACATATTATATGAAAAAGAGAATAAGGAGGTAGCTCTCTTAAGCCACACGTTAGAAAGATTTGCAAAGATGTAAGATAGCCTCATTCATCAGTTTATGCTTTGAGTAATATAGTTATTTTTCATTGAAATAGGTTAATTGTAACATAAAGACTTATTTTTATTTAAAATGAATAATTTTTTAAAATGCCTCAGTTTTAATTTCCAATATGATAAATATCAATAACTATAACACACAAACTACAGCTCTTTGGGGTTCAGTAACTTTAAGTGTTATAAAAGTGTCCCGAGAACCAAGAGTTTGAAGAAAGCTGATGTAGGTCCTCCCTGGCTGTGTGATACTAGATAAATTATTTAAACTCTTAACTCCATTTACATATCTTCAAAATGGGAAGAAAATGGGGTTGCTATGTGTGTGGAGATAATCTCTATTAAGTCTCCTAGCTCAGTTCCTGGTATTTAATAACTGATAAAAAAAATAGATAACTTCATCTGCTGTTACTGTTATTGGGGTCATTTCAGTCATAGTGTAAGTGCTCTTAGATATGTGTATATTATGAGAGAAATATACAAAACCTTTGTTATTGCTGGAGCAGGTGTTTCATAAATGCCTGTTAAACAAGTGAATCATAAAATTCCTAGAGAATACTTTTGAAATAATCCTTGATAATTCAGGAACTAACCTTGAGTATCCGATTGACAGTTCAATAGTGAGAGGGTCCATCACTAGCAGTTTTAGCATAAAATTAAAAAATATCTTTGGAACAGAAAAGATTTTGCATCTCCCACTTGTCCTGTTTCTGGCTCTGCCACATATGAGTTCTGTGACCTTAGCTGAGTCCTTGCTTCTCAGTTTCATCATTTAAAAAAATGTGATGAGATGCTGAAATCCTACCATTGAGTTTTAAGTTCAAGCCATAATGAATTTCATAGTACAGTTGATTCCTGTACAATGCAGGGGTTAGAGGCGCTGACCTCCACACTAGAGTTGACAATTTCCCTAGAACTTTTGATCGCTCCAAAACTTAACTATTAATAGCCTACTGTTGACCTGAAGCCTTACTGATAACATAAACAGTCAACATGTATTTTATACATTATATGTATTTATATACTGTATTCTTACAATAAAGTAGGCTAGAAAAAAGAAAATTTTAAGAAAACCCTAAGGAAATACATTCACCGTATTTATTGAAAATGATCCATGTATTAGTGGACTCATGCAGTTCAAACTTGTGCTGTTCAAGGGTCAACTGTAGTTTTTTTGGGTTTTGTTTTGTTTTGTTTTTTTTAAAGACATAATGAAGGGAAGGAGTGGGAAATGATATAGGAATGTGAATGAGATGATCTCGTGACTGAAAATCAGAAGTTATCAAATAGATAAATTAGGAAATAACCATTTGAATTGCACAGGAATTTTTTTTTTTCACTTTAGGAATAGACCGGCCACATAATAGCATTCTTAGTACAGAGTATTAACTGCTCAACAGAGAAGTGGATTGAGAGGTGACAATAAGAGTATAAAGATTGACTTATCTAAATGCCCATCAGAATTGAGGATAATGATATTTTGACGTTTCAACCCAACTTAAGAAACAAAAGGATTTCTTTACTCATAGTTGTATCACTAGCATAACTAAGTGAATATAATTTTATGTAGTAGCTTTCCAAAAAAGTTAGGTATATAGAATTTTTGAAATTTTTTTTTTTTAGGCAAGGCAACCCTTGGTTGACCTCACAGATTGCAAGGACCTTGTCAGTTTACAATCCCTTAATTTTTATACCTACAGCATCTGGTCTTTCTATTTCTAGGTGGTCTCCCATCCAAGTACTAACCAGGCCCGACCTTGCTTAGCTTCTGAGATCATGAAAATTTAATACTTAAATTAATCTTTGGTCATTTAGATAAAGCTTTCTAATTGAATGGGTTTGTATACTAAGCCTGCTAATTGCAGCGAAGCATAATTTGAATTGTTCCATTACTGTCTTTTATCATTTGTTGCAGCTTTTTTTCCTGTCCTATCTTTGATCATGTAAATGGAATCACTCATATTTAAGAGTTTTCTCTCCCCCTCCCCCTCTTTCTTCCTCTCTCTCCCCTCTGGGTGTGTGAGTATGAGAGACAGACAGACAGACACACACACACACACACACACACACACACACACACACACACAGAGAGAGAGAGAGACAGACAGACAGACAGACAGACAGACAGACAGAGAGAAACCGTCCTTGAGGTTATGTCTACAATCTGTCATTCCTCTAACCTTTGAACTCTCTCTGCTCTATCTGGCATATGCTTTAGAAAGCAGTGCTTTACTTAAAAGTTATTATTCCCTAAACTGTCATTCTTTTGAGTTTTGACCTGCATTCTTATAGCAGAATCCAGCAAAGCCATGTTCTGAGTATGTGGTCCCCAGGCTAGGATTACAAGCTCTTGTACAGGCTGCGTAGGCCCCTGGCTCTACCAGTTATAGGGTCGTCGGCCTTCTGTGGATTATTTTTATTATGATCCTCTATTTTCAAATTTGTAAAATGGAGAAAGTAATATCTTCACCAAGGGTTTGCTGGAGTTGAGGTGTATGAGGTATTTAATGTAGTGTCTGGGAAAAATTATGGTGCGTTTTCTTTTGTTGAGGAATAGCACAGGCACAGGTAGGAGATCACATTGTGGAGAGGATGCCAGTTTGTGAACCTTCTTGGAATAACAGCGATTTAAATATTTGAGTCATATGACACATTTTTATTAATATGAGTTCATAGTGGAAAGAAGATTAGATATGAGTTAGAAGAGCTGGGTTGAAATTTGGGCTCCATTATTCACTGTTTTACTTTGGACAGATATTTTTATTTTTTCTCAGCCTCAGTGTCCTTATTCATAAAATGAGAATAATAATATCTATCTTAGAAGACTATTGGAATGGTTAAATGAGAAAGAACCCAATAATGCCTGATGCACAATAAACTTTAATAAATGGGAATTCTCTAAATTTTATGAGTAAATTAATATTTCTAGCTAACTGCTTACCTTTGACTGAAACTTTGAAACTTTCAGTGAGTCTGTTATATATTTTTCATATTACTTAAGAATGATAGTTTTGTTTGAATTTATTTTAAATACTTCTTCCTCATGTGTTTTTTCCTAATAAGATATCTGGTTATAAGAGAAATAATCTGTTCCTTTAAGTGAAATCTTAGGATCACGAAATGAAAATCTCTTTAATATGGAAACAAAAACATTCAAATTTTGGGTTTTAGAAACTTAATTATGCTTAAGTTTAGAAATTAAAATGTTTTCTGGAAAGGAATTTATCAGTTCTCCCTAAGAAAAATTCAATATTAGAATGTGAAAGACAAAACAAATCTTTTGATGACGTAGTGTAAGAAAGGGTAAGAACCCAAATACATTTCTTGTTATCTCTCTCATTTTTTTCTTTAACATTTTCTTCACCACGTGGGATTTTAGAACTAGAAAGTAACTTAACATTTAATGTAATTCTCTAGTTTCACAGCTAAGAAAACTGGTACTCAGAAGGGGTCACAGCTAGTTAGTGGCAGAGCCGAGCTGTGATGTCAGCATCCAGTCTCGCATGAGTGACTTTTTTTTTTTTTTTTTTTGCAAAGGACGTTTTGGGGCTTGGTGTGTTCATCTGCTTGTCAGTTTTGAGTGCTTTTTTATTTGAACCTTAAGTATTTGGAAGGTGGTAAAACATTACTAAATCTTTTGATTTGGACTCATGTATCAGTGCCATGTACACACTGGTTTTATCAGCTGAATGAGGAAAAAAATGTGGCCTGTGGGTACTAGCTTAACTCTTTAAGATAACATGTCAACCAACGTGAGTTCTATACCCTCCCATCCCAATTATCTCCTTCCCCCTTCTATTGTAAAATTTTTTTAATGAAATAAAATATTTTTTCTTTTGTATTCTTTTCTCAGCTTTTAAAATTACTTTTTTCAGGCTTCTGTTTTTTATTTAGTTAATAAAGACACTTTCTTATTTCTTTTTAACTTGTAATAGTATAAAAAAACTCACATCGGTGTAATTAATTTTGGCAGGTTTTTGTCAAATAGTGAAACACATCTATTATCAAAGAAGTAAAAAAGTAATGTTCTGTGACCCAAAATAGAATAATTAAGCAGGCTTGTTAACTGTTATGGACAAAATGATAGAAACACACACATGTACATGTGTGTGTTTATGTATTTATGTATGTATATATGTATTTTGTCTTGGCTCTGTTGTCTTAAGAAATAGTTTTTTTTTTTTTTAAACTGATGCCTTTTACCCTAAAAATTGAGCTGGTATTATCAGTATTTTCTTGACAGTAAATTAGAGTGCTGCATTAGTCAGTCATAGTCACACTCTTGTGACAGAGGGAAGGGGAACAGGAGCCTGCCTCTGAACTTTCTTTGCTGGAAAATAAACTACTGTTAATTCATTCTCTTTAGACTATTTTTTAAAAAGTGTCATGAGTTGAGGCAGATGCAGCCCAAGTTGATAAGGTGATTCTGATATGGGCTCTCATTATGGGTTTGAGTTTTTCCCCTTCAAAGGCAAGTCTTGAAAAGGCTGACCCAACGTATGAGTTATTGTAATTTCCCTTAGTTTGAAAAGGGGATTTGGGTGTAGTGAGTTCAGAGGAAAGCCATGGCGGTGTAATTTTTCTATCCTCATGAGTTAGTTATAACCCCCACAGCCCTCAGTGGAGGCCCAACTGGGCAGACTGTTGGGTAGGGTGTCCTTGATGTGGAAGGAGACTGGCTGTTGATGGGAGAGTTTTGTCCTGTTCTTATCTGTAGAATTAGAACTGCTAATATGAGTGTAAAGGTTTAGGGGCTTGCACTATTTGGGGTTTTTTTAAAAAGTCATCAAAGATGAATTGATTAATATTGAACTTTATTTTCTTATAGTATATTTATACTTTGGCCTTATGTGACCCTTTATCAAATATTTTTTTTTCTTGAATTTAAAAACAATCCCTTTTCTTCTTGTGAAGTACGACTTTCTTTGAATGAAACCAATACATGGCTGTTTTCAGAATGATTATTCCTGTTTCCCTTCATTCACAATTTTGAGAATGATTGTACTTTTATCCAAGTCTAGGAAAATTACCATTCTCAACTATAGCTACTACATCTCAGTTATCTCAGTTATTTATTGGTTCTGTTTCTCTTTTCATCACATTCCTTATTCTTCTTTTCTGCCTCTTATTGTTTTGTCTTCTGCTTTTGTTCTCTCATAACTTAATTTTAGAATGTAAATTAACAGGATTATCTATGGTACGCCATGTAGAATTGTGAAGGAGAGCCAGCAGGAGAGGAGGTAAAGAAGGAGGTCCAAAGCCCCTGCCTTGGAGGCTGTAAGTGCCTGGAGAAATGAGACATCATTACTCATAGAGGTGACTGGGGCAGAGTCTGTGAGGGCCAGTAAATGGAGGATAGTTGGAAGCAAATATTACAGGAATAGGAGTCAGAAGTCACAGCTCCTGTCTCTACCAGGGCATTCAGTAGCTGCAGGACCCTTAGATAAAGCCCTTACCTCCCTGGGCATTAGTTTCCTCGTTTGTAAAAAAATGGAAATTACTATTCATCTTAACCTATTCACAGGCTTAGGGTGAGGGTGAAATAAAGTATACAAAGGCCCCGGCCAGGGGTCATACGCAATGTGCAGAATAAAGCTGCTGTACCCTGGGGAAGCAGTGTGGTCTATAGTGGGTCTCAGACTAGATATCTTGTGGACAATCTGATCCATCTCTATGGAGGCCTGGTTCTGCCTGAGGGTAAGGTGAAATAGTATATATATACTAAAATAATCACACACACATTGTATTTTAGAAAACAGCATTCACCTTTATTTTAAAGGTAAAACATGACACGGTCAAGCTGCCATTACATCTCTATCCCTTTCCCAGGTTACTTCTTTGCTTACTTTGTTCTAGAATATTTCAATGACAAACCTTGAGAACTGTTGGTATAGCCAAAAGCTTTTGTCTTTGTTGTTAGTGGGCTTGGTTCTCAAATGCCCACACTAAACCTTCCCACATCTCAGTTTCCTCTCTGTGGGTATCAAATTATCGGTTTTGGTGAGGATCAAGTGAGAACAGCTGGCACATAATAGTTGTTACAGTGCTTAAGTTCCTTCTGTTAATGTGGTAGTAATGATGTGTAGTTCCTCTTGGAGTTCTAAAGCAAGAAGTTCATTATAGGTGGAGGTAGTCAGCAAGAGTTCTAAAAAGTGAGGGAGATGAAAGTTGGCTTATGAAAGAAGGGTATAATTCGGAAAAGGGATGAAAGGCCAAATCAGGTAAAGGGAGAAATGCAGAGATGGGAACTGGAGAGGTGGGAGCAGCAGGGTCAGCACATAACCTGACTTGAGGGAGGAGGAGCATGAGGTATCCAGGGAGGGGTGTAGTGGGGTGGAATTTTTGTGGAGGCTCAAGAGTGCAGGGCCTTAGTTCCAGGCAGATTTGGGGATGCAGGGCTTTTGAAAGTATGCGCGGTGGTGGGATACTTTACTCACAAAGTAACTTTTCAAGATAAGTCATTTCTCACATGGCCCCCACACTCTTCAACATGTATCTAGGGAGACTGGTTGGGGCCACAAAGGATGGCCAACTACAGAGTGGTGTTCCCCTTCCCTTCCTGTTGTCAGAACCCAGCTCTGGTGTCACCCAGTTCTTGGTCCTGATTCTCAGGTCTCCATGCCCTCGTCAGAGCTGGGCTTCCACTGCTACCATTTCTCACTTTACCTCCAAACTTGGCTCAAGGGTTTCCAGGTGTCTACGCGCGGTGACTATGAGGAAATCTGGCTTCATTGCACTCGTTGTAGGTCAGCGCTTACCCTGTCTCAGCTTTGGCCTTGCTCCAAGGAGAAGTGTGATGATCTGATATTGCTTGTGTTGAACTTAAAATACCAACTTTGTCTTTTTCTTGACACAGGACAAGAGGGCAGCACTAAAAAACACCTGAAGAAGAAACCCTGGCCTTCACCCACATATTGCTATTTTCCTCATGTTTTAGAGATCCTTAGATAAATGTGACCTTTTTAGAACTTGCGCAAGTTTTGATATCTGTCCATATGATGAAAATGAATTTTCAGAAAGCTTAAAATGAGTTACTTGGTTTTTCATTTTTTTCCTTCCCTGTCAGTGACCTTGTTTATAGGTTCATAATTTAAAATGTCCATTTTTAAAGTTTTTAAAGTTTTAAAGGTGCGACTTGATGGAACTGGGTTTGAAATGCCAAAATGCATGGAAATGCATGGGGATACCATGTCCAGTTGGCCCTGTGTTTTTAGGCAAAGACCATTGTGTCTGGTGACTTTGGACATTTCACCTCTCTAAACCTCAGTTCCCATTTGTAAAGTAGGATAAAAATACTTGTCTTTATAGGATTGCTTTAACTACCTGCATTAGAACTTTAGTAAATTTTCTACCATACACAAAAACAGGTCAACACATATCCTTACCTCTTGTTTGTATATTTGTGTGCAAGATGAAAAGGTAAATGGTAGGGGTGAGGACAAAAAACATTTTGATATGAGCAAAGTGCATGAATTTTTTAAAGCAGATATTTAGGTTATATAAGTGCCTTTCAAACACTTTTGAGTGTTTGACTTTTTTTTTTTTTTGAGAGAATTAGCATTGCAGGGTAAGAGATTGTTGAATAAAATATCCCTGTATTTCTTCATATGTGAATAAAAAGAATTGAATAGTGTTGCCTTTTTTTTTTTTTTTTCCTAAAGAACTGTTTTCAAAAAGCTGTGTTCTTTATTTTGGGGGGCATGTGTGTGTGTAGTATTTATTACCACTTGTATATAAGCACTAATGTACTTTTTATTTAGAAGAGAGAGGCTATGGAAGGGTAATATTGGGGGTCAATAGGAAGAAAATAATTTTGGGACTATTCTAGAAGCACATGTGGTGGCCTCTGCTTCCCTTTTCCTATACACAGCTTAAAACTTAATTTTACCTTAGACATTCTGATTTTCCTGGGGAACAACATCTGTATTCTCTGTATCCAGATGATTCCCAAACATATGTGTCTAGCTTTGGCTTTCTTCTTTAGCTCTGGACCAGGGGTCAGCAGACTTTTTCTGGAAAGGGCCATATGGTCTGTCTCAGCTACTCAGTGCTGCCACAGTATTGCATAAGCAACCATAGACAGATGGAAATGAACAGGCCTGTCTGGGTGCCAATAAAACTTTATTTACAAAAATATCTTGGGGCTGGGTTTGCCCATCCCTGCTCTCTAGACCCTTACTTCCCATGCCTCCTATAGAGGTTTCTTTCCTAAATATCCCAGAACAAGCTTTGAGGTTACCAGTGTACTAGACCTCCATTCATGACATCCAGTTTTTGAACATTTGAACCTTGGAACATCTCTATTAGTGACAGTCACCTATGAGAAGAAAATAAAAAGACTTCAAAAAGAGAGAGAGAAAAAAAATGTTCTAGCTTTTGGAAATTCAGAGACCCTTGGCAGCAGAAATGGTGGAGCCTGAAGCGGATCCCAAGGTAGAATGACATATAATTGAGCCCATAGGAACTTTAGTTCCTAGTTATCTTTACTTCTGATAAACATTAGTTTGAAAGGCATTTGTATAACCTAAATATCTGCTTCAAAAAAAATTCGTGCATATACATTTGTTACTAGCACTTGTTAATTACGCTATTAGAGTTTCTAATTTATAAATTTAAGCTGAAATATGTCTAGATTTTCATGTAGCATCAATGTTTAAGACATTTTTAAAATTATAGTTGACATTTAATATTAGTTTCAGGTGTATGGCATAGTGGTTGGACAGTTATGTAACTTACAAAGTGATCCTCACAATAAGTCTAGTGCCCACCCGGCACCATACATAGTTGTTACAATATTGTTGATTATATTCCCTAAGCCAGTTTGTGCTTTTAATTCCTTCACCCAGCCTCCTAACTCCCCTTTCATCTGGCAACCATCTGTTTGTTTTCTGTGTTAATGAGGTTGTTTCTGTTTGTTTATTTGGCTTTTTAGATTCCACATATAAATGAAATCATATGGCATTGTCTTTGTCTGACATATTTCACTTAGCATGATAAACACTCTAGGTCCATCCATGTTGTTGCAAATGGTAAGATTTGCACCAGAATATGCCAGATACTCCACTGTATGTATGTACCATCTTTTTTATCTCGTTGTCTATCGATGTATACTTAGGTTGCTTCCATATCTTGGTTATTGTATATGAAATGTTCTTTTTATAGCCTTTGTTTTAAGAGACATTTCTTTTTATACACAATTTTTTTTTTGTTTCCATGAATTTGTTTAAAGCTGGTGCTCTTATTTTTATTATATAACTCTAGAATTGAGACATTGAGAAAAAACCAGATTCTCCTCCAGCCAAAGGCATTGTGATTGCCAATCCAGAGTTCATTCTGTATTGTTAGCAGCACTTCCCTGACAAGATCCCTTTTGCCAGAAATGTAGAGGTGTAGTCTTTTAAGGAACTAGGATAGAATGAATAATATTCATATAGATGATTTACTTGAGACTAGTCTTGTACTAAAAAGTCAAACATGATAAATGTTCATGACAAGAAGGGGAATTACTCTCTCCCTTTATTTATTAAAGGGATATGTTAAAATTATACTGACTTAAATTGCTTAAAATAGAAAATTACCCAAAATGTCAATTTCATAAAAGTTCTCCTTATACTGTAGGGACATAAAATCTAGTAGTTGAGATTTAATATAGGAACTTAATTCTGATTTCTAAGTGCTATAATTATAAAATAAAAAAAATGCTATTCCATAAAATCCCATTTTAGAAGATGGGCTTTTGTTCTTCTAGCCTCTTTCTTTGTGTGCACTTTTCCTATAGGGTGTGTTGTGGTTTGAGGGTGGGATGGGTGGGAGTGGGAGAGATTGTGAGGCACTGTCAGGTGTTTTGGCCTCTTTCTTCTGAATATGGACTGTTTTACCATGTTGCAGAATGGAGCCATTATAAGTGGAAAACAAGTTGGCTTTTAAACTATTGTTAGCAAAGAAGCAGAAAGTCTTTTTTGAAATAACTTTCACTTTGGAAGGGACAGTGACAGGAGGAATAAGAACTTTCCCACATGATATATGTTTGTGACCTTAGTGACACAGTTTTTCTTTTGTATCCACATTGTGTATACTTCTTGTTTTCTTAATTATAGTGCTCTGTAAATATGACTTTAGCTTAGAAATCAGACATCTGAATGGAAAAAAGCAGTAAGTAGCATAAAACCTAATACTGATTTATCTTATTTAAAGTGTAAATTCCTTTAATAAAGTTAATTCAGTTGATAAAGCTTTTTACCTTTTTTTTTTTAACCTTTTGACTCATAAAGTAAAAGAAAATGTGTTTCTCTGGGAAAAAATTTAATTTTAGAATTTATGATCATACTTAAGAGACTATCCAACCTTATAAAGGAACATATGAAAAGGAAAGTTTCCATTTAAAGTTTTTGATGAGAAATATATAAAATGATGGAATAATTAAAAAATATATAAAATGGTGAAATAATTAAAAAACTAGATTTTGAATAATAGTTGAAAAAGCAGTAGTGAAAGTGTACCGCTGGGCATAACACATGACTGGCAGAGAGTGTGTAACAGGGTCACGTGCTAGGGCTGGCTGATGCAGATCCTGAAGTCAGGGCTTACAGTGGTAAGTTGGTGGAGCGGTTCTTACGTTCAGAGTTAGGGGCCAAATGTCAGATGATCTGTTTAGATTAAGTGATGAGGCCATGTAGAGGAAGGAGCACCCTCTAAGGTTTCTTTGAGTCAAGACACTAGATCAGAGTTGGATGTAAGTAGAATAGAACTCTGGCAGGTATGCACAAGAGAGAAGGAAGGCTTTCCAGGCTAGATGAATATAGTGGGAACAGACTTGAGGTAGAAATTGAGGGTAGAGCAGACTGCTGCTGGAGGCCTGTCTTTATATATAAAATTTTATTGGAACAAAGCCACACCCATCAGTTACAACTAGAGTTTGGCTGCTTTTGCTCTCAGATGTAGAGTTGAGTAGTTGATGTAGAGTTGAGTAGTTGTAGATTGAATGGTCCACAAAGCCTAAAATATTTACTCTCTAGATTTTTATAGGGAAAGTTTGCCGACCACTTGAGGGTGATTCCTGATTATGTGCATGAACTTGGTGCAAGTGGAAGATATGGATATATAGTTAGTAAAAATCAATAAGGAACTATTAGAGGTAACTAAGAGGTACGTCTACAGCAGAGAGTCACATTCCAGGTAGAATAGGGAGGATAGGACGTCACATTCTAGGAATTCTGCTCTTCTCCACTTCTGCTTCCTCCTTTCCACCCATGGAAGACATTACTAAGTTATCACCACTCTCTATCACTGAGTCTGTAGATCGTCAGGATGCTTCTCAAGTGTGTGCACCATGAATTCACAGGAGATAGAGCAAAATGTGGAGGAACACAATTGCACATTGAACCAGGAGATGAATCTACATACCTGCCTGAAAAAAGGAGTATGTATGGTTAGAGCTAAAGTGTGTTTGCGGATTGGGGAACTAGGAAGTCATTGATGACTTTGGTGAGAACAGTTTCAACTGAGAGAAGACAGAAGCTATGTTTGAGGCTACTCGAAGGGAGAGAGTACTCTTCCTAGATGTTTGATTGGGAAAAGAGGTAGTTAAGGTGGAAACCAGAGGGAAGAAAAGGTGGCCACTGTATAGGAAATAGTTCATATCTTAAATTAACTTTGCTTTTATGTGGTAAACCTGCTGATATATGTTCTTTAATGTTTTATTTGTAAACTTTTAAACCTAAAAGTTAAAATAGAAGAACTGACTTCATCAATAGTCACCAGTTGTTAATATTTTGCTGCATTTGCTTTATTATTTTTTTCTTATTTGCTATTTTTTACTTGAACCATAAGAGAATAAGTTAAAGAACATTGGGTACTTTTACTTCTAAGTAGTTCATGTTTTATGAGTTTATGAAGCATCCTTTACTCTCATAATAAAAAGGTCTTTGGTAAGCACTATTCAGAAATAACTGGGAAGACCCCACTACCTCTTAAAATATTCTATGGTTATTTGTCTAATAGGAGGCTTAAACACAGAAAATTTGGGACTTGGACTCTACTGTAGATTTCTAAAATACAGTTTTAAAAAAGATATTGTCTCTGTTGATTGGTAGCTGATCAGCAGAAAAGAGGGAAATGATGGCTATTTGGATCGTTTTCAAATAATAGTAAATGTTTGATTTCACAGTTTGATTTCACTTTGTTATTTATTAATTGTCTGAGAAGTGGTGACAGATCAGTGAGGTTCAAAAGTCTTTTCTTCAAAATACTTACATGTCAAATAAATACCTAATATGTTATCCCTAATTTAGACTGGTCAGACATATTCAGTGGAAAATGTGGATTTTCCCCCTAAATATAGAATGTTTTAGTTCATTTAAAGTACTTAATTGTCCTAAATTAACCTTCAGAACACATTTGTGTGTAAGAAGTCATTCCTTGTCCTTTTCCTGCTTTTAGTAAAAGCCTAGTAGTATATATTGGCCACGTATGGTATATATTTTGAACATAAAACTCGTGAACAGGAATTGTAATAAGCTTTCTTATCGAATTGTCTTTCATGAGTGCTTCCCTTCTTTGCCCCAGGATCTTTGATGATAGAGTAGCAATCTCTTTGTATCCAGTCCCCTTGGCACCAGCTCTCTGGAGCCAGTGAGAGACAGGGACTGACAGTGCTGGACTGGTCCTTCTGCCTCTGCCCTGGCCCCTCTGGGATCTGTAAGGCTGACGGTAGTGGGAGCTTGCTGAAGGCTCCTCTGGAAGTAGTACCGCAGGGCTGTTCGTGGTTCCCTTCTCTGCTGGTGAGAGATGGAGACTGGTGTTTGTGTGTAAGTAGTCTGTTAATTTCTAGACAGTTTTCAAAAGTGCATCTTAAATAAGTTCTAAACTAAAAAAAAAAGTTTCTTTAATTTCTAATACAATTCTTGCATAAATTTGATGACACAGATTTTGAAAAATGTATAGGTTACCACCTAAGTTTTAAAAAAGGTAGTTTAGTTTGGATTCTAGAAAAACTAAAAATAATATGCGGCTTTGCATCAAGGCTTTAAAATGTAGTGATGTTTCAGAAAGACAGGAAGCTTTATTAGTGAAAACATAGTAATCCAGAAAGATATTCTTAGTTATATTAAAAGCAGATGATAGGAAATATCAGTCTGGTCCTGAGATGTTGATGACTATGATGATGTTTCTAACACTACTGGATTTTGACCTAAGCATTTCCATTTCTTAAGAAGAATATGATGACTAAAAATAATTTCAAACCTTAATATGTAAGGTTTTCAGAGGCATGAGGTGTTATTTAGTTGCAGTTTTATTGTAGTGGCTTGAAAGATTAAAATAATAACCCCAGTGTAGTGTTTCTGCCATGAAATACCAGAAATAATGAGCATGTCTGACACTTCGGAGATTTTTGGGGCTTCATCTGATTCTGTTCACTGGTTGCTCAACCTATTTAGCACAGGTTGGCTATTTGTGCTTGGTCTCTAATTTGATTAGAAAATAAGGTTATAACCATAGACAGTTTCATAAAGAAATAACAGGCAAGAAACAAATGATATGCTTTAGCCAAAATGTGAAGTTTTATCCCAGGATTTCATTTGATGAAAGTGTCTGTGTGGTGTGCTTGGCTGCCACTGGTGTACCAACTTGTGTTCTGCTCCCAGAAAGGCCACTGTTCCAAGTGTGTGCTCCTTTGCTCAGCTCACCTCTAGGTTGTCGCCCCCTCTTCCAGCCAGTGAAGGAGAGCACTTTTGCCACCAGGGGAAACAAGTGGACCTCATTTTCTTTGTGATATAGGCTTCCTCAAGTGTAGTTAGTAGCACTTTGATGAAAGCTTTGGAGGGAAAACAGGTGACTCAGTGTGATTGAATCATTCTGTTCTTCATTCAACAAGTAATTGCGAAGTACCTGCTCCAGTTTAGACACTGCCTGGGGCTCAGGGGTGTCTGTGAACAAGCAGGCAAGTCCCTGCCTTTACAGAGCTTACGGGATCATTGGGGAGAAAGCAGACAGGCGAAGGAGATGTCACCTCCAAAAACAAAGCAGGAGAGGTAAGAAATTACGAGTGGGGATAAAGGAAGTGTGAATGGTAGCCCAACTTTGGAGCCAGACTATCCAGTTGGAATGCAGACTTCATCACGTACTAGCTGTGAACTTTGGGCAAGCTCTTTAACTCCTCCGTGTCTGTTTCCTTATTGGTAAAATGTGTATATTAATGTTTTTAAAGGAGTTATAATTTAACTCCTTTAAATTATAAATTATAATTTATAATTTAAATTTATAATTTAATTTATAATTATAAATTATAATTTAAAGGAGTTATAATTTGACTCCTTTAATAATTTAACATGAATAAAGTTCTTAGACCTGTGTCTAACTTATAACCACTCTGTCTTAGGTGTTAGTGTGGTAATGCTTATATAAAGTGGCATTATTATTATGTTATTCTTATGCGAGGTGACATATGAGCAGAGACCTGAAGGATGTGAGGGAATCAGCCATGTGGCTATCTGGGGAAAGAACCTTCCAGGCCTAGTGGCAGCCTCTGTGGCAGGAGCAGAGGAAACGAGGGGAGCCCTGAGAGGTGAGGTTGGAAAGGCAGAGCTTGTCCTCTGTCGCAGCCATTGTGAGGACTTTCGGAATAGTACTGTGACAGGAGCAATAGCAAGGTTTGAGTGGACAAGCTCCAGATTCAGCTTTTTAAAAATCATTTTTTATAGTTGTTGCCATTCTTTTTCTTAAGGAAATGCCTCCAACATTTCCTGCAATACTGGTTTGGTGGTGATGAACTGCTTTAGCTTTTTCTTGTCTGGGAGGCTCTTTATCTGTCCTTTGATTCTAAATGATAACTTTGCTGGGTAAGTAATCTTGGTTTGTAGGTTCTGGGTTTTCACAGCCAGAGGTTATGGGGACTTCTCTTCCCTGCACTGGCACTGTGGACTGGGGAGCCCAGTGTACGGCTCCTCAGGGAGGGGAGGTGGCTCTGCAGCCAAGATAGCCCTCTTGATTCTCAGTTGCCACATGTGGTTGTGGGACCAGGCTGTTTTGCATCTCTGTCCCTCCTGCTGTTTTTAAGTGACTTGTTATTTGAGGTGACCTAGTTGTAGGGCTTCTGTTTAGCCAGACCTCTGGTGACTCTGTGTATTGGTTGCTCTGTAGTTTTGTTATAATTGTAATGTGGTTGCTAGAGGAGGTGTGCACCTCCACTACCTTCTGCGCCATCTTGAATCCCTCCACCCCTCTGCCCCAGATTCGGTTTTGACTGGGTATACCTCTGACTGTGGAGAGGGTGGACAATAGAGGATCCAGAGCAGACACGAGGCAAGATGACGGGTGGTAAGGAGCAGTCAGATACTGGGTAGAGCTGACAGGATTTGCTAATGTGTTGGATGTGTGGGCTTGGGAGATAGCTAGGAGTGGAGCATGAGTCCAGGCCTGAGTCTCCTGAGGAGTGGAGTTGCCTTTGGAGACCTGGGAAAGACTGGAAGGAGCAGGTATTGAACATGTGGATTCTGATTTCTGTATTAGTAGGATGGGCAGCATGGGAGTTCAGGGGAGGGGCAGTGCTGCAACCACACGTGGGAGTCCTTCCACATTGAGAGTTTGTAGAATCTTGTGTGGAAATCACTAAGTTGGCTATTACTGGTGGAGAGGGAAAGGCTTGTGGTGTGAGGACCAAGTCTCGAGTCCTGGGGTGGGGAGAACAAGAAGGAGTAAGGGAGAATGAAGAGCGCTGCCAGTGTGGTAGCAGAAGCTGAGAGAGAGGGCGAGAGAGGGTTGGGAGTGGGAATAGAGATAGATATGGATAGGTAGGGGTATATGTGTCTGTGTCTGTACGTGTGTGTGCGCGCATGTGTGTGTGTCTTTCCTGGCAGCCAGGTATGGGAAGTGCTTGAAGAAAGAGGGCGTGAACATCTGTAGTAAGATGAAGACTGAGATTTGGCCATTGTCTTAGTTTAGCATCATGGGATCATCAGTGTCTTGAAAAGAGCTGGTTTAGTGGAATGGTGGAGGCAAAAGGCTGGACAGGATTCTATAGAGTCTGAGGGTGAGGGAATGGGAGCATTAAAGGAGCCTCACCCCAAAGGGATGCACAGAAATAGGAAGGAGGCGGCAGAAGAGAGACTGGGTTGAGAGCTGTGTTGTATTTTGTTTTGAAATGACTGATCACAGTGTATCTGTGCTGGTGAGAATGGCCCATATTGAGAGGAAAATGTCTGATGCTGGAGAGAGAAGTTGGATTGCTGAGCGGGGCATTTGGCTTGGGGAGGGGCATAGAGCGTATGTTAGTAGGAGCCAGAGTGCAAAGGCATTTGGGGACAGAGGCAGATCAGTGAGCAAAGTGGGAGTGGGTAGTAGCTCCCTGCCCGCCCCGGGTCTGTCTTCCTAGCTGGATAGGCAGCAAGTTGAGAGTGAAAGAGGTAATGGAAGTTGGAGGAGAAAGAGGGCGTGGACTACACAATTAGGGAAGAGCTGCTCCCAGCACCAAGCGTCCACCTGAGGGGCATGTCAAGGGTTCAAAGTGGGACCATCACGTGCCTGCATTTTCCTCCACTGCGTACAGCTGCTGGGGCCAATGTAGAGGAGGTGAAGGGTTGAATCTAACCTGCCCTGGGGTTTACCAGCAAGTTCTGTAGAGGGATGGAGGTGCATAGCGGCCCCAGGTATACCAGGGAGCCATTATAATTATGAGTCATCGACTCTGAGTTGGATGAAGAGGGAAGTGACATAGAGGGATGAGAGAGCAAAAGATAGTACAATCAGTGTATCATTCTTGATGGGTTGAGAATTGTTGGGGTGGGGGTACCAGAGGGAGAGAGCTGGGAAGGTAAGAGATGATGGTTGGAGGAGGACTGCTTGGCTTTAAGATCAGGGGAATTTGGTATTGGTGACTCTTGGGATTTGTGACCTTGGGGACAGGAGACTAGGGTAGGTTGAGGACATGGTCATGGAGGACAATAGGTCAAAGAAGTACAAGGATCAGTTACCTAAATGTTTAAATCACTAAGAATTATGACAAAGTAGCATGGGAGAGAGTGATGAAGGACAAGGTTGGGAAGCAGGAGTCGACTGTGAGCCTGGTAGTGAGGTTTGAGAGAAAAGCACCAGACAGTGTAGTGGGAAGTAGTGTCTCAGAGCAGGGTGGTGCGGGCATGCTGAGTGTAGAGGATGTTACGTCGTTGTGCTGAGGATGGCTATGGGCTTCAGAAGAAAGGGTTTAGGAATTGGGAGATGACATTAGAAGTTATGTGGGACCTTCTGGGGCTGAGAACTGGCATGATAAGGAACAGCCTGAGAGTTCTAGGCTTCCTGAGTTGACTGAGATAAACAGGGATAAAGGGATTATTCTGTGAAAGATTTTGGTGTAGGGGGCTGTTGGGATATTGGGGAGGGCATCTTGTCAGGATTATATAGTTCTAGAAGAGCTGCTGCTTTAAATTCTGAATATCGGAGATGAAGCAGTCAGTGGAGGGTGGTTTTACTGGGAGGTTTTTTGTTTCTTTTATTTTTGCATTTTGTAAATCAGTATTTCTTAACAAGAGCTATCCACTTAAATACAATAGATTTATTTTTTTTAACTTAATTTTTTCATTTTCTCTCTGTCTTCTGTTTTGGAGAATGACATTACTAAAATGCATAGGGTCAAATTTATTATCTAAACTAGATTGTGTTTCTTATCTAAATTTCTTATCTAAAGCAGTAGCCTGAGGTGATATAACAGGGGGCTGGGGGCTATAGGACCTGCATTTTAGTCACCACTGCCTGTGACCTTTGTGAGATTACTTTCATTGGGACTCTTCCTTTGTTGAAAAAAAGTGTGGGTCAGGGGTGGTTCAGCTATATAATCCTTTGGTTTTACAATTAAACCCTATTGCATTCATTTATTTAAAAATGCGCCTGCAATTATGATCTCCAATTTCTTTGTTATTATTTAAATTTACTTTTCATTGCATATTTACACCAAATAAATTTTATACTTCATGCAAATTAGTATTTTTTTAAGAGTGTTATGCAGAATAAACATGTATTTTCCTGCATAGGAGGTACTATTGATAAGGACTTAAAGAAGACTCAATTAGCATATGTGTTTATATAAATTGTGAAATAATCTCCCCTACTTCTTCTCTCTACAAAAATAAATTAGAAATCCAGAGGAAAGGAGAAGAAAATTGATTTTCTCGGTCACAAATTGATTAGTTGCCTGGGTGTAGTTGTTTTGCATGGTAGACTCAGAACTGGCTGTATTTTTAGCTTTTTGTGTGTATACTTGGGAAATTGTAAATGTTACCAAGTGCCTCAGACTCAGAATGAGTTGGTAACTTTCCATTTCTTCAAATAACTAGGAAATCAGAAGGCTTTTTTGATATCCCTGTATAGTCAGACTAAAGGCCATGCTGAACAAATGAAACCAGAGTACTTTTTCCATGCAAGTTTTGTTTGATTTGTTTCTTTTTCTTTTTCTTTTTCTTTTTTTCTTTTTCTTTCTTTTTTTTTTTTTTTTTTTTTTTGGGGGGGGCTTCTCGGTGAGGATCAATTCTGTAAGACACTCAAAAGGGATGCTTAGATTTGACAAATGAAATTTTCTGCATAGGTGAAGAACAGACACAGACACACCTTGGAGCTCCTGAGGGTGGACCCTCATGGCCCTTGGGTCAGCCAGGGTCTGGACCTGTTACCTGTGAGAGAGCTCGGGGATCTTGTCTTTTACCCCTAACAACACTGCAGCTCAGTGCAAAGATTATTGACTGCTTGGGTGGTTAATAACTCACTGCAGGGAATGGCCTGGGCTAGGAGAAGCGATCAGTGCATACCTTCTCCTTTCCACTATCACCCCAAGACAGCAACAGGCATTGCCCTCTAGAGTACCCATGTCCATTCTGTGGTAACTAGAATGGCAGTGACATTGGGCTAGTGCTACCCTCTACCAATCCCTTTCACTCATAATTTCGTTTAGTGTTGTATTACAGTGCAGTATTTAGTAAGACACTGTCTTCCCTTTTTATTTGTTAATAGTTGGAATGGTAGTGTATGCCAAGATCAGACTAATATTTTGGCTTGTTTGTTTAATAATTTTCTCTGTGTTCCTACGTGTGTTAATTTATATAGGGGGCAAGTAAAGGAAGGAATTGGGTAGAACTTGTCCTGTTGAGTATCAGAAAAAAGATGGTAGATAATAATTTAACATTTGGAAGATGCAGCTTTGGGCAGTGATGTTGACAATGTCCTCCTATGACACTTGGTACTGAATTCTACATTTTGAGCCATCGAGTGATGTGAGTTCTGTGATTATTTGTTCTATGGCTGAGACTATTTGTTCACCTTTATATACTGTAGTTTAAAGGCTACAAAAATAAGAAATGAAATACGGACTTTTCCCCTCCTACTCAGACATCAAAATAGCTTTTTAGTTCATATCATATCAGTAATAAAATTTGGGGCTAGTCTGCCTTAAACCAAGCATAACTCTGCTTATCTTAAAATGAAACAATATTCCCATTCAGAGATAAATTTAACCTTTACATGTTTAATTTTTAATGTTTGTCTTTGCATATCATGGTATGTAGATCTTACTAATCCTTTTTCCTTCCCATCTAAGAGACTGCTGAAGTTTCAGCCATTTTAGAACAAATTTCTTTGTTCTTTGAGGTTAGAAATTTAATGGTAAGATTTTAAAAATTTTGTGGCATTGGTATACTTAGAAAGAGAAGTTTGTTATGTCACTCCATTTTGAATGTTCAATATGCTTGTTAGAGAAAAGTTGGAAAATATAGAAAAGGTGAAAGAAAATAGGATAATACATTTAAGGTTCTTTGCAATTGGACATTCTCTCTAGTAATCACTCTTTTGGTGTTTTACTGATGTACTTATGGCTTTTCAGTTTTTTGACTATGACCTACTCTAAGAAAAAACATTTCACTTCTGACTTCAAATCTACATGTTCATAAATACACTGGAAACAATATTATTATGCATTCCATATTGTTTATTATGTTCCGAACTTTTCTGTTTTATTTTTTAAAAAAGTGAGTCATGATCATCTAAGTTGATTTCATAATCTCCTAGGGGGTCCAACTCACAATTTGAAAAACACTATACTGTACTACATAGCAGGTAGTGAATTCAGTGACACTTGACTTTTTTTGACTGCCTTTACTTTTTCTATGTGTGGGTAGGAATCCTGCATTCTTTTTTCCTGGCAACATCTGAGACATAAGGAAGTTAAGTATCTTGCCCAAGGTTACACAACTGTTAGTGGTCAGGCTGGGGCATGATCCAGTTCTGGGAGGCTCCCATGTCCAAGGTCTTAGCCCCATGTTTTACAGTCCAGCAATCAGGAGCTTTTACATCTTCCAGCATAGAAGTCATTCTGGCTTATGTTGTATATCCAGCAGAAAACCACACAAGGTCTGTAGGAAAGACTTGGTGAAGCTGGTTAAGTAAAGGTTTAACAAGTGGCTGTTGACCTTGAAAAGACTGTGAACTCCTTGGGACCTATGGCACCACAAGCAGCAGTAAACTATGGCGAACCATGACTTCCACTCTGGAGTTTGCTGTTTGAAAAACTGGGTGACCCCAATCATGAATGGGGGGGCAGTTAGAAGCAGAAAACAAGGTTTTGGTTAGTGGAGGAAGATCTTTATAGCAGCCTGAAGGATCGGTTAAAAATACACATCTGATCATGTCTCCTGGCCCTTCTTGACCTCAGTGGCTTCTCTTTGCCTTTTGCCTTCACTGGCCAGCAGTGCCCTGTATAAGATGTGCCTGAAGGAGGTGTGTGCACAGTGCCCAGGCACACTTGTGAAGAGTCTGTATGCCCAGTCCAGGCACTCTGTGTAGTCATATATATATTTTATTTTTGTCTTTGTTGTTGAATCATCCTCCTTAACAAAATGATCTTGCCAGGATAAGAGTAAGGCCAGTGTGCCTTGTGGAGGAGGCTGGCAGTAACTTACAACAAAACCTTGGATCACTTTCACTTCTCAAAAGGATGATGTGGGTGACCAGCTGAGAATAGCATGTGGAAAGGGAAGTTTTACCCAGTTTTCAGAAGGTCCTGATATAACTGAAAATTATTTCTGAATTAAACATATACTTGCTCTGGACATAGTAACCGTTGAATGGCTGGCTACATTTTATGAACCCTCTTGGACATTGTAATAATGGAAGAAAATACCTCTTCTCCCCCAGGAGGTGAAAGCATCACTGAAATCAAAGCTAATCCCTGGTAATATTTTTCTCTTCTTAAAGAGCAGTTCATTATATTATGCAAACAAGTAACATTTCCTGTTTTCAGCATAGTCATAACATTGATTGACCAAAATTTAAAAATAGAAAGTAAGGATATATTGTTGATCTTGGATTTCTTGGAATGCTGAGAAAACATTTTTCATTAAAAATCAAATTTCACCAAACCTGGTGGATTATAGTAGATAAATGGAATAAATGTGGATTTCTGCCACACAGGGAATCTACACTGCTTCTACTTGCCATCAAACTTTTGGAAGAAAATGCTTTCCAGGAGGGTGCTGTGAACTAAGCCAGCAGTGGGGCTCAGTATGCCTGGGTTGCCTCTGAATCTTGGCTCCTCCGCTACTGGCCTTGGGAACTGGGGCAGGTGCACAGTGCGACCTTGACATCTAGGAGATCACCTATTCATCCAGCATGCCTAGGGCTCATCTGGTATTCATCAGCTCCCTCAGGAACTCTGGCTCTCTCACTGTGTCGTGAAAGAAGGTGAGCCAGGACTAGTGCTGAGCCCATGGCTTTAGTTTATTTTCTTGAACACTGTTTACTGGATTAACAAACCAGGAAACCTGAGTGACCTTTTAAAGGCCCCAGTAAAATCTGACCTTATTTTTCTTTTATAGTAATGACTTAAAATGGCAAATTTTAGGTACTTTGCTGCAATGTTACAGTCTGGTGTTCTCTGATGTTTGCCCCCATGCCTCAGTGTCTCGGTTGTATGCACCAGTGTGTATATAATGTACTCACATTTGTTCAAGATTGTAAAATTGCATTAACCACTCACCATCCAGTTATGGAGAAGAGATGATTCATGCGTTCTCGTTCTTCCTGTCTCTGTATCTCTTGCTGCAGCCTGGATCAGAGGCTGGTGTTGGCAGCAGTGCTTGAGCACTCAAATGTAACAGAATTAGGACTGCACTTCTATTGTGCTAGGCTAATTGCCTTATTATTGATTCAGCTTTAGAAATGAAATGGATTGTTTAAACATTTTTTTTGTTTTAATTCAAGTTTTATTAAACCAGCAGCAGCTCTTTGATGGCAGGATCCTGAAGCACATTGATTTGGATCTTCCAGTGTAGCTTTTCCGAATGCCATCTTGTCCATCTGGCTGCCTATTATCCATCCTTCTGAACAGACTTGATTAAATTCATAACAGCTCTGCCTTGGTAGTTGCATCTCAGATTTTATCATCAGTTACACCGTGTTTCATTGTGCCATGGTGTTTCGTTTCTACTTGTCCCAGAGTCAGAATGTTTAAAAGGCAGGTTGCAATTATAGATTGTGGTAGGAGGTAAATTCTAGATTTAATTTTCTTTTTTCTTAAAATATGTTATATATCAGGTCTGAAAGTAAAATACTAATAGGTGATTTATCTCATTTACAGACATAACTCTGACTACCAAGAATCATAAAAGTGTTCTAGAATGATATATAGGGACTGAAAAAATAATCTTCAGATTCTATGGGATATAAATATCTGTAAAAAGAGGTTCAGCTTTTCTGCTTTCTCTCATCTGTTAATACTATGTGATCTGATTGAAGTGGTAAGCCAGTTCCTTTTTTAAAAAAATATTATATTTATTGGGATAATGTTGGTTAATAATATTTATAAATTTCAGGTATACAACTTTATATATATAATACAACATCGATATTATATACTCTAATGTATGTTCACCACCCAAAGCCTAGTCTCCTGTCTTCATGTGTTTGACCCCCTTTACCCTCTTCACTCTCCCTTACCCTTTCCCCTCTGTTAACCGCCATTCCATGGTTTGTATCTATGAGTTAGTTTTTTATTTCATTTGTTAGTATATGAGTGCAATCGTATGGTTCTTGTCCCTTTCCTCTCTGAAAATTCTGGGGGGGTACCTTAGTACTTACATTCTATTGTAGTTGTCCAGCCAGGTGTGTTTACATGTTGATTCCACTGTATTAGTCCTAAATTATATGTTCTGTTTTTCTGTGATATTCTTTTATATTTTTATTTATTTTTTAAATTTGGTTTATTTAGTTTCTTTATGTGTTTTCAGATAATTTCTGATTATATAGCCATGATTTCAGTTTTTAGCATTGTTTCTATCTCATCTGGATGTTGCCCTTCATTGAATCTGGTGGTGACTACCTTACCTCAGTCTGATGTATAATCAGTGTTCCCTTTGTCTCTTGGTATCTAGGACCTCCTGGTCATTTTGTCTACAGGTCTCTGTTGCAAGGACTCCCTTCTTGTTCCTTGGAGGGGAAGAGACAAGACTCAGACCAGGGGTTGTGCCCCTTAGTGTTTTCAGTTTTGTTCTGATGGACGATGTGTCTTGCTAGAATTTAGTAGTAATTGGATTATAGAATTTATATTTCATTTTCATATTGGATCCTGCACATTTATTTTACTGTAATCCATATTTTTTTTTTAGCTCTCTTATAGTGAAATCATAAATGTACAATATAAATTGGAGTCTCTCTAAAATTTTTTCCCAACTGTTTCTCTTTTTCCTTTTCTTTTGCCCCCTCCCCCACCCCCCGGGTAGATGGATACAGAGTAGGACATGATATATATGTGTTCTTTTTTAAAAAAATAAAAAAATTGGAAGGAGTACCCTCTTCCCTACAAGGGAAAGAGTGGTGTTTTGCATTTTGCTAACAGGCAATTTTTGTAAACTTGTCCTTGCTGTCTGCAGAGGACATGAACCTTTGGGAAGGGAGCATGTCAGTATGCTGAAAGGTCCCAGCTGGCACACCTTGAATTTGTTGGGTCTGGTGGCTGCATATTATGACTGGTTACTTTGATGAAATAGCCCTTCTCCTCTTTTTTAAGGTTGAAGAGAATCTCACCATTCTTCTGCTGCCACAGTTTGTTGGAATTTTCCTTCCTGCATTTATTTGTTCCAGCTCATATAGAGTTTATAAAAGGTTCTGAATTGTGGATTAATTATGGAAGAGGAGTTGTCATTAGGTATGTTATTTATTCCTTTCTCATTCAGCAGCTATTTGTTGAATGCCTACTCTGTGTTAGGCGACCCAGACACTGAGATTTTGCAGTGAACTAGACAGGAGATCTCTTCCCTCAAACTTACCTTCTAGTTGGGGTGAGAGGTTAAGGCAGACAACAAAGCAAAGTGCTGTCCTCTTACTCATCTTCCCTGTATGTAGCCTCCACTGTCTAGAATGCAAGGAGATGTGTGGGGAGTGTACCGGAGCCAGTCCTAGAGTCTGAAATTCTGACCCAGTGCTCCCCAGCTTGGCCGTGGTTTTGTTCACAAGGAATTTTTACCTTTAGTGACTCAGCACCTCGGGTGGACCTGGGTGGGGAACCGCTCATGCTCTCCTATTGCATCCAGTTCTAAACGAGTGAAAAGCTTCCTTTCTCAGCCCTTGGTGATTAAACACAGAAAATGGAGAGGCGAGAGTGATGCTGCTCACACAGTGGGGGAGGAAACAGAAAAGTCAAACAAACTGAGAAGCAGAAACTGCTTTAAGTCACTTAGTGGCCTCAAGGCTGAACCACTTGGAAGAGAACAAATTCTGTTTGGTTCATCACATTCTATAAAAAAAGATGTTTTATTCTAACCAATTATTAAAGTTTTTGTTTAGAAAAGGTAAAATTAGATGGAATTTGCTCAGATGAGATTCCTCACTTTACTGCAGAGAGATGCAGACACCGGGAAGGCTGAGCTGAGGGAGGCTTCTGGGGCACTGCTATGAGCAGAGGCCGCAGAACCTACTGCAGGGGAGGGGGGGAAGTTGGGGGTGGCGTGTGGTCGATGGCATCTTACTAGGAAGGCAGGGCCATGTTTTCTAGGGTTTATAGAAAGTCATATTGTAGAAGATTCAGTGTTTTGTTGGAACTGTTCCCAGGGCCTGGAAAAGTGATGCTGTGCCTTCTTAGCTCCTACCCCAGCTTAGCCCATCATGACTTGCCTGGAAGCTGAGAGATGGGAAGATATACAGTATCCTCGTTATTAACCAGACGTGTACTGTGTGAGCACCTACATGGGCTCATGTTATACTGCATACTGTGGAGGGGTGGAGAGTACTTCACACTAGGTTTAATAAGTGTGGTTAACTTATCTCCAAGTTACTAAAGAATTAAAAGAAAGGACGGTAAGAAAAGAGGGATTACCGATTGGGGTCAATTTACTGAAATAGCCTAAAACTAACTATCTGACTGCCTGGAAATGGAAACAGAAAAGCTATAAAGACTTATGTCCCCTTAGCTTTTGGTCTACTGTTGCATGCTTGTGGAGCAGTAGGGACATTAACATAGAATCTTCTTGTGCCAAAAGAGCTTCATGGGTGAGATAGCATTGGAAAAGAATGCCTTTGCCTTCAGATCTCCCTGATCTCCTAGGCCTAGAATCTATCCACCACTAGCTGTGTGAGCTCAGGGCTATTCTTTAACTTTTCCAAGCTTCATTTAAAAACATATTTACAGCAAGGGTAATTATAATAACTGTCAAGTTTATTTTGGAGAATTAGAGTTCATTAGGTGAAATGTGTGGAACAAGGCATATACTCAGTATCAAGCTGTTATAAATATGATTTGAGCAAATGGAAGAGAAAAAGAAAAGAATACCTTTATCAGAAGCTCAGAGGAAATAATCAGCATGAAATGTTTGGGGAACATATTGTTTTTCTGCTCCTATCATATAAAGTTTTCTAAAGTATCATGAATGTGGCATTGCAGTAACATAACATCGTAAAGTATCATAATACTCCTTATTTAGCTACTTCCTCATTTCACCAGATTTGGTTCTCTTTGTTTTGTTGTTTAATTATTTATGGAGCATACTGAGGAAGCTTTTTGCTAAGCACTTTAAGATGTATTAAGATGAACTGGATACAGTATTTATCTGAGGATATATATGGAGGTTGAGCTCAGATATCCAGTTATCACAAATGGAGGAAGGAAAGTGAGAAGTGGGGAATAGTGGGGTGGGTGGATGGTGCTGAGTATGGACTGAGCGAACCTGAAACCCTCACTTAGGACCTGGACAGTTCCCAGGCCCACCAGAGGGCCTAGCTACTGATCTCCTAGTAATGAAAACAGGGAGACATCTGAAAGACAACTAACTCCTTTTACATCCTGTGTTTGAGGTCTGGAGGATGGTTGACAGTGAAGAAGCACTTTGGGAGGATACTTAGGACTGAAGAGGAATTTTCATTCAAAAGACTGATCAGCTCTCTGTTCTGCTTCTGTAAATATGCTTGCTTATGGGCTTATTCAAAATTGTCTAAAGACTCACCTTCCCTTTTGTTTGATCTAAGCAACAAATGTAACTGTACCCCCTAGCAACTCCTGGGCTTTCTAACACTTTGTAACTGCCAGTAATCCAAAGTAACTCCTGTGCCCTTTGTAACACAAACTACCTGCAACCATAGCAACTCCTTCTCCTTTGTAACGGTCTGAGGACAAATTAATCAGCCCTTGCCAGAAAGGGTCTATATAAGAGATTTTGCAACTGAGCCCTCAGCTCAGATCTCAGAGCGCTAGCTCCTCTGGGACTGCCGCAGGCGTAATAAACCTGAGTTTTCCAACTTTCCGAGTCCTGCTTGGTTTTTTGCCGGTCTAATTTTGGATCTTTTCTGCAATAGGACCACTGATGAGAATTTGATCTGAAGATCCTTATTGCACCTTGTGTTGTATATTCTTTGTGGCAAGTGTGTGCTATCAGTGGTTTTGTGTTTGAAAGTGGAGATAATGTCTCATTTGTTATTGGGCTGTCTCAGTGTTTGTAACTTCACTCATCCCCAGTGTTATACAATCTAGCCTGCTTCTGAAATGTGTAAATATTTTTGTGGACTGGCTTTTCTTGGTGCTTTTATTTTTTATCCTCAGCACACCTCAGTCCCTTTCCCCCTTACTTCACACAGATGCAAGTTTGCTTCACAGGGCCCTCCAAACTTAAGGCATTGGCTTGAGTGGTGGCTAGACTTGAAGGAACTGAATACTGGAGTTTGCTCCTAACTCTAGAAAATCAAGTCTTTACATTTCAGCCATAAGCCTCCAGAAGTAGATTAAATAGGGATTTTTATGATTGAATATGAATATTATTATAAAGTAATAAAACTGACATTTTTCACTAAACTAACAACAACATGACATTTTTGAACTAAAGAAACAGTGCTTTTCCAAGTAGTCAAGTGGAGCTTTTTTACACACCCGTTGTGGAGTGGCATTAGAGCAGGTTTAATCAGCAACAGGTTTCCCATTTTGTGACTGGATACTTTTTTTCACTGCCTTTCTCTCGCATTTTTACTCCTTAAGATCTCTAGCTTTTTCTCATCCCTGCGCTTGGCCCTTGGGTATTGCTTCGCCATTGTGATCTGACAGGGTCCTTAGGAAAGGGTTTCCAAGAATCCAGGAAAACCAGGAGACTGAAGTTGGGAACCAGGATGGGCTCATTCTGAACCTAACAGGAAGCCAATTAACTTTCAATGATGTAGAGGATGAGGCCCCTTTCTGCCATAGTCTTTACTGCCTGTTGTTTGTGGCACACTTGTATCAACCGCAGCTGCTCTCTGTGGCAACTTTTCAAGGGATAATGAGCCAACGATCTGAACCAACTTGTCTAAAGTGTGTGTTGTGTGTGTGTGGGGGGGATCGTTTTGGAATAGAGCTGTTGGCGATGGATTGAAAAGCCACCCACCAGCTCAAATCAGAATCACCAGCTATTCCCCACACCAGCAACCCACAGGTTAGAGACCACTTGCACAGGTGGTGTGGGAGATCGCAGTGTTGTGTGCTGTGTCAGGAGGGTCCTTTTCCCATGTGCCTCTGCTTTGCCTTGCTGCTTCCCTTAGGGAAGGAAGAAGAGAGATATTTTTGCATTCCTCGATTCTTTTGTGTATCAGCTATATTATCAAGTAAGGATGTTCGGGGAAATAGGGTACAAAAAAAGGCATTATGTTAGTAAGCTCGGATTTCCAGATTTCTGCACATTGAAAGCGAAGATTTGCCTATTTTTTGGCAGGTGGAGGTTCTAGGTCATCGTGGCTTTGAAGTGATTTCTTTCACTAGAGGAGTTCAAGCTAGGATTTTGTGTTATTGAATCATACAGAGGGCTGAACCAATGACTTTTCAGTGATAGGCAGAAGCTAGTAGAGGATAATGAACAGTCACACCCTAGCAGTACCAAGTTTAGAAAGAACAATCAGTGAAGCTACAAGATTACAATTTAAAACAAATGACATCATCTGCCAAGACCTCAGGAAGTACATGTCAAGCAGAACTTTTAAAAAGCTTAATTCAGATAGTTAAAACGATTGCATTTGGCAGCACATCCTTAACTTGGAGAGAAAAGAAAGGCAAAAAAAAAAAAAAATCAAAAGCTTCTTTGGAATTTATGGATATAAGCAAATGGTAAACACCTTTAGAGCTGAAATTTTCCATTGTTTGCTCAAAGATAAGCAATAGTAAGCCTGATGGGAAGTAAATTCATGTTATTGACCTTCTTTTCCCTGATCATCGGCAAAGAAAATACATTGGAAGGTTATAAGTGGCACACTCACCATCCTCGAAGGTTCAGCATAATCTGAGCAGAGCAGGTGCAGGTACTGCTTCCCTGGCTGAGTGTGTCTCTAGTGTGCTGGATGATAACAGATTATCTTGTTTTGACTGGAATGAAAGTACTAGGAAATGGGAAAGCGAGCACTTTAAGGCATTGGCACAGCTGGAAGTATATGCAATATAACTGAATTAAAATGAGGTAGGTTAAAGCCAGCAGCATGTCTGGGGTCTTCCCTGCTTCTGCCTTCTTCTGTATCTATTCTCTGTGCATGGCCACATTGCCAACCACTGATTGATCCTTGCCTGCCTTCACCTAGTATAATTTCATCACTTAGCATAATATCTTCTGGTTCATCCACTTCGCTCAGCCATCTTTCTTCCTACCTGGGTTGTGGCCACAGCTTTCTTCCTGGTAACCTGTCCTCTAGTCTTGTCCTCCTTTAGTTCACTTTTTCCCCCATGCAACCATGATTTTTCTTAAGTGTGTGTTTGATGATGTAACGCCACTCTTTCAATAACCCACCGGCACCCTTGAGATAAAATCCCAACTCTTTCATGACCCTTTTCTCACCACTTTTGTGTCTTAAATGTCTGGTGTGAGCTGTACTACTGCCCACTCCCCCAACTTTGTGTCATTGATATTCTGGCTTTTTTACCTTAAATACCCTTCCTCTCCTCCCTTTTGGATTAGCTAACCTGCTCTTCTAGCAAGCCTCAGCTCTCGGCTTGATTCTCTCATAGCATTTACCCCTAGTAAAATACTTGTTAATGTCAGCTGACTTACCTGCTTACAGCCCACCCCAGACTTTAAACTCTGGAGGGCCATAGGGTCATGCAACACGGTGCCTACATGAGTTGATTGCAATAAAAAATTTGTTGAATTGAGTAATGATAGGGGACTTAAATGTGTCTTTACTGGCTGTCAGGGTGTCATTTTGGATACTTTTTAGTTGTGTACAATTGCAGATTTTATCAGTAGTGCTTATACTTAAAAGACCTAGTTATTTGTCTGGTATTAAAATATCAACTATCCAAGTGGTGTTTTTTGTATTTCAGTGAAAGCTAATTCATGCCTCTCAGGAGAGACTGGTTGCTAGGAGATTCTTTCTCTTTGAATTAGTCTATATTTAATTAATGGTTGATCTTGCCAGTTTTTCTTTCTTTTTTCCTTTCCTTAAATTATTGAGAAGAGCTACTTCACTTTATTGTTCTTTTATGTTATTCCCATTATTCAGCTCGTTTGTTAATTATTGTTGAACATTTGAACTTTGTACACATGGTCCCTGTCCTATGGTGGTATGAGGACACACTCAGCCTTTATGTGGGGCCCACGAATCTCACTGGCTTTAACCTGCATTGTTCCTGATTGTCATAGGACCTAATAAGGTCATCAGAGTGTAATTATTTTATTTTATTAAGACTCAGAAAAATAACGTGATTTTCTCAAGTGGCAAGGGAGAAACCAGAATTTTTTCGCTTTTAATTCCACGTTTTTTATCTTGTTCTCTGCTGGACCTTAAGCACTGCAATATATGTTTAATAATCTGATGACAGGGCAAATCAAGTATTGTCCAAAGAATTTATCTGTTGCATGATTTTTCTGTTTTGTTTTTTTTTTTTAATTTGAACTTGTCACTTCATCTTCAATTTCTTTTTCTTTTTCTTTTTTCGCAGCGGATATATTTCTAAGTGTAAATGCCAGCAGTCAAATGTTAGTTGTTTTGAAACATCATCAGTAGCTTATCCCTCTTTGTTCACAGGAAAAATACAGCCTCTTATTCTAGCACTCAGAGCAGGAGAGGTAGTTTGACCAAATATGCTTTTCCGCTTTCCTTACCTTTGGCTTTTCTTTCTGAACCATCTAGCCTGGCCATGCATATCTCCTTTCTGTCCATGTGCCTTGGCCCATCCTCTCCCTTCTGGTTGCAATGCATGTTCCTCACAACAGCTTTACTCAAAAAATCCAGCTGTCAGGCTCACCAAAATCTCATCTGTTCTAGCAAGTCACCTCTGCTTTACCAGTGGAGCCTGGAGCACTTCCCACCAGGGTCACCCTGACTGCATTTTGTCATTCTGACTACATTCTGCATTGCTTAAGGATTATTGTGGAAGTGTGTGTGTGTGTGTGTGTGTGTGTGCGCGCGCGCGTGCGCGCGCGCGCGCCCTTGCCAGTGGGTAGAAGCTCCTTGGTGGTGAGGAAATGTTTCTAAAATATCTTTGTTAATCCATGGTGGCATGTAGAAGACATTTGAATGCATTGACTCACCTTTATGTAGTTAGTACATAGTTGGGAACACACATTCAAACCAATGGTTATGGGGACATCACAGGCATGTACTAAGCCTGGTGGGAGTGGAGAAGGGCAAGTGAGTGACCTAGATGAGTCAGTTGTTCTAGGGACCATAAGCTTCAGCTTGAACTTGAGGTGGGAGCAGGAGTGACCAGACAGGCCAACCTTAAGAAGGTTGTTCTGCCGAGAGGATGGTCTAGCCCATGAAAAACTGAAGGAATACTGTGTGGTGGAACACAAAGTATAAGGCAGGGAAGTGGGAAACAAGGCCAGCCAGCTATGCAAAGGAATGAGGACCAAACACCTAAGCCAGCAGGAGTGTGTGTGTCCCCAGTGCCGTGGATATGATATTGTTGGACGTGTCACCTTGTACTTCTGTTAAATCTAATATGGAAGTGAGCAGGGATTAGCACTGATCTTACTACTCTTACTGTCTTCCGCCCTCTGCTGCATTACATTGACTGTTCATACCTTTAAATGTCCTTCCTTGCCTTCCTGACCTCTAGTAGTAATCAGCAACATGCTCACAGGGGAGCAGTGTTAGAATAAGTATCCTGGAAAAGCCACCACCGAATCTTCAGTTTTAAAATGCAATTAGTTTGTAATGTGAACTGTGACTAGACAGAGTGATAATCTTTCAACTTTCAAACACACTGATAATTCTATGGGCAGGGACCTTGCTTGCCATATTTATTGCTGTCTTTGCAGCTCATTATGCAGCGCAGAGTCTGACACAGGGTAAGTGAGATGCCGAATAAGGACATGTGCGCATGTGAATAATTGTATGTGTATATGTGTAATGTGTTTGTGTAGAATATCAATACATATAGATGTGTTTATTTTAGTTTTTTATAAAATTTTATAATTTTCTGTATAAGATCTTACACATCTTTTGTTAAATTTAATGATACTTTTCTTGCTTAGTAAATTGGTTCTTTTTTTATATTATCATTATTACATTAGCTAATTGTTTATTGCTCTAGGCCACAGTGTTTCTCAGTTGACTACCCTTGTTGGCATGTGGTTACAGTTCCTCATTGTGTGGTATGTGGTAACAGACAAGTGTCCACACATTTCTTAACACCCCTTGGGTAAAGGCGATGATGTTGTTTCTTTAGTTGAATACTGGTATGAAGATAAAGGAATGAAATTGATTTCTATATATTAATTTGTATTGTATTTGTTGTGGCGCGTTCAAATCTAAGACCCATGGAGCCAATTGAGATTAATTACGAGCCTTTATTAGCCGGCTGGCGACTGATTCTCCCCACTAGAGAATCAGCCTTCATTAGCCAGCCGGCGACTGACCCTCCCCACTAGAGAGTCAGCCCCGAGCCTTCAGAGGAGGCAGCTTATAAAGCCTGAAACTACATTCTGGTTGGCCTTGGTCAAGCAAGCAAGCAGATTACAAAAGCAAAAGTTAGCTGTTAGCGTCTAGCACAAAGAAATAGTGGTTTCTGGTGGACAGCTATGTTACCTGTACTCTGGCGGCATTACTGTTTTATTTTTCTTCTAGGGAGCCTTGGAGCTATTTACTCCTAGGCAGCTGGCACCTGGAGATATCACTCTCTGCCCTGTCCTTGGGGCTGATTGAGGAATTGATACCAATAACCATAACAACATATTTTCCAAAGTAGTAACGGCCAGAATAAAGAGGGGAGATGTGAACAAGGAAGATGTTATTGAAATGCATTTTTTTAGTTATATATTTAGTGACAAAAAATTTGTAAAGCCCCTTATATTTTCTAAGTAGACAATTATATGCAAATAACACTTTTGTTTCTTTCCAATCCAATAAATTCCTTTTATGTTTTTCTTGTTTCTGTACAATGTTGAATTGAGGTAGCTGAATCCCAGCCTAATTTCTAACGTAAGGCAAATACACCTGATGTTTGATCCTTAAGTCTGAGGATTGCTGTAGGGTTTTGGAAGATAGCCTTTATCAAGATAGCCTGAATCAGATTAAAGGGGTTTTGCTAAGAGTCTTTTTTTATCCTGAGTTTTTCATTCTTTACATTGTAGCTCTTTTTTATCTCTCTGTGGTTAATTCTAAATAATCTCCTCAGATCTAATTTTCAGGGTACCAGATCTCTGTTCAGATGTGTCTAATCTGCAATTTAACCCATCTATGAAGTTTTAGATTTCTGACTTATTTAATTTAAAAAATTTTCAAATACAGTTGGCATTCAATATTATATTAGTTTCAGGTGTACAGCATTGTGGTTAGACATTTATATACTTTAAGAAGTGATCCTCCCTCTAGGTCTGTACCCATCTGACACCATAGTTATTACAGCATTATTTACTATATTGCCTTTGTTGTACTTTACATCCCCATATTATTTTGTAACTGCTAATTTGTACTTCTTAATCCCTTAACCCAGTCCCCCAACTTCCCTCCCATCTGACAACCAGAAGTTTGTCCTCTGTACCTATGTTTCTGTTTTCTTTATTTTGTTTTTGAGATTGCACATAAAAATGAAATTATATGGTATTTTTCTTTGATTTATTTCACTTAGCGTAATACCATCCATGTTGTTGCAAATGGTGAGATTTCATTCTTTTTTCTTTTTTTTTTAATTGATTGGAGCATTTAATCCATTACATTTAAAGTAATTATTTAAAGTTATTGCCATTTTATTTTCTGATTCTTTTTGTAGTTCTGTTCCTTATTCTCTTGCTCTTTATATCTTGATTACTTTCTCTAGTGCTGTCTTTGGAATCATTTCTCTTTATTTCTTGTATAGCTCTTGTAGATTTTTGGTTTGTGGTTACCTCATGTGTTATATATACCTAGCTATGTTTATAGCAGTATATTTTAAATTAATGGGCCCTTAAGTTCAAACACAATCTAAAATCACTACCATTTTTAGTCACCCCCTCCATGTTTATGTTTTCGTCATTTTTTTACTTCTTTTGTGTGTTTATATGCATCCCTTAATTTACTGTTCTGATTACACATGATCTTCCTACTTTTGCCTTTTAACCTTTTTACTACTTTTAGTGTTGCTTGATCTGCTGATATTATGTTTGCCTATGTCAGTGAGACTTTTTCTTTCTTTGTGATATTTTCTCATATCTTAATTATTTTCTTCTTTTTAAAGAACTCCCATTAACATTTTTTGTAATACTGGTTTGCTGGTGATGAATTCTTTTAGCTTTTTCTTATCTAGGAAGCTCTTTATTTCTCCTTTGACTCTAAGAGATAGCCTTGCTGGGTAATCTTGGTTGCGGGTTCTTACTTTTCATCACTTTGAATATTTCTTGACTATTTCGTGTGAATCTCTTCTGGCATACAAAGTTTCTGTTGAGAAATCAGCTAACAGTCTTATGGGAGTTCCCTTGTAGGTAACTAGTTGCTTTTCTCTTGCTGCTTTTATGATTCTCCCTTTGTCTTTAACCTTTGACATTTTAATTATGACATGTCTTGGTGTGGGCCTCTTTGGGTTCATCTTGCTGGGGATTCTCTGCACTTCCTAGGCTTGTGTGTCTATTTCCTTCACCAGGTTAGGGAAGTTTTCAGTCATTACTTGTTCAAATAGATTTTCAATTCCTTGCTCTCTTTTCTCTCCTTCTGGTAACCCTCTGATGCAGCTGTTGTTATGCTTGTTTTCCCAGTCCATTAAACTGACCCCAGTTTTTTTAAAGATTATTTTTTCTTGTTGCTGCTCTGATTAGGTGTTTTCTGTTAACTAGTCTTCCAAATTGCTAATTCGATCCTCTAATGTTTGATGTTGATTCCCTCTAATGTAATCTTCATATCAGTTATTGTATTATTTATTCCTGACTGGTTCTTCTTTATGTTTTCTATCTTCTTTTTTATATTTCCTATCTCTTTGTTGAAGTTCTCAGATTATCTGTTCTTTCCCTAAGTTCCTTTAGTATAGTTATAAACAGTGTTTTGAACTCTGCATCTGATACATTGCTTGCCTCTGTTTTGTTTAGTTCTTTTTTCTGGAGTTTGTCCTATTCTTTCATCTGGGACATGTTTCTTTGTCTCCTCATTTTGGCTGCCTCTCTGTTTGTTTTTATGTCGATCTGCTGTGCCTCCCAGTCTTGGCTGAGTGGCCTTATGTAGTAGGTGTTCTATGGGGCCCAGTGGTACACTCTTACCTGAGCCGATGCTCCAGGTGTGTCTCTTGTGTGCGCACTTTCCTGTTGTAGTTGAGCCTTGATTTTCGTTTGCATGTCAGTGGGTGGGATTGACCCCTCTGGCTGACTGACTGTGAAGACTAACGTGACTGCAGCTGATGAACTGTACAAAGAGGCGTTAACCCCGCGGAACAGTGGGGCTCTGCAGCCTGCTTGGATGTTTCGTTTGTGGAGCTAATTGAGTGGTGCTATGGTGTGTTCTGAAATTGGCCACTGGGTGTATTGGTTCTGGGACTCTTTGAGGGGCTCTAGTGTAGTACAAGTTCAGCCGCTGCCTGTGCCTCGGGGCCACCTGGTAGATACAGAGTGATCTGCAGATGGTTGCCACATACGCTGGGTTTGGAGGTGTCTAGGAGGTGAATCGAGGCTGGTTGCCACTAGTGCTGGGCTTGGAGCCACTTAGCAAGAGGTACAGGGCATGCTGAAGCCAGCCACTCCTTGTTTTGGGTTTGTGGACCTTTGAGAGATTTTTAGGCAAGTCTGTAGCATGAGCCTAGCCAGCCACTTGTGTGGAATAGCCTCTGAAAGAGGTTTGGGTAGGGAGCATAAATTGGTTGTGGTGGGATCTTAGAGAATCACCAGGGTGGGGTGTGAGTGGTGTTAGCCAGGTTGATGGAGACTCAGATACAGCTCCTACCTGCACCTTCAGGCTGTGTAGTTGGAAAGTTCAACAAAAGAACATCGGCTCCTGCCAGTACTTCCATATGCAATCTGTGTGGGGGGAGGGCTTAAGAAAGGAATAATGGCCTGTTTGCACTTCTTTCTGGGAGAAAGTTACCCCTTCTGCCCTCTCCCAGCAACCAGATAATTCAGTTCCTCTCCATATGTCCCTGGTGTTTTTCAAGCTTCTGTCCCTTTTCTGGAGCTTAGGTTGAGTGAGTGTAAGTGAGCGAGTCTGTGCTTGGGCCCTTTAAGGGGAAGTCTGGGTTTCCAGCAGCCCTCTGTTTCACCCTGGTAGAATCTTTGAAGATTTTCACAGCCAGCTGTTTTAGGCACTCCTCTTCTGGCATTGGTGCTCCAGGGCAGGGAGCTTGGTGTTGGGCTGGGGCCCCTAGCTCTTCAGGGGGCCGGGCCCTCCATGACCAATATAACCCTTCTGACTCTTAATTGCCACCCCCTGGGTGTGGAACCAGAGCCCATTTCAAGTTTCCTACAAGTCTCAAAGTGGGTTTTTCTTTATATCCTTAGTTATAGGAATTCTGTTCAGCTAGTCTTTAGGTACTTCTCAAGGGTGGCTGTTCTGTAATTTAGTTGTAATTTTGATGTGAGAGGTTAGCATAACGATTATTACTTTGCCATCTTGACTAGAACTCTGTCATGACTTTTATTTCTAGAATATGCATGTGTTTTACATGTGTATACATACATATGAACACATACAGATACGGCTTTTTTCTAAACCTTTTAAAAATTTTTTACCATATGTTTTTATTTTATTATTTTATGTGTTTAATTAGCACATAAAATTGTACACATATTTATTTTATGATCTCTATTCTATTTTTTTTTATCCCAAGTTCTCGAGGGCCTAATCTTGCTGTTTATCTCCTGACTCTTGCTTGTAATGGATTGTTTCCTTCTTTATCTTACCCTTTTGGATGATGAGCCTGTCTTTAGCATGCATAATCTGGTGGTGTTCTGTAGTTGGCCCTTTGTATCTATGGTTCCTGTATCCATGGGTTCCACATCTGGGGATTCAACCCACTATGGTTAGAAAATATTAGAAAAAATTGTTTGTTGCTGACAAGTACTATGTAGTCAGGCCTAGGATAAGTGGCATATGAACTGAACATGTGTAGATTTTTTTCTTTTTGTCATTAAACCCTAAACAACACAGTATAACAATGATTAACATAGCATTTACATTGTATTTTACTATAAATCATCTAGAGATGATTTAAAGTATATGAGAGGATGAGCATAGGTTATTGTAATGCAGGAGCTCCAGGTCAGGAACCTGCACCTGGGCCTTGGATATTCTGAAAAAACCACCAGGAGGTCTAGAGGAATGAGACATGCCATTTATTACTCATAATACAGTGAGGCTTCAGCACTTGGTTGGTTAGAGCTACAGGAAAAGGCATCTGGCCAAGAGCAGGCATTGTTTTATATGCAAGCAAAGGGGAGGGGCTTGCCTCATCCAGGAGAACAAGGGTCTTTCCCCCACAGATAAAAACAGGATATGCTGCTGCCTGCTAGTGTTAGGGAGGACCAGTGGGCAGATAATGTCCATGGGAACAGCCAAAGGGGCAGCTAGTGCTCATGGGCACAGTGAGAAGTGTCTTGGGGACAGGCATAGCCTGGGGGAACTCTATTCACTGTCTTCCTTGAGGCTGCTGACCAAACTGTCCTTTTTGTCTTCTGTGTATGTGGAGGGGCTATGTTTGAATTAACCTCACAGTTCCATGCAAATACTATGTTATTTTATATAAGGAACTTGAACATCTTGAGGATTTTGGTATCCAGGGGGTCCTGGAACCGAGGGAAGACTGTACAGTTAGTTCTGCCAGTACCTAGGGATATCACTGGCATGTGACCAATTTGGTTTAATTTTCTTATCTAGGGATTTCCTGAACTACACAGTAGTGTAGAACTCCCAAAATCACAATAGAGATGCAGACAGATCAGTGGTTACCAATTACTGGGAGACTAGGAGACATTTCCCCCTCCCAGGCCAAGCCTCTGTTTTCATCTGAGTTCATAACTTTTTTTTCCAGTTCAGTTTTTGTTGAAATCGTTGTCCTTTGAGGGTTCCAGATGTATGTAAAAGCATCAGTTCTACTTTCTGTCCACTCAAGAGCTTATTTCCTGTCCTGTAGGATGTTAAAATAAAGTGACTTCCAAGACACTTTTAAGTAAAGGAGGTTAGAATTAGTAATTATGCCAGGATGATAGGTGTAAGCCAGGATGTATGGTCACTTTGGTTGAAACCCAAGATCCAGATCACACTGCTGGCTAGCCCCTGTCCTGCTGATTCTCTCTCTTGGGTTAGGGCCTAAGGTCATTACCCTTACTTTCTTGCCACACTCTTGGAGGCATTTAAAAGGATGTCTTATATTTTATCTCACATTTCTAAGTGCTCATAGTGAGAACTTTTAGGTTATCTAGTCTGCCACAGTGGCAGAACAGTCTGTCTTTTGTCTTAACATTAGAATCTTTCTCTATCTCCTTCGGTTCATCTTAAGATAGAATATTAGAAAAAGACAGTGGAAGGACTGGTGAGAGGGTCTAGGGAGGAGGGAAAGAGGAAAATATGGGGAGAGAAGAAGAGTAAATAGAAGAGGGAATGAAAGGTTGGAAAGACAGATGGAATGGAGAGTCAGAGATATTTTGATGGATATGAGACACTGAGCATATGAATAAATCAGACATGTGCATTGAGAGATGCACAAACACACATACATCGGGCACAGACTCAGGCCAGGAGGCCTGACACAGGTAGTGTGTGGACCCAGAAACACGCACTCGTAAAGTCATACACATGTATCATCCTCAGGGGCATAGGCAGCCAAAAGTACAGAGTGAAAATAGAAAACAACCAAATCCAAGTGTGTTAGCATAATTGTAAAGAATAAACCTGAAATCAGTGGGAATAGAAAAGATGGCTTTAGAATGAACTGAAATAGTAGTACCAGCAGTTGGCTTCCACAGCAACAGTGGTTGTGTAAATAGAATGCTGGTGGCAGGCTGCAAGGATTGGGGCTCGCTGGTGGCAGCTGCATGGAGCAAACCAGTGGGGTCAAGCTCTTGATTTTGATCTCATTGGCACTAATTAATGGAGATATAATCACTGCTTTTCAGGTAGCACAACAATAGTAACTAACAAATAAAAATAAGCCAATCTGATTTAAAATTAACAGGCTTTACTTGTTTATTTCTTCATTGCCTTGCAGTTCATAGCCAGATATAGAAATATGACTATCAAAAATTGAAATTAAAGGTTTGAGATTTTGACCATGCCAAATATTTGTCTAAAAATAAGAAACTGATGTACCTGGGGCCAGACAGTGCAGGGCAAGGAAGTAGAATGTGGGAAGTTTCTGTTTTGTGAGGATTATCTTTGTGTCTGCTATTCTGTTCACCCAGCACATTTTAGGCATTGCCAAACTTATTTGTTTTCCTTCTTACTAGTTTTCTAGACCATAACGACGTCCATTTATACTAGGCGTTATTTTATTGCATGGATTCTTTATGACACTAGCACTGGTTTAAAAGCCAAGATGAGCAGTTGTAGATCTCTGATACTGTGAAGTCTGTGAAAGGGTAGAAGAAAATTAGTTTACCTAGCATAAGAGAATAATTTTAAATTACACTGGCTAGCACACACGCTGTTTGGTGTTTTTCAGTTTTGAATAAAGCGACCCTGTCAAACCTTGTGTGCGGCTGAAACATGGACTGTATGAAACATGGCTTGAAACAGGAAAGCAGCATGACTATTTTTTCCATTATCACTTGAAAGTCTGCCAGTAGACTCTTAGAGTGACCGTTCTATTAATATTTTTATTTGACTGTGTGTTTTAGTCATCACTCTAAAGAAGCAGTGATTCAAACTCTGCTTTCTTAGTACTAGATAAAGGTCATCTCAAAAGATTCCATAACATTTCTTTTTTTCTTTTTTTTTTTAAATAGCATTTCTTAAAACTGCCTTCTCTCAAAATATCCCTGCCTCAGAGGCCCATTCTTCTTGTCATTATGGATCATTTGTCTTTTGTTTTAAGAGCTAGGTGAATCCACATCAGGAACACTGAAGTTGTAAACATCAATTTCTAGCTAGGACTCTATAGAGAATAGAAAATATGTAATAAAAATAACATGATGCATTTGGAAGTACTCTAAATAAATACATGTTTTGTCTCACCATTAACTGACTATAGCCTTTTGAATACCAAGAATGCATTCTTTATGACCATGAAATAGTTCACATCGATAATAGAAAAGACACAGATGTGGTTACCAACCCAGAGTAATCTTTTGATATCAACAGGACTGAACAGAATACCTGGCATATAGTAGCAGCTCAGTGCATGTTTGTTCAGCCTAACTGACTTCAATTGACTAGCCTTGCCAGGAAAAAAAAAAAAAAAGTAGCATAAAGTTTTGACTAGGAAAGAGTCCAGTGCCCTAAGCGATTTTGTTTTAAGTATACTGTTCCTCTGTCTCATAGATTGTGGTCAGATATTTTTTTCTTTGTTATTCACTTGCTGGTCCTGTGCTCTGATGGTGGCATGTACTTCATCTGACCTTGCTGACTAAGTTGTAAGTTCAAGTAGGATGAACTGCAACTCACCTTTCTCTGTGCCCCTCCCAATGGCTGACCATGTGCTGCCCTTCCTTGCTGCAGAGCTGTTGGCCCCTATGGGTGTCACTAGCCAACTCATCTCTGCCAGTCTCTCCTTGGGGATGGAAATACTGCAGTGGGGCTTCACTCTTTTCAGTAAGGGTAGCAGTCTGCTAAAATGATACCTAAATGGCTTCCAGCCAAGTAAATATTTTAAATCTTACAAATTTGTACTTTTTTTTGGCTAAATTAGCACATTAGGTACTTCAGAAGGGGCCTGGTGGGAAGTCAGTGTTGTGTCAGCTCTGGGAAGGTGGGTCTGAGGGGGTTCTGACGCTGTGTGGATTTCCAAGAGAGGCCTGGCGGGGGAGAGGAGAGAAGTATTTAACTTGGTAGTGGATTGAGGGAGGGTTAGATGGACAATTAAAGCTTAAAATTAGAGTTTACAGATAAAATAAATAATTGTGCTTTAAAATAGGTAGAATACTGTCATTTAGAACTGATTTTAGCGGTGAAGTTTATTTTGTCTATAATCTCTAATTTTAAGCTTAATATCCCATGAATGCCTTGCTTTTAATTCTTGCCTTTCAGAAACATAACTGAGCCAAACTGAGACCACTGTACTCTTCCGTCTGACTCTTTAGGGGCATTTTTCCTAACTGCAGTGAGGGTTTTTTTTTTTTTTTTTTGTTTTTTTGTTTTTTTCCCTTTATGGCTAAAGTAGCAGTTTGTCACACTTGACTTCAGAGAGTAAATTTGAGTGATATGGCAGGCTTATTTTGCTTGTGAGAATGCTGCCTTTTCCCATATTTTTGTTACCTGAAAATCTGAGCTTCCTTGCCAAAATACATGCTGTAATTATTATATTTCTACTCAAGATCTGGGGCTGTTCTCTTAAACTTGAATTGTAGGAAACACCTGGTAATTCCTTGTACCTTTGTACCCTGCCATTTGATATTTAAATCAGTGCTAGATCAGCTGGGTTCTGTGGTAGCCCTGAAATCAGGGTTACTCAGAGAAATCTGTCAAAGTTAAAGTTAGTGCATCAGTTTGCACCTGGCATAAAGTTTTATTACTCTGCACTCTACAGTTATGGAATATAAATCTGGGTTACAATGGAAGAAGATGCATACCAGCATGTTGTTAAAGGGTTTTTTCTAACCAATGTCCTGGCAGCTCACGAATGTTGCCCCCTAAACTGTATAAACATCTAGGTATGCTTTCAAATCAGAATTAGTCAATAATCTCCCTTTTCCTCAGCACCATTGCATACTGTTGTATCCAGAGAAGAGATTTTCTTTATTTGTGTGTGTGTGTGTGTGTGTGTGTGTGTGTGTGTGTGTGTGTAAACTTCCTAGTTATCTCATCCAGGATTGAGATCCCAAAATTTAAATTCTAGGAAGAACTTGAGAAAGTTATGAATCCAATTTAGGGGCATCTGGATTTTCCTCTGGATTTTCCTCTGGATTTTCCTTTGCCTTCCTCTTATTTCAGGCTCCAGTTCTTCTAGGGCTTTTGGGATCTGAGTTAAGGTCTGGCCTAGCAGGGGTTGTAGGAAAAGCTCTGGACTCTGGAATTCCAGCTTGGAGACCAGAGTTCCAGTCTACTTCTGTTATCACCCAGCTAGACACCTGTCTTGGCCTCACTCACTTCATCTGTGAGTATCATGTCAAATCCTGATCTTGAAGGCTCTTCTGAACTCTTTATGACTTGCTCTGTGTCACTGAACTGGGTAAGGATGATACCTGGCCTGTCAGCCACACAGGAAACTATTTGTTACACAGGGAGCATTAGGATCAGACCTAGAATTATGACTTGGTCATAAAGGAAGCATGGAAATATCTCTGTCGTGTCAGACTTGATAGGGACACTGTGAAACATGATTCCTGCTGCTTGGGTTCTGCATGTTAGAACAAGCAGTCATCCCTTTTTCCCATAGCCCTGTTTTGACCAGAAAGTGTATAGAGGAGAGACACAGTGGCTGCTGGCAGAATGAGGGCACCTCCACTCCGAGGTCTCTCTGTGCCAATAACTTTTCATCATGAGTTCCTACAGCAAGTAGGCAGTGCTGGCAGAGAGACTCGTCTTAGTGGCTGAGTGTGTGTCTCCCTGACTTCTGGGAGGGGGTCCAACAGCCACAACCAAGAAGCTCGGGCATCTCCTAGAAGCATCAGCATGTGCTGCAGAAATAATAGTCCAGTTGCCTAGAAGATAATAAGGGCTCAAATCATTTTTTGCAAGTTTTTAAAAACAAGTGTTTTAAATTACAAAAGTTAAAAAAGCAAATTAATAAAAATATGCTCAATGTAGGAAACTTAGAAAACACAGAAAAAAGAAACCACACAATTGCATTATTCATAGGTAACCAAATGTTAGTGTATTTTCTTTTAGTGTGTTTTCTGTGACTATGTATATTTCCCTCCCGAAACGATGTCGTGCTGCTTTCTTCACCTAATGTGAATAAAATATTTTTCACATGATTTTTCAATAGGGGCATCACATTCCACCATCTAGATGTACTGTTATTTACTATAACAAATGCCCTATTATTGGAAGCCCTCAGAATCTTTAAATTCTCCATTAGCAATTTCTAGAGCCTGTGAACATTATAGCACCAAATCCTAATCTTCAAAGAGTCAGGGATTGTCCTCAGGACTTTCTTGAATTTAAAAGTACCAGGATCTCAACTCCCTAAGAAATGGCAAACTTGTCTTATTTTGGCTCCACTATTGGCTGTAAACAGAAGAGCAACTGGTCTGGTAGACATGTCCGAATTGGATATTACGGGAGCAGCAAAGTAAGAATGGAGTGCTGACACTGTCCAAGGCTAGGGAACTGAGTTCTTGGCATTGCCCTGCCTCCAGCAGGAAGCACTACTGGAATATTATTTTTCACTGATAATTTTCTGTGGGGATGATGAGAGGATTTTTAGATGTTAACAGTATCCATCATGGTTGGGGTTCCATAAATGCTCTAATTTTTCATACGCCAAAGTCCTCCAAAAAAACCACAATACAATAACTTAGTAGCACATTTTTTATTTACCTTTATTATAACAAAATCCTAGTTGAACAGGAAACTCCCTCATAAAGACTCATTTTCACCAGAAAATTTCTGGCCTAACCTTTTCTAGTTCAAATTGTGGCAAGTTTGAAAAATCGTCTCTCTTGCTTATCTTTCTCCTTCCATCAAAACACCAGTGCCTTTTAACTGTGAGACTATACTGTACTCTATATAGTTTTAGTATTTGTTATAGAAGAAGGGCCAGATAATTGAAATAGCATTTAAGATTCAATAGGCATTTCTTTAATGAAGGACCCAGTGAGAGGTCAGGAGCTATATAGTCCAGTAAGCCATTGGCTGATGTAGGAAAAATTGCCTACCTTGAAAGGCTTGTTGAATAAGTCTCTGGATAAGTGATTAAGTGTTGCCTTTGGTATATATATGTATGACCATACTTGTCTTTTTTTTTTTTTCCTTTTATCTTTGATTAGCTATTAAGCTAAGGTTAGATACCGTCTGTTTTTATGGGTGCCCGATTTGAGTTTCTTTGCAAAATTTATTGAAATAATTGAACTCAAAATAGTTTTCATTTTGAAGCTAGAAGCTGATTTGAAGAACATTCTGAGTTTTTAATTTTAGTGTTCTCTCTTCCCTTCCCTACTTTAATTCTTTCTTTTTAAATTATTTTTTTTCAATTTCAGTTGTCATACAATATTATGTTAGTTTCAGGTGTATACCATAGTGATTAGACATTTATATATCTTATGAAATGATCATCCTGATAAATCTAGTATCCATCTGACATCATACACAATTATTGCAACATTATTGACTATATTCCCTATGCTATGCTTTTATACCCCCATAAATATTTTTAAATTACTGATTTATACTTTTTCAGCCTATCCTGCCTCCCATCTGGCAACCATCAAAATGTTCTCTGTATCTATGAGTTTGTTTCTGTTTTGTTTATTTTGTTCTTTAGATTCCACATATAAATGAGATCATTTGGCATTTGTCTTTCTCTGTCTTGACTTACTCCACTCAGCACAATACCCTCTAGGTCCAGCCATGTTGTTATAGACGGCAAGATTTCATTCCTTTTTTTATAGCTGAGTAATATTCCATTATACATATGTACCACCTCTTCTTTATCCATTCATCCATTGATGGATACCCAGGAAGTCTCCATATCTTGACTCTTGTAAATAATCCTGCTGCAAATATGTGTTCTTATGTCCCTTTAAAGTAGTGTTTTGGGTTTCTTTGGATAAATACCCAAAAGTAGGATAACTGGGTTTTTCTTTGTCTTTTATTAGAGCCTTTGTTTTAAAGTCAACTTTGTTATAATTATTGGTACCCTAGCTTTTTTTTTCTTTTTGTTTCCATTTTTATGAAATATCTTTTTCCATCCCTTTACTTTCAGTCTGTGTGCATCTTTTGATCTGATGTGAATCTCTTGTAGGCAGGCAGCATATATAAGGGTCTTGTTTTCTTATCCTTTTAGCCATGCTTTGTTTTTATTGGAGCACCTAATTCATTTACAAAGTAATTGTTGCTGTGTAATTATTGCCATTTTATTATTCATATTTTCTACTTTTCTTCTTAAAAAAGCCCCTCCAACATTTCTCGTAATAATGGCTTGGTAGTGATTAACTCCTTTAGATTTTTCTTCTCTGGGAAGCTCTTTATCTGTCCTTTGATTCCAAATTATAGCATTGCTAGGTAATCTTAGTTATAGGTCCTTGTTTTTCATCACTTTGAATATTTTGTGTGAATCTCTTCTGGCATACAAAGTGTCTGTTGAAAAATCAGCTGACAGTCTTCTGGGAGCTCCCTAGTAGGTAACTAGTTTTTCTCTTGCTGCTTTTAAGAATGTCTTTAACCTTTGACATTGTAATTATGATATGTCTTGGTGTGGGCCTTTTTGAGTTCATCTTGTGGGATCTGGACTTCTTGGGCTTATATGTCTATCTCCTTTGCCAGGTTAGAGAAGTTTGCTGTCATTATTTTTTGAAATAAGTTTTCAATGCTTTGCTCACTTTCTTCTCCTTCTGGTGTCCCTATGTTGCAAATGTTGGTGTGCTTGATTGATGTTGTCCCAAAGGCCCCTTAAACCATCATTTTTTTGGATTCTTTTTTCTTGTTGCTGTTCTGATTGGATGTTTACTGCTACTTTATCTTCTAAATCACTGATTTGATCCTCTGCTTCATCCAATCTGCTGTTGAGTCCTTCTACTGTATTCTTCATTTCAGTTATTGTATTCTTTATTTCTAACTGGTTCTTTTTTATGTTTTCTATCTCCATTTTTGTGTTTTCTGTTCCTTTGTTAAAGTTCTGAGTTCATCTGCTCTTCTCTAAGTTTACTGAGCATCCTTATAACCAGTATTTTGATTGTCTCCATTTTATTTCATTCTTTTTCTGGAGCTTGGTCCTGTTCTTATATTCAGGGCATATTTCTTTGTTTCTCCATTTTGGCTGCCTCCCTTTGTTTGTTTCTGTGTAATAAGTAGGACAGCTGTGTTTCCTGATCTTAGTGGTGTGGCCTTATGTAGTCAGTATCCTGGTGCTCAGTGGTACAATCTCTCTGGTCACCTGAGTCAGGTGCTTTAGATGTGTCCCTTGTATATATTTGCGTGCCCTGCTATTGTAGTTGAGCCTTGGTTGCTGTTTGCATGTCAGTGGGAGAGAGTGCCCCTCGGGCTGATTGCTTGTAAGGACTGGCTGTTATTCAGGGTCTGACCCTACCTAGCAGGATTCACTTTAGCAGGGCTGTGGTGCCTACTCAGTCTGTTCTTAGGTGTGTTGTCCTTGGATGTGGCCCCAGTGTGCTGCTCCTGCGCAGCCTGAAGCTGGCCACAGGGCATGCAGGGGGAGATGTCCTGCTGTAAGCCAAGTTCAGCCACAGCTGGTGTTCTGCCCAGGGCCACTTCTCATGAGCTACCAAGCAGTCCACAGATGGTCGCCACCCACAGTGGGCTTAGAGAGGTGCCTTGAGAAGTCAAGCCATGAACCAAGGCCAGATAACACTAATGCCAGGCTCGAGGTTGCTCAGCAAGAGGTACAGGGCATGCTGAGGCCAGTTGCTGCTCGTTTAGGTTTTGTGAACATTGGCCCACAGCATGTACCAAGACAGGCTGTTTGTATGGAAAAACCAATAGAGGCAGACCTGCAAGTTAGTAGGGGTGGGGTCTCAGGGAAACATTAGGGTGGGATGACCAGTGTTAGGTTGATGGAGATTCATATGGGGGCTTCCTGAGTCTGCAAGCTAGGCAGATAGAGGGCTCAACAAAAGAACAGTAGCCTTCGCTTCTGTCTGGCAAAAAGCTGTCCCTCCAGCCTTGCCCTGATACTGACAATTCAGTTCCTCCCAAACATCCCTGGCACTTTTTGAGCTGCTGCCACAGTGCTGGAGCTCAGAGTGAGTTTGTCAGCGGGTAAGTCCATGCAGCGGCCCTTTAAGAGGCACACTGGGAACTCCTACAGCCTTCCGATCTCATTCAGCCACAATCTCCACTGATTTTCACATCCAGATTTTGTGGGACCTTCTCTTCCCAGCACTGGAACCTGGGTTGGGGAGTCCAGTCTGGGGCTGGGACACCTTGTTCCTCTGGGGAACCTCCTCAGACAGGATATCCCTCCTGATTTTTAACTACCACATGTGAAACCAGCCCATTTCATGTCTCCCACCCTCCTACCAGTCTCAAGGTGGCTTCTCCTATATATCTATTTGTAGGACTTCTGTTCAGCTAGACTTTATGAGATTTTCAATATTAGTTGTTCTGTAGTTTAGTTGTAATTTTGATGTGGTCGTTAGATGATACAAGCACAATGTCTACCTAGTCTGCCATCTTGACCTAAATCCTCCTAACCTAATTCTTTTGTTTTCCTTACCCAGTATCTCATTCTCTATGAATCAGTTTTTTAACTGGAAAACGTCTATTATGGGATTCTTAATTGTTTATATATTTTACTGTTAAGCCTCTAGCCCTTGGAGATTATTCTAAGGCAGGGATTACAAAAGCAGATGCCCATGGAGGTAGGAATGTTCAAAAGGGAGGAGCAGCACCTGATGACTGTCAGCAAAGTGATAGGGTCGACCACTGCGGACTGAGCCCTAGGTCCCACCTGAAGGGTCTGGCAGTGCTCCAGTGGATTGTGGCCAATTGGAATGGAGGCATAGTGTTGCCAAATGGTCTGATTTCTCACAAGAAGCTGGAAATACGGATTTTTTTTCCTGGTGGTATATATATGACACATAAAAGTTATTATATGTTGCCTCAACTAGCTAAATTTAAAAAGAAAATGTATGGATCAAACAAAGTACATCCACAGCCCAGATTATGCCCACAGATAGCCAATTTGCAGCCCTTGCTCTAAAGGGTAAGGTTTGCTTTTTCAAAACTAACAATGAAGCAGAGTGTGTGGATGCTGATTCTGCTTAAAGCTGAGCTATACTATTTTTCCTTACCTTTACAAAAGGAACTATCACTAAACTAGAGTTTTGGTGAATCAGTTATAGCATAGAACTCTCCTTAATTGCGTGTTATAACTTCGTTCTGCTGTTTTGTAGTATGCTGGGTGCAGAGCAGACTTTTAAAAAGAAAATGTAGTTTTAGGCTAATAGATCTCCATCCAAGTATCTAATTTTGATGTATGATTTTCTCAGATTTCTAAATAGCAGTGTTCCCAGTTGAACCTAGAATCTATTAACACAATAACTGTAGGCTTTTCCCCCTAGACTCTTTGAATATATTAGCAATTAAGGTTGAAAAATTGAAAATGAGTTTTGACTCTGCTCAGTTATCAGATTAATGTATTTTCTTTTTTCTTTCTTTAAAGATTTGAACATGGAATTCAATCCTTCAGACCATCCTCGGGCCAGCACAATATTCCTCAGTAAATCTCAGACGGACGGTAGGTTACTGATTTGTTTTCCTTGAAAAAAAAAAAAAAAAGAAGAAGAAGAAAGAAGAATGCCCATGTTGGTAACTAGCCTAAATCTTGATTTTCCACTAGATGTGTTTCTTAAGGTAAAATTAGAATCCCCTTTAATAACCTCCAAATATATTGTTTAATGGTGGTTCTCTGGGGTTTTCTTTCATGTTGTTGTTTTTAGAATTTCCTATTTGAAGCAATTATCCTCATTTTGCCACACAGCTATGCCCATTACGTAGCAATAGTTTCTAGCCTGAGAGTCAGAAATTTTCCTTTGAGAATTGATATCTGTATAAATTCTCTAAAGACCAGATATATTTGTTTTTTTAAACAGCATGTAAAAAAGCAAATATAATCCTTAAATAAAAGCATCATTATCTCTGTTGTATCATTTGAGAGCTGAATTGAACCTGTACACTGAGGTAGACCTTTTCTTTTTGTCAAGCTTTGACTAACCAGTTTATTCTGCAATTTTTGTGTTTTCTCCCAGGAGTGTGTAGCATTTCTCCTGGTTTTTTTTTTTCTCTTTTCAGGACCTGGTTTATTTCACTGTTCCCTGGCCTTTGACTATAAAGGAGAGATAAAACTTATACAATACAGTGAACATGAACCTTCTCAGTTGGATTCCTGTAGGAAAAAATAGCAGGAGAAATGTGTTAAATGATGATATAGTGACCAGGATGTTGTATTACCATGCTAGAGTCCTATATGATTTTATCCCTGACTCCTTTAGCAAATTGCTAAGCTCCAATTTAGAGAAGAGCCTCAGTTGACTAGAACATAATCCAGCATATTAAGAAAGTAAGTTAATAATAAGAACTGATAGCTCCTCAATAATAATTAGGTAACAATTTTGACATGGTATATATAATACAGATATAATATCGGTGATCTTTAAGTAGGCCACTCACTTGAATTGTGAGAATTTGGTGCATTTATACAAAATCAATGTTTCAAGTGTAAGAACAAATCATTGTAGGCTTTAAATACTTGTAAAGTAAGTTTTAAATGTATTGAGTAAAAACAAAACATTTTCTTCTTGGCCTGGTGGAGTGAGAAACCATTGGGAGGTGTAGGATATTGCAAAAGAAGGAAAGTGACAGTGAGGATAAGGGTTTAGGACAGTGAAATATGAGAAAAACATTTTTTGCACTTAATGATAGGGCTATGAAAACAAGTTACAAGGTTAGCATATTTCCAGGTTTGGTTCTTGGTTCCAATGAATTCAACCAACATTCTGAAAATTTTCTAATGAGATTCACATGGAATTGCATTGGAGTCTCTAAGTAGATGACACATACCTTGACTGTCATGGTTAAAGGAAACTCAGGGATTGTCTGACCTGACAAAGATTGCTCTGCAAAGGGGGAAGGAAGTATGCATCGTCCCCTTCACCTCTACTCCAAACCTCATTCCCACTTCCTTTACTGAAGTATTAGGGAATCAGTTACTCTGACCCTTCTGCTTATTGCTTGTTTCTCTTTAAATGCTGGAGCTTTCCATTCAATATGTAAACCTACTTAAGTCTCACAGGTCTTATAAGAAAAGAAAAAAATGACCAACATCTTCTCCCTAAGGTGGTGTTCTCTTCTCTCCTCTGTTGAACAAAAGCTTCTGCACCTTCTCTACTTCTCTTTCCATTCACTATTCCACTGAAATCTTCCAACACCACTTTTCTGTGGAGACTGTGGTAGAGTTGCCTGGGAACCTTTGTCTTCTCTTAGCTCTTGACTTCTTATGTGTTGCTTGGTGCCATTGATTATTCCTTCTCTTTTGGCTTCATGTCTTCACCCAGGCCAATTTGTTGAAAATAAGCCCATCTCATCTTGAGAAACAATGAAAAGAAATAGGTTTTAAAAGTAGGCAAATTCGATAACTTTAATGAGTTAATTCTTTGGTGAACTGATTGTCAGAGAATTGGCTATTTGGGAAATTTGTCTTGAGATATTCTTTTATTTAAGGTCCTTCTCAGATATCTTACTCAATCTTTTCTCTATTCATCCATCCCTTTAATGTTAGTATTTTGTAGGGTTCTCTGCTTTACTCTCTTATCTTTTGGGTCTGCACAGTTTCTCCCAGTTTCCATGCCATCTGTAGTGTAGCCAGATTTTTCTCTGCAGTGTTCAGAACCCATAGATCCAGTTGCTTACTAGACATCTTTACAATGAAAGTTTTAAGTTTCTCTCACTCACTGTATCCCAAACAGAACTTAATAACTGTAGTTAACCTCCTGCATTTCCCACCTTGACCAGGTCCCCAAGCCAGGGATGGCCTAGAAGTTTTCTGGACTCTTCCCTCTTCTCAGTTTTCACATTTGACAATGGTGCTAGAGCTGATTTCACACTGGGTTGTGGGAACTGATTGTGCAAATTTCTTCCAGTCTCCAAATTCAGTGACTTACATTGGGAGTTTGAAATAGCCATGATGGGAGTTTTGACACCATAAAAATTGACAAGTGCTACAAGTTAGGGCATTCTTTCTTTTTCTTTCTTTCTTTCTTTCTTTCTTTCTTTCTTTCTTTCTTTCTTTCTTTCTTTCTTTCTTTCTCTCTCTCTCTCTCTCTCTCTCTCTCTCTCTTCTCTCTCTCTTTCTTTCTTTCTTTCTTTCTTTCTTTTTTAAAAGGCAGCACACCATTGCATCCAGGTGATTAACGGTATATTAATTTTTACCTCTTAATCCTTGAATCTGACTATTCTTCCCTAGTCCCATTGCTGCCACTTTAGTTCAGACTCATAATTTCTCACTTGGGTTACCACAGCAGTCTCTGGACTTCCCTTTGACCATATCCCTTTCTATTCCTATGTCTATGCTGCTGCTAGGTGAAGGAAACTTTCTGCTTAGATCTGATTATGTCACTTGCTTGCTTAAACATTTTTAATGGCTCCCAGTTGCTTTAGAATTCAATTTCAGATGTCTTAGCGTGATCTTGGGGCCTTGGTGATCATGTGCTTTTCCCCAGCCTGCTGCTTGTCCTCATGTTCTTCCGCACTCACCCAGGTTCCCCTTCTGTCTTCATACATCGCATTTCTTGCATCTTCAAGGTTCATTCCTGTTATCACTTCTTCCTCGAATGTATTCTTGACCCCTTAGGCTAGGTTAAGTAGGCCTTTGGTGAGCTCCCATAGTAGCTTGTGAGTGCTTTTCTCTTCATAGTCTGAACCATATTGTGGTATTTAAAACTATTTCCTTATCTGTGTCAGCAACTATCTCCTAGAGGAAAGGCATAAACTTATATTACTATTGGAAGAACCCCTACCCCCTTCTAAGAATACCAGAGCAGTTCTAAATTGTGGGTCCCACCTCCATTTTTTTTAATCATGAGAAATGTTGTAATCTGCAGTTATAAGGCACACAACTCCTTTGAGGTCCCTTTCTTTTTGAAACTGGTCATCTCTCTTCAGGTGGATGTGGTCCTTCAGCAGTTTAGAGTAGGTTTGTGGGTAGGACGCTATTGTTAGGGTGATGACAGTTATATCAGGGCAGCTGCTGCCTGAGACCACAGCCATGTGCTCTTACCTTCATAGCTCTGCTCTGCAGACCCCTCATCCTCTTTCTTCCCCAGCACTCAGTGGTTTCACAAACAAGCTCTGACTGCTATGCTTCACACCTGCCAACTGTTGTTCGGATTTAGATGATACCTGCATTAAGTCACTAGGAGTTTCTTTACTGTTAAATTCCTTTCCCTCTGATATCAAAGTGATTTAGGCTGGCCTTGAAACCTTTTCTCAGTGTTCAGAAGGAGACTGGAAACATAGGAGAATGATAATGGAGTGTTTGCCTAATTAGACCTTCCCCAGCTGGCTGAAGTTAGGGATGTCCTGTCCAAATCCAGAGTGACTGCTGTCATGTTTTTACACAAATGAGATGTAATTGTAGAATTTCTTTGTATGAGAGCCATTCAGCAAAGAACCAAGGGTTCCTCATGGGGCGGGTGGAGTTGCCAGGTGAGAGAAAAATTGGTTCCTTGGCCTACCTTGGCTGTTCATGCTGTCATTTTTGCATGTGGGGAAGAATTGCTGTTCCAAATATATTTTCCTTTTTTGTACTGTTTTAATTCACTGTTTTCAAAGATATGAGAGCCTCCCGTTAAGTACCAGGAGAAAGCAGCCAAACTACATCTTTTTAATTTTAATTAATATGGTTTTTAGAGGTTCGTCTTTAAAATTCTGTTTCTCAAGAGCTTCTTGAAATAATTAAAGGAATAAAAACCACTATCCCTTGAATGACTTAAAGCCAAAAAAGAGACATTAAAATTCAAAAATAAAAAAATATGAGTCATTGTTTGTTTGTTTGTTTTTGACATTCTTTCAGAAATACTGAAATTGAAAAGATGTTTTGTGACCTTCCTTTGTTTGGGGTCATGTTTTTGTTCCTGGACAGCTTTGAACTTGTACATCATGAGAGGACCAATCTTTTTGTACTCCTTTTATCTAGTATTTAGCAGTAGCTGATCCCTGTGCCCTGCTCGGGATCGCCCTTCTTGTTGTCACATCCCTGTTTTTTAACTTCCCCAGTTCTTTATCACCATCTTGTGCACCTGTTCCAGGATGCCCCTCGCCACCTCCCTGTCAGTCACTCTGTACGTCTCCCCCATAGCTTATCAAGTCCTGTAGGGAATACATTTGCAGTTAGGTACTGAGAATCCACAGGAGCTCAAAGTTTTTATACCATGCTTTCTTTCCTTTGCTTATGCACCATGGAAAATAATCTTGAAAAACTACGAATTCAAACATTTTTATGTTGACTGTAAAAATTTTCATCCTTTCAAAGGATGTAATTTCTGATGTATTCATTGGTATTTTGAAATAAAACTATCCCTCTTTAAAAAAAAAACATTTCAGTTAAAATCTCAATACTATAGTGATTCGATAATCCACTATCAGTCATTTAAGAATATATGAACACACTCTTCTTTAACAGTTGGACATTGCATATTATTCCTTTTTCATCTTGAACTTGTATTCTCATGCCATTTTCTCCATAGAATTTTATCCAAATATGATGTACTTTGATTTCTAGAAGTCATTTATCACACTATCGTACTTCTTTTTTATGAAAATATGGATCTAAATTTAAATTTTTAGTCATCATAATTATGTTAATAAATATTAAAAATAAGTTTTGGATTGAGGTATCATTATTATCATCAGCCCTCAGTTGATCAAAGCAATACAGAGATTAAAATTTGAATGAATAATAAATAGAAAAATAAAATAGTTTTTAGAAAAGTACTTCTTACTGAGATGCTTCTATGGATGAATATTACATATTACTGGAATGAGGTGCTGGTCATCATCAAATTCTTCATTCTTATAGATGTAAGTGCTGAGGAACTTTGTTCATATGCATAAATAGAAGGGAGTAGAAGGAATTTTGGTACAGTAATACATACCCTAAATTCTTTCTACTCCATCTAATTTATATATCATAAAATCTCCAAGGGATTTGTCATCTCAGATAATTCCTAATAACCAGCTACAGTTCAATCTTGTTCTTCAATTTTGTTGACAGTAAGGAATTGGAATCCACTCGATTTGCAGAAGAGTTTCTCACCTAGTTATAGTAGCTTCTCACTTTTGCACGTTCTAGGAAGTACACCAAAGAGGCTTTGCCAGACATACAAATAATTTATATCTGCTACTCTTTTCATTTTGGTGGCACCTACTTTAACCTACATACTCAGGAGCCATTGAAAAATGAATCTTATTCATTTCAGAACACCATCTCTGATTTCTTTGACCCCATTGCAGTCTGTATGTCCCTCTGTAGGAGCTGTGAACTTCATCGTGTTGTTATGATTTATTGCATGTCTTCTGTATCTTTACATCTGTATGCCACGTACAATGACTAATTCATAGAAGGAATTCAAGTTTATGTTGAATGATCTCCACCTGTGCTTTTCCTCTGAACTAATGTTTTTAGCTTTTCTTTTGATTTAAATGTTTTTATCAAAATGTTACATATCCTTCATCTGGCCTTGTTGGCAAAGCTAGGGATCATGGTCAAACCAGGCATATTTGACGTATTTTCTGTCAAAAAGGTCTGATTTCATTTTTTTCAATTCATGCCTGTGATCACTATTGCTCTTCTAGTCCTGATAAAGGCCTGATGTGGTACTTGCCTGGCCACTAGCCTACTATGTCTTCTAGCTTGGTCTATGCTCTGTTTCCTTGGGTCTCTCCCTTGGAGCCTGTATCTTTGATGGAACTCTAACCACTGAAGAGGCATAGTCCTGATGGAAATCATCACCACTTGTGACCCCTGCAAGTACAGAGCCAGGAGTCCTTCCAAAGCCCGTAGTAGAAATGTCCACAAGGCAGGGCAGACTCCAGGTCATGCTGCAGGTTATGGAACCTGCAGTAAAGGCGGCTGCCTCACTCCTGTGTCTGCTTGTCCCTCTGTCAGGTGCCCTGGGAGAGTTCTTTCATGTGAGATGGGTGCATGTCCAGTGTGGGTTGGGATGCCTTTTTCTGTGGAACAGGAGAAGGGTCCTTGTGAAAGAGGAGGTGAAGAGGGAACCCCTGCTCATGCTTCACCATCTTCCAGGCTTTGAACACCTGGTGTTAAGACCAGCTGCTCTACTCTAGCCCTGACTTATTCTTTGACCAGATCATTTCAGAGATAGAATTATAGAAACTACTATTGCCTTACCTTATTTTCCCCCCTAGTCTGGGGGAGTAGATGCTCAAGAAATAATCAGAAGTGGAGAGTAGTGATAAGTCAGTGCATAAGTGCTAGACTGACTGTGACCATCTCTAAGCCTGTGGCCAGCCCCAGCCTGCAAAGGATCATGCTTTGTCTCCAGTTTGGCAACCAGGGCTCCAGGACTGACCTTAGGCCCTTGCCTGTCCTTGGCGTATAGTCAGATAATCTCCTGCGTTATAATTTCCTGTATGTTGACAATAATCATACTTGTTACCTCATAAGATTGTTGGCCTGAGGCAATAGGATGATGTCTTGGGCACACAGTAAGTGCTCAGTGTCTACTCTTCTTTTACCTGTGAATAAGGTACTTGGGTTTCTCAGTGCTAACACCTGGGACTCCCCTGAGCCATCCTTTCCCAGGACCTCAGACAAGGGGACACTATCCCCATTTTAGCACTATAAGCATGTGTTCCCCATGCATATTTCCCAGTGTCCAATAGATACCCCATCTGGCAATCCTACAGACCTCTCAGGATTGTCATGTCCAAGTTAGAAGTCATCATCTTTCCTCTCTCACCTGCCTCCTCTCCCCATCACCTATTTTTTTTTTTTTTAAGGAAAAACCCTCTGTTGGTCTAAGTCCCCAGTCAGCAACCCAGCAGTCCTGTGATCAGTGTCTTCCCATCTGTTCCCAAGATACCCCTGGCTATCTCTTCCTTTTATTCCTCCTTCCATCAGCACCATGACTAACAGCACATCTCCCTCCTTGGACTATGACTACAGCCATTTCCCAGCCTCCCCACTTCCATCTCTCTCTCTCTCTCTCTCTCTCTTCTCTCTCTTTTTTTTTTTTACTTTTCCTTCACATGGCTGCCAGAAGGAGTGTTCTAAAATGTAGGTCCAGTTGGCCCCTCCTACTCACACTGTCTTCCATCAGTTCCCACTCACCCACAGGGGAAAGGCAGCTGGCTCATGCAGCATTCCCCTGCAGCCCTTTCTGCCTTCCCTGCCAATCCTCTCCTCTTCGCTGTGTGTCCCCAGTTCTGTCTGAGCTGCTCTGGTCCCTCTGCTTTGTTGCCCTGCAGCTGACTTAGCAGCCCCTGCCCACAATGTCTTGCCAGCCCAAAGCCAGCCTCTTTATGGGGTACTCTGACGTCCACATTTCCTCCATTCCCATAGACATGTTTCCCCATCCGTAATATTTTTGAAATCAGGACAGGCCATGTCTTATCCAAAGTTCATTGGCAGGATTTCTTTTTTCTTTCTTAGTGGCAAATACAAAAAGATGTACCATAAAATCAGTGGCATTAAATTCAGTATAATTTGTTTTTTCCTCTATTGTGAAGGTGTCTTTTTTATGGTTTGTAAATAAAGGAAGGGTGGGCATATTTATCCAACCTTCTGGAATCAACCTGCTGGAGCCTGTGAGCTTTAAATTCATCACTGTTCGTGTGATCTTGTGCATGTGATCCAGATGGTCTTCCTAAACCACAGTTTTTTTCATATGTAATGTACAGTTAGTATCTCCTTCTGAGATTGTCAGGAGGACCAAATGTGTAATCTCAAAGCTGTGAGCACAGTACCCAAGGCAACTTCAGTTCTCAGTAAGTGCAATCCTTACTCTGGAGTGTAGGTTCTCATTTGCTCAGTTGGATTGAGTTTCTTCCCTGACCTGGGTCTCTGCCATCATCTTAGCTTGTCTTAGGAGTTGAGTCCTAAGTCTGAGCAGAAGGATAAGTGACGAATACTAATGAATGGAAGGATGGAGGTGGTCTCTAGGCTCTGCTCTGCCCATGTTCATCTTTTTCTGTCTGTATTTCCTTGATACAAACAGATTGACCCTCCCATTTCAGGGTTGCTTCCAAACACTCTGGAAGCGAACCAGGAAGAGTTCAGGTATGAAATGTCAGCACCACACATTCGATAGAAGTCTTTTATAAAAGTATACACAGCAGTTCGAATCTCACCTAAAAACTCAAATGATAACCTTACCACCATGTTCCAGAATAGATTTTTGGTGGGTTAACTAGTTGTAGGTTAACTGTGATGATCATACAGTTGACCCTTGAACAATGTAAGAAATAGGGATGCTGACCCCTTGTACAATCAAAAATCCATGTATAACTTTCGACTCCCCAAAAGTTAACTATTTATAGTCTGCTGTTGACTGGAATCCTTACTGATAACATAAACAGGCAATTAACACATATTTTGTATGTTATGTGTATTATACACTGTATTCTTAAAGTGAGCTAGACAGAAGAAAATGTTATTTTAAAAAATCATAAGGAAAATAGATTTACAGTAGATTTACAAATTGTTGAATAAAATTTGTGTATAAGGGGACCCACACAGTTCACACCTGTGTTCTTCAAGGGTCAGCGTAATCACAAGCATCTAGAAACAATGTAAGTAAATACTAATCTCAATGGGGATATAACAGCACTGGAAGAAGTTGCCTAAAATGAAAACCTGTGTCAAAATGTATCCTAAAAGTTAAACACAAAATGGAAAAAATATTGTAGTGCGTATGACAAAGAAATAATACCTTTACATATTAAGGAATTTTTATACAGCCAGTGAAAATGCTAACACACCAGGAGAAAAATGAGCAATATTACCGTTGGCTGTTTATGTGTGTGCATGTATATAACCACATGTTTATATATAAATGTTAATTTGTAGAAATGCATATAATATCTGTATAAGTATGTATAGAAAAATAACTCCCTTTGAGAAGATACATATCAGAATATCAATAGTGGTTATCTCTGGGTTGTTGGATGATATATTTTTCTTTCTCTGACTTCCCAAATTTAAATTTGTATTTGTATTTTTTTCTCTATACTGCTCTGTATTTTCCATGAGAAAAAACTTTTGAAAGGATTCACTTTATTAGGTTTCTGTGCTTCTGAGGAGATCCTGTGGTCCTGGGATTTTTTCCTTGGTAAACAGGAAACATCTGAAGTTAGTTGACAGTTTGTTAGATGGATACTTGTTCTTTGAATGATTTCTCCTTATGCTCTTACCTACTCTGCCTCCTTTTCTCTCCCTTGGAATGTCTGCTCTACACGACTGGTCTGCCCCAAGACATCTTTGAAATTTTTTCTTTTCATTTTTGTTTCATCCGCTGTGCTTATTTAGACTTCACCTTGAACATACGGATTGTCCTTCTGTGCCTAGGTTTAGAAATAAACACGGGTCCAGAACACTGAAGAATAAACTAGAGTTGTTGGGAGGAGCTGTCCTCCTGGTGTGCAGGAGGTGAGCTTTGTGGGGCAGTGACCTCATCTGGATGCCTAGTACAGGGCACAAATGCATGGGTTGAATGTTCCTACCATAGTGCCAGTCTGTGTCCTAGTCACGACTTACCTTCTTGTCAGGCCATGAGGTCAGCAGGGCAGGAACCTCAGAGCATCTTTCATTTACCTCACTGGGTACAACAGTTGTGTTTTGAATTAAGTGAATACTTGAATTCATTGAATTATTGAAAACTCTAGGAATTATATAGTAATCTCAGACTCATTTTAAGAAAAATTAATATTGAATTTTGATTGTTCACAGCCTGATCTGTGCTGCCTACAGGAAAAAAGAAAGGAAAGTAAAACCTTTTCTTTTGAACCAGATTTTTGTGGTCTACATTGGCTTTGCTATCCCAATAATCAGTTTTGCATCTCAAGTCAAAATTCTGTAGTTCTTTACCTTACTGTCAAGGCCTCTTGTGTGGCCTGCCAGTCCTTCACATCCAGTGTCATTAATAAACTAAGTAATTTTTTCTTTGTGGACTAGCTTAGTTCTGTTCATATCTGTTGTCAAATAGAACTCATGTCCTTCAGATTCCATCACCAGTGACACTACGCTTGGAGGGAGAGTAGTGCAGAGAAAGGAGCCTGAGGAGCCCAGTATACTGTCTTCCCCTTTCTGGTCACTCCATGTCTTGGTGGCTTCCTCATTTTCAAAAAGAAGATGTTGGATTACATCTTAGGTAATGGTGGCTGACACTTGCCATTGGAAAGCCTTTTTTAGAAATGGAACAAGGTAATTTTTTAAATGTCTATCTGTAAAAGAGGTTAGCTGAAATTGCACTTAGATTGTTAGCAAATCCTCAATATTTAGGCATTAGTTTTTTTCAGAAAGTTTGTTTATCCCTTATTGCTAGCACTGCTGTTTACTCCTCACTCTCCTTTTTATCTGAAGAAGACTTTTAATGCCAATGGTAGTGTTTTTGCTGATTTCAGATGGCTTATATTTAAAGCCTCTAGTACATTTTCTGTGTCAGTCATCATGGACTATTGCATTAGCTAATTAAAAATCCTCTTAACAAAACCATCATATGTGGGATTAAAGGAGACAGCTATTATTCTCCTAGGAAAGATTCATAATCCACATCAATTTATTGCCTGTGTTTCCAAAAAAAGCAAAATTTGGCTGTTAGTGCTCTTAGTTATGTAGGAACCTGAGAACTCCAGAGATTATGATAGGTATGTTATTAATAAGCAAAAATATTCAGCTTTAAAAATGATTAAAGCCAGCATCAGAAATGAGTTGGCATATTGCTTATACCATTACATAAAACAAAATGGTGCTAAAGTCATTTGATTTCAGAGCTGATTAATGGCCATAGTGGTTTCAAATTTACTTTAAAAACATTTAGAATTGGGTAATTTTATTTATTATTATTTGTGTGTGTGTGTGTGTGTGATACCACTGTAAGAGATTCCACTTATTACGTTTCTCCCTATTTTAGTGTCTTAGTCCTGCTCCAACTACCTTCGGAGGAAAGAAAGAATTAATTGTAAAGAGCACCGGGGTGTCTCAGAAACCTTATGAGTCGTTGAAACTGGAGACTAGAGCCATTAGCAATTACCTCCCTTCCACCCCGCTGCCCTCTATTCTTCTCTGCATGCCAACTGTGTTGGGGTCCTCAGAACCACCCCCAATTTCAGTGATTCAGTGGGAAAATCATAGCACTCATAATATAGTGGTACTCATGGCTGTGACTTACTAAAAAGAAAGTATACGAAGCAAAATCAGTACAAGGAAAAGGCTCATGGGTGAAGTCCAGAGGAAGACAGGTACAGACTTCCAACAGTCCTTTCCAAGTGGAGTCACATAGGATGTACCATATTCCCTCAGTAACGGCTTGTGGCATGTTGGTAGCCAGGGAAGCTCCTTAGAGACCCAGTGCCCAGGATTTTTTTTGAGGATTAGTTAGGCAGGCAGTCACTGCCTGGTGTGGACCAAAATTGCAGACTGTCGAGGAAATCAGGCGCTTAGCATAAATCATATTGTTTGTACAGTTCAGGCATAGCGAGCCAGTCTTATCAGTTAGGGAATGGTGGGAACCCTCCTAAAATCCATGTTCCCAGACACCAGCTAAGGGCCTTCCTTGCAAGCAGGACTCTTTGGGGATAGCAGTCAGACCTGCTACATTAACTTTTTTACATAGCAGGAGATGCACCCCACCTTGGCCCATATCTTCGGGTAAGGCTCTAGCAGTGATGAAGCAGCACCCCAAAATACCCAGGAGAGAGAATCAACCTAGCTAAGAATGCATGTTTGCCTGGATCTATGCCAATTATGGTCAGGGTCATCTAGGACGAGTATGGATGTTGGAAATTCTTTCTGTTTAGGGACAATAAGTTGGTTTGGGGACTCGGGAGACACTCCAGGAGGAAGTCAGTCATAGGGATACATGCGTAGAATAGCCTCTCAGTTACTGTGCAGCCTTGATTTTTCAAAGGCCATCTTAGGGGCGGCCATTACAGAATAATACAGGAAAGTGGTACCTGATTCAAGCCCTGTGAACCAAGATTTCAGGTCAGATTCCACAGGTTCAGTTGCTCTGAGGGAAAAAGTAGTGTGTGCAGGGGTTCATTTTGTATAAAAACAGTGAGTGATAAAGGTATTCTGTAATAGATTCAGATACCTTGTCCTTACGTATTTTTGTAGTAACAGACTTAGTGAACTTTTGTTTTTATAATTCTAATTGGAACCACTTGGGGTTCATGGAAATGACTTGATTCTTCCCTGAGATTTATCCTTGTAGGAGATGTGTAAGAATAGCATACACTTTTATAATATTTCTACTTGTCTGTGGACTCTGATTTTATGTTTGTTTGTTTTAAAGCTTTCTTGTTAAAACTTTCTGTCAGAACATTGATGATCCTATATTTCGACCCTCTCTCCTATTTTTGAGTAATTCTTAATCTTTTCAGTAGTCCCTATGTTAGAAGCTCTAATATTTCTTGAGACACATGGATATCTTTTATCTGCTGGAGGTGGTTGACATAGAGTGTTGAAGAGACCTCAGCGGTGATTCCCCTAATTAGGAGATAGAAAGCCTTGCTCCAACCTATTGCTGGGTGCCCTAGGAAGGGCTAAGTGTCACCTGCGGAATTTGCTGAAAACGCTGTCATGCCTACTACCTGTGTATAAAGTGTCCTCAGATTCCTTTAGCCCATGAGAAATCGCCACAGAAATATCATCATATACCTCCATGTGGTAGAGCAAACCTGACTAGATGTACAATAATTTAGTATTGAAATAATTTAAGGAAAACAATACGTGCACACACATACTCACTGATACACTTGCAGGCATGGCACACACAAAGTGTATAGGGCCAGGAAGTTAAAACTCATTGCTTCCTGCCAGCCCCTCATTTTTGTTTTGGTATGGTTCACATGTGGATACTTATTTTGAGTTTGGAAGTCATCATATGCAGCCTCCACACTCTGCCCAGCAGACATAGTCTATAGCTGTTTTGTGCACTCCAGCGAGCTCTCTGCTTGCTGGTCTGGCCTTGGGAGTGGCCAGGAGACCCACACTCTCTGTGTGATTGGTACATGCCAATGGCCTGTGGATGGATCCATCTGATGGCCTTGTGTCAGCACCTTCTTCTGCCAGTACCCTTAGGTGGTTTTTTGCTTTTGTATCCTAAGTATCTTTGAGATGGGAAGAGAGACAGTGGTCATTCCAGAAACAGTAGAACTTCTAAGGAAATCAAACAGAACGTGAACTAGGAAAACAATTCCCAAATTCCTCAGTGAGATCAGCCAGAGGGCGTGAAGCTAGTGAAACTTCATTTAGAGCTTGCACTGCGGGGTGCAGGGGTAGGGCGGGGGCAGGGGCTCCTCAAATGATAAGCTGGATTTGTACCTAGCGTTTTAGTATACTCTGAGGTAGCATTATTGATTCCCAGGGATCTGGGAAGTCATGTCTTTGAAGGAAACCTATTCTTTATATCTTCTCTAATGACCTACTCAGTAAATGTTTTGACTGATTAGTATATACCATCAAAAGTCTTCAGGAAAGAAACTACAAAATTTAATGATATTAGGTTATGGAAAGGCCCCCTGGGTTCCTTGTCACCCTTATACATCTGTAGGACTGAAGGCCCCTACTCTGAGAAACATTACTACGATGTGGTGTACACAAGGCCATATCACCAAGTACGGTCAGCAGTGTGAGAATCCATTTCTCAAATAGGACAGTGTTTTGTGATATTGTTGTTTGTTTTTTAAAAAATCAGCTTTCCTAAGGGAGAGGGTGCTGCAGGAGGCCTCCTAGAGAGAAGCCTGGCTTTTTCCCCCCAGCACCCAGCATAGAGAGGAATTGAATTCCATGCTAATAACGTTTCTGATGTACTTTGTCCTGTATCTTAATGCTGTGCTGGGTATTGTTGATATTTATGTTTTACCCAATAGTATGGACTTTTATGGGTCTGTTCAGGTTAGAAATCAATAGTCCTGTTATTTGCTAATTATTTTAAATTAATGGATGCATACAAGTTTTCTGAGATTTATTAATTAATGTTTAGTTGTTGGAAAACTGTTACCCGTCAGTTTATTACAACTACACTTACTTGGTTAGGGTGCCATAGTTTTAAGTGGATATATATTTTGCTCCATTAATCAGGTTCAGATCTGGTTTGTTCAGATCTGCATTGTGTAGGTCACATATTCTCATATTTGGTAAGGGAGCAACTGGGTACATTGGTTGGTGGAAGGATGGGACCACACAGAGGCCCTGTCCTCGGTAACTTGTAAGGGGTTGGCGTGCAGGTATGTAACATTTATGTTATATCTTTTGTTTTCACAGTGAGAGAAAAACGCAAGAGTCTCTTCATTAACCATGTAAGTGAAGCTGTCTTCCTGTGGACTGTACAGTGATTGTGCAGGGAGGAGAGGTTAAATAACCATGGCTGGGATGGGTGAAAATGTTTCATGTATTTTGTCCATTCTTGGAAGAATGTGAAGAATATCTCAGTGTCCTTATGCTCAGTTTGGGTTGAAGTTGGACAAGCATGGCTTGTGTTTATCCACTGTTCCAAATGTTTTTTCCAGAAGCCCCAGACCAGTGGTGTTCATGGGAAGATGTGTGTGGACAGTACCACAGCAAACACCACAGAGGTCCAAATGAAAGCAACTTCTTTTAAATTTCTTATTCTTTCCTTCTTCTGGCCCTCCCCCAAATTACTCTTTTTTCTTTCTGTAACTCCCTCTATTTGAATAAACCCGATTCTTTTCCTTGAGGCTCTCTGCCTCTGTACACTTTCCTTTTCCTAATTGTTGTTTATAGGTCCAGTAGAGTCTGCATATTCTTTTGGTGCTCAAAGGAAGAATAAACTTGACAACACTTTACTTTTAAAGGGATTTTAAAAATTTAGCTCTAGTTTTTTGGCTGTTCTGAGCAGTATTTCCCTCCCCTGCTTGCCAGGCATAAAGTTTCTCATAGAAGTAAATTATCCTTCTTCCTTGAGCAGCACTTGCAGCTTGCTGCCCCATCTCTACTCCTCCCCCTATAACTCCCACCTCCCAGGCTCCGACTCACACCCCTCTTACACAGTGCAGAGTCCTGCAGGTGTGGAGTGTGGGGTCCCGGCAAGTTATAGCTACCCCTTCATCTCCCTCTAAATGTATGTCCCTTTCTTTAGGAAAGAAAACTATCTCCATGAGGTATGGAATGATGAAGTAGGATTTCTAGGCTGTCTGCACGTAGATGTTTGTAGTTCTTGAAGTACTTGGCACTGAAGCTGTGTGGTAGACTTAAAGCCATGTTATCTTCCCTGCCTTTTGGAAATGTGGACAAAATGCTGTTGTAAAGAAATTTATAAGCTGGGCCTATGCAAACTAATTATAGCACCATATAAATATGTTGACGTTATTGCCATTGCTCATTAGAATATAGATAAATTCTATTTAATTTTCCAAGTTCAGTATCAAAACTCTTTCTGGTATTTCGAATATGGATATCGTTTTTTTCATAATTATTAAGACCAGGGTATAGTGTATTCTGTTCTACTGTTTTTGGGAATCCTGCCTTGTAGAGTTTATGCTCCTCTCCTGTAGTGCCATCTCAATGGCTTTCTGCCTTCTAGGTGTGAATGGGATAGGAGCAGACTTCTTGTAAAATGATGTCATTTCTAGTTTTACTCTTCACCTGTTAAGACAAATTGGTCAAGGAATGTAGTGAGCTTGATCCAGGAACTGAAATTTCAAAAATTCTAAACCTCTTGCCTCTGTGGGAGATTTACTTTTAACAGAACACAAATTTATTGAGCGACTGCTGTGTAAGCAGTAATACAGTGTGCTTGGAGGGTGTGAAAGAAGTCTCAGAAAGGTTTTAGTCTCAGTAAGATTTTGAGAATCCGGTCAGATTAAAGAATCCAATTTTTATTTTGAAATAATGCAAATATACAGGGAAGTTGCAACAATAATACAGAGTATAGGATTTTTACACCTCACTAAGGAACCGTGGCTACTCTCTGGTTCCCATGCCACTCATTCAATTTGACACAGGATGTTGACATGGGGGAGATGTTTTATTATGTTCTCGCTTAATGCTATTTCTTTTTTTAAGAATGTCTAGAAATGATAGTGCTATACACACAAAAATGTCGATACAGTTAAGTTTGCATGGAATGTCAATTCCTTGAGTGTCTGTCTGGTTATGTATATAGAAGACTTAATCTCTTCTTAAACTTTCTTGTTATCCTTCCTTCGTTCTGTCTTCACTCGTGTTATGAGGCACAAATAAAGTATAATGAAATATAGGACCGCTGACAGATGGATTTGCTTCTCTAGTATTTCCATAGAAGGCCATTTTGGAAAGTACATTGTCCTTGTTAAGACATGGAAGTGAAGGTCATTGAACTGATGTGATGATTTGTCCTAAAAATGTATGGCTTGTTCTTAGTGGGCGTTGCTGCGTTTGAAGCCCTGGTCTTTTATATGTGGTATGAATCTCATCTCTGAATCAGCCAGTACAGATTCTTGACCGTGCTGCCTGGTTTTCACAGTGGTGAGACACTGCTGTGGGGCTACGAGGGAATGGTTCTGCTTTTACCTCATCTGTGACTTTCCGATTCCTTTATTGTTCCTTGCTGAGGGTAGAGGGGCCCCAGCTGTTCCTCCTACGAGCTGAACAGGCATTCCAGGCTCTGTGTGATGCCTCAGCCTCCTCACTGTGCCATTTTATTTTTTGCTTCACTGCTCTCTGAACTCCTCAAGTTTTCAACTTGCTCAGGGACTTCTGAAGCAGAGAGAAAAGAAAAAACATGAAGTCTGAGAAAGAGCAAGTAGTTTGTCATAAAAGTCCTTTAAGAAGCAGCCTCTCCTTATCCTTTAAGCAGAAGCTTCCACCGTAGCATCTGTTAGTTTGTTCTCACACCCACAACATACACACACACACACTCTCTCTTCTCTTCTCTCTCTCTCTCTCTCTCTCTCTCTCTCTCTCGATTTGAAAAATTTCAAACTTATAGAACAGTCAATAATAATACAGAAAATTCCCATATATTCCAGATTCACCAGTTTTAAACCACTGTTTTATCACTCTTGACTCATGCTCTGATCACAAACTTGTGAGCACATTATTTTTTCTGACTTGCTTGGGAGTAGGTTGTTTGCATCCTGCCTTTTACTTCTCAACACTCCACTGTATATTTCCCAAGACAAGATTATTCTCTGTGTAAACACAATATTATTATCAAAATCAAGAATTCAACATTGATACAATTCTTTTTAATATTCCAGTTACGTTAAAGGGCCCCATAATGTCCTGCGCAGCATGTTTTTCTCTGATGCCATTTTTAGTTCAGGATCGCATTTAGCATTGAGTTGGTGTGCCCCTCGGTCTTCTTTAATCTGGAGAAACCTTCAGCCTTCTGTATTTCATGACTTTGACAGTGTTGAAGAATACCGGGCCGGGTGTTTGTTAATGGAATGTTTCCCATTTTGAATCTGTCTGAAAGGATTCAGGTAAGCATTTCTGGCCAGAACACTTCATGGAGTGCACCCTTCCCTTCTCCGTGTGTCAAATCTGGAAACACACAATATCCACCTGACCTTGTTGGCAGTGTTGATTTTGATCACCTGGCAAGGTGCTGTTCAGATTCTCCACTGTTTATTGACTGGTTTTCACCTTACAACTAATGAGCAGTCTTTGAACAGACACTTTAAGACCATGCAAATATCCTGCTCCTTATTCCTGTCCCTATATTTAGTATCTATTGATCATTTTTGCTTGACCCAATCTTTGTATTGTATTTTCTTAGCAAATAGTAATTTTCCAACCTCCACCCTCACCACATTTGGCAGTTGTCCTTCTGCTGCAAGGGAGAGCTTTTTTTTCCTGTCCATCCTCCCATCCATTTAATTTTATATAGACTTGTGGATGTCTGTTTTCAATCATTTTTACTTCATTGCTGTCCTTAATTAATTTGGTGCTCACATTGTTCTAGGTTTGGCTAGTAGCAGTCTTGGCAAACTGGCACTGTGTTCTCATGGCATTCCTTCCCCTCCTCCCCTCCCCCCGCCCCCAATTTTTGAGGGATTGAGTACTGTCTTGCTTTTTGGCACAAGATATTCCAGGCTCAGCTTGCATGTCCCTGGGTCAGTTCTAGAATCAGCCATTTCTCCAAGGAGCCCTAGTTCCTTTTAGTAGCAAACAGAATTAGAAACCCAGATCTAGACTCCAAGTGTGTTCATTGCTCCTGGGTTGTCATTGCTTCTAGGCCCATTATATCCAGGAAATAGACATTTTAGAAATCATAAATTCTCACTGATACCCTAATTTCCTAGTTCAGTTCATCTCATATGATTTTTTTTTTCTTTTTTGCTTTTGGTCTTTGAGTATTTTTTTCCTTCTGTGAAAAGTTTATCTTTTAAAAAAACTTTATCAAAATATAATTTACAGACCAAAAAATCCACCCCTTTAAGGTATATCATTTAATGGTTTTTAGTATATTCACAGAGTTATGTAACTATTATCACAGTCAATTTTAGAACATATTCATCTCCCCAAAAAGAAACCGAATACCCATTAGCAGTCACTTCCCATTCTCCACCTTCCCCCAGCCCCTGGCAACCACTACTCTACTTACTGTTTCTATGGATGTGTCTATTCCAGACATTTCTTGCAAGTGTTACAGGGAATGTGGCCTTTCACGATTGGCTTCTTTCCCTTAGCAAACGTTTTCAGGGTTCACCAGTGTTGTAGTATATTTAGAACTTTATTCAAAACGTACAGATATGCACATTTTGTTTATTCATTCATCAGCTGGTAAACATTTGGGTTGTTTCTACCTTTGGCTATTATGAATAATGCTGTGATGGGCATTTTTGACCATGTTTTTATGTGAATATATGTTTTCATTTTGAGGGAGCATATTCCTAAGAGTAAAATTATGGGGTCCTGTGGCCATTCTATATTTAACATTTTGAGGAATTGCCAAACTGTTTTTCAAAGTAGCTGGTCTTTGATTTTTAATATTGTATTTGCAGTCCTATGAATTCAGTTTTTTAACTGATCAGGAATAAGATACTTGTTTCTTCAAAGTACAACTTTTTCTTTATCTCCTTTGCTTTTTAATTTTTAAAAACTTTTCCCAGGAGAAGAAATGACCTTTTAGAACCAGTAAAGTGTTGACCAATGTAGTAGCATTCACAGGGAATTTTGAAGGGATGTTGCTGAAGAACATGTGATATAACAAGAACACTTTATTCGAAGTCAGGTGGCTTGAATAATGCTGCTTAGACTTCTCTGCTTTTGATGCCACTTACTATGTCACTTGGCATGTCATCTGTAAAGAGGACAGTACCACTTGCCTCCCAATCTCACAGGACAGTAATGGCAATGAGATGGGATATGTGTAGGCCCTTAAACATTTGTATTGTGTAAATACTTGACTTATTTGAATTTCTATGACAGTTTACTAATTATGTAGAAGAGAGAGTTCTAACAGTAGGAAAGAAACTTAAATTTCTTACATTCTAGGGAAAGTAACCAATTTTTGAGTCTTTCTGCAAATTAAAAATTTTAAGACCTATGCTTGGGTCTTAAACATCTACCCTACCTTTCCCCCAACATGCTAGAATAAACTTGCTACCCACCCCACTTACTCCCCACCCCTGCCCCCCTGGAACTAGAGCATGGAATATATATGACCATTGCATTCAAGGAAGGAAGTAATAGTAGGAAAAATGGTACTTTGGAAATGAGCCTCTTTCTTTTAATGCTGCAGAAAAAACTCAGGCAGCAATAAACTCTGTGTCGGCTGCCACATGGGAGAAGCCTCTGGGAGAGAGAGGCCCACCATGGCTCTGCTCAGGAAAACCCCTCTCCCTTGGGTGATGCCAGTCCTAAAGGATTGTATTTCTGGATCTTGCCTCACAGCCAGAACTATGAGAAGAAGTACTTCTTGTTACAGAGTCAGTGCACAGAGCTATAATGAAGCCAAGATTTGACCTGGGATTGAAATAAATTATGAATGTAATTATCTTATAGTGACAGCATGCATGAATCACAGTAGAGCAAAATTTTACCTCAGACTCGGCATTTCTAGTGTTTGTTCTTGAGACCCAATGTCAATTTATTTTTCTGCTTTCACAGAATAATGATTTTGTCCACTTTTGTTGTTAATTCCATGGCTATTTGCTTTTTCTATCCTTCTGACCCTGCCACAAGAAACTGATCCTACTAAAAGGTGTTCCATCTTGCTTTTTCTTTTTATGGAATATTCATTTAACATCTTGTGGTCAAAGAAGATTGTTTTTTCTTTTGCTTCGTCTTTGTCCTGAGGCCTGTGGTGAGCATTGGGAGGATGGTGGCGAAGCCGTCCTCTCCCCGAGCCCCAGCACCAGCTGTGTGCTGTGCGTGTGTCCTCCCAACTGTGAGTGCTCTGGGTTTGCACGGAGGAATTCTACAGGGTGTCCTTGTGTCCACTCCGTATTAGCAGTGCGACTTGGGTAAAGATTCTTTCTTAATCAGTTTTCTTGTTTGTAAAATGAAATATCTCACGCACCTCATGGCTTTGTGAGGCTGAGCACAGTGAGGTGGTCTTTTTCCACTTCCCTGTGCTTTGTTCCTTGCATGTTTTGCACACATCAAGGCATCAGTTAATTCTTAATACAGTTTTTTGTTTTGTTTTGTTTATTCCCCCTCTTTAATTTCCCCCACCCCCACTTCCACGCTTGACCTATGGATGTTGCCATTTACCCTTAAGAACTGGATCTCTAAAGGCGGGGCGTCTCCTCCCACACGCTCGCAGCATGCACCTGGGGCCTGGCGCACCTGGGGGCGCTGGCACCCTGGGACATGGTCCATGGCTCCACCTGAAGCATTAACCCAGGATCTTCTGCGTGTAAAGCAGATGTGCTAACTGCCATACTATGGAGCCACTCCCCACCCCCCCAGTTAATTCTTACTAAAGGAATGCTAGTGCAGATTTCAGTCTCTCTGCACATACAGTCTCACCTATCTGTCAGAGTCATACTTTACTCTTTTCAGAATTAGGATTTAAGAAAAATTATTCAGTGTTCATTTTTAGAGATTTCATTTATGTAACGTTTTTTTTTTTTACAAATGTTAATTTCTTTTTCTCTACTATTATTATCTCATGCTTTATTTCTATTTGATCTTAACCCTGAGAAGTGGTGGGACAGTTTTGCGTAACTGTTGAAAATGAGAAGTTAAAGTATAAGTGGCTTAATGCTTGTTGAACACACCTGTGTGCAGCATCCCAGGTGTTATCCCACGAAGTTCTCTCAGCACCAAAGTGGGGGGTAGGCTCTGCTTTCTGTATTTTACAGATGAAGATATTGAATCTTGGGGGGAGGTAAAGCAAAGGTGACCTTATAATTTTTTGTCAAAATCAGGACACTATTGAATGTGAAAGAGGGTGCTATTATTGGTTACTCCAGGACAATGTGGGCAAACAAGGACTATTCCCAGCAAGCCAAGATGTGTGATCGTCCTTCTTAAGGAACTTGCCCAACTTCACACAGCTAATCAGCGATGGAGCTACATCCTGAACTCTAGGCTTTCTGATTCCATCCATGCTCTTGCCCATCTCGTACTGGAATATCTCGTCCACATCAGCTAATTCCTGGCAGTGCCATGAGAGAGCTAGCCACTGCCCCACTGCAGTGTGTCCTAAGTATATCAGCATTTTACTGCCCAGTGGCATGGACCCTTCCAGTGAGGTCCTGTTTGCCAGCTTGTTGACACATTGGACCCTCCTTTCCGCTGAGGCTGCACTGTCATGATCAGCTCACAGAAGACCCAGCTGCCATCATTGAGGCAAGCCTCCTTGCCTGGTGGCTCTGGTTAGAGCCAGCAAGGCAATCTGGTCCCTGGGATGGAGCTGTTCCCCGTTTGCTGATTCAAGAAAAGTATCCAGTCTACCTCCCAAACACCTAAGAGTCTAGACCCTAGAGAGAATAGAGAAGAGTGAGCTGAAAACGACAACAGAGATTGGTCAGTGCCATGGAGGGCGCACACAGGAGCATAAGAGAACATAGGACAACACTCAGCCCAGATGGTTCTGATGGGAAGAAGGAGTTCTGAGCAAGGGCTGTTGGCAAGGTTTTGAGGATGAATGGGGTCAAGGAAGGAAAAGGGCCTTCGGGTGTTATATGAAAAAATGTGGGAGAAATGGCACAAGTGAAGGACTTCAGGTAGAAAGACATGGACTTTGGTGTCAGCCAAAAGTGGCTTTCAGCTCTGGTATCATAGATTTGACCTTGGGAACATTACTTTATTTCTCTGACTTCCTTTGACTTGTCTGTTAAATACATGTTGCTAGGTGTTTGTGAGTTGTTAATGAATACATGGAAACTATCCAGAACATTACTTTTTAGTGATAAAGATTTCAGATCAAGAGAAGTTTCATTCTAATATCTTGCAGTCTTGACATTCAACAAATGACTTAATGCCCAAATGGTATTTTGGAATGATGAGACATCCAGAAACTAAAAATATTTATTACTTAATGTTTAGGATTTTTATTCAATTTAGAAATTATTGGATAGTTTGAAAGCTGAGTTGGCATCCTCTGGCATACCAGCTCTTAATGTTTGGAGGCTCAGGCTACAGCTGGGCGATCTGAGGCTGCGTTGTGTGCCAAGGGGTATTCCTGCCCATTAGCTCAGGAAGGTAGTTTCTTAAATTGTGAAGGGATGTAGAGTATGCTCACCTGAGTGCATCACTCTTCTCAACTCTGATCACATTTTAATCTTGGAGAAATTTGTGCCAGAGGAAATAGTTGAAACCCTACAAGAAATAGAAGTGAATTATTATTATATGTTTGTTTCATTGTTGGGATTATTCCCAAAATTATCTCTAAAAATCCATTATCACATCAGTTAATTACTGAATTTTTATGTTAAACATCTGTTGAGGTTTTAGTTGAAGTAGATTTTGCACAAGTGGGGAAAATTTCATAAGGGTTTTTGAAACTTGCTACCCATATTAATAGCTATTATTAGATTCTGAGTTTTTAGTGTGTTTTTTGTGATTTAAATGTGATTGTTACAAGAGCTTTAAAAGAGAGAATTGTTTTTAATGCCCTAGGATTGTCTTAAATGAGAAATATCGTGATTAATTGTGAAAATTCTAGTTAAAATTTGCCATTCATTGTAACTTGAAACTTCACAAACTTTCTTCGTGCCTTTCCTTAACACAGGCACAGAACAGTGTGTGCTTAAGAAGGAAAGCCCATGAACGAACCTTATCTTTTGAATTTTCTGATTTAACGCACAAGCTATTTATATAAAACCAGGTGCAAGAGTCATACTATGTCAGTGGTGCAATGCCCTCTAGCTGTGACTTCAGGAACTGGATATGTATTTTAGTGACTTGTCATTTATTTAATGTTGAGGGGAGGTTATGTTTATAACATCGTTTTTATATTTCTCAGGCTGTTGCATATTTTCGTAATTTCATTACAGAAGAAACCTTATTAAATAAGAAGGAGATATTAAATAATCTAACAGGGCATTTGGTCTCTGATTAGCTTTAAGGTTTCCTTTACATTCATAAACCATGGGTACTCAGTGCTTGTTGGAGGTGGGAAGGTGAAGTTGGCAATTTAATTATCCCTAAAGAGTTTTTGGTTGCTGAAATGACACTTAGACTGTTAACGTAGCATGAGGCAAGTGGAATTCATTTGCATGATTTGATTTTTTCCCTAACTTGCTTTTGAGCAATGATATCCAGATTGATGTTTTCTAATCCTTTTGCTGATATAGTTGCCAAAAGTCCACTTAGTATTGAATTAGATGTCATCAGTGTATAAATTCTGTTTTCTTTGCCGGTGCCTTTCAGAAGTAGTTCTCTGTTCTCAAGTTCTTCAAAGAGCTCAAATTTGCGCAGTTGTCAAAGAACCAGTCATAAGACTACACAGCACATTTCCTGAAGGTCATCTATTGGTAGTATTTTCTAAAGTATCAGATAATCTTCCATTTAAAATGTGTTTTGACCTAACAAAGAAATACTTTTTTCTTTATGACCTCAACTCTTGAAGTTCCAGCAGATTAACCAGGGATTCTAAATTAACATCGGCTGCATTTTCCCTTGTCCCCCAAATACTCTGTACCCCAAGAATAGAGAAAATGAGTACAGTGGACTTTTGTCTTGATCTTGGTTCATAAAAGCAGGATGCTGCCCTAATTAGGAGATTTCGTTGATGTAATGAGCAGTGTACTTCTTGTTTCACACAGGCCCCAGGGCAGGTGGTTTTTAAGGACTCTGCACCACACTCTTTGATGCTTAATTGCAAGAATGCACTGTTCTCCTGCTGAAGGAGGTTTGGGACTAGGAGCAGTGGTAGTGATTTTATATGTGGAAGAACAAGGAATTTCATTATATGAAGAAAGTGTGTTTGTACTTTTTTTGCTGGTCATGTTTTCATTCTTGCTAAGACATTTTTCCTCTGTGGTCTGGTCTCAAATTTAATTCTTTGGAAGAATTTTGAGCCCTGTTTAATTATCATTTTCTTGTTGCCATTGTTTTCTAGCATCCTCCAGGACAAATAGCAAGGAAATACAGCTCCTGCTCCACTATTTTCCTAGATGATAGCACAGTCAGTCAACCAAACCTCAAGTATACAATTAAATGGTGGGTATACAGATTTTTGCTTAACTGAATGCTTTTTTATATTCCTTAATCGAATGGCTAACTGGTTGGTTGTGTGGCCTTGGAATGGTAAGCTTGGGTGAGGGGAGGCCATTGACTGTGAAAAATCTTTTAAAAAGTGATTTTGGTAGTTAAAATGTGGGGTGTTCAAAATATTTATTCATATTACCAGTTACATAAAAAGACCAAATTTTAAAATTATTTTAACTAGATTAAAGCATATTTTCGATTTGTGCATACTTTCTACCTTCCCACTTTTTATTGAAGCCATCCTGGCATTTCATTACTCTGCTAATAATTTACCTTCAAAATTAAAAAAAATGGGTTCCCAGTTTAAGACTCAGGGTGACAGTAGAATGCAGGCCTGACATAGTGAAAACGTCTTTGCACAGAGTGGAGAGATCTGAGTTCTAACCTTGGCTTTCAACAACAGGGAAGGTTTGCTATAAAACCTTTCTTTGGGGTCTTATTTTTGAATATAGTGTTTAAGGGAAGGGAAGTCTTGGGATGAAATCCTTTCCTTTTGGGCTTCAGTTTTGTTTGTTTTGTTTTGTTTTTTAAATAGGAGGGAAGAGGGAAGGAACACTGGTTTCTCCTGTAATGTTTCCCCTAGCATTGTGATAGCAGATCACAGAGAACCCGGTGAGCTGGGGTCTGGTATTCAGCTCAACTGAAAAATCTGGATATTTTATCTCTATACTTGTTTAAGAAAGTACACATTTAACAACAGTTCATGTTAGCATTTGAAATAATTCTTTACATTTCTAAATAGGAGCTCTTCTTGTATTGCAATGGACCAGGCTTTCATGCTTAGAAGCTCTGTTCTGAATGTACCACATGTGACAATCAGTCTCTGGCTCAGGCAGTGGGGACCTCCCTGTGGTCTGTGGACATAATGTATTTCAAAGGAAGATGGAAGTAGGACTACTTGAAGGGAAGTTGCCTTCTCTCTTGTGGGGTTACATGTTTCCAGATTTTAGATGGAAATGTGGCTTCTTTCACACAGTACCTTGGTGTTTAAAGGCGTGGTAAATCACTAGTAGGCATAAACCCAAACAGTCATCCTTTACAGATGAGGAGAGGGGTGTATATCATAGCTTCACAACAGATGGCCTTGGATGAGCCACTTCCTGCCCTTGGGCTGAGATTTACTGCTGGGAAATGGGAAGCGCATTTCTAAAGTAAAGCTTTATCAGTTGAGGAGAGAAGTGGAAAGCCCCGAAGATCTGTGCACCACATAGCTGTTGGCATCTGCTCAAGCTCTGGAGAGCCCAGAGTGAAAGCTGCCAACTCCCCGTTAATCCTGGGATCCTCTTCACAGGGAGCACAGCAGAGTGGCACAGAGGGCACCTCTCCCTTCAGGGCCAGTGGGAGCTTTTGGGATTCACAAGCAGATCTGACTCAGTTGCTCAGCACTTCACCCTTGGATGACTTAAAATTGTCACTGGTTGTGACATGGACACTCAGGAGCCGGGCGGGAAAACTGGGTGATGATTTGACATTTCAGTGTCAAGTCAGGGAGGTACAGCACCTAAGTTATAATTAGGCATCTGTATAAATCAGTGGGTCCAGCCCAGTTGCACCTGAAGTAACCTGGAGCTTAAAAACACACTAATATTTGATGTCTACCCCTACAGATCCAGTATCTGGATTTTTAAACCACTCTTAAGAAATTATCTAATAGGCAGCCAAGATCGAGGACCCCTGATGTAGGGGGACAGCTGCTCTCCCCTCCCCATCAAAGTCCCCTTGAAAGTTTTAAATACAAAGTTTTAAATAAATTGTACATTAATATAGGGAGGGAAAAGAAACTGAAAACCTAGACCAGTTAAGATAGCTATTGAGAAAAAACATTCATTGTGGGTACTGTGGCATCCCTGATCCAAAGACATTTTCTCTGCACCACTCAAATTTGAACTTCTTTTGATCAGTGGCTTAGTTATTTCAAAAAATGCCCTGTTTTTAAACATGTACTATTGGACCCTGGAGCCGTGCAGGGTGGACCTTACTGGTAATGGTTCCATCTGACTCCTTCCCTGAAAATACAAGGAGGTAGAAAGATGCTAAGTGAATGCCCTCCTGTTCTAAAATGTTGCCTAAACTTTATTCTAACCTGTCAAAGGAAACTGTTGGCCCTCTTCTCAGACATTAAAATTGATTCCACACTCATTGAAATAGTAGTTGAGCTTCATTGTGAGCATGGAGAGCATTCATGGACCGAACTTGCTTCCTGAAAACCAAGTGTGACCTTGTTTCTTTAAGAAATGCTCTGAATTCTAAACAACTGATTTCTAAGCTAAATTTTAGAAGAAAACTATTCTGTAATTGAGGAATTGCCAAAATGAACAAACACATTTACAAATTTTAGTTAGGGGCTGGATGGAGGGTTCAGTGCTATTCAGACAGTGAAAGAAAGACTTATTGTGAAAAGTTTGGGTCCATATTCTATACTCATTCTTTTCATAGGCTTGATTTCTTCTTTAAGAATTTGATTTTCCCATTTGTCCCCTAAATGCCAACAGCTGAGGTATGAATTTAGAATTTACCAACCACCCCCTTGCCTCTGCAACTGACCCTTCCCTAAATCCTGTAAGGAGCATAGGAATGTGATCAAAGGAAGAAATGGTGGTGGTGTGGAGCTCCATTCACATAGCTGGCCAATCGTCCATGCCCCTCGACCTCTGAGAGTCAGAGAGCACTACTTACCCACCCATGTGCCTCTGTATCTCCATGGTTCAGTGCCTCAGCACTGCCAGACCCACCCCCTTGATCTGATTTAGTCCTAGGTAAGAAGTAAGACCAGTACAGTGCCAGTGTTCACAAATCTGTTTTGTTTTTCTGGTCAAGAAAATAGCATTTTTTTCCTTCCCAGCTATATGGCAAAAGCAGTTGAGCAAACCCTTTGGTCCAAATGTACTTATGGTTTGGCCCTAGCGCATCATTGGTGAGAACTCATCACTTTCTGAGGATGTTGCAAAACTGACCAGGCCTCCACCTGGGCATTTGGAATGAAGCCCAAAGCCAGGGAGTGATCTAGTTTTCAATTTACTGCCCTTTGCCCCCAGTAATCACTTCTTTCAAGATGACCAATTAATCAGTCCTGTGGAGCTGGACTGTACACAGATCGTCAGCTTGGTTTTCTCACTTTCTGGCATATGAGCTTGAGTCAAAATTGTCCTACAGTGTGACTATTTTTCTTGGAGGTCTGAGGCCATGATAATGCCCAATTTTGCTTTTGGCTCTGGAGATTTCGGAGGTAGTGACCTTGGGCCCCTGAAGATTTTCACGCAAGTCTCTGCAGCAGTCAGAGACTTCTTGAAATAGAATTATTGGTAGGGGAATAACAATAATAATAACCTTAGTTTTAGAACTTTATATTTGAGATAACACTTTTACTTATTTCATTTGGTTATCATTACAACTCTGTTATGTAAGTTGCATTTCCTAATTTTATAGATGAGGAAATGAAAGCTCTGAGAGTTGAATGAACTCTGATAAATGTCAGAACCAGGTTTGAACCGAGGTCGGTTTGTCTTCCAGTCCAGTGATACTTTTCCTGTGTCACACTCCCTCAGGGGGAAGCAAGAACCATTTTTTTCCCTTGATCAATCAAAGTGATTTAACTAATCACTACACCAAACAAACATATGAAACATTCAGCTTTAAATCTAACATTAGATAGAAAAGCAGCCCTTACAGTATGACTATTAAATGAATAAAATAGTAATTTTTCATTTGTTCCAGAGGCAACATGGTAGAATGAAAGGGCACAACACCATTATGTGAGTCAGAAGTCCTGGCATCTACTGTCTGAACCTATATTTTCTCTTTTATAAAATGGAATCAGTAACACCTACTATCTTCTATTGTAGGGCTATTCATGTATGTGAGAGCATTTTGAAAACCATATTATTAGGTTTTAAAATTCTGAAGCTCTTTTACCCCAATTATACTTACTTTATCAGCTTAGATTCTTTTCAAGGTGTTAAGAGAAAGAATACATCACCATTTGCTCATTAATACTTTTAACAGCTGAATACATTTGCATGAGTAGATCTGGAAAGAGAGATTTGGAGGAATATAAATTTTCTTCTGATGCAGTGAAACAGCTGTTGTCATGTTAAGGCATAGGCAAACTTCTGAGCTTTTTGGAATCCAGAATGCACGCCTAGGTCTCTAACGAGGTGCCACCGAGTGAGGGAAATGTGTAGGACTGAGCCCTAGACTTCCATCTCCATATCGATGCTCTGGGTGGCAGTTTCTGTGCCCTGAGACTGAGAACACAGTCACTTATTGATACAGCCATTTAGCTATGTTGTTAGAAGCTGAAAAAAATGAATATCGGCCCCCACAATAAATTTTAAAGTAAAACAAAAATAACGGAAGGAGCTAGTCAGTTTATAAAAGAGAAAATTTTAAAAATTGGGACAATCAACACGAATAACCCTGCAAACTTGATATAGGTATCCAAGAAACTCAAGTTGAAAACAGGTACAAATGAACAGGACAAACAAACAGAGACTCATGGACATGGACAATAGACTAGTTGTTAAGGGGAGGAGGGAGGTAGATGGATAAAGGAGTCAAATTTGTAGTGACAGAAAGAAATGTAACTATGGAAGGTGAACACGCAGTGTAAATATATGTATGCCCTACTGTTAAAATGTACAACTGAAACTTGACTGTATTTCATTAACCAATGTCACTGTCAAATAAACAAACAAACAGATAAATAAATAAGAACGCAGGTACACTTTTTACTAATCCACTTGGAGAACATTTTATCAAAACATTCAAAGTGAGTGTCAGCAAGGGTAAGGTGAAATATGCTAGTAGGTTTCAAGGTTTTTTTGCAGAGATATTTGGCATTCTGTGGGGAGCTTTACAATTATTAATGACTTTAATTCCAATTACAAGATGCTTTCTTAAGGAAATAATTGTAGTCACAGATTGCACAAATATTTATATCTTTGAGGAATTTATTATGTTGTTAATTATAATTGCAAAGTATTAGAAACATGTTCAATAGTAGGGGAATAATTAATTATCCAACAACTGTATGATGGAAAATCACCATTTAAATTTGTGTTTTTAAAGAATATTTAAATGGTAAAAATATTAGGGTAAAGCAGGACACAAATCTGTTTTATACACATAATTTATAGAATCTATATATCTCAAGCTAATATTAGTCATCTTTCAACAAAAGGATTTTTTTCTTTATACTTTCCGTATTTTCCAAACTTCTATCATATATAATGCATTTTATAATCAGAAAAACATTTGAAAAAAATCAGGGGTAGGGAATTTCTTCATTAAATTAAGACCTTTTAAAATGTAAAATAAAAATTTTAAGTAGTGTTACAAATAAGAATTACAGTACCATTTCAGCAAGTAAGTGAGTAAATCAGGCAGAGCGCCAAGAGGTTGATTTAAGGGGAAAAAAATCAAACCACTATAGGTGTATTCACATTTTTCTGGTAGTTATAAAGAAACCACTAATTTTCTAAATAGTAGGTACTAAGTTAGAAATTTCTAAAGGTGTTTAATTTGTACCATCTGTTTTCTTGTTTGTTTTACATAGCGCCTATATTTTACAAGTGAAGAAATCTTAAAATTTCAGATAGGAAGATAAATTTCTAAATATTAGTTGAAGTTTTGGTATTTCTGGAAAAGCTTTAATAGTTGTTAGGAATGAGAACTAGATTGGTTTACTTTAAAGAGTGCACTTTTTTGATCAGCATTCTGAATTTAACAGGACCGTTTGGATGGATCATTTCATTTTTACTTAAATATTTATGATAAGACTGATGTCAGAGACTATATAACTTTTTTAATATGCTTGTGAAACATTGAACTGCATTTTATTTTACAGTGTAGCTCTCGCAATATACTACCACATCAAGAACAGGTATGTGTATGATTAATTTTGTACTAAAAACATCACATGTTATCTCCTATTATGTTTTTCCTGTTTTTTTGTTTTGTTTTGTTTTGTTTTTTCCTATTTTACTCTGGTTGCTTTGGCCTTCACATTTTTATAGAATTTCTAAAGTTAGTATAATTTACCAAAACTTCCCAGATAAGTGCCGAACTGCTTCCTAATCAGAGGGAATCAGATGAGTATTTGTATTTGAAACCAGCAATACAAAACAGACCTTCTCGATAATGTTCAGCATCCACTTTACTCTTTATTTTCTGTATAATTTGTTTATACATTCTTTTATAAAATATAATTTAAAAAATTTACCATGTGCAACTTTCACACGAAAAAATGTTTATAGTTTCAATTTAGTAGAGCAAATTTTTGGTGTAAATTTAGATACAAACTATATTAATGTAGTAGAAATCCTCTCCAATTTGAGCCTGAGGATAGTTCAGTTAATTTAAAAATCAGTTAAAACGGAATCATAGAAAAATAATTAAAAAGATTTACTGTTAACATTTTATTTCAACATAAAATATGTAAAAGTACATTCATTTGCCAGTTTTTTTTAATGCAGATTAAGTCAAGACTTTGGACCATGGGGCATTGATTAGAGTACCAGTGTTTTTCTTTTAAAAGCCACACCTGTAACTTATCCTTTCCTTAGTGGGTATTTTTTTTTTTTCCATCAGTATTGAGAAAACTTAAGGCACTTGCAAAAACAATCTGAGCATAGAATCTTTTAGGTTTTGATGACCCTTAATCTACAATGAACTTTTTTTAGTGATTCCTTTTTATTGGATCTTTCCAAAGCCTCCTTCTTCATTTTCAAAAGAACAAAGCCATTCTCATTGCAGTCTAATTTCATTGAGTAATGTGACATTTACATATGTTATATGAATCTAATAACAAATTTAAATATCTCATTGGCTTTATTAAGCAATTTGTGAATCCAAGAATTGGGCAGCATTCTCTCTAGCAACTAGAAGGCAGAAAGAGGGTGAGACTAAGAAGTTAAAATGGATTATTTCAGACAAAGACATTTTTCCTAAAAGGAAAGCAGAGGGTCTCATCTGGCAGATTACCTCACTAGCGCTGACCAGGAAGTTCCAGACCTTTTGGTTTAAAATTTCACTCCTGGGCAAATCTGAAACTGTAGTTAGTTTTAACACTGATGTGACCCACTTCTGGGAACAAGCATGGCCACCTCGGTGTGAATGGGTCTCTGGGTGAGATCTGTTTTACAGAGTGACAAGGGAGAGTTGTGATAAGTTGGTGAAGTGGAGGTTAAATAATCGAGCTTTTACTGAAGTCTTATGGGAAAATGCAAATATCTGGAGGTAGACGCCTGGAAGGGTACTCTCTGTAGCGACCTTTTTCCACACTGTAAATGTGATTCATGGTTCTTTATGATGCTTGAGAATATTTGGATTTAAAAATTTACTGAATGCAGGCTATTGGACCTTTGAACCTTGACCAGAATAACATCAAAGTGCAGATTTTGTCTTGCTACTTATTTCTATGATAGTAGTTCAAACTTTTTAAACATTTAAGTCTTAAATAACCATGCAATGCCATTAATGGAACTCAGATGTATTCTCAAAGCAACCAGTTTTGCATTTCCCCATAGTTTTAGCCATAGAGAATGACTCTTGTGCACTTTCCCCTTCACAGGTGTGGAGAATGGGTTGCTAGCAGTCCATTACAAATATTCCTTTGTTTTGAAGGTATCCTCCTGGCCTGGCCACGGGACTGATCAGCATATTTTAGTCTCTGATTGTGGCTTGATTAACATTTTAATCCTCTTGCCTCCTCCCTACATTAGTTTTTAGGGATTTTCATTCATCAGGAAAATTGAACAGAGCTGAACAGTTCAAAGAAATGGCCAGGCTTTGTCTCTCACAGGGCACCTTGACTATTTTGCAGAGGCAGTTAGTGAGATGAGGGGTTGGCAGGTTCTTCATTGCCAGGTCATTGCAGTGTCACCAAGTGCACCAGAAGGAGCTGTCTTTATGTTTTCAGACCCCGCTATCAGGTCCTCTCTGGTTGAACTTGTGTTTTACTTGGGTTTATCTAAATCTTTGCTGCCTGTGTTCCTGCAGGTAAGTAAAAATGAGCACAGATATGAATGCCAGAGCTTTAAAAACAATTCCTTTGTGCAAACATAGTAATGTAAATTGAGCTGCTCTGTTAAGATTTTTCTTTCCCTTTTATTTTATGTAGACAGTAAATTCATAGAACAGAACTTGAGTTGATCCAGCAGGTATTCATGAATAACTAATACCATCTCTAACATTTAACACTGCCTTCTTTTTTGAAATAACAGTTGAATCAAATTATTTTTGTTTTATTTTGAATGACAAACATCCTTGCAGAAAGTAAACTCCATTTTCTATTATTTTTTCCACCAGGGACCCAGATGGAAGGATGCTCTTAGATATTTTTGATGAAAACCTTCACCCTCTTTCGGTAATCTCCTCCTCCTTGTGTTTCATGATATTGTTTAATTCTTTCTCTTTTGCTCTTTTTGGGTGGCCTGTCATCTGAAAATATTTTCTTCACCAGAAATCCGAAGTGCCACCAGATTATGACAAACACAACCCAGAGCAGAAGCAGATTTACCGGTTTGTTCGGACACTGTTCAGTGCTGCTCAACTGACTGCTGAATGTGCCATTGTCACCCTGGTGAGTGCCCTCAGGATGACTGCAGCCATCCTCTGTTGAATGGAGTGGTGTAAGCAGGGACTTTCATCAGGGAGCTTAGGGACACTACAGCTTCTCCTTCTAGGTGGTCTCTTTGGAGAATAGAGTGTGGGTCTCCCAAAGAGGGTGTGAAGTCTGTTCCACAGTCCTCTCCTTATGTCAGTTGTACAGTCAATTCAAAGCCAATAAATGTTGAAATATTATTAAATGCAGGTAAGTAAATATCGGGATAAAGGTGGGTAAGAAGGACCAAGGCAGCCTTTTCTCTATGAAAGTATAGCTTTCCTCTTGTTTTTTTTTCCTATAAAAGTTTTAATAACATTTATAAGATATGATGAACACATACATTCTACATGAATACCTGTATAGGAAGGAGTGGCATATATTGCTACCTTCTCTTTTGATTTTGTGCAAATAATGTGTCTATAAGATATCCAGAGATAGCATGGAGGTTATCTGCACTTTAAGACTCAAGTAATAGATAAAAATCTGTAACCTTACTTAGATTCTTAAAACTTTGGGGACTGTTTAGGTCAAATGTCATTTGGGATGTAAATTTGACTGAAATTTTACATGATATGCAACTCAGATAAGAAGTTAACTTTGCCTCTGAATGAGTTGTCCTGTAGGGGATCAGAAAGCCATTTTATGGAGCTTCTGAGAAGAGGTTGTGTTAATGCCTAGTAGAAAGTGTACGGACCACCTGAGGGGAACCCTTTGTATATCTGCCACACTAAGAGCTCTGTTCCCCAGCTAATGTAACAGTAAACCTATTTGTTTATTCATTCATTGATTCATCCATTTGTTTGTTCATTCCTTTTCTTGTTGAACCTTCCCCAAATGGCTAAAACAGACGTTCAACAAGTAAATCACCTGTCAATTTGGATGATTATAGGTTCTTACATTGCATTTGAGAAGTATATTTATTGCTCAGGTTTGTTCCCCACAAAGGATTTCAATTTCAACGCAAAAGGGTTGAAATTTTTATTCAGGGAAATTGCAATGAAGAGACAAGAAGGGTAAGAAAATCAGATGAAAACATGGATGAAATTAGTACTAAAATTCATGCCATGAAGAAAGATTTATTTTTAAGCTACTGCAGGTGGACTGTGATGGGGATTTTTTTTACCTTTAATTTCTAAGAAAATTATGACTGGACTGTGACCTGGTAGTGCCACATTGCCTAGATTTGTTAGAGAGAAGATAAGGTTTTAATCCCTGTAGCTTCCCAAGTTTCTGCAGAGATGTTGAGAGGTCATCAGAAGTGCATGCCCCTATCTCCAAGGGTGACAGGGTAAATCAGTAGTTCATGTTTTTGGAGTCCTATAGGACTAATGCATATTCGTCAGTCATTGTAACTACTGAAAACTACTGCAAGACAGGGCAAATCCACCCAAGTAGGGATTCAGGTCCTGTACCGAGAGTTGGTGAGGGTCCTGACTGCACCCAGGAAAAAATTCAAGTGCATGCCAGAGTTAGAGTCAAAGGAATGTTTATTAGAGAAATAATAATGCTCCACAGACAGCATGGTCCCCTCTCAGAGGCAGAGAATGAGAGGGACTGAGAGGGGCCCTGAGTGTTTGTTTGGGGAGTTCAGTGTATATATCTTTCTTAGTTCCTATGAATTATAGTTTGAAGACTTTGTTTACCTGTTTTCCTTTGATAGTATGCATATGTAGTGTGAAAGACATGGTTATGCAATGTTAAAAATATGCTAGTAACCCCCAGTCTTTATTCTATATGTTCCCTCCCATCTGGCTGCAGGGAATGAATGATTGGCTTTATGTTGTGTAGAGTATGACTTAAAGACTCTGTTTTCCCTTCACAGTATGGGTAATTTGTTAGTAAACCTAGGAAAAATCATCCTTTGTTCTGTAGGTTCCTGTGGTCTGACAGCTCTGAATACAGCTTAGTGTAACATCCAGTGTTCATGCCTTTCCCTATATCAAAATGTTCACCTGTTGCATTAGATAAACTTGTGGTTTAGCAGGAGATTAGCTTGTATTGGAATCTTGTTAGTTCCAACCTAAAGATGAGCAGCTGTGGGGTCCCATATTGGTGGGTACAGCATTGCAGACTGATTCTTTGACAGCTGCTGTTTGCGGTGGCTGAGGGTCAGCTTGCACGCCTATAGCAGCAGTCCCCAACCTTTTTGGCACCAGGGACCAGTGCTCCCATGAGAATCTAATGCCTGATGATCTGAGGTTGATCTGAGGGGTGATGCTAGCGCTGGGAAATGGCTGCAAATACAGATGAAGCTTTGCTCGCTGGCCTATCACTTACCTACTGCTGTGCAGCCTGGTTCCTAATGGGCCACAGACTGATACCGGTCCACGGCCCTGGGGTTGGGGACCCCTGCATGTGAGGAGAAGGCAGACACATGCATCCTCTGAGCGAGATTATGTATGAAAACTCTTCCCTTTTCTTGCCTCTCCTGGAGTTTGAAGCAGCCATTCAGAACAGGTCCTGTCTAGAGTTGACAGAGATGTATTAATCTCTGCTTTATTCCTGTGTGTTCTCTCGGCATCTTTCTTTTGGCATGCTGCCCTGGTGAAGGCAGTGGGGGAGGGGAGTGGGAAGGACAGCAGTTAACTCTGACTCTGCTGCCTGCAATGGAATAAGATTGAAGCCAGCCCGTGTAAGAGAACGTCCAAGACCTTTAGACAGCAAGGACCTAGTTAACCCAAAGCATATATTTCACAGCTCAATTAAGTTTATTTTAAAAGAGTAACAATAACTTTTATATCACTAATTATATTTCTTTAGCTTTGCAGGATATACTGAAGCTTTCCTATTGATAACTGATACATGAGGAAATTAAAAGTGATGGTAATTGAATTGTACTGTGCTGAGTTGTAAGTTTTCACAAGGGAGCTCTTTGTCATGTTCCCAGCACCAGTTGTGGGAAGCTGGATGGAGTTGGGTGGAAGGCCATAGCATTTAATTACCCATCCATCCAGGCCATCATTTCAGTAGTTACTTGAGCTGGGTTATCCTTAGAGCCATGAACAGGCACCTGATTCAGTCCCATTTGGTACTCGGATGACAAAATACTGTGCACTACCTGTCTAAGTCAGGAGTTTTGATTATTATAAGAATGAGGAACCCACACAAAGAGGCCAAGGCTGGAGATTTATTGAAAGGTCCAGAGTCCCATACCTCCCTTATCCTTTGGGTGGGGGGGGGGGGCTTCTGGTCAAACATGCCAGGGAAGTAGCTATCTCAATCCTGAATCTACATCACTTTTTCATTTAAGGCCCAACACCGACTGATTCAGTCTCGTGTGTTTAGTTTAGATTTTGCAGAGGGGATGAATTTTGATTGACTCCATTAGTGATGGGCTCAGTTCCTTTGGGGTGAGACATCCACTCTTAGAATAATCACTTGTGACTCAGAGGTGACATGAGAAGGGGCCCAGGGATTTGCCCTGAGCTACTACTTTTCTCACTCTGTAGGCTCCTCTGCTCAAAACTTCCAGTAGTTCTCCATCTTCCTCAGAGAAAGACACAAAGAAAGAGGAAAGCCCTTATGTGATTCGTAGGGCCCCAGCAGGATCAAGCCTCCTTTTCTTCTCAATTCAGTTGTCATCACTCCCCACTCAGGTCACTGTGCTCAAACTCTTCTGACACAGAGCTCTCAGGACTTTGGCACTTGACACTTGCTGCCTAGAATCCTCTTTCCCTGCCCTGCTCCAAGTGTTTGCTCAGAGGAACTGTCAATGGGGCCGTCGTATTTTGAATTGTAACCTCCCTCTTCATTCCCTCTCATCATTTCCTGCTTTGTTTTTCTCCATGGCACTTATCACCCATTAACATTATGTTTTACTCATTTATTTTATTTTGTCTGTAATATAAGCTCTACAATTAATGGTTTTCTGTCTTTTAGTCTTTTATTTCTTCACTGCAATATGACCAGCATCTGGAACACATTCCAGTATACAATTAATGTTCAATAAATATTTATTAAATGGCAAAGGAAGCATAGTAATTACTGCCTACTGGCTGAAGTAAATAAAAATAGTATTGCTATACCTCATACTTTGTCTGAAACACAGGGAACATACAGTAGCTACTTGCCATAGTCTTCCTCTTTCCCAGTAGTAGTTTTATAACTTCAAACTCATATTCTGCTATTTCACTGCTTATGTTATTAAGACGAGCTTTCTGAAGGGAGGGTGGCAAAATCTTTAGCTGTAGGGGCATCACTCAGCCAGACCCTTGATTGAGTGTTGCTGACAAGATTGGTTCTATCTGGAGAGCTGCGGTGATGGATGATGGGAGGGAGAAAAGAATTTATTAACTGATGGAGAAGAGTCACGCATAAAGAAAAAGGGAATCGAGAACAATGGTGGTGGCAAAGTGAGAACTTACCAGACATGAGGAGATGTGTTACTTTTTTTATTAATTTTTAATCTTTTATAGCTTTATTGAGATATAGTTCACATACCGTAAAGTCTACCCACTTAACGTGAACATTTCAATGCTTTTTAGTATATGGTGCAACCATCACCACAACCTAATTTCAGAATATTTTCATCACCCTGTAAAGGAGCTCCTTACCTTTTAGCAGTCACTCTTCATTCCCAACTCCCACTCTAGGCCCAGGTAACCACTAATCTAATTTCTTTCTCTGTGGCTTTGCCTATTCTAGACATTTCATATAAACGGGTTCATATAATATGTGGTCTTTTGTGACTGTCTTCTTTTCACTGACCATAATGTTTTCAAAGTTCATCTGCATCGTAACATGTATAGTATTTCATTCTTTTTTATTGCCAAGTAATAGTTCATTTTATGGATATACCACATTGTGTTTATTTGATGGACATTTGAGTTGTTTCTACTTTTTAGCTTTTACAAATAATGATGCTGTGAACATTTGTGTACACATTTTTGAGGTGCATGTGTTTTCATTTCTCTTGGCATATATTTAGGAGTGGAATTGCTGGGTCAGGTGGTAGCTCTTTAACTTTTTGAGGAACAGCCTGCCTGTTTTCCAATGTGGCTGCACCATTTTACATTCCCACTGCCATTGTTTTGAGGGCTCCACTTTCCCCATATCACATCCTTGTCAACACTTGTTACTGTCTTTCTGATTTTAGCCATTCTAGTGGGCGCAAAGTGATAACTCATTGTGATATCTCATTGTAGTTTTGACTTGCATTACTCTGATAATTAATGATGTCGAGCATCTTTTCATGTGTTTATTTGGCATTTGTATATCTTCTTTGAAGAAATGTCTGTTCAGATCCTTTGCCCATTTTTAGATTGAGTTCTTTTTATTATTGAATTCTCTATGAGTTATGTATTCTAGATACAAGTCCCTTGTCACATATATGACTCACAAGTATTTTCTTCTATTCTCTGTATGTCGTTTTACTTTCTTAATAGTGAAATTTGCCAACATAGCTTTTCATTTTTATGAAACCCAGTTTATATTTTATTTTGTCACTTGTGCTTTGGTGTTGTATCTAAGAAACCATTACATAACCCATAGTCATGTGATTTACTCCTACGTCTTCTTTAGGAGTTAAGTAGTTTTAGCCCTTACATTTAGGTCTACTGTCGTGAGCTATTTTTATGAGATAGAGGTCCAGATTCCTACTTTTGCATGTGGATATACGGTTGTTTTAGCACCATTTCTTGAATAGACTGTCTTTCCTTCTTTGAATTGTCTTGTCACCTTTGTCAAAAATTAATGGACCATAAATGTGAAAGTTTATTTCTGCACTTCCAATTTTGTTCTATTGATCTATATATATCACTATGTCAGTACCACAGTCTTGACTACCATAGCTTTGTAGTTGAAATCAGAAAGTACGATTCTTTCAACTTTGTTTTTTTCCTTTCAAGACTATTTTGGCTACTCTGTGACCTTTGTATTTTTCTATGAATTTTAAAATCAGCTTTCAGTTTCTGCAAAACAAAGAAACAAAAATCAGCAGGGATTTTGATGATCGGGGTTGCACTGAATATGTAGATCAATTTGGGAAGTATTATAGTCATAACAATACTAAGTCTTCCATCCGCGAACATGGGGTGTCTTTCCGTTTATTTATTTTTCAATTTCTTTCAACAGTTTTTATAGTTTTCATTGTACAAGCCTTACACATTTTTTTGTTAAATTTATTTCAAGATATTCAATTCTATTTAATGCTATTTTAAGTGGAATTGTTTTCTTAATTTTATTTTCAGATTTTTCATTAGTAGTGTATAGGAATACAGTTGTGTTTTGTCTTGTTTTGTTTTGTCAGATTGATCTTGTATCCTTCCATATTGCTCAACCCATTTTAGTTCTAATAGTCTAGTAGTTCTTTGCTAGGTAACTTAGAATTTTATATATACAAGATCATGTTATCTGCAAATAGATAGTTTTACTTTTTCCTTTCCTATCTGGATGCCTTTTTATTTCTTTTCCTGGCCTAATTGCCTTAGCTAGAACCTCTAAGCATGGTGTTAAATATAAGTGGGGAGAGTGCTTTGTCTTGTTCTTGATCTTAGGGTGAAAGCTTTCAGTCTTTCCCCATTAAATATGGTGTTAGCTGTGGGTTTTTCATAGATGCCCTTTGTCAAATTGAGGGCATTCCCTCTGTTCAATTTGTGGGGTATTTTTTTTTCTCTTTCTCTTGAAAGAATATTAGATTCTTTCAGATCCTTTTTCTGCATCTATTGTGATTGATTTAGGTTTTTGTCTTTTATTCTACCGAGATGTTAAATCAACCTTGCATTTCCAGGATAAATTATCCCACTTAGTCATGGTATATAATTATTTTTATATGTTGCCGGACTTTGTTTGCCAGTATTTTGTTGAGGATTTTTACATCTGTATTTGTAACGGGATATTGTTCTTTGTTTTTCTTTTGTTATCTTTGATTTTGGAGTCAGCATAATGCTGGCCTCATAGAATGAATTGGGGAAGTGTTTCTTGCACTTATATTTTTCTGAAAGAGTTTGAGAAGGATTGGTGTTCTTGTTTAACCACTGAAGCGATCTTAGCTAGGCTTTTTCTTTATTGGAAATTTTTACAGTACCAAGTCAGTCTCTTTGCTTGTTATAGATCTGTTCCAGTTATCAAGTTCTTGTGTCAGTTTGTTATGAGGAATTGTCCATTTCATGTAATTTTTTGGCATAGAGGTATTCATAATATTCCTTTATAATTCTTTGTTTTCTGTGAAGTCTTTAGTAATGCCCTGTTTTGTTTCTGATTCTATTAATTTGAGTCTAATCTCTTTTTTCTTGTTTGGTCTAGATAAATATCACTTTTATTGATCTTTCTACAGATCAGTTTTTGGTTTATTAATTTTCTCTGCTTTTCTGTTTTCTTTATTTATTTACACTCTACTGTGTTAATTCCTTTCTTCTTGCTTTGGATTAGTTTGCTTTTCTTTTTCTTCTAGTTGTTTAAGGTGGAAGGTTAGGTAATTGATTTGAGAGCCTCCTTTTTTTAATACAGAAATTTATAGTAATAAATTTTCCTCTAAGCTTTAGTTGCATTGCATAAGTTTAAGCAGTTTTCATTTTCATAAATTTTTTAAAATAAACTTTTAAAAAATTAAATTTATTGGGATAACTTTGGTTAATAACATTATATAAATTTCAGGTGTGTGACTTTATGATACAACATCTGTATATGGCATTGTATGTTCACCACCCAAAATCTAGTCTCTTTCCATCACCATACATTTTATTTTAGATTTGCAGAAAAATTGTGAAGATAGTACAGTTCCCATATACCTCACATGCAGTTTATTATTAACATCTATAATATAATGTTATATGATATAGTATTATAACATCTGTAGTGTTGTTATTAACATCTTATATTTGTTACAATTAATGACCTGATAATGATACATTATTATTAACTAAAGTTCATAATTTATTCAGATTTCTTTAGTTTTTACCCATTGTCCCATTTATTTTTCAGGATTCCATCCAAGATACCACATTACATTTAGTTGTCATGTCTCCTTAGGCTCCTCTCGGCTGTGATAGTTTCCCAGACTTTCCTTGTTTTTGATGATCTAGACAGTTTTGAGGACTACTGGTCATAAATTTTGTAGACTGTCCCTTAGTTGGGATTTGTCTACGATTTTTCTCGCAATTAGACTAGGATTGTGCATCTTAGGGAGGTAAACTACAGAGGTAAAGTTTCATTTTCATCATATCTTACCAAAGTATATACTGTCAACATGATTTATCACTATTGACAGTAACCTTGATCACCTGGCCAAGATCATGTTTGTCAGATTTATCCGCTGTAAAGATACTCTTTTTTTCCACTTTCTGTGCTACACTCTTTGGAAAGAAGTGACTCATGCAGCCCAATCATATCAGGAATACCAGTCATGCCCAGTTGTGTTGAGTTCCAGCTTGGGTGGCTTTGGCAAGGTCCAGTTATTGCTGCTACTCAGCCCCTGGATTGCAGCCTAAAAGATTGCAGAACCTGGTACTCTGATGATGAAGTGTGACCTGTAGAATCTATCGATCTAACTCCAGAGACTCCCTTTTTGGGTCACTTTAATAGTTTCTAAGGAACTCTCAGAGCTGTTATTCAAATAGCATCTATTTAGTGGTAAGTCTAAATATCTCTTTCATGTTCTCCTCCAGTTGCTAGGAAGTAAGAATAGTTGACTAAACTGTGTGATAAGGAATCTAAGATTAATGACCTAGTATTATTCTTTAAAATCAGATTGGAATAATTTCAGCATCATTGGATTTTGGTTACATACTCCTTAATTCCATTAGTTTGTATTTTACTCCTCCCCCATGCCTTTGAACAGTTTTGTTATGTGCAGTCAACTGGACGCTTTCTGTAATTGCTCACTACCCTGTATTTTATAGAGACTCCTTAAGGTGGTCCTTCTTATGAACTTAAATCTGAAAATTTAATTGAGCAAGTGTGTCCTGTTACAATGATCTAGGGATATTGTTTAGAAGAATTAATCACATGTTATGTCACTTGGCAGTGAATTAAAATACTCAAGTGGGAGTTTACTAGAGAAATTTCAGCTGACCTATAGCTTTACTGGCAGATTCTGCTTTATTAATGCTATTAAGTGGCGCTTCTTATGAATGCCTTAACTCTCAACATAACAACTGCCTTTCCTTGGTAATGGAGTGTGTTATAATTCCTAATTCCTTTAGTTAGCCTTAATGGGCTATCAGACATGGTGGATGCTTGTGGGTTTTTTTTTTTTTCAAACATTCAATATTATCTTAAATATCATCTAGCATAGTTATTAATACCTATCAACTAAAGTGTAAAGTAAGAAAAAAGAAAACTGAGTAGCCACCTTTTTGCACCAAGCTGGTGAGAATCTGTTTTAGTGGGGCTCTTGGAGAGATCTGCATAGCTCATATATATAAAGGAATAAATTCTTAGGGATCTGGATGAAGATTGCTTTACAATCTCCTTTTTCTATTTCTTTAAAAATCTGGAGGCCTTAGTTAATTCCAGCCTCAGTTTCTGCTCTTAGTACATTTTTATTATACATTTTCTGACTCTCTCCTTGGTGGAGCATGAGAAGAGTTAATCATCAGCCTTTGTAAAATATTCAGTCTGGGATCCCAAGTACAGTGTCCAGCTGAAATTCCACTTGGCCTGGCCTAGATCTTTGCCTGAAGAATTATGATTTCGCACAATTAAAAATCATGATCAAAAACATTAGTCATCATACTCAATGGGGAAAGGCTAGAAGCATTTTCCTTAAGATCAGGAACAAGACAAAGATGCCCACTTTCATCACTCCTGTTCAGCATAGTATTGGAAGTCTTACCCGTGGCAGTAAGACAAGAAGGAGAAATAAAGGGTATCCAATTTGGAAAGGAAGAGTGAAACTCTTGTTATTTGAAGATGTCATGATACTATATCTAGAGAACCCTAAAGATTCCGTCAAAAAAACTGTTAGAACTGATCAATGAATTCAGTAAAGTAGCAGGATACAAAATTAATATTCAGAAGTCAGTGCCATTTTTATACACCAGTGATGAACTTTTGGAAAGGGAAATTAAGAAAACAATCCCATTTATAATTGTATCAAAAACAATAAAATACCTGGCAATAAAATTAACCAAGGAGGTAAGAGACCTATTCTCAGAAAATTATAAGTCATTGGGAAACAAAATTGAAGACGATACAAATAAATGGTAGCATATACTGTGCTCATGGGTAGGAAGAATCAACATCGTTAAAATGCCCATACTACCCAAAGCAATCTATAGATTTAATACAATTTGTATCTAAATACCAGTGGCATTTTCAGAGAGCTAGAACAGATAATCCTAAAATTTATATGGAATCATAAAAGACACCAAATAGCCATGGCAATCTTGAGAAAGGAGAACAAAGTTGGAGGTATCACACTACCTGATATCAAACTATATATACTACAAGGCTGTAGTCATTAAAATATCATGGTACTGGCATAAAAACAGATACAATGATCAATGGAATGGAATAGAAAGCCCAGAAATAAATGCACACCTATATGCTCACTTAATATATGACAGAGTAGGCAAGAATATACAATGGGGTAAAGACAGTTTCTTCAATAAATGCTAATGGGAACACTGGACAGATAACATGCAAAAAAAAAAACAACAACAAAAAACTGGACCACCTTCTTACACCACATACAAGAATAGACTCAAAATAGATTAAAGACTTAAATGTAAGACCTAAAACCATAAAACTTCTAGAAGAAAACATAGGCAGTAATCTCCAATACTGCTACTAGTAATTTATTTTCAGATATATCTCCTCGAGCAAGGAAAACAAAAGAAAAAATAAACAAATGGGACTACATCAAACTAAAAAGTTTTTGCACAGACAAAGGAAACATTCAATAAAACGAAAAGACAACTGAATGGGAGAAGATATTCACTTATATACATCTGATAAGAGGTTAATATCCAAAACATATAAAGAACTCATACAACTCAACAACAATAAGACAATCCTATTTTAAAAATGTGCAGAAGACCTGAACAAATATTTCTCCAGAGAGAGACAACAGATGACCAGTAGACATATGAAAAGATGTTCAAGGTCACTAATTATTAAAGAAATGCAGATTAAAACCACAATGAGATATCACCTCACACCTGTCATAATGGCTATCAACAATAAATCAAAGAACAATTGTTGGCAAGGATGTGGAGAAAAGGGAACCCTCATACATTATTGGTGGGATTGCAAATTGGTATAATCACTATGGAAAACAGTCTGGAAGTTCTAAAAACATTAAAAATGGGTCTATCTTTTGACTCAGCAATTGCACTTCTGGGTATTTACTAAAGAAAATAGTAAAGATCTATGCACTCCAGTATTCATGGCAGCACAAGTTACAATAGCCAAGATATGGAAGCAGCCTAAATGCCAATAAACAGAAGGTTGGATAAAGAAGTTATGATTCATATATACCAGTAGAATATTACTCAACCATTAAACAAAAAGGAAATCCTACCATTTGCAATGATGTGGATGGACCTAGAGGTTATTATGCAGAGTGAAATAAGTCAGACAGAAATAAATATCATATGATTTCACTTATATGCAGAATCAAAGGAACAAAAAGAACACAACAAATATAGAGGACAATCTGGTGACGGCCAGAGGGAGGAGGGTTTGGGGGCTGGGAGAAAGGGGTGAAGGATTAAAGAAGTACAAATCAGTAGTTGATAAGATGGTCCAGGGATGGGGAGCACAGCACAGGGAATGCAGTTAGCATTAATGTATTGGCTAGGTGGAGAACCAGAGGAGGGAAGGAGCAATTAGGGGTATATAAATGTCTAACCAATGTACTGTATACTTGAAACTAAAATAAAATTTAAGAAAAAAACATTAGCTCACTCTTTCTGCTCATTTAATATAATAAATGCTGTTAAAAACAAAATCTCCAGAAATGGAGAAGTTGACTGAACTGTGTTCAGTGACCTACTTTTTCACCAACGGTTGTCACAACCCAGTGCTATTGCTGTTCAATGAGAGAGATTTGGAAGCTCTCAGGTCCATACAGTGCAGGTAGAGTGCCCTGCCGCATGACCTCCTGGGGCATAGTTGAAGGTCTTTTTGACTTCCTGTGCTTGGCACAGCAGAGTGAACTCCTCCTCCTGGAGCTTTCTCCTCTGAATCTCACTGTACGCCATTGCAGTGGTCACAAACCAGAGGCAGTGTCACCTTTAACTCCACTCTACCTTTGTAAATGCAGTTCCCTTTCCCAAATGCTATTATTACTTGTGGCCATTTTATTAGATAAATCACGCAAGAAATCTGCCTCCCTGCATCCGTAGTCCAGAGTCAGAAGTTCTATGTAAATGTTTCTAACTTGTTCTGCAAGATGATATGTCCATTAAGCAAGCACCTGGGCCACGTTCTGCTCTGGCATCTTGCTAGACGCTGAGCTCACAGTGGGCATGAGTGAGATGTGGTCCTGTCCTCGGGGAACATGTGGTTTACTAGGGAAGAGACAAATGAGAAGGCAGCTGTACTGCACTGAGACAAACACAGCAGTGGGGAAAGTGGGAGGGTCACCCACACTAAGGTTGCAGGAAGTCAGGGTGGACTTGCCCTATAATGGTTTCCTGTTTCATTAATTTTTAGTAAACTCTTGTCACAGTGTATCGGCTTTTTATCTTTGGGATTTGAAATATGTTAATAATTTCTTCTTGTGATTTTAACTATCTTTAGCATAGTTCTTCTGATGCATTCTGGGAATGCCTAGTATGTGAGATTAGCCCTAAGAATCTAGGTTTTTAGGATTTAAACAATGGCTTTTTCCTTAATAAAGCACTGAAAACAGAACAGTAACCCTTCTGAGTAAAAGAACCATTTACTCATTCAGCAAACAGTTGAGTGCCAACCCCCATCTTGGCAAAGCTGCTGTATCAGTGGAAAAGACAGACAGGGTTCTGAGCCCCCTCTCCAGATTTCCCTGGGTGTTCACCTGTTTTACAGACAGCAGGCTGCTTCTGCCACTTTGGAGGGAGCACATGACTCTTCTGCCTATGGTTTAGATATCAGAAGAATCAGGGGAGGCTCCATGGAGGACCTACTAGCTGATGGTCTACTCAATCTGTTCAGAGTTTTGCTTCCATTAGGATTATTTCTCCTTCCCTCCCCCCTTCCTCCTCCTTCTCTTCCTCTGCCTGTCTCTCTTACCCCCAAATCTTTACCCAAATCCCTAAGACTCTTATTCCTTTATACATATGAGCTATGCAGATCTCCCTACTCTCCCTTCTAAATACCTCACTCCTGCTGCCTTCCCTGTCCCTCACCCACGTCACTGCCTGAAGTGGCCCTGCTCTGTTAATTTTATTTTTTTACTGTGAGAGACCACTTCAATTTCCTTCTCATGCCCTATATAATGTCATAAGCTTAATCCACTCAGAAACACCCAACTTGGCCTTGTCGATTCTTCTCCAAACTACTGCAAGACTTAAGAGCAGAACACACCAGGTTTTCTTTCTTTCTCTCCTTTGCTGCCCTTTCATCCTCTCACCAAATGTTAAAACAGGAGAGGCTCTTAAGGCTTAGACCTGGTCCCTTCTTTTGTTTCTCTCTACCCCCTACCCAGGTCATCAGATCCTTGCCAATGGCTTAATTCTCTTTGTGTGTCACAGACTCAATATTCTATCTCAGCGCTATTTCCTTTGTGCTCCAGACCTGCGTGTGCACTGCCTATGTGGCATCCTCTGGGATATCTCAGATAGAAATGTCAAAGCCAAACTCAGTTGTCTTTCACCAGCCTCTTCCTTTGGTGCTCCCTGTCTCAGAGGGCGTTACCCATCCAGCTGCATGAGCCGGAAGTCTGCAGTCTTCTACAGCAGCCCACCTTCTGTGGCTGTTGGAGTCTCTGGAATATGACCACCGGTCTCCACTGTCAGGTCCCCAGTTCAAATGCTGGTCCTCTCTGTTAGGACTGCTTTGTAATCTTTTGATAACCTCTTCCCATTTTACCATATATATTTCAGCAATTATACCTGGATACATGCCCAAAAGAACCGAAAGGCAGGGACCCGAACAGGCATTTATGCACAGTCTTCACAGCAGCTTTATTCACAGTAGCCAAAAGGCGGAAACAACTGAAATGTCCATGGGTAGATAAGTGGATAAACAAAATGTGGTCTATACATACAATGGATTATTATTCAGCCTTAAAAAGGAAGGAAATTCTAACATATGCTACAAACTGGATGAACCTTTAGGACGTTATGCTAACTGAAATAAGCCAGAAGTGAAAGGGCAAATACTGTATGATCCCACCTCTATAAGGTACCTAGAATAGTCATTTTCATAGATACAAGGTGGAATGATGGTTACCAGGCACTGAGAGGGGAGAGGGGGATGGGGCATTGTTGTTTACTAGATATAAAGTTTCAATTTGGGATGATGAAAAAGTTCTTTAAATAGAGATTGACAGTGATGATTTCACAACAGTGTGAATGTACTTAATGCCACAGTACAGTACACTTAAAAATGGTTAAATGGTAAATTTGATATAATGTATATTTATCAGTAATAAAATATAGGTTTATCAATACTGCATGTAAATCTGCAAATACCTCAAGAATAAAAATTTTAATAAAATACTACAGAGAGAAAAAATAAGTTTATTTCTTTCGCATTCTTTGTTCTTGTTGGAACATTCGTTGGTTATTGAATTTGTATTAGTATCATAGTTGATAGAGTAAGAAATTAACCTGTAGCTCCTGAAATTTGTTCCTGCCTTAGAGTCTTTTAAGATTTGGCTCCATCTGTACAGTCCAGTTATGGAGTGTGCTCATTGTAATTCAGACTATTTGAGCCCTTCAACTTTTTAAAAATTGAAACATATAATCAGGTAATAAATTCCTACTTAAAGGCTGCTGAAATGGAGTTAAACAAATTCATCATTTCTTTATGTATGCTAATATGTGAGAGAAAACAACTCAAGTTATTTAACTCTGGCATTTTCATGTTCTTCCAGGTATACCTTGAAAGACTTCTAACGTATGCAGAGATAGATATCTGTCCAGCTAACTGGAAGCGAATTGTTCTTGGAGCAATCCTGCTCGCCTCCAAGGTGTGGGATGACCAGGCTGTGTGGAATGTGGATTACTGCCAGATCCTGAAAGACATCACAGTGGAGGACATGTGAGTATGTGTATGTTGGAGGGGTGAGCACCCATAGTCAGGGGAACTGTTTGGGAAGAAGATTCCATCTCTTTTGAATGCTCTGTATAGTATAGAATTAATGAGTGCGACGCAATGTCTGTTGTGAGTTGATGTACAATAAAGACATGGCCGTGGAATATTATATGCAGAAATCTGTATTTATCTTTATTGTGGGTCATGAACAGGTACTGGTAACAGTTTGTTTGTGAAACTGTTTTACTGAAACTGTATTACAGTAACAACTTCCTTTGCCTTCATTAGAAAGGTGTAGACCAGTGCCTTTCCTGGTCTGTATCTACTACTTTTACATCCCAGCTCTATATCTCACTGCAGACTGATAACAGAGTTATTGTCATGTGCCAGTCTCTTGTGGGCAACAGCCTGCCCGAAAGCAGAACGCTAAAATATTGTTTCTTTTTAGTTTCAGAGAGAACATTTTTACCATTTTGTCATATTTTATAAGTTCAGTTGCTAAAATCAACATTGTGTCCCTGAGGCCTGTCATGTTTCTCACTGTTAGGGCAGCATATTCTCCCTAACTGGGCACAGGCCCCCACAGCTCAGTGGTAGTGCCAGTTCCTGAACCCCAGGGGTGGGGGGTCACTGTCCACCCCACGGCTCTCTCTCCGGGCAGCCTTTGGATTTCTCAGACTGTTCTGTCCTCAGATGTCGGTAAGGACTGCTAGCAGAGACCTGCAGGCCTGTTGTCAGAGATCTCTGGTGTGTGGGAATGCAGGAAATAGATTCAGAGCCTCTTAGGAGGAAGACGCTGTGTGAGAAATCAGTCAGGATAAACTTAAGAGTTCGTTGTGGCTTATAGTCACTTCTGACACTATTCATGCCAAAATTCTTCTCATTTTGTTTTTGGCTTTCTTGGGGTAGCTTTAGGCTAGGGGAGGTTCCCAGCTGTGTCCTAATCAGCATCCATGCCCCTGGACCCAATAATCCTGGGGACATAGTGATGCACGACAGGGCAGATTCCCCCAGGTCAGGGGGATCTCAAGCCCTGCACTGAGAAGAGGGTTTTTGGCAGAGTGTAAGAAAGAATTCAAACACGCACCAAAGTTAGAGTCAAAGAAAACTTTATTGGAGAAGGGGTAGTACTCCACAGACTACACCTGGTCTCTTCTCAGAGGAAGAGAGTGAGAGAGTGAGATATTCAGAGGGACAGAATAAAGGCACTGAGAGGGACCCTGAGTGTTTGTGGAATTCAGTTTATATAATCTTTAGTTTATGTGAATTATAGTTTAAAGACTGTGATTACTCATTTTCCTTTGATATGGACAGTGAGGAAGGATAAGAGTATGTAGCATGAAAGGTAAGAATATGTAGTGTGAAAGGCCTGCTAGCAGTTCCCTAGCCTTTGATCTATAATTTCCCTATGGTTTTAGCCTAGGGAATGGATGATTTTTGTTTAGGGTGCCACTTAAAGACTGTTTTTCCTGTTTTTTCTTCACAGTGTGGGGAAGTGGGTTGTTCGGAATCCCAATAGAAATCTTCCCTTGCTCTGCAGGTGTCCTCATGGCCTGGCTGCAGGGCTTATCAGCATATTGCAGTCTCTGATTGTGGCTTGATTAACATTTTAGTTCTTGTGACTTCTCCCTACATTAGTAGGATCTTCATGGTGCCTGATACTACAGCCTTGTGGGACTGTCACATGAGCACATTGGTTCCGATTTCTCACCACCCTGGGGCTCCCCTTGCCTCTGGTTACTGACTTGCTAGGCACCTCATTTTTATGGTACCTGTGAAGCACACTCGTTGATGTTCTTAGGTCTTTTGTTGCAGAGCCTATCCCTGCTGCAGGTCTATATAACTCCTTCCTGTGTCTGTAATTCTTTATTATAAAAAGTACAAGAAGTATAAAGAAGTTTTTGATATTAAGATAATCATTTTGATTATATTTCAAAGTGAAAATAGCTACTAAAATAATTGTCATTCAGACCATAAAGGAGAAGGACATTTGGGTGCAAGGTTTAAGAAATGCTGACTTGTTTCCTTTATTGGGGGTTATTCTCTCATCCATTCCCTGATATCATTTGACACTGAATTACACACCACGGAAATGACATCAGGATTGTTCCTTCTCCTTTATGTAAAGTCAGTGATGTACAACCAGTGACTTGGTGTGGATGGCAGTGCTCAGGTTCTGGAAGAACAGCAGAGGACTTCCCCACCATGAGCTGTTGTATCTACTTAAATCCAGAGGAAACTACCTCCTGACGTCAGTGTGGGTCTTGGATCTTTTCATCATTTATATCCCAGCTATTTTCGGAATGAGACACGTATACAAATTAAAGAGAACAGAGAAAAACAAAGAACAAAGAGCATTCAGGGTAGGAAGAAGAGTCCTTTTGTGCTATATTATTCTTAATCCACCACGATTAATTTGCTAAAATGCCAGCAAACTGAATTTTCATGTAGATGTAGGATCAGTAGATAATCCTTTTATTTTATGTAAACCCTTAAAGAAATGTTTATAGATTATTTGTCAGGAGTCAGGCATTGTCCAGTTCATGAGTATCTCAGTTTGATCCTCTTAACAACCCTATAATACATGCACTTATTATTTCTACTTTATATATCTGGCTACTGTGGCTTAGAGAGGTTTAGTAATGCTGTGATACAACGAACAGGTGGGGAAGGTTGTTACCAGCTTTCTTAGTCCCAGTGGTGAGAGAAGACAACAATTGAAATGACATGTACCTGTTCCCAGGCTCTCCATGGAGATGTTTTAACTAAATGCCTGAAATAGTCATTTTTTAAATTGTCATTTTCTCTTTAAATGAAAAGGTAGAAGGACAAAAATAACAGGTAATTTGGAATTCCAGCTACTTGGGCTCTATTCATTAAAGGTTTAAATTACCAAGTTAGGAAAAACTGAAAGCTTGCCAAGAACATTTATAATATAATAATAATAGTAATAGTCGTCATCATGATGATAATAATGGCATCTATTCTTTATTGAACACTTCTTAGCCTCAAAGGAATAATTTTTATGTGTTAATTCATTACTCACAGTTACCCATGAGCTACAATAGTCTCCACTTACCCAAGGTTTCAGTTACGTGCTGTTAACCAAGGTCTAAAACTATTAAATGGAAAATTTCATAAATAACTTATAACTTTTAAATTGCATGCTGTTCTGAGTAGCATGATGAAATCTTGAGTATTCCTGCTCCATCCCACCTGGGATGTGAATTATCCCTTTGTCCATCATCTTCACATTGAAATATACCCAGCCCATTAGTCACTTCACAGTAGCCATCTTGGTTATCAGATTGGTTATCAGAGAGAGGGAGATCACATTTACATAACTTTTATTAGTGTTCATTGTTATGATTGTTCTATTTTATTATTAGTTACTGTAGTTCCCCCTTATCTACAGCATATATATTTCAAGACCCCCAGTGGATGCCTGAAAATGAGGATAGAACTATATGGACTGTTTTTTCCTATACTGTACATACATACATACCTATGATAAAGTTTACTTTATGAATTAGGCACAGTAGGAGATTAACAACAATAATAATTATTACTCCATTTTACAGATAAAAATGAGGCACTGATAAGTAAGATGCTAGGTCACTTGGCTAGTAACAAAGCAAGAATGTGTTTCCTCTATTCCATATTTTATCCAAAGAAAATCGACATCTTTTTTTTTTAGCCTGGTCTGTCCCTTTATTGGAAGCCATTGATGATCATGCTGTCATCATCATGCCAGCCACCGGCTGAGACTTAGCAATTCATATGACAGTTGGTGAATGCCTTCAAATGCCTGTGGCTGGGCAGAGGAAGAATGTATACAGGAAGAGCTTTTGTTCTTAAAAGGTCAGCTTGTAAACAGTTTTTCTGAAGAAACTCTGTAGTGTACCCTTTTTCATCCCCATATCTGGGCTGGAGAACAGATTCTACTCAGGGGACCTGGGCCAGCAATGTCTGGACTCTTCCCCTTTTCCTAGCAGACTTCTGGGGACTGGAGGCCCTGAGTCATGCCAAGTACAAACTCAGCTGACTTAATTCCTGTTCAGAGTATCCTACCGCTTTTTTTCTTTTTTGGGGGCCACTGTGATCCATTTATAGTGTGGTGTTTAATCTGTTGTGATATATGTATTAACATACTGTAAGGGCCTGTGTATTCTAAGAAAAACTGATCAAACAATTGTATGTGTACACATTTGGGAAGGAATATGCAAATTTCCTCCCTGCCAGAGGTTTGAAGGAAGCAAGAGGATTCTCTTTAGTTGGGGATCTTAGGCAGAAGCATATTCTTAACACTCTAACACTGCATGCTTATACCACATGTTTATGGTTACTGATAGCGCAGTCGCAGTGGAATCTCCTATATCTGTTTTGGAGGTACAAGCCAGGCGACCACAACAGCACAGGTCCTCACACATTTGGGCTGCCCATCCCTAGAATTGTGGGCAGTTGTGTACCCTCGATTTCTTTTTAAGTTAACATCTAAAAAATGTTCGTCACAAGTTTCAGTAGTTGCAAAGGATATCATTGTAGTATACTTTAAATAGTGGTATGTTTTGGAATAAAATCTTACCATTTGCAACCACATGGATGGACCTAGAGGGTATTATGCTAAGTAAAGTAGTCAGACAAAGAAAGACAAATACCATATGATTTTACTTATATGTGAACAAACAAAATAAATGAACAAACAAAACAGACTCATAGAGACAGAACAAACTGATGGTTGCCAAATGGGAGGGGACTTAGGGGTCTGGGTGAAAAAGGTGGAAGCGTTAAGAAGTACCAATTGGCAATTACAAAATAGTGGGGATGTGAAGTACCACATAGGGAATATAGCCAATAATATTGTAATAACTGTATATAGTGCCAGATGGGTACTAGACTTAATGGGGATCACTTCGTAAATTATATCAATGTCTAACCACTATGCTGTACACCTGAAACTAAAATAAATAATATTGAATGCCAACTGTAATTGAAAAATAAAAAATATATGTATAAAAAATTTGCAAATTTAGCAACTTAAAACAACACAAAAAAATAAATCATAGTATTTTTAAAGTGTCCACTGTAGACTGAATTCCATAGTAATATGATACTCAACCATCTGTTTTCTTAAAGTTGAAAAATTTGTATTCTTTTTCTTCTTGAACTCATTATTTTCTTTCTGGTTTCCTCTCACCGAAGTTTATTCCTCAAAATTCCATGTAACAAAAAGTGTACATACATATTTAACTGAAATGTTATTTTTTTAATATAAGATTCTAACTTATTAAAAATATCTCAATTGAGTTATTAATATACAATTGATCAAAATAATAGAAACATTTTGATATAAGTTATTAAATATAAAGAGTAAAATGATATGGGAAATATATCTCAATGAAATCAATAGGGTTGCTTTTTCCTCCATTAGTTCATATTTTCATGTATGATTAATACTTGCTAGAATAAAACAAAGTTCAGCATAAGTTTTATTCCCATTTTTCTTTAACGTGAGAGTTGAGAGAACATGTCCATATAAGTAAGTAGAAGAATTTCCAAGTTTTATTATAACAGTATCATCAGGCAAGTTTTTAAAAGATTTTAGAGTTTTATGCAAAAATCACAGTCATCTGTATGTAAAAATTGTTTAAATAAGCCTACCAACTAACTCCTTCAGTTTGTTAAAAGCAAAAATTGAAAACCACGTAAGTTATTAGCCTGTCATTAGTCATTCGCTTTTCAACACCAAATGTTGAAATAAGTCCCTTTACTTGGTTCTCTGTGGTTCTTCTTGAGAACTTAGTGAGGGTGAGTGAGTGGCCTGCCTCTCCCTTCCAGAGAAGAGTAATGGAAAGAAGCAGTCACAAAGAGAACCTGCATACTTGGTGTGTTCTTGGCAAGTCAGTTTTAAGAGAGAGAAGTGAAAGTTATAGATCTAGACATCTGTTCCTGATGTTCATGTTTCTACGCAAGCTCGGAGACAGCCTCTGTGTGCTGAATGGGAAAGCATATCCCAGCAGGAAGACCAGGGCCCCACTGAGCCCTGTAACAGATACCTAGTCTCCTGAGCTGAATTGTGTTTCCTCAAATTCATATATGGAAACCCTAACTCCTAGTGCCTCAGAACATAACTGTATTTGGAGAAGAGATGTTTAAAGAGATAATTAAGTTAAAGTGGGGTCATTAGGGTGAGCCCTAATCCAATATGACTGGAGTGAGACAGCACAGGCAGAGGAACAGCCGTGTGAGGACACAGAGAAAAGATGCCATCTGCAAGCCAAGGAGAGAGGCCTCAGAAGCAAATAAACCTGCTGGCACCTTGACCTTGGACTTTCAGCTTCCAGAACTGTGAGAAAATATATTTCTGTTGTTTAAGCCATCCAATCTGTGGGATTTCATTATGGCAGCCAGAGACTAATGAAGATTTTGGTACTGGGAAGTGGGGTGCTGCTGTAATAAATACCTAAAGGTATGGAAGCAGCTTTGGACTGGGTGGAGCTTGACAGAGCTTGACAAAACTGGGTGGAGTTTTGAGGCTCATGTTAGAAAAACCCTAGATTGCCTTGAGATTGTTGATAGAAATATGGTGTTAAAGCCATTTTGATTAGGACTCAGAAAGAAAATATGGAGCTGTAGAGGAAGCTTCTGTCATCTTAGAGAATGTACAAACAGAATGTTGCTAGAAACAGGAATGTTTAAGGTACTTCTGAAGTGAAGTCTCATGCTATCAGACATTGGAGGAAAGGCAGTCTTTGTTATAAAATGGCAAAGAACATGGCCAAATTGTGTGATAGTATTTTGTGGGAAGTAGAACATTTAAGTGAAGAATTTTAATATTTAGCAGAGGAGATTTCTAAAGCAACGTGTTAAAGATGCTGCCTGGTTTCCTCTTGCTATTGATAATAAAATGTGAGGAGAGAGAGATAAATTGAAGAACGAATTTTTAAGCAAGAAAGGGACCAGAATTATAAAGATTTTGGAAAATCTCTAACTTCTCAGTCTCAGTCTATCCCTATTTATTGCAAAAATAAAAAAATCAAAAGCATTCTCTGAAGGAAACACTAAGGTTATGACTGGACAGTGTTTGCTAAACAGATTAATAAAGAGTGTGACTCAGGATCCAATCAAACATCTCAGCAGAAATGCCAGCTTAAACTGAAGGTGACAAATACAGGACAAATGAAAGAAGGCTATCAGGGACTTCTGGGACTCCACAAGACGAACCACTGGAGCTGTCAGGCTGCGACATGTGTTATCCAGTTGAAGGCGATAAATCTACTAAGCCTATTCTCTCTACTTCACGGTTAGTTTTCTGATGATTTAGTATATAACAAGCTGTCAGATAAGATGTCTTTGAAGATATACCAAGGAACCCTGGGAAAATGACACCTTGCTCAGAACTAAATTCCTCTTGACTTTATCATTGTATACATACCCTCAACAAGAGTCCTTGGTATTTTATATACCATTTGGGGCAGGATTAACAGACTAGCTCTCTTGTAAAATTAAAAAGGGGAAGTTTTCTTCTTAGCATTGGAGAATAAGATCTGCAGTGACACCTTTTGGCCACAGGCAGCTCCCATATTAACCCAGGAGAGTTCCTTCTAAGCCCATTTGTTTGGGCTCTTCTGGTGTTAGTGGTATTCTTGTTTTATTAAAATTTTATCTGGGTTCCAGTATTTCATAGGATGATCTCTTATTAAATCTCATTTAAATGAAGAATAAATAAAAGACATTTAAAGCAAAAATATTCCAAATCAAAGTAATTTAAATTCCATAAAAGTATAAAATTTAGCACAATATATACATTTGGAGATCATTAATCCTTTCACTAAGCTGAATAGAAACAACATGCAACTTAAGCTGTTTCTCTAATTAAAAGACCGAGTGTGACCCTCTTGATGTTTCCATCTGAAGCACTCACACCTTCCATAGCAACTTGCTGAAGTTTCTTAATTCCAGTTTGCTCAGTAGCCTCTTTAAAACCACCTACCCTTGCTCACATCCCAGCCTTCCTACCCACCTCCTTAACACTACTGTCCCCTCCTGTCACAGTAGCATGAGACTGGGGCATAGTCCTCCACAGTCCTCTGATGGCTAAGTGAGGTGGCTCACCAGCAGCAGACTCCATGGGGACAGGATGGTGCTATATTAGTTTGAAGCTTGAAAACATCAGAGATCTGTATACAGGGGCTATAACTAGGGACTCAGTGTTCAGGAGAATCAATGGAGGCTGGATCAGGAGGGGTGAGGCCTGGTACTGAGGACAGGGTTTGTCAGCCTTCAACTCCTTTTACAAGGAGATGGTGATAATTTGTCCTGTCTTCCTGCGGGCATGGGGGTGGTTTGGGCACCGCTGCTGGAAATATCCTGCTCCAACCCTAGTCTTTCCACTGGAGCTCCACGCTTGCCAAACCCAGTTCAGCTCTCACTTCTATGGGAAGCCTTCGCTGATCCCTGTACCCGCTGAGCTTGGTCTGCTCCATTCATCAGCAGCAATCATTGAGCACCAACTGTATATGTCAGGTACTGTGCTAGGGGCTAAGCATGTGAAATCACACGTCACGGTTTCTGGCTATGAGGAGTCAAGTAGAGGAGACTGATTTAAGGCAACAGAGTGGAGTGTGAGAAAGGACAAATATAGGACTATGTTGGTGTGCTGTTGGGGCACAGGGTACTTCCTGGGGGATGGTGCTGAAACTGAGTGCTCAATGAATAGATCCTAAGGACTTTTCATCTCCCCAGGTTTTAACTATTGAGGGATAGATCTAATTTAAAAGATAACTGACATGAGGACATTCTCAAAGTAAGGAGTTTTAAAATGTAATCTGGCTACCCATCATTAGCTTCATCAAAAATATAAATAGGTTTGGACAGATGGGTCTTAATACCTACACTGGTTCCTTTACTGATCACCCTTATAGTTGGGTGGTTCTCAGTGTGGCCAGACCAGAAGTATCAGCATCCCATGGGAGCTTGTTAAACACGTACATTCTCAGGCCCTTTCCGCTGTGCTGAATCAGTGATTGAGCGCAGGTTCAGCAGTCTGTTTTAACAAGCCTTCCCTCCAGGTGATTGAATTGGTGCTCAGTTTGGGAACTGTTGTTCTCATCTTCAGAGTTAGTGAGTTCTCTTTGTAAGAGGCTGGGACTGCATTCACCTTCCCCCCCCCCCCGCTTTGCCTAAGGAAGTCCCTTCAGCAGTTCTGCCATTCTTCTCCCTGAAAGTATGGAAGGGCCATTAAAGAAAGGCATCTTCTAGGTCTAGCAGAGGCCTTTTCTCTGGGCAGCTGTCTGAGACCCTCACTAGACTGCACTCGACCGACAGCTATTGACTGCTTTCATCTGCCCCATATTTGAGCTGATGGTTGTTGCTGAGAATTGCTGCCAGAGCCTGCTGTGTGTAATGTTAGGTCTCAGTGAAACAAATCACCCTGAAGAGATTATCCCCGTTAATCAAGCCTCTCAGCCTTCTGGGCATCTGATCGAGTGGATTCATCTTTTAATACCAGGATGGTGGTTAAGCTACAACTCTAGTGTCCAACCAGGCAATTAATTACATGGTTTTTCTCCCTGGAGGATGCAGTTTTGCGGAGTCTTGTGTCCAGCAGTTTGCCTTGGCAGGCCATGCAGCCTGGTGTGGCGACTAAATTTGTGTGCCATCTTTGTCTTTGCAGGAATGAGTTAGAGCGACAGTTTCTTGAATTGCTCCAGTTCAACATCAATGTTCCTTCCAGTGTTTATGCCAAGTATTATTTTTGATCTTCGTTCTCTGGCAGAAGCAAACAACCTGAGCTTTCCTTTGAGCCCCTGAGCAGGGAAAGGGCTCACAAGCTTGAGGTAACGTGCTTTAACATACTGGTTTTTGGTGCACTACTGCAGATAAGTTATCTGGGTACAGTGGAAGGGTACGATCACGATGACAATTTCTCCATATGTGTTGTTGTAAATAAGGACACCCTGTAAAATAAGGGTACCCTGGATTTAGAGCTGGCCAATTAATTTAGTTGATTAGAATTTTACAACCTTACATTTTCAGTAACCTTAATACTAGTTTCTATTTAAATGTGCATTCCTCTATTTTTAAAATCAAAGATTTTTTTTTTAATTTTCTGTTTTTTAAAAATAAGGCCAAAAAAAGAATTTCCCAGCATGAGCTTTTATCAGGTGAAAGATACTAGATGGCCCTAATGATTGGGAATCCAGAAAGGATTGATTCTGCTTTTCACTTTTCAAAATATTTTCCCCACAGCTAAGTGAGAGCCAGGGCCAGCCCCACTGGCCTTGGTCTGGGTTTCGGGCCTTCATTGTTAAGCCTGTATGATTTTTGTGCTCATACTTGTGTGGAGCTCAGCATCATATTTGCACCTAGCTCTTCCCGTCTTTTTGGCTGGATGAAAAGCAGTAGAGTGATAAGAGGCTCACTGGTGAAATGCCCGCTCCCCTTCCAGAGCAGGTGTTTAGAAGCCCTCTGCACCTTCATCTCTGGGCCCATGTTGGTCTCATCTCATTGACCCTTTGACCAAAAGTGGTGGATGGCACAGTCATGTCCCAAGCCTGGTGAGACCTAGGAAGTCTATGCTGCCTGCCCCATTGTCCATCCCAAGTGAAATGTCCTCCCCTGGTCAACAGGATCAGGGCGGCTAGAGTGCTTGGTCTAATAGGTTTAACAGCTACAAACAAAGCTAGGTGAGGAAAAAGGGTTGGTATGGATTTCAAGCTCAGGAAAGCAAAACTTTAAATAAAAATTTAAAAAGTAAATAATGTGTCAGTTTTCAAGAAGGAAACTTAGTAAAACTTAGTTTAGAAAAAGACTGGATACACAGCACTGGGTTTAAAATAAAAATCCAGTGAGATTTTCAGAACTCAGCCTCTTTTCTGTCATTGTATGCCAGCCACTAGAATGAAACTGCTCCTTAAGTCTCCCATTTCTCTGTATTCAAGCGCAAATCATGGGAAAACCTTTCCTCTGAAGGACGTTCTCCAAGGCAAATACTATCAAACCTTTGCAGGCATACACGTGAGATAGAATTCAGTGCTGGGGTGAGCGTGAACCCCGTTTGCGCAGCAGTCCCACTCTCCTCCTTTACTGAGATGGCTCCAGTCACCCCTGCAGCTCTGAGGACAGCTTGGAGCTCCTGGGAGCCGTTTAGCACTGAGGAAAGTAGGTCTGTGGTTCTCTGAGCGAGGAAACCTCATGGTTCAGGTCAGCTAAATGGGAGCACACAGGCCGGCTGAGACTGGGGAGTCGGTGGCAGCTGTTAACTCCATTACCTTATCTGCGTGGAAGAGGCGAGTACGCGCCTGCTCCTGGGGTGGCCATGCAAGTGTCCCCAGGGACTCACTGGACAAGAGGGAGCCAGCATGACTGTTTTCTCTCTCTCCCCCCACCAAGACACAATTCTTACCCTCCTCTGTAGGGCTGGACAGAAGCACTGGAAAGCAGTTGACATCCTTTTGCAATGCTTTTTTAGGAATGGGGTTTCATTGTTTTCCAGACCGTAGCATCCTGTTAGTCCATTTGGTTAGCAGACTTGAATCCCATAATGAAAAGCAAGGACTGAGACCTCATAGAAGTGGCCCTTTCTGAAGTTCTGTGCTTGTTCACACGTTCCACCAAATGGCTTGTTTTGATACGCTGGCTACAGGGCAGGGTGTGGAAATGAGTGCACCAAGCACCAGGGCAAATGCAAAGTGGCCTTTCATTAGCAGGGCCATTTCTCTTCACAATAAATTAGTATATATCGGTGCATGTGGGAATGTGATTAAAGCTAACATCAGTTTGCATAATAAATCTAGAATAAAGTAGTACATTGCTGATTTCTTATATTGCATTCAGACTCATACTGTTTATAAGCTGAGAAGCAACAGATGGTAATGTTAGGAAGTTTAAATGAAGATAATTTGCTTTTTAAAAAATGATTGCTCTAATGCCCTTAAGGAATCTGATTTTCTGTAATTTATATATACCACCTATATTATGTGTACAAAATATATTTTCAAATGAATCTCAGTGTTATAGCCACCGGCAGCCCTCATTCATCTCTCATTTAGAAGAATCAGCCTCGACTCCTGTCTCCTTTGATCCACCCTCCATGGCGCCAGTGCAGTTGTTTTTCTAAAATGCAATTGTACGTTTTGGAATGTTAACTCTTAAAGTCATTGGCACCTTTGCATTGCCAGCCTGTGGGCAGCCATGTCGGCCTGGCCCTGGCAGCTCTGCTTCTCCATCCGCTGCTGCCCGCAGTAGCCGTCCCTGAGCTGTGCTCTCGACCTGCTCTTGCCGGGCCAGCACACGCGGCCGGTTTCGTGCCCTGCTGAAAATGCCGCGTCTCTCATGATAGTCTCCTCTCCTCCAAGCATAGTTTTTGAAAGCCTAGTTCTGACGGCCAGTCTCAGTCATGAGTGTCCCTTCAGCAATTCCCCAAAATAGAATCAGTTGCTCAGTCTCCCTCTGTTTCCGGTACTTAGGTCATGCCATCGGTACGCCCATGCTTCTGTTATGTGCATATCTTATCTGGAACTTATGTATCCATTCAGCACATATTTATACATATTTACTCAGGGCGCTCTGACACCGAGATTGGTTAGAGCTTTGGCCCTGGGAACTGTCCTGAGCAAAGCTCATAGAGCCTGCTCTTACAGAGTTTGTATTCTGCTGGGAGGATGCAGAGAGTAAACAATAAACAAATTTTTTAGTAATGTATTTTCTAGTATGTCAGAAGGTTAAAGAAAGAGTAGAACAGGCTAGGGGTGCTGTAGGCAGAGCCCCATCAAGTATGTGACGTTCGTACGAAGACCTGACTGTGCAGATACCTCAGGCTGACGGAGGAGCTGCTGCAGAGCCTGTGGTGGGAGCAGCGGGGAGGCAGACAGCAGGGAGGGCGAGACGAAGGGAAAGCATAGGGAAGGATCAGGGAGTGAAAGGGGAAGCAGAGAGACTAGCTGCAAGGATTATTCTGGAATCCCAGCAAGAGCTAGTGGATCTGATCAGGGCACAGCAACGGCACAAAGTCAAACTGCCTTTGTACCTTTTCCCCTTGACTGTGACTTCCTAGTGGATGGGCACTGCGTCTGTCTTTCTAGCCCCAGTACAATCCTTGGCCTTTTGCTTGAATTGTATGGAATAAAAGACCTCATCTTTGCTTCATCATTTTTGTCACCCCTGCCTCTAGACCCTCTTACAGATGGCAGGTGAATGTGGTTGGGACAAGCTCCCTGGGGTGGTACGAGCGGGTCCAGCTTTTGTCATGTGCTCTCTCCTGCACATTGGCAGCCCTGGCAGAACTGTGGCTGCACTCTAACCCAGGGCAGGCCTGACCCTGCTCTTAGCTGTGGCCCTCCCCTTGGAGTCTCATTGCCCTCATCAGCAGAATGAGGACTACGTTGATTATTTCCGTATTCCATGTTTCTGAGTCCCCTCTGGTTCCCTTCTGCAACAATGCTATAGAGATGACTCAAATACCCGGTCACCTGCTCTAACTCAGTCTCTGATTAATGATCATTGCCCAGCGCTGAGCTCTCCCCACGCACCTACCATGGAGCTGCAATATGTCACAGCCTCGCTGTGAGCAAGTGCTGTTATTACCCCATTTGCAGACGAGGATGCTAAGGACATCAAAAGGGGCACATATCCAGGTCACAGGTGGGGAACCACCATTGAACCAGAAGCTGGCTGACCCCCAACGCTGTCATAGAGTTGTCTCACATTTTTGAGATTGTTTTCTCAGTTAGGCTGCAAGCACTTCAGAAACAAGGACCAGTGTACACTTCCTTCCTACACCCCACTGTGACCGGCATGGGTCTGGGCCATGGGATGTGAACCACACAGGGCAAGGAGGGGCTCCTACTGGTTTTGTTCACAAGCGTCCTCAGTGACTAGAAATGGTGCTGCTCACAGCTGTGGTTGAGTGAGCAGGTGGAGGCATTTCCATTCTGAATGGTCTCTCTTCTCTCCGGCCATCTCTCGCCTCTGCGAGGACAAGTAACAAGGACTGAGGAGACCCACAGGAAGCGGTCAGCAAGTGCTGACAATCTGACTCTGCCGAGATGGTCCCCAGCCATCATCTCCTAATTGTGGTGTCCTCACTGAAGGCCATACCATCCCTCAGTTTCTCCTTTAGTTTGAGAAAAAACAGACTTGGGTGGTTTGGTGGTTTTGTTTTTGGTTTTTTTTCTTTTTTTTTTTTCTTTAGCTCCATCAGGCTGCCTTGATGACCGCCTCTGAGCAGTGTGGCTCACACACAGCGAGGCTTCGAGGGAAACAAAATCAGTATTTCTGGAAATTCTGTTTCACACCTTTCCCTATCATCAACAGCACTTCCTTCATGGAGAGAAAAGACTCTAATCCTGGAGAGGAAATAAAGGGAAAGGGAAGTCGTGTAAGAGCAGGGAAAATGGTTAAATGGCATGGCCATTTCTTAAGTCCCCATCTGGTCAGTAGGGTGAATACGATGGAAAACACAGCAGTAGGTTAACACAGTTGGATGTGCATTAAACACAAGAGTACCGCCTTTATCACCTCCGTCTGGATCAGTCTGTTCCATAAGACTTCTTGCATTCCTTCTGGGCAAGCTTTTTGGGATTTGGGGGATTTTTGTTGGTTTTTATTCTGTTTTGGTTTTGGTCCCACAGAGCAGAGAATATAGTTTGTACCCATCATGGCACAGACATCCAAATAAATAGTACCAGTTGTTTCTCTCTGCACTGTCCCTGCGAGCTGTCTCCTGAGCTTTCTCCTCACAGGTGGGACACACTTGTTAACGTTTCTCTACACCTTTATTTATACAGTTTTTCTTCAACAGTGGCAGAATTAACTTGACTATAGTGCTGAACCAAAAGTATCCCTTTCCTCTTTATTGCTCACCCCCTAAAAATTCTAACATGGGTGCTTGTGCCTTCGATTTTCATGCAGTTTTTTTGTTGTTGTTGTTCTAACCTGAAGTTGTAGTTACAAATCAGTCAGATGTCGTGAGCTGAGGAATGATGTGCAGTAGAGGGTGTCCTCAGCCAAGATTTTCCAGAGTGCTGGGTGTTAGTTCCTGAAGTTATTGAGTAGGAGCCATTTCTTTGTACACCCTGGCCCAGTTCATTCCTCTACTTCCACATCCAGTGTTGCAAGCAATATTCTTATCAATTTTTTAATATGTTTACCTTAAATTGAAGTTAGTATAAATCAAAGTTATTTGTATAAATTTTTTAAAAACCTAAAATAAAAAGGGTGGGGTTGGGTATTCCAGTGGGAAAGATCATAAAAGGGCAAAATGTTACTATTTATTGAGATATTTTTTCACAGAATGGTAGGAAAAAAAAAACTCAACTTGCATTTTCATCGCGGGTGCTTAGAGAAGTTATACAAAATTCAACTGTGAAGGTTTATGCTTCATTATGAACCCTCCTTTTTTGTTTTCTGACTGTCCCTAATTTGCTTATGGGCTAGATAGTAATCTTTTATAAAGTAAAATAAAAAGGTTAATGATCAAATATCAAAGAGTAAATCTGATATTAAGTCTAAGAATTGGAATCAGTGAAGCATATAATGCTTTGGGTTTTTAACATATTTTCTTGGGTCACAATGACAGATTCTAAGCGTTTTCCTTTTTCAAGTCTCTGTGAGGCAAACAGCAAGCAGATACTCTGTGTTTCACCTTTCTTCTGTGTGAGCTTAGAAAACTTTGGAACTTTTGTATTATTTATCTTGAGCACCCTAAAATCATACACCTGCTCCCCATACATGCCTGCCTCCTGATGACACATGCTTTGGAAATGGAAGGAATTCAGAAAGTCAGAACCCCAAGAACACCAAGCTAAGAGTGCGTCAGGTTTCATTGAATTGTAATCATGTGTAAACATAACTGGGCCAGAAATATTGTCAAGTTCTTTCTAAACTTTCAAAAGCAAACACGCAGAACAGGAAAAGTTCATTATTTTCCATTGTAATTGTGTGGATATACTCTGTAAGGGTACCAAAATCAGCGTCTCTCTTCAAGTAAGAGTTGGATTTAGAACTCTAGAGATCTAAAAATGTAGAAAAATATCATTTTATATTCCCTATTCTATATAACATACAAAGGGACATATTTTCTTAGCTGAATCTGAATACCTCTCAAGCATAAATTAGTTCCTCTCATGTAAGTATTTTACCAGTCCATTTCAAGGAAATAGGTTCTGCTGCCTTTAAAGCAGAAATCTTATTTTTATCCCTTTTATTTGAATGAGAGAGATTGAAATTGAATTATGTAAATATATCAATGCATCTGCTATTATTTTTGAGTTTATTAAACTACTTTAAAAAAATTGTATAGTCTATTTATTGTATGTATGTACATATAGTCTGATAACTTGAAATTTAAAGTGAATCCCATAAACCCCGGCTCGTCTTTGTTTAGGACTGTTGAATATGTTTTAGCCTTGTGCACTGGACTCTACCTCTGTATAGGAAAAATTTCCATATTCATTAATTAAGTATTGATCTGTATTAATTGGTTATGTTTCTTGCACTAAGGATTTTTTAAAACTGCTGTAAGTGTAGATTTTACTTTTGCAGTATGAATCACTTGACACATAGGTAGATACTTTAGGTTTGTTTTATTTTTCTACATGATGATGAAAGACAACATTTTGTTCTCTGCTTTGTTCTAAGTTTGCCAAAAAAAAAAAAGAAATCCAACAACAGTACAAGTACAGTACTATTGTTAATCGTAGTGACTGTAATTTGTTGCAAGGTGATTCAATGCCCCTAAAATTAAAGCTGGATTACTCTTTAGGAATACATTGTCTTAGTGTAGTTCTTAAATGCACAGTTTTCATCACTAATGAAGGATGAAAGAAAACCACACAATTTGTTGACTTTTAATTTTAGATTTGACTTAAATATCAAAGTCACTGGGAGAATAAGTACATAGCTCAATGAAAAACAATTTTTTTTACTTTGTTTTACTTTTTTTTTTTTTCTTTTAAACCGGGAAAAGGAAAGAAGTCGGGGATTTAAAACCAAATTGGAGGGTGAGCTGGGAGATCCTGCCAAGAACAAGACCCGCTTCCATGCCTTGCTGCACAAGAGCAGAGCCTGGAGCATTGCCTGCCTCCACGGGCTGAATCCCTGAGCTCCTTCCGTGGGCTTTGGCAGGGGCCTCTCCATCTTGGGGTTTCCCTTGATTATGGGGATTTTAATCCTCAGCTGAGGGGCAAAGCAGAATTTTAGTGAGCAATTTCTATCCTTTCTGGCTTTTGGTAACCTCTCCACCACCTGGGGCCATATTTTACAGCTTTGAATTTTTTAAATGATAAAGTATTCCTGGTTCGTTGTAGGTTTTAATAAGTGTTAAATAAATACATGCATAGAACAAATAGTGTCTGCCTTCCTGCTACATTTTTGAATATTGGTATAAAATTCAACAGGTTTTATAGATGCTGAATGGACCAAATCTTTGCAAGAGCAGCGGAAAAGTGTTAGTCTTATAAAGCCTTGAGTGACTCAAATAAGTATTAAAAGACCTCCAGCAATTGAGACGGTTGCAAGGTAAAGACTTAGTAGAGCTCATCACATTTATATCGGTGCCTTATTTTATCTCTAATCACTTTATCCCCTTAACTTCGTTGAAGTCTGTATTTCAAGACTTAGTTTGGATGGATCGTAGAGATGTGGATCATCTTCCCAAAGGCCAACCAGAGAGTCCCACTCTTGTTGAAAAAGAGGAAATGGGAAACGCCTGCAGCTGAAATGGAAAAGGATACTTAAGGATTATTTGAGATTTATGTTTTAAGCTATGTGGTTTGCAAGAAAACCCTACACATGTCTTCATTAAGGTCATGGTTTGCTTGTTACTGAATGCAAAGTTAGTAGAGCTATTATCCCCTGAAAACAAATCCCCACAGTGCAGACAGGCCCCAGCACAGGTGAGGGAGTGTCACAGTGTTCAAAGCTACAAAATTGGTGAATGGAGTTGGACCTGACCAGGTCAGCCAAATTTCTTTCCATTTTTTTCTCCAGTTTTCTTACCAAGTTTGTATGTGTGAAGCTGCTAAAGGTCTACTGTGTCACTTTCTGTTAGAAACTTTATCAATAAAGAGTTCAGTGATTAGTACCACAGTGATCTGTTTTTATTCATCTCTGAGTTGAGAGTCACTGGAGGCAGTTGTGTGTCTGTATGCTGTGAGGACTTGTTCCTGGCATCTTATCTATCCACTTGCAGTCTTTGTAGAACACATTCTGGAAGAACCTATTACTGTGAGAACGTCTGACGAATGGTGTTACAGGTCCTTAGTAAGCCTTTCTTGTGTCCTTTAGTGACTTGATTTGGCAGAGGGCTTTAATCCATTGAAGAGCTTCTGTTATTATGAATGTTTTCAAATGCAGGATATAAGAATGGCATTCAAAATAAATGCTGTTTTGGACAAAGATAGTAAATGTAACTAGAACTTGTGTGTAACATATATTAATATTGGTATTGGTTTTTAATTATAATGGAACCTTGGATTTCAGTCTCATTTCAAAGTTAACTTGTTGTATGACCTTGAACAAATACCTCACTCCCTGGATCATTCAGTGAACCTGACTGGCAGAAATACACTTGCTGGTTGTTTTCACCATCTGCCTTAACTCTATTCTTGAGCATACTGCTCAGAGCCGGGCTTAGGTTGCAAAGCTGTTGGATGCTGCTGTGCATGGGTGTAGGAAGGCTGTGGAAAAGACAAGTGCAAGCCTAATTGGAGTTTCCTGGGGGAAATCAGTTGTCTCTTCCAGAGTTCCCTCCTAAAGAAGAGTGGCCATGGGTAGATAGAGCTGTGAAAGGCTGAGTGTTCAGGTTTTAAGCTACTGCTCATCTCTCCCTGGCTCTGTTCTATTGTAACTGAATATCCAGCGCGTCCTCTAGTTCGGTTTTCCCAGACCTGGTTTGTTGGATTCTTGTCACATTGATGGATGCAGAAAATCTCAAAACCATGAAGTTGTTTGTTGGGATCTTTCCAAAGTGAATCTTTGGAAAAGGCTGCTTGATCATTGTTAATCCAGATGACCTTCTTAGAACAACAGACCAGAAACTCTAGAAGCCCAGCCTTGGAAGAGAAGGATTCTGCTCCTCCTTCTGTATGGCACTTTCCTATCAGCCCAGGAGAATGGAAAACAGCCATGTGCAGGCTTCCAAAAATCTGCCCCTGCTCACCAGCTCTTCATGGTCTACTTAAAAACTTGTGTTTGGGGGGACCAAAGAGTCAAGGTCCACTCCAAAGAGAACAGCAGCATTCGGGGGACAGCATATGGTAAAACGGTTCTGCAGGGTCAGCACACTGGAGGAACAAGGCCTCACCAGGACACTTGGACATTTGGTCTGGCAAATCTCACAGCTTTGCTGGATTCTGAGTTGGCCTCCCTCTAAAACAGAGAAATGGTGTCATTCTCTAGATTAAGAGTGTTTCCACTCTTAATAGTCAATTATTCTGTGAATAACTTCATTCTGGATTTTTCTAGGACCAGTCTTGAGACAGAACAAATTTACTCACCCCGGCAATCTTAAAAAAAAAAAAAAAATGCAGAACTTGGAAAACCTACGATGCAGCATTCCAAATCCCAGTCGTTCATTAACTCCCTTAAACAGTTGTCTGCAGCATCCTGTCCAAGCCTGGCCTCTTACCATGTGAGCAAATCTGGAAGGAAAGGTTAAAAAGCCAGTTTAGGTCTTCTGACTCTATAGTTAGTGCTCGTACACCAAACCACACTGCTTCTCTCTAGTGTATATGTAAATCAAAGAAGCGTATACTTCAAAAACTCATGGTAAAGAAGGTAAAATTCATAGAGCTCTCTTAGAAAATCATGAGATTATTGCAGCTACAATAACTAATTTCCCCTTCATAAATTTAAAGTAGTATAAATGTGAAATAGGGGAAAATAGCGCTGACCCATTTTACTAGGAATAAAAGTTATCAATATATTGTAACTAAGTATTGTTACAACATTACTGTTTTTCAAAAAACTTGTTAGACTGAAATAGGATACTACCTGGTTTAAATTATTTTATCAAAAGTAGGATATTGACATCTGAAATATGGTCTCTGAACTGGCTTTACTTTTTCTCACTATTTTCTCATTATCGGTTGGAAGTGAAAGCTTGCCTCCCTGTTAATGTACTCAGCGGATGAAAGTCATTGCCACAAACCTGGGACATCTGTTTGTTGGTAGCAATATTTTTGAAATTTTGGATAGCTCATCAATTCCTATGGAAAATATTAAAACCTCCCCTTTGGAAGAGGCCATTGGGAATGTCAACACTAGACTGCTGGAAATAAATGGATTTGAATTAAGAATATATTATTTTATCCAATGGACCAAAAATAAATATATGTACACATACATGCTGTTTGTGTAATATGTATTCACACACACATAGATAGGTATATATACATATATATGCTTTTAAAATTATATTTCCTTATCTACAGTGCTGGTTTTAAAATATATAAACACAAATACACGCATTGAAAATGACTAAACAAAATACCTCAATTCATTTTCTAAAAGCTATTTCTGTCTCCTTTTGTTTGCAAAGATGATGGTCAGGATTGCGCCTTGTGATATTCTGGGCATTTTGTTCTCGAGAAGTTGCCTCTGTCATTTTGGTCTTCTACAACCTAGAGATACATGTCATTAGGTTTTTGGTCTCATAACAATTTAAAAAATCAAAAGCTCAAAGCAGAGCCTTAAAAATGTAAAAGAAAAGTAGCCTTTTTAAGCACAAGGATCTTTATGCTACATGAAAAACTCAAATTTGAATTTAAATGGCAGCTAATTTGGTCATACAGCAAAAATACAGGCAGCCTATAGTATTGTGAAATAAAATTTTTTATCAAAAGATTTGACTAGTTCCATCCACGTCTTAAGGCAATTTAGTCTATATGTTATTTTAAAAGCCTAATTAACATGTTTATGATTAAGCTCAATTTATCTTTTATTTTTTTTTTAGAAAACATATACAGAGCCTCTATTTGATGCCAAGAATTGGTAATAAATTAATTTTTCTTGTAAATGTCACCATTCACATTTTAAATGAGATAACATTTTAGTTTGTTTTAAATCTAATAATAGACATTGAATCAAAAGGCTATTATAAATATTGATAAAATACTGTTGGAATATGGAATTTTACCAAAGATGAATTTACTTGATTGAAATTCTTTCTTAGTCTTCAAAAGGCCACTGTTCTAAGAGTGATTTCAAATTGTGTCATTTCAATTTCTTTACAATATTTCTCTTTTGTTTCTTAACTGCCCTCTAAGTCTTTATATAACATCTCAGTATTTCTTTGTTTTCTCTCATTTTGATTTTACAGTAAATCTGTAGTTAAATTTATCTTAAAATTCATTTGGTTATAAAATAAGTTTATATTTATGATCTGGTTCTACATATGTTGGATCATTACCTAAACTAAAAAAATTTCTAAAGTTTCTTAAATATTTTTCCTATCTACGTACCAAGTTTTTTATTTTTCACTTCAATCTCTTCAAAAGATTTTGCATATAATTATGATTATATATGTACATAATCTGAAAGCATTGAAAAAACATTCAGCACTTACTAATTTTAGTTAAGAGTAACGCTGGTAAATTTGTAGAAAAGGAATTTTGAAGTGATTCAGTAAAGGTAGAGTGGAAAATTATCTTTTTTCCCACAGTCATAATTACTTCTCTATTAGGACAGGTAATTCAGTTGCTTGTTACAAAGAGAAGTTCCTGTTTATAAAGAAGTTTATTAAATTCACTAGAAATAAAATTTCAGTTTTATAAAATATGACAGGTACCCCTAAAAATGGTTTATAATGTAAGACAGCATCTGCAGATGTCTTTTACACAGCGCGCCTGCCGACACTGTAATCCAAGACAAGGTAGGGAGTCTAATATCTGTCGTCTACACTCTGTGTTTCTTCTTTTGTAACACTTTCAACTTATCTTGTTGTTTACCGTCTATTTTATACATGACTTTAAAATCCTTTTTGGAAAAAGGCAGAATTCATATTAAGTCAACAGGAAAGTGTAATATGTGCTTTCAACATAGATCTTTGATTAATTTTATGTATAAGAACATGCTAAATAAACTAATCAGTCATCATTTCTGTTTCACTTTTCATTCCATGCATATAATAAGACTAGAACTGCATAAGTTTTCTTTAAGAAAATTTTTTTCTGTCAAGAAAAGTGGCCATTTCAGACTCTCTTGGTGGGAATGTAAGCGAATTTGAACTTTTGAGAACATTTCGGAAAATATATATTAGACCTTTTTTGTACTTCAACAGAAAAATGCTCTATTAAAGAATTTAAAGTGCTACATAATCAGAAATATTGAAACGATTTTATGATATAAAATCTCTTGCAGCATTAATTATAATACTGAAGAATGAAAACAACCAAAATTCAATTCGTTAAGTAAATTAAGAGGTCTATATGTGGACATCTATATGGACACTTAAATGATGATTTCAAAGAATATACATGAACTTATTACTAGAAGTATACACTGTTAAGAACTGCTATATTATTTTCAAGAATTTTATATTCTAACAATAACTAAAGTTTTTTCTTCCTATAAATCCCAGAAAACATGTTAGCAATTATAAAATTTCCCCTGTATATTTCTGTAGTATAAAAGTTAATCAAGTTCCAATCAAAACGCCAGAGTAGGTAAACATTGTGCTTGCCTCTTTCTCACGTTCACATCAAAATTATAACTTAGTCCCAGACAGAAGTGCTGATAGAGGCCATTGTTCTTTGTTGAGCCCTCTCTCTCCCAGCCTGCAGACAAGTGGCCGCCATATCTGAGTCTCCATTCAACTTGGCAAACACTTTGCATTGCCCTGGTGATTCCCTGAGACCCTACCCCACCCCAAATTCTGGCCCCCAAAGCTGTTTTCAGTGGCTTTTCCATAAAATGGTCTGTCTTGGTTCATGCTCCAGGTTTCCAAAAAAACTCCAAGGTTCGCAACAAACCAGCATCTTCCCTCAACGTACTCTGTACCTCTTGTTAAGCAGACTTGTGTCAACTGACCTTTCAATGACACTTAGCCTATCCCAGACACCTCCAACCCAAATACAAGTGGCAACCATCTGCAGATCACTTTCTAGCTCATACCAAGTAGCCCAAGTAGGACACAGGCAGCAGCTGATTTTAGCTTAAAACAGAGTCCCCCTCAAAGGGCTCCAGAACCAGTATGCCTGGTGGCCAGCTTCAGACGACACCAGAACACCCCACAACTACCTCCACAAAAACACACACCCAAAGGGGAGACTCAGCAGGCACCAGAGAGCCCTACTAAAGTGAATCCTGCTCTGTAATGTCAGCCCCTACACAACAGTACCTCCATTGTAGTCACAGCCAGTCCTCACAACATATCCTGAGAGGCAATCCTTCCCATTGACATGCAATTAGTAACCAGGCTCAACACAAGAACAGGAGAGTGCACTTGACACACTAACTTTAAAATACCTACTTTCCTATCCCCACAAGATAAAGGAACATTTTGAAATAATGTATTTAAATACATTCTTTAAATAAGTCTACCTGGTCTATATTTAAAATATTTCTAATAATTTATTTTTAGTGTTGAAATCAGATACTGACATGCTAGAAACCATGGAGTATGCCATATTCGGTGTAAACAGATCACTATAAGACCTGCTTCACTTAGGTAAAAAGGGCATGGAAAAAGGTAACGATTACTTGATAACACTTTTGATAGGAAAAATCATTGAATAAAATGGCAAAGCAGTAAGAAAAATTTTCTTGAAATTATGTTTAAATAATAGCACAAACTTTACATAGTTATACAACCCTTTAAACTCTTAGTAAGCTTTAATGGAGGAAGATATTCACTTATTAACCATCTAAAATGTGCCAGGTACTTATTATTCACATTTTCTTTTCTACATATAATATCAATTTATAAAAATGGTATGATGATGGTTACTACACTTCCTGCTTCCTGGTCATTCCAAGATACTAGAGTAGAAGGAAGAACAGATGGATCCATTTTCCTCTCTGTCCAGCATGTCCTTCTCTGAGACCTTCACATGACTAGCTCCTTCTCAGGTGTCACTTGGCAGCTTTGGTCACATTCTTTTCTGACCACCTAAATTCTACTTCCAGTCCCATATTCTAACTATAAACTGCCCCAATATTCTCTAACCTAACATTGTTTATTTTCTTTTTACTTGGTAAACAGGCTTTGTCAGCTATCATCTAAAGCTTGATGGGTAAATTTCACAAACACTTCTATATGTGCTATAATGTCCTTCAGGCCAATGGAGGGGACAAAAATGACAGTCAAATGGTTGTACTAGTGGAAAATAGAATGTGTCCACCTAGCCTTGAAGAGAGGGCAGTGGGCAACTTTAGGACTCAGATCTGTTTGTGTATACCACACATGTTGGCCGGTAAAAGTAGCACTGTTAGATTTCAGGAGATGGACTGGGGCTGGGTTATAACAGACCAGGCCCCCCACCTTCTCTCCTCTTTTAATAGTGCATATTCCGTTCCAAGTATAATGCATTTCCACATGTCTAGCTTGCAATAAGACAATGGGATATCTGTGGGGACTTAGTGATTTCCTCTCACCCAGAGGTACAAAGTAACTCACTCACCCTAATGAGATGTCTCATTGCAAATTCCAGTAGGTAACTCCTTTTCCAGGTGCAGTGGGGCTTGGAGTTCTTAGCAGTATAACATGTTGATCCATAATAAGAGCAAGGGAAGTGACATCTTCCATAAGTTTATAGTGTTAAGTGTCTTGACAGGGGTTCCCAGTTAGGCACTCAATGCAGGATAATAAAATTGAGTACCTGAATTTAAATCTCATTTTCATCACTTACTAAATAAATCACTTTAATCTCTTTGAATTTCAAATTTCCATTTAAACAACTTGGCCAGAAATATTACACATAGGTTGAAGTACGAGGGGGTGTTTTGATTAATTATTCATTAAGATTCATGAATCTCCTAAAATTCTATGTGCTTTTGATTCTGTTTATGGAAAAATCGAGAATACTTAGCTGCCACAGTGAAAAAAATTAACAATCTAAGAAACACCAGGAAAAGCAGAGAAAAAAAGTAAAAAATCAAGAAACTCATGGAACAACAACAACAACAAAACACTAAGAAAAAGAGAAAAAACTTTTTAGAACTAGGAGAATGTACTACCCAGAAGGGAAAATCATACTGGAAAGTCAGTAAGTAAAGAAATCAATTAGAACTAACTTCTAAATGCATGCTGAATTTAATTACCATAGCATAGTCTATACATAGAAATTCTTCACTTACAGAAATAATTCATGGCAAGAACAGAAGATATTATTAAGCTTAAAAACACTCGTCTGAATAGGCCTTGCTCTGTGGCCATAGATAACTGAGATCTAAACCCTTTGATGGTAAAATAAAGTTACTAGTTGTCTACGGCCATACCCCCGTGAACATGCCAGATCTCATCTAATCTCGGAAACTAAGCAGGGTCGGGCCTGGTTAGTACTTGATGGGAGGCCACCTAGGAATACCAGGTGCCGTAGGTATTAAAAAAATAAACAAATAAATAAAAATAAGCTGGCAATATCTTTAAAGAGAATCAAGTTACTAGTTACTGCTGCAACTGTCAAGTATATTAAGACAAAATTTTGAACTAACTGGGCTTCTTAGGAAAACTCTAAGTTAACATATGATGAAATTAGACTGTCTAAGTTGGTCTGACTTGATGTCAGTGCTGCATAGGGATTCATCAGTATAGGCTAAGGAACTAGACAGGCTGAAGGTCAAATCACGGGTCAGCCACTTGTTTACTATGGCATCATGGGTAAATTCGTCAACCACAGTTGTCTAATAAAGGAGTAGGTTATAATAGCACAGCTACTTTGCAAAGGTATTGTGATGACTGTGTAAGATAACACATGGTAAGCACGAAATATAGTGTCTAATCCAGAATAGAACACTCAACCAAAGCTAATTTCTTTTCTCTGCATTCCTTTATGTGACATATAATTTTTAAAATCCTTAAAATCTTACCTGCCTAGAGTCTTCTTCAGAACTCTCACCCACTATTAAGAAAAAAAGATACATTTAAATCAAGAATAGAAAAATACAGACTTATAAAAGTATCGGACTGATGCTGTGTGTTTGAATTATTCCTTTAGAACCACACCTGAATACTATATAGAAGAAATATTGAGGATCATATTGGTAGGCATTAATACCTTAAGAATGTTTACTTCTCTCTCTCTCTCTCTCTCTCGTCTCTCTCTCTCTCTGTGTGTGTGTGTGTGTGTGTGTATGTATATATTCAAATGCAAGAAAAAGAATGCAATTTCTCAAATTTGATACCTACAAGTGACCTATTTATATAATAATCATAATCATACTATACCATCAACTGACAAAATGGTATCATTAGTAGAATCAGTATCATAACAACAATGTCAAACTTCAGTAGCATGATTTCTCTGGACTTCTGCCATATAGAGCAGTTAGAAGAGAGTATACTTGTTGTGCTGTAACACATGCGCCTTCTCCAACTCTTCAGTCAAGCCTGTTCAGTTTAGGATGAAATACCCTATCTAGAAAACATGGTCAGTAGGTACTACACTCTGCAGCACAGCAAACATAGGAAACAGATGCTTTCTGTTTTATTTCCAGGTGCAAGATAAGTACAAAAGACTTTGTGATTCCAGTTTTATAAAGTAAAAACTCTGAGTGGTTTCCTTTCATTGCTAGAGAGGCTGTCTGAACCCCGCCCTCACAGAGCAGGAGGGTCCAATCAGTTAGTGCTGCACAGTAGTGAGTGATGTCTTGTTTCTCAGCCCCACATTATGTGGCAAATGTCTATAGAAATCATGCTTTTTTCAGCTTGTAAGGCTATGTCATCAGATCTTATGCTGAGGAACAACAACAGAACAAACAAAGGACAAAGAATATCTTAAAATAACTACATTTGAAAACCTAGGATTTTCAATTTTTTAAACATTCAGAGAGATATCTACTGTGTAATTCCTACTATAGGACATTCAGAAAAGGCAAACTATGGACAGTAAAGGTCAGTAGTTTTCCAGGTGTTAGATAGAAGAGAGGGCTGAACAAGCTGAACACAGAGGATTTCTAGGGTAGTGAACTATTACTATATGATTCTGTATTGGTTGGATACTGAAACATTATACATTTGTCAAAACTCATAGACTCTGCAACACCAGAGTGAACTTTAATACAAATTATGGGCTGTGGGTGATGATGAGTCAATGAATGTTCATCAATTGTAATACATGCACATCCCTGATACAGGCTGTCAACAAGGAGGGAGACTGTGTGGATGATGATATGGGGTTTATAGGAACTCTCTGTATTTTTTGCTCAAGTTTTCTGTGAACCTAAAACAGCTCTAAAAATAAAGAATATTATAATTTTAAAATATATTTTTATTAATTTATTGTGGAAATATTGACATAAAAATTACATAAGTTCTCAGTATACAGATTCATTCACTAATATGTCATATGTATATTGCATTCGTGTGTTCACCACCTAAATTTTAAATTCCTTCCATCACCATATGTTTGACCCCTTTACCTTTATCTACCTACCCCTTCTCTCCTCCTTCTGGTAACCACAAAAACTGTTGGCTGTATCCATGAGTCTCTGTCTTGTTCATTTGTTTCTTTCAGATTTATATCTCACATGTGAGTGAATCATATGTTTCTTACTTTTCTAACTTATTTCACTTAGCATGATAATCTCAAGATTTATCCATGACGCAAAGGAAAGTATTTCACCTTTTTTTTTAATGGCTGAGTAATATTCTATTGTTCGTGTACCACATCTTCTTCATCTGGTCATCTATTGAAGGACAATTCAGTTGCTTCCATGTCTTAGCCACCATGAATAATGCTGATGATAAATATTGGGTGCAATATGTTTTGAGGATAAAGGTTTTCAAGTTATTTGGGTAAATACCCAGAAGAGGGATTGCTGGTCATATGGTAGTTTTATTCTTAGTTTTGAGGAACCTCCATACTATTTTCCATAGTGGCTGTACCAATTTACATTCATACCAGCAGTGTATGAGAGTTCCTTTTTTCTCTACAACCTCTCCAACACTTGTTATTATTTTATCCTGTTGATGAATTGCTTATTCTAAGGTATAGTTGGTATCACATTGTGGTTTTGATTTGCATTTTTCTAATAGCTAGTGAAGTTGGGCAACTTTTCATATATTTGTTGGCCATTTGTATGTCTTCTTGGGAAAATGTTCAGGCCTTTGTCCATTTTTTAATTGGATTGTTTTTTCATTGTTGAATTGTATGAATTCTTTATATATTTTGGATAATAGACCCTTACAGAAGCATTGCTTAAAAATACCTTCTCCCATTTGGATGATTGCCTCTTTGCTTGTTGACAGTTTTTCTTTCTGTTTAGAAGCTTTTTAGTTTCCTATGGTTCATTCATTTTTTTTTTTTTTGGCTTTACTTCCTTGATTCTGAGGACAAATTCATAAAATACTCTGTAATTCCAAGGCCCATGAATTTAGAACCTACATTTCTTCAATATTATTTATTGTTTCAATCTTATATTCAGGTCTTTGATCCATTTTAAGTTCATTTTGGTGTATGGTGATAGCCTAGTTTCACTCTTTTACAGGTGGTTTTCCAATTTTGCCAACACCATTTATTGAAGAGGCTTTCCTTTCTCCACCTTATGTTTTTGGCCCTTAGTCAAAATTATTTGCCCATATACATGAGGGTTTAATTCTGGACTCTCGATTTGTTTCACTGCTCAGTGTGTCTGTTTTTCTGCCAATACCATGATGTTTTGAATTATTGTCATCTTGTAGTATAATTTGATGTCAGGCAGAGTGATACCTCCAGCCTTGTTCTTTTTCCTCAGGATTGCTTTGGCTATTTGGGGTCTTTGGTGCTTCCATACAAATCTGATTTTTTTTGTTCTATTTTTAAAAGAATGTTTCTGAAGAGGTGGATCAAGATGGCAGATTAGGTAAAAGTGGGGTTTACCTCCTTTAAGGACTGCACTTAAATTACAACCAAATGATGAATAATCAATGTGGAGAACGACCTGAATCGAGTTGATCATAACATATACCTCTGATGATATAAAGGAGCTACGCTGAAACCAGTAGGAGGGGTGAAGGTGAGAAACAGGCTGGGCCCACACCTGCATGTGGTGGAGCACTGGGAGGAGAGGTGCAGCTGCAGAAGCCCCACTGAAGTAGAGAGGGATCCTATCTCCATATGGGGCTCCTCAGCCTAGGGTAGAGGTGTTCCTAAAATATTTGACTGCAAAAATCAGTAGAGATTCTGTTCATTCCAGGTAAAATGGAAGGAGACTGAAATCCCAGATGCTCCTTTAAAGGGCCTATGCACAGACTTTCTTGTCCGTGGACACACACCCTAGGTGAAGGCTTGGGAGGTGCAAGACTCATATGGGAAAGGCTGCATTACGTAGTGCTGGAGTGTAGGCTGGAAGAGCAGCCACCATCGTGCCTTAGTTGGGGCTCCCTTCAGGGCTGTCTGCAGATGGGTGCCAGCTTGCCTGTACTGAACCTTCCTTCAGGCTGTGCTAAATAGGCCCAGTGAGATAGGCCTGGCCTACTCAACCCACAGATTTCCAGGGTGACATGTCATCTAGCAGCAACCCTGATCCTGCCCCTTTGTGGGGCTGAACATTCCGTGCAGGCAACAGACCTCAGCCAGGGCTGTGCGCGCATTTTAAGAAAAATAGTTGTGCGTGGATCACTGTTTCCTATGAGTTGCAATATTGCTTGGGCAGATTTAGGAGTCTGTGGGCCTGCCCCAGACAGCAGCTGGTCTCTCCATGACCTGTGATTTTTGCAGAAACCTGCGAACTCAGAATTTGCAAAAACTGAGGCTGCACTGGCCCAATGGCCCTGTGTCTCCCTGAGACCCCGCCCCACCAACCACACAAATTACCTGTGGCAAGCTTATTCCCAGGCAACCCAGTCCCATCCTGTGTTTCTTTGGACATGAATTTGACAGAAAACAAAGCATTCAGTTCATGCAGCCCATGCAAAGCCCATGCACCCGGGAGAGACTTCTGGTGGCAGGCCACAAACCCCACACCCCCGAGATACAGTATTTCTTGAATAGATTTTTGGTGTTTGCAGGTCTGAGATGGGCAGTGGCTGGCCTTGCTGTGATCTAAGACTTATACAGGGAGCCACAGAGACAGTGCGGTCATGTAAATTGACACTTCAGTGGCAGCAGAAAATCTGCTCAATATATCCAGGTGACTTCCTGGGTCCCTATACCACCCAACTTGAATATTACCCAGAGACTCTTCCAGTTGTGAAGTCTTATAGGTACTGATAGGCAGCTTCAGGCCTTGAGAAGCACTGAATCTTTCTGCTAAAACCACCCCAGACTTGGTACTGGGGGTAACCAGACATCAGTTTACAACATTGTCTCTTCCACTTACCTATAGATCCAGCATGGGCAGCAACCATCTGTGGATTGCTTTGTTTCTCCTGTTAAGTAGCCTCAAGCAAGCAAAGGCAGCAGCTGACCTTGGCCTACTGCGGAGCTCCTCCCAAGGGGCCACAAAATCAGCACACCCAGAGACCAGTGTTTAGACTGCAACAGAGCAACAACTGACTAGCCCATAAGCAGTACACCCAAAAGGTGTTCTCAACAAGTACATAGGCCGGTTAGGCAGATCCCACTCAAAGGGGACAGCCCCCACACAGCAACACATACCTTCTGGGCATAGCTAATTCCCACAGTAAGTAATCCTGAGCATTAATCCCATCCATTGATGTGCAAACAGCAATACAGGTTTAGCTACAACAGAAGAACACACACACATGCCACACAAAGATTATGTCCAGAGCCCTGGCATAGGACATTGGGTGCCACTGGGCCACAAAGGACATCTACCACATCAGGCCATCTGGCCAAGGCTGAGAGATTATATGAATCTTCCAAAATATAGAAACAAGCAACAGAGAACCAAATAAAATGAGAAAAAAAAGAAACAGTCACAAATGAAACAACAGGAGAATAATCCAGAATAATCTAAACAAAATGGAGGCAAGCAACCTACCAGAGACAGAGTTCAAAATAATGGCTATAAGATGCTCAATGAACTTTGGGGGAGAATACATGATCTCAATGAGAACTTCAACGGAGAGATAGTATGCATAAACACACACACACACACACACACACACACACACACACACAGAAACTATAAAGAAGAACCAATCAGAAATGAAGAATACAATAACAAAGAATACACTAGATTGAATCAACAATAGATTGGATGAAGCAGAAGATCAGTTCAGCAAGCTGGAAGATAAGGTAGCAGAAAACACTCAATCAGCACTGCAAAAGAAAAAAGATTTAAAAAAATGAAAATAGTTTAAGAGACCTCTTGGACAACATAAAGTATAACAATATCTGCATCATAAGAGTACCAGAAGGAGAAGGTGTGATGATGTGCCCCTAGAAAGATGAAAGAAAGGGTTAAGACTAGAAGCCTCTATGCCAACCGCCACAGCAGCCACATTTCCTGATTGAATACCTGGCGATTACATCGGTAGGCTATTGTTTAACTCTGTTCCCACAAGAAAGAGTAGGAGGAATTTATGGAAAACATGGTATGGGAATCTGACCTTTTAACGTTCCGCTTTCTGCTTCTGTGCCCCCGCTTACGCATCATATCAGACCACCATTTGGTGACGGGTAATGAGTAGATGATGTATAGATCCATTGTGATTGGGATATAGTAATTAATAGATTTCGGGGTATAAAACTGTGGACCTGAAATGGGTCGAGGCCGCTCCTTTGGAAGGAGGCCACCGGCTAATAAACTGCCTCTAATATCAAAGCACTCAGGTCGAGTCTGGTTGTTCTGGTCACAACAAAAGGAAGTAAGGGATTGAGAACCTATTTGAAGAATTAAGATATAAAACTTCCCTAACCCAGCAAAATAATTAAACATACAAGTTCAGCACAAAGAGTCCCAAATAAGAGGAACCCAAACATACCCGTACCTACACACATCATATTAAAAGGCCAAAAGTCAAAGACAAAGGGAGAATCTTAAAAACACCAGGTAGAAAGGCAGCTAGTTACAAGTATGACCCCATAAAATGTCTACTGATTTTTCAACAGAAACTTTGCAGGCAAAAGGGATTGGCAAAAAATATTCAAAGCTATGAAAAACAAGAATCTATAACCAAAAATACTCTACCAGCAAGGCTTTCAATTAAAATGGAAGGCGAGATAAAGAGCTCCTCAGACAGGGAAAAGCTTAAGGAATTCATTACTAACAAGCCAGTATTACAAGAAATGTTAAAGGGACTTCTGTAAAAAAAAAAAAATAATAATAATAAATAAATAAAAGAAAGAAAGAAAGAAGGGGAAAAATAAATATGAATAATAAAATGGCAATAACTATGTACCTATCAATAATCACTTTAAATGTAAAAGAATTAAATTTCCAATCAAAAGACATAGGGTAGCCGAATGGATAAGAAAACAAGATCTATGCATATGCTGTCTACAAGAAACCCACTTCAGATCAAATGACACACACAGACTGAAGAAAGTAAAGGGATAAAAAGAGACATTTCATGCAAATGAAAATGAAGAAAAAAGCTAAGGTAACATACTTATATCAGACAAAATAGACCTTAAAACAAAGGCTATAATAAGAGACAAAAGAGGGCATTACCTAATGATAAAGGGATGAATATATCAAGAGGACATAGCCCTAGTAAACATGTATACACCCAACATAGGAGCACCTACATACATAAAGCAATTATTGACTGACATAAAAGAAGAGATCAACACTAATACACTTATAGTAGGGGATTTTAACACCCCATTGACACCAATGGACAGATCTTCCAGGTAAAAAAATCAACAAGGAAGCAAGGGGCCTAAAAGACACACTAGACCAGATGGATTTAATAGATATTTTTGGAACGTTTTACCCAAAACAGCAAAATATGCATTCTTCTTAAGTGCACATGGAATATTTTCCAAGATAGGTCACATGTTTGTGTCCTACACAAACAAGTCTCAAAAATTTAAGATGATGGAAATCATATCAACTGTCTTCTCTTATCACAGTGGTATGAAGCTAGAAATCAACTATAAGAAAAAAACTGGAAAATGCACAAACACATGGAGACTAAATAACATGCTACTAAAATGAATGGGTTAACAATGAGATCAAGTGAGAAATCAAAAGACAGCTAGAGACAAATGCAAATGAAAAGGCAATGACTCAAAACCTATGGGACACAGTGATAGCAGTCCTAAGAAGAAATTCAGAGCAATCAATATAGGCCTACCTCAAGAAAGCAAGAAAAAGCTCAAATAAACTATCTAACCTTACTCTTAAAAGAACTAGAAAAAGAATAGCAAAACAAGTCCAAAGTGAGTGGAAAGAAAATAATAAAGATCAGAGGAGAAATAATGAAATAGAATCTAGAAAAACAATACAAAAATAATGAAACCAAGAGTTGGTTCTTTGAAAGGATAAACAAAATTGAAATCCTTAACCAGACTCAACAAGGAAAAAAAAGAAAGGACTCAAAAAATAAAATCAGAAATGAAAGAGGAAAAGTAACTATGAACCCCAGAAATATAAAGGGTCATAGAAATACTATGAGCAATTATACACCAACAAATTGGACAATCTGGAAGAAATGGATACATTCCTAGAAACATACAATCACCCAAGCCTGAATCAAGAAAAAACAGAAAATCTGAACCAACTGATTATCACCAATGAAATCGAATCAGTAATAAAAAAACTCCAAAACAAAAATCCTGGACCATATGCTTCAAAGGTGAATTTTAGCAAACATTCAAAGAAGGATTAAACTTACTCTTCTCAAACTATTCCAAAAATTCAAGAGGAGGGAAGGCTCCCTAATTCTTTTTATGCTACCACCATTACTCTGATTCCAAAACCAGGCAAAGAAATTACAAAAATAGAATACTACAGGCCGATATACCTTATGAACATTATGTAAAAGTCCTCAACCAAATATTAGCAAACCAAACTCAGCATTACATTAAAAATATCATACATACACCGTGATCAAGTTGGATTTATTCCTGGTACGCAAGGTTAGTACAATATCCACGAATCAATTAATGTGACACATCACATTAACAAATTGAAAGATAAAAACCATATGATCATATCAATAGATGCAGAGAAAGCATTCAACAAAATCCAGCATCCATTGATGATAAAAACTCTCAGCAAAGTGGGAACAGAGGGAAAGTACCTCAACATAATAAAGGCCATATATGACAAACCTACAGCTAACATCATAATAGAGAAAGGCTAAAAGCCTTTTCCTTGAGATCAGGAACAAGATAAGGATGCCCACTTTCACCACTCCTGTTCAACACTGTATTAGAAGTACTACCTACAGCAATCAGACAAGGAAAAAAAAGGCATCTGAATTAGAAAGGAAGAAGTAAGACTGTCATTATTTGTAGATGACATATACTATATATAGAGAACCCTAAAGATTCCACCAAAAAACTGTTAGAACTGATCAATGAATTCAGTAAAGTAGCAGGATACAAAATTAATATTCAGAAGTCAGTGGCATTTTTATACACCAATGATGAACTTTCAGAAAGAAAAATTAAGAAAGCAATCCCATTTACAATTGAATAAAAAACAATAAATATCTGGGAGTAAAATTAACCAAGGAGGTAAGAGACCTGTTCTCAGAATATTATAAGTCATTGAGAAAAGAAATTGAAGAAGATACAAATAAATGTAAGCATGTCCCATGCTCATGGGTAGAAAGAATTAACATCATTAAAATGGCCATACTACCCAAAGCAATTTGTAGATTCAATACAATCCCTATCAAAATACCAATGGCATTTTTCAGAGAGCTAGAGCAAATAATTCTAAAATTTATATGGAACCATAAAAGACCCCGAATAACCACAGCAATCTTGAAAAAGAAGAACAAAGTTGGAGCTATCACACTACTTGATATCAAACTATACTGCAAGCCTACAGTCATCAAAACAGCATGGTACTGGCATAAAAACAGATACATAGATCAATGGAACAGAATAGAGAGCCCAGAAATAATTTCATGTTTATACACTCATTTAATATGACGAAAGAGGCAGGAATAAATGGTGTTGGGAAATCTGTACAGAGACATGCAAAAAAAAAAAAAAATGAAACTGGGCCACCATCTTATACCATATACAAGAATAGACTCAAAATGCATTAAAGACTTAAATGTAAGACATGAAACATAAAACTTCTAGTAGAAAATATAGGCAGTAATATCTCTGATGTTGCAATAGTGATTTCTTTTTGGCTATATCTCCCCAGGCAAGGGAAACCAAAGAAAAAAATAAATAAGACTACACCAAATTAAAAAGTTTTTGCACAGCAAAGGAAAACCATCAACAAAGCAAAAATAACGACCTACTGAATGAGAGAAAATATTTGCCTGTGATACATCTGACAAGGGATTAATATCCAAAAAATATAAGGAACTCATACAATGCAACAACAAAAACAAAAACAAAAAACAAAAACAAAAAACAAAGAATCAAATTAAAAAATGGGCAGAAGACCAGAATAAATATTTTTCCAAAGAGGAAATACAGATCACCAATAGACATGAGAAGATGATTAAGATCACCAATCAAATGAAAACCACAATGAGATATCACTTCACACTTGTCAGAATGGCTATCATCAATAAATTAAAAAAACATGTTGGGAAGGATGTGAGGAAAAAGGAACCCTCATACACTGTTGGTGGGATTGCAAATTGGTACAGCCGCTATGGAAAATAGTCCAGCGGTTCGTCAAAAAATTAAAAATAGAAATACCTTTTGACCAAGTAATTGCACTTCTGGGTCTTTATCCAAAGAAAACCAAAACATTAATTTGTAAAGATCTATGCACCCCCATGTTCACGGCAGAGCATTTACAATAGCTAAGATATGGAAGCAACCTAAATGATCATCAACAGATGACTGGATAAAGAAGTTATGATTCATATATACAATGGAATATTACTCAGCCATAAAATCCGACCATTTGCAATAATGTGGATGGACCCAAAGGTTATGCTGAGCAAAATAAGTCAGAAAATATAAATACCATATGATTTCACCAATATGCAGAATCTAAGGAACAAAAAGAACAAACTAATCTTAGAGTCACAAATACAGGGGACAATCTGGTGACATTCAGAGGGGAGGAGGACTAAGGGGCTGGGAGAAAGGGGTGAAAGGTTAAAGAAGTACAAATTAGTAGTTGTGTTGTGGTTATGGGGATGGGGAGTATGGCAATAGAGGATGTAGTGAGCAGTAATGTAATGGCTATGTGTAGAGCCAGAGGGGTGATATAGTTGGAGAGATTGTTTTTAAACTATGTAAATGTCTTACCAACGTACTGTGTACTTGAAATTAATAATAAAATAAAATACGTAAAACTTTAAAAATTAAAACATTTGAAAAATGCCTTTGAAATTTTGATGGGGATTACATTAAATCTGTGTAATGGTTTGCGTTATATGACCATTTTAACTAGGTTGATTCTTCCAGTCCATGACACAGAATATCTTTCCATTTTTTTTTGTATCTTCTTCAATTTATGTTAATAATGTCTTAATGTTTTCAGTGTATAGGTCCTTCACATGCTTTGTTAGGTTTATTTCTATTTGTTGGGTATTTTATTCTTCTTGTTGTAATTACAAAAAAAAATTTTTTTATTTCTTTTTTTTTGAAATTCATTGTTAGTGTATAGGAACACTATGAATTTTTGTACATTAATTTTTCTATTCTGCACCTTTACTGTATTTGTTTATTGTTTCTAATAGTGTTTTTTTTTCTTTAGGGGAGTCTTCAGGGTTTTCATCTGCAAAAAGTGACATTTTACTTCTTCATTCCCAATTTGGAAACATTTTCTTTCTTTCTCTTGCCCAATTGCTTTAGCCAGAACTTCCAATACTATATGGAAAAACAATGGTGAGTGGACAGCCTTGTCCTGTTTCTGATCTTAGAGGAAGACTTAGTTTTTCATCATTAAGTACAACATTAGTTGAGGGTTTGTTATATATGGCCTTTATTATGTTAAGATACTTTCCTTCTACACCCATTTTATTGTTTTACTCATAAATGGATGCTGTATCTTGTCAAATGTTCTTTTTGTGTCTATTGATCGTATGATTTTTATCCTTTGTTTTTGTGGTATATCACATAAAACCATTTGCATACGTTAAACCATACCTGTGCCCTGGGATGAAGCTTGCTTGATTATGTATAATCTTTTTAATATGTTCTTGTCTTTGGTTTGCTAGTATTTTATTTAGGATTTTTGCATCTGTGTTCACGAGAGATAGTTTTCCTTTTTTTTTTGTATTATCTTTATCGAGTTTCAGTATCAGGGCCTCATAAAATGAGTTAGAAAGTATGGCCTCTTCTTCAATTTTTGGGAAAAGTTTGAGAACAGGTATTAAATCTTTTACTGGTAAATCTGGTAGTGAAGCCATCTAGTCCTGCACTTTTACTGTTTGGGGTTTTGATGATTGTATTAATTTCCACACTGTGATTGGTCTATTTAGATTTTCCAGTTCTCTATGATTTAATCTAAGATGATTGTATATTTCTAAGAACTTGTCCATTTCTTCTGGGTTATTAAATTTGGTGATATATAATTTTTCATAGTATTCTAGTATGATTTTTTGTATTTTGGTGGTATCTGTCATACCTTTTCCTCTTTCATTGCTGATTGTGCTTATTTGTGTTCTTTCTCTTTCTGTGAGTCTAGCCAGGGGTTTGGCAATTTTATTAATCTTCTCAAAGAACCAGTTCTTTGTTAAATTTATTTTTTCTATTGTCTTTTTGTTCTCAATTTAATTCTGCTCTAATTTCTATTATTTCCTTCATTCTGCTGCCTTTGGGCTTTATTGGTTCTTTTTTTCTTTCTAGTTTTTTAAAAGATGAACTGTTATGTTGTTTATTTGGGATTTTTCTTGTTTTTGAGATAGGCTTATGTGGATATGGACTTTCCACTTACTACTGCTTTTACTGAATCCCAAAAGCTTTGATATGTTGTATTTTCATTCTTATTTATTTCTATGTATCTCTTGATCTCTCCTTTTATTTCTTCTATGACCCAGTCATTCTTTTGAAGCATGTTGTTTAATCTCTACATATTTGTGGTTTTTCCTGCTATCTCTTTACAGTTTATCTCCAGTTTCAAAGTATTATGGTCAGAAAATATGTTTGGTATGATTTCAAACTTCTTAAATTTGTTGATGCTAGTTTTGTGTCCCAACATATGATCTATTTTTGAGACTGTAGAAAAGAATGCATAACTGATATTTTGGATGAAAGTCTCTGTTAATGTTGATTGTCAAATTGGTCTAATGTGTCATTTAAGGATGATATTTCCTTACTGATTTTCTGTTTGTATGATCTATTTATAGCTTTTGGTGGCATATTTAGGTCTCTTATTATAATGATGTCTATGTCAATTTTTCCCTTTTGTTCTGTTGTAGTTGCTTTATATATTTTGGTGCTCCCTGATTGGGACAATATATGGATAAATGTTATTTCTTTTTGATGTATGGGGACCCCTTTATCATTATGAAGTTTTTATCATTGTTTCTTGTTACTTTTAATCTTGAAAGCTATTTTATCAGATATAAGTACAGCCACACCTCTTTTTTCCTGGATGCATTTGCTTGGAATATCGTTTTTCGACCCTTTCACTATGAGTCTATATTTGTTGAAGCTGAGAAGTGTCTCTTGATGGCAGCATATGGTTTTGTTTTGTTTTTTGATTTAATTTGCTACTGGTGCATTTTTACTGGTGAGTTCAGTCCATTTACATAGGGTAATTACTGAAATATGATGTCTTAAGTCATTTTATCTTTTGTTTTGTGGTAGCTTAACGTCACCATTGTTGTTTTGTTTTGTTTTGTTTTATATTTCTGTTATTTTAATTTGGTGGTGTTTTATGGTTTTTCCTCTTTCCCTTTTGTTTTATGTTATGTGTCTCAGTTCTGATTATTTTGCGTATGGTTACCATTGAGTTTATATAAAGGAAAGTTATCTATACAGTAGCCCTTTTCTTCTGCATGCACCTTATCTCCAACCTCCTTTGCAATTTTGAATCTTTACTCATTCCCTTTTTCTGTTTTTGTCTCAAATTATCCTTATTTATGCTGTACGTTGCAATAGCTGTTGTCTTCTTCTCTTTTTAAAGCGGTGTTTTTTCAACCTTTAACCATTATGATATTTAAGCTTATAATATCCTGTTCTTCATAAGGGTTGCATTTTTCTGCTTCTGTTTGCCTATGAGTTATCTAACTCATAGTTATGTATATTTTTGACCTTTTGTTTCATGTAGAATTACCTCCTTCAGTATATCCTGTAATGCGGGCCTTGTTGTGGAAAATTCCCTCAGTTTTTGTTTGTCTGAAAAGGTCTTATTTCTTATTTCTCCTTCATATCTAAAGGAGAACTTTGCTCCATATATTTTTCTTGACTGTTAATTTCTTTCTTTCATTTGAACATTTGATTTTACTCCTTCCTAACCTGTAAGGTTTGTACTGAGAAGTCTGGTGATAATCTAATGGGTTTTCCTTTATAAGTTATTGTCTTTTTCCCCCCCTGGCTGCCTTGAGAATTAATTAATTTAGACAGTTTTAATAATGTGTCTTGGAGAAGGTTTTGTTGGATTGAGATAATTAGATGTCCTGTTTCTTTTTTGATTCACAGATCCAGTTCTCTCCATAGGTTTGGGAAATTCTTGTCTACTATTTGTTTGAATAGGCTTTCTGTTCCCTTCTCCTTTTCTACTCCCTGTATACTCATTAGTCTTACATTGCTTCTTCTGATGGTTTAAGTTCTTGTAAAATTCTTTCATTTTTCTTCAGTCTCAAGTCTTTCATCTTCTATCTGCATTATTTCCAGATTTCTGTCTTCGATATCCTTAATTCATTCCTCCTCTGGTCAGCTCTAAGCCTTAAGCTTGCTATTTCATTCTACATCTCTTTTATTGAGTTCTTCAGCTCCAGAAGATTTATTTGGTTCTTTTTTAGAGTTTCAATCTTTGATAAAGCATCCTTGTATGTTCATCGATTTTGATTGCATTCATTTAACTCCCTTCAGAATTTTCTTGCATCTTGTTGAGCTTTTTCAAAAGTGCTATCTTGAATTCTTTCATTTAAATCGTATATTTCTATATCTTTTTCATTTTCTTTCCATGCTGCCTTGTCACCTTCATTGTTCATGGTGTTCGACGCATTTTTTTCCCACCTAAGCATTTATGGGAATGTACTCTGCTTCAATTTTTTTTTTTTATTCAGAAAGCTGAATAAGAAGAGATTTTTCTTTTGTTTTCCTGTAGGTGCTGCACAAGCCTCCTGCACTGCCCAGACATCCCCACTGTGGTGGGGCGGGGCGGGGGGGGAGAACCCTTTATTCTCTGGGGAGGTGTGTGTCTCCTCTGTGACCAGATCACTTTAGTCCCAGGGCTCCACTCCCATGGGATAATGTCATGGGCAATGGGGATCTGAGCTTCTGAAGAGCCCCTGAGGTCCTGGCGCTGCTCCAGCAGTCAGATGCGGTGCAGCGCTGCACCAGTGACCCTCCAGAGTAAGCCTGGATGGGTGGCGGTGGGGTGTGAAAGGCCTTCAATGTGCCTGTTTACATTCCAGTAACGCTGGCCGCCAGTCTTCACCTGGACTCTATATCTCCACCTCTGTCACTGGGACCAGACACAGTTTGCATCTCCTCAGTTCCCCAGGTACTTATTGCTGCAGTTTCCCTGGGACCCGCTGTTATCAATGAGAGGGATGAAAGCTCTGTCATGATGGGGAGAGGTGGCCAGGGTTCATCACTCAGCTTTCTGCCTGTCAATGGCATCTAGTAAAACACAACTTTTGCCCTTCTGTATTCTGTCTGATCACTGGGCTCTGCTGTGAAGTATATGCTGATCATTCAGGCAGGAATGCTTAGGGCTCAGAAAGTGCACAGCACCACCTAATTTCTCCCTTCTCTCCGAGACCTGCAGGGAGCACTGGACGAAGCACAGGTCTCTGCTCCTCTCCCACATCTCCTCCCTTGTTTGCCCAATTGTCTCACCTTCAGATGCTCTGGTGCGCAGATCTCTCAGACATGATTGTGTGTTGGGCTGAGTGTTTTCTGCTGGATTGTATTTGTTCGCTTTGTCGAAATTTTAAGGAGAAAAATCAAGAGGACTCCCTCTCCTTCATGCTTCTCAGTATCTCAGTTTTGACTTCTACATTGCCCGCTTTCTATAATTCTAATGATGCATAGTGTGTGGCTCCACCTTGAGACACAGTTTCCACTCTCTTTTCTGAACCAGTATTTGTGGTCCTGAGCTACAGTGGCTGCTGCTACTCACAATGGAACATTCTCCTGACAGCTTTGATCCAGAACAGTTTAGAATCATACATAGCAAGTTCCAGAATAAAGTTGGTTTTGATAAACTGTGCCCCTAGTAGCCTTCTGTGTCATTACTACTCAAGAGAAAAGTTTCCTGTGGTTTTGCATGTCCCTGTCCATTATTTCTATCTGGTACATCCTTTGAGTATATGTCTCTATTGCTCTAGTTTTTTCTACCAGTATTTTCAGGAAGACTTAGTTGTTTAACTTACCTGAAAAGTTTCTTTCCTTCTCTACCAAATAGGACCATGATGTTTACCGGATCTGAGGGCTTTCTTTTTCTTTCCCATTGTACTTACCACATATTTTTTTTTCTAATATAGTCCTCTAGATTTTGTTTGATGCAATTTATATAGTGGGATATGTAACAACAGCAAGTTTAAAAAACATCGTTTAAACAAATTTTGTCCACATTCAGCTTTCCTGGGTTACCTAATCCCTCCCAGAAGAGATCCTTTCATCAGTAGACCAACCTCTAGTAAAAAAATCAGTCAATAGTACAGTCTTTTCTACCCTCCTCCATCCAATGTAGTTCATCTTTTCCGTGCCTTCCTGTAAAACCTAACTATATCATTTCATGAGGGTACAGCTTACAATAAGCAGTCACCTTAAAAGTCACTAAGTTTTTGAGTTTTTACACTGATCTGCCCTGACTTCCCCTGACAACCCAATTTTGATACCCTATTACCAATTCACTTTGTTGTTTAGATATTTGATTTGAAAGTTCCTCCTTGCTCCTGGTGGGGTGGTGTCTTTCTGAGCCGCCCTCCAGTTAGCTGAGATCCTGACTCTTTTCCTTTTTAAATTGTATAGGGCCCAGTCACTCTTTTTGATTTAGTAACAATGAAAACACAACCCCTTTTCTGACAATCTCCTTAAGAGCAGGATGATCATCCACATCCGTCTCTCCTGACTTCAAAAGCTCAACTGCCCTTCACATCTGTTGAATCTAACATCAAACTCTCAGCCTTTCTCATGAGGAAATCTTTTGCCTTCTTCTAAATTAACCTGAATTTCATTATTCTGTTATTATTCTATTGCACTTATCCATATAGCAAGGCCAAAGCACACTTTACAAACCATACTGGTAACTCTTTGCCCTCCTAAGCAAAGCTGATTCCTTGAGACTAAGCCCTTCTGGCACAGGATTGATGAATTATTTGGGGGCTTTGCGCTATTGTAGCTTCACTGAGGCAGTTTTCTACCTCAACCCATGAATGTGTGTCATGCTATTTTTTTTGTTTTGCTTTTGTTTTCTTAATTTTGCCATCCTTCTAAGGTCAAAGCTACAATTTAAGTCTCAGAAGTCTAAAACCAAAGTTGAAGTTCATGTAAAGGAACAAATCCATAGCCAACTTAAAACTACAAAGTGGGGAATGACTCTTAAAACCTTGTTTGTTAACTGTGTGTATCCACGGGTTGGCCCCTCCATAGATTCCTCATTTGGTTCTGAATTCAGTTTAAAACACCTTAAAAATGGAAATGGCTAACCCACACCTATACACATATTTAAAGTTCACTTACACACTAATTCTTAAGCTCACATATGAAATTTATTCCAATAAAATTCTGGCCTGCAGACCTGGTTGAAAATTTAGATGGAAAAGCAGCAAATTATTATTCCTAACTAAGATTCCCTTTTTAAAATAAGAATCCTTGCCTCAACTGCACTTGTTATTTAGGTCCCAGAGGCCCACTGTCTGCAGATATCCTGTGAAGTATGTTAAGCACAAGTGTAGTTAAAAGCAAAACTGCAGTACTCCAAATTCTAAAGCCAGCCCCTGCTAGGCACCATGACTGAACACCATTAAGTAGCTTAAGACCAGCGTTTGTCCCAGCATTGGTTGTACAATAACAGCCGCTTCCCAGTGATTCACCAGTGTCAAAATTTCACATTGCCTGATATGTAAAGTATTGATCAGGGGTCACGTGAGGGAATAAATTTAAAAAAAAAATGTCTCCACAATCATATGGCATAAAATAGGCCATTGCAAAGTTCTAAGGTCACGAACCTTCCGTTCCTGGCTTTACAAAAGCCCTAGTCTTTGAATATTATTCTGCTTCTGATTCATAAACCTAAAATGAAGAATAATGTCTTAAAGAAACCAAAGATTGTGAGGAACAGGGACAGGGTAGGTAATAGATTATGTTCAAAAGAAGAACAGCTGGAGAATCAATTCCCAGCCAAAATGATGTCTTACATGTCATCAAGACAGTAACTAGTGACCCAGAACACTGTGAACAGTAAAAATATGTGCCAAGAGTAAAAAGAAATAAAAATAAAAATATTTTTAAACAGAGATTCATTTTCATGCAGTTCTCACTGATGAGAATTCTAAAAAATGTACACTACAAACAGAATGACCCCAGAAGAATGTTCTGAGATGTAAGAAAAAATAGAGGAAAGAGTTAAACATGTAGGTGCACTGAAATGAACAATGACAGTGTCATGTAAAAGTTATAAACATACCTAGTGATTTCAAAAACTACAAGACAAATAGAAAGCACAATACACATAAGTTTGGAGAAGTGTTAATGGACTTAAAGTATTAAAAATGTTTTGTATTCTCATTCTCCATGAACAGAAATGAAAAAGTTCTAACAAAAGCATTAGCATACCATTAGCTGTGTAAAAAACAAACCAACAGAAAATATCATAACCAAGTTCAGTTTATCTAAGAAATGAAAGATTGATTTAACAAGAGCAAACAACGTGATTCACATAAACAATTAAAAAATTTATCATCTCAAATATGCAAAATAAGCAGCAAGTAAAATTTAACATTCATTCATGATAAAATGCACATAACTAGCATTATAAGGGAAATTTCTTAACATAATTGTAGCAGACAGACCCAAGGATAACCTTGTAATATCTGCCTATGGCTGTTTTCACTTTTTATAATCCTTTTCTCTTGAGTGTGGGCAGGATTTGTGACTTGCCCCTAGCCTTTAGAATATGACAAATGGAAAGGAATGTTGCAGATCTAATTAAGTTAATTTTGAGTTAATCAAAAGGAGATAATTCTGGGTGAACCTGATTTAATCAGTTGAAAATCCTTAGAGAATACTGAGCCCTCCCTGGAGTGAGAGATTCTCCTGGCTGGCATCATGAAGCAAGTAATAGTATTGGGTGGGCCCACATGGCCAAGAACTGTGAATGGCCTTGCTATAGATCAATGCTTTCCCCCCTCTCATCCATATTCATATATTAAATGCTAATGCCTAGTGTAATAGTATTTGGAAGTGGGGTCTTCAGGAGATAAAAGGGCATGAGGATGGAGCTCTCAGAAATGGAACCACTGCTTTCAAAAAAGAGGAGTGAGACATACCTCTTGCCTCTCTGCCATGTGCCACAGGAAGACCACCCTCTATGAACCAGGAAGTGGGCCATCACCAAACACTGAATCTGCTGCTGCCTTTGTCTGAGACTGCCCAGACTCCAGAACTGTGAGAAATAAATTTCTGTTTTTTTTTGACTTTATGACATTTTGTTATAGCAGCCCAACCAGGCTAAGACAAGCCTTGTAGGAACTGCAGGCCACCACTAGGACCTGAGGGCAGCCTCCAATTGAGAGCCAGCAAATTATTGGGAAATAAATGCTGGTCACACGCCCAAGGAAATAAATTCTGCCAACAAACTAAATGAGGTTCAAAGCAGATTCTTCCCTATTTGAGCTTCCAAATGACAATGCAGCTCAAAAGACATACAAAAAGATGATCAACTCCACTATTAGGGAAATGCAAATCAAAACCACAGCGAAATACCACCTGATACCCATTAGAATATCTGTCATGAACAGGACATGTATGAACAAATGTTGGAGTAGTTGTGGGAAAAAGAAACCCTCCTACACTGCTGGTAAGAGATGTAAATTGGGGGGTGGGAAAAAAAAAAAAAAAACAGCATGGAGGTCCTGAATTACCATATGACCCAGTAATCCGTCTGCTGGGTATCTATGACAAAAATTTGAAAACATCCATAAAGATAAATGCATGCTGAAGTTCACTGTACCACTGTTCACAGCGGCCAAGGCATGGAAGCAACCAAAGCACCCTTCCATCAATGATTGGATAAAGCTGATATACATATATACAGTGGAGGATTACTCAGCCATAAAAAAGATGAAATACCGCCCTTTGCAACAACATGGATGGATTTTGAGATTATCATGGTAAGCGAAATAAGTCAGAAAAAGTTGAGAACCATAGGATTACACTCAGAGGTGGAATATAAACTGAAAGCAAGAAATGAACACGACAAACCAAATCTCATAGACACAGACAACAGTGTAGTGGTTCTGAAGGAAAACGGAGTGGATTAGGGTAAAGGGGGTCAAATTAATTTAGGGAGATTTCAAGCTGTTTCATTCAACTTCTTTACAGTACTGCTCTTTTTTTCCTAACCGTTACCTACTTTTTAAATATATCACTATCTCCTCTTGTCTCCTTGCTCTAAGTTAAATCTGCAGTTAAATACACTTTTCTTAAAATTCATTTGGTTAGAAAATTAAAAGTTCATTTTATGATCTGGTTCTACATATGTTGGTTTATCATCTAATGAAATTTCTATGTTCTCAAATTATTTTCCTACCTAGGTCTCTATGTTTTTATTTGTCACTTCAGTCTCCTTCAAAAGATATACACTTGAAAGGTAACAAATGAAACACCATTCTGTTACTTAGCAAGTTTTAGTCAATAGTAACTCTGATAAATATTTATAGGAGAGGAATTTTGAAATTATTCAGTACAGGAAGAGTTGAAAATTATCCTTTTATCCACAGTCATATTTATTCCTCTATTGGGACAGATAATTTAGTTACTACTTAAAAAGAGAAGTTATTTATAAACAAGTTGATAAATTCACTTAGAAATAAAATTTCAGCTTCATGAACTAAAAATGACTTACGGTGTAAGGCAGCATCTGCAGACTAATTCAATCCAAGACTAAGCTAGGGAGTCTAATAATCTTATTGCTCTACCCTTTTTATGTTTCTTCTTTTGTAACATTTTCAACTTATCGTGTTATCTATTTTATAAATCATTTAAAAATTCTTTTTGGAACAAAACAACACATGTTAATTAAGTCAACAATAAAGAATAACATGCTTTCAGTCTAGACCTTTGAATTAATTTTACCTATGTGTAAGATGCTAAACTAATCAGTATCACTTTGTTTTGCTTTTCATTCCATGCATATGTTAAGACTAAAACTTCAACTTTGGGTGGTGAACATTCAATGCAGTATACACATGACATATTATTGAACTGTAACTTGAAACCGATATAATTTTATTAAGCAATGTCGCCCCAATAAATTTAGTTTAAAAGGTAAACAAACTGCATACATTTCTAAATCATTTTTTTCTGTTCGGGACGAAGGGGTAAAAATCCAACCCACACATCAAGACGAAGAGGAACGGGTGGCTAAGAGGGGTCGCGACCCCGGGAAGAGGTTGGGGGCGGAAGGCAGCGCCAAGGCGAGGCGGGAAGGGAGCCTCCGCCGACTCAAGGGCCGCGCCGGAGGCGGAACGGGAAGGCCCGCCCACTGCCAGGCCCGGGGCTGAGGGAGGAGGCGGGGCAGGGGCTGCGCACTCACCGCTGTGCTTCCCCGGGCACGCCAGCCCGAATTTCCTCCCGGAATCCCGAAGCCGCCGCCTCAGCCCAGAGGCCTCACGGACCGACGCTGCTCCAACAGGCTGAGGGGAAAGCCGGGAGGAAGGGCGGCCGCCGACCTCCCTCGGCCCCTGCGGGGTCCGACAGCGGAGCAAGGCTGGGGGGCAAGGCTGCTTTCCACAGACAGGCAGCGGTCGCCGCCGCCTCCCCGCGGAGTCGACTGGCACCGAGCGAGGGGAGCGAGGCCCGGGCTGCGAAGGGAAGGAGAGCAGTGTCGGAAGCAACTAGTGTGCTGAGGGTCCCCAAGCTAGCGCCTTTCCCTTCTCAGTACCCGGCACGGAGACCCGGCTGTGAGGCGAAGGATGGCGCAGCGCCTCTGCTCCCACAGCCGCCGTCCACATCCCAACCCGCTAAGCGCGAGAGCCTCTGGAGCCGGCGCTGGGCGACCCCGGGGGCAGAGACTGCCGCCCGCCAGTCGCGGCGTGCGTGCGCGCTCCGCAACGAGCGCCTTGCTGGTTTAGCCTACTCTCCCATCTCCGGGCAGCAGGGACCACCACGCGCTTGGTTTCCACTGGCGTCAGACGCAAGGGTGAGGTGGTGCGGCGCCTGGAGATATCGAGGGCGTGGCCTAAGGAAGGTGTATACGTCACTGGCGTGATGAGCCAATCCGGAGAGGCCAAAAGCGGGTGGGGGCGGGGTAGTGGTGGCGGCCCCGCGGACTGCGGCGTGTCGCAGCTTGAGGGGAGGGGACAGAAGGTGGGCAGAGGTGGGGCCGGAATGGCGGTGCAGTCACACCCACTAAATACTAGTGTCGTCTGCCGTAAACTGTGTGCTGGTTTCCTCTACGCTGAACCCTCAGCATTGCCTCACGTTCCTCCGATCTACTGTTCCCCGGTGCATCTACGCACCGTCTCCATCTTCTTATAATAAATCACAGAATATATTGCTAGGTACATTTTCTGCTGTTGCTCGCGTGAGTTTCATTACTACAAGAAGCCGGCCTCCACGTTTTTGCAGATGGGGATACAGGCTCAGAGGAAGGAAACGATTTACAAAATCCACAAAAACAAAGTGGAATCCAAGTTTTGTCTTTTTCTGCCCGTTGAACTGCAACCTCCTAACTGATAAGCCCGTCATTTCCATGGCTTGACCTGCCTTGGTCTTCTGTTAGCAGCCTTTGTTCCTCAGACGTTAACGACTCTAGGTTAGACACCTTGTGTGCTACAAAAGGATCTAGACATCATGTAAAACAAACGCCTCATTTCACAAATGGTGAAACTGAGGGCACATAGGAAAACATTTGCAAAAAGGTCACAACAAATTAGAGGCAGAGCCTGTCCTTGAGCTCAAATGTCGGGAAGGGGATATTTTTAAAGATCACTTGTTCCTCCTAAAGCAGGGCTTCTGAAATTGGACGTCTGAAGCATGTGCATTTTTCTGTGGAGAGATTCCATAGCTTTTAGCAGATATTCAACTTAGTTCATGACTTAAAAGATGCAGGTTAGTGTCACAGCCAAGAGAAGCCTAAGGAGACATGACAACTAAGTGATGTGGCTACAGTTGTGACATGACAACTGAACGTAAGTCCTAAGCTGAATGAGATCACGGAACAGAAAAAAAAAAACTAGTCAAAAAATAAAATCTGAACAAAGATGGGCATTAGTTAATTATAGAGTATGAATATTGGTTCATTAATTGTAACAAACATACTAATAATAGATATTAATAATAGAGGAAATAGTGTGGGAGAGGTATGGGAGACTGTCTGCTCAACTTCCCTGTAAATACAGAACTTAAAAAAAGTCCATAAATAAAAACAAATTCTGTCTTGAGAAAAATGGCCATTACAGACTCTATTAGTGGGAATGTAAATTAATATGAGCTTTCTTGACAATAATTTAGAAATATAGAGCAAAGACATTTATTTAAAGTTCTTATACTTTAACCAAAAATATTAAAGAATTTATTAAAAGTACTTATTTGGAAATGTAGAAACAGATTTATATAGGAGACATTCCTCGCAGCATTAATTATAATACGGGAAAATGAAAAATCCAAAATTCGGTTTGTTAATAATGAGGTTTCCATATGGTGTACTTTTATATGGTCATTCAAATGGTGTTTTGGAAGAATATACATTAACTTATTACTAGAAGTACAAACTGATAAGATCTTGCTATTATTTCTAAGAATCTCATACTCCATACTAAAGAAGTTTTCTCCCCTATAAAATCCCAGAAGGTAAGTTGGCAATAACAAAACATCTCCTACATATCTGTAGTATAAAAGTAAATATATAAATATTTCTTTAAAACTAAGATGTTCAATACCTTAAGTTGCAGAGTTCTCTGTCCCATTCCATTTTTTGATGCTCTATGATTTCATTTCTTTCATTTCTGATGGCTCCTTTGTAGCCTAATAACCTTATTTTATCATTTAAAAAATGTTTCCGGTAAGTAGTTCACAGTGATTTTTTCTAAATTCTATTAATCTTTCATATGAAATAATTGTATCTGGGATTTTCAATAAGCCAACAGAATCTCTATGAGAGAGAAAGCAAAAATAGAAATAAAATACATGAGTCCTTTTAGTGTATAAAGGACTGTGCATTTTCACACTCATTCAAATGTTAAACATATGTTGAGTACATACAATTTGGAAGATATTATACTAAGCTCTGCAGATAAAACAGATATGATCCCTGGCTCTTGTTTAGCTTTAAGTCTAGTATTTTACTTATTCTTGTAAATAACTTTTTTTTCTCAAACACGGATACCAAAAATACATCTACTTTATCTCAAATCTGTCAAATAAATTTCAAAAAAGAAATTAGAAATAGAACAATGAGCACGTCAAATATTTTTGTGTACTCTACCTTCTTGGGTTCAGAATCTTTTATTTCAATGATATGCTGAATGGGTTTTGAAACAAGATGATTAAAAACTAATGTACATTTCATACAATCTTTGCTTAATTATTCAAGATAAAAATATAAAAGTTATTACTTTCAAGTGAGGGTGTTTCTCAAGGGAATGTAAAAATGCAAAGGGACATATACTCAATTATATGTGACTATGAAAGCCATCTAACACAGTCTTGCAGAGTTAGCATGAAGCTGAATCCTCATGTTTGGCTTTCGAAATGACTATAGTAGCAGTATTCATTGGGGGCTAGTGAGAGAGTGTTAGAAGAGCAACATGACAGGAATATAAATCCATTATAAATACTGAAGAAAAATCAGGAAAGATTGGTTTAACAAAACATGCAGCTGAGCTTTCAAAAGTAAGGTTATGTTTCCAATGACTAACTGAACTAGATCAGTGTGCCTATATCAACATTAACACGCTGATTGATGGGTGAAAAGTGATCTTTCATCAGAGGAACAAATCAGGATCCATGTGAAACCTGATGATAGAATGCAGCAACCTATATTTCATACAATACATCAGAATCATTTATACCATTATGCTACAAGTATTCATCATGATCTTCAATTGGTCCCATAATTTAGCAAGTACACAGTTATGAGAGTTCAGGTGAATGCATAAGTCATGTATCACCTGAGAAAGGGTTATGAATTGACTAGCTTGGATATACACTTATAGAATAATAGTTAGGAGAAATATTTTTTCCACGCCCATGTGGGTTACCAGTATGTCTACATTTCTTGTATACTCTAGTTTAACCTTCTTAAACTTTATTCACTCATGTGAAAAGGTACATAAAACACATCCAAGGAATAATGCATGTTCAATATTGAAATAGGATTAAAAGAAAAATTAATTAAATGGCCACAGACATTTTAGATGTTAAAATCTTGTATGTTTCAACATCAGTATAATATTTTCTTAAAATAACAGTTTTAGCACTTAGGTAATGAACTCTGTAATTTCTTTTGTTTCCAGAATTGGTTGGGATGGTATATCATGCTGGCCTTTGTAGAATTTGTATGAATAAGCTATTTTATTCAATTATTAGCTACTTTAACATAAAAGTCAACACTTCTATATTCAAATGAATCTCCTTCAAATAACAAATACCAATGTAACATATATCTTTGATGCCTGATAAGCAGGAGGAGGATAAATGAGTGGCTACAATATACTCCAATTCTTGCACTTCTGCTTCTAGTGTTGTCTGTAGCATCCATGATCTCATCTTCTGTTTCAGTGCAAGTATTCTAAAGCCATCTAAACTGAGGTCTCTCAAATTTCCTCATCAACTCCAAAATGACCTAGCTAATGCCATCCTTTCCTCCTTTCTTCCTTTCATTATACACCTTCCTCTTCAAAATAATTTCCAGGCCTGGGGTCTTCATATTTTCCCCTTTTTGATTCCTTTTGTGGATTGTTCCCAGCACATTTTTCTCTCTCTTTTTAGTAGCAGTATCTGACATCTATTATTTCTACTGCTTCATCTCCTTGCTTCCCTTTTGCTATAAATATGCTCAGAAATAAAAAACAAGATGATGCTGTTTCTTGTCCCTTGCATGTCTTGAACTATCCAATGCCTTTTCTTCCCTCTTTCTCTGAAGAGAAGTTGATACCCTGTCAATTCAGAGCACCGTCTGAAGACCAGCAATATCAGAAAAACATTAGGGTCAAATAATTAACTTCTGGGAATCCATAAGTACAAGGATTCCAAACTGAGAAATTTAGGGTATTAGAAAAAAAAAAGAGAAACGTCAGAGTTAAAGGTTACATTTTTAAATTTTCAGTTTCTTATTCATATCCGTAACATTTTCCTCAGAGATACGAAAAATAGAGCTCTACATAATCAGGTGCTTCAATCAGTAATGCCTTCCCAATAGTGAGAGAAAGAGGAAAAGGGAGGACATTTTGCTATTCTTTTCTGACAAGTTTTGGTGCTGGAAGCTCACTTTCTATTTTTTTCTGCATTTCCAATACTCTGCTCTGACATTTTCTAAAGAATTATTTTACTACCATCCAATACATATATCTAATTTTTTCTTCATTGATCCTCTATATTTTTTGCCTTTCTTAGTCTTCATTTGCTTTTTTTATTCTTTTCCTGTTTTTTATTTCCTGAGTTTCTCTAGGTCTTAAAGTATTATGAAGGGGAACAAATAATGTAGGTCCTTTAGTGGCACTATCAGTTTAACCTGTTGCTGATACCAGATAAAGGATACTAAAAAATATACTATAACCTACTTTCTTACTTTATCACTTATTTATTTCCTTATTTATGACATATTTCTTCAACATCACTCAATTGATCTTATACATCCTAAATATTAAAAAAGAAGATAAATTTGAGCCATATTTCTAGATATTAAAATAGATTCAATTTTGATATATTATGCCTACTATATTACTTGTAGCATTTCATTACATAGGATATTTGTTTTTGCTCCTTATTCACTTTTAACAATATTAAAATGATTCTCACGTGGAAGACCTTATTCCAGGGGTCCCAGGATATGTGTGATTATGTCTCCTTACCTCCAGTAGCTTCTGGTGATACAGGGGCTTTAAAATGAGTATCTAAATAACTATACTATTAAAACATCTGAAATTTGAGAATGTGATACGAGGGCTCTGGTAGTTATCTATTTCTGTCTACACCTCTCCCAACCTACAAAATATTTGATGAAGACACACTCTTGGTTCCATAACAAAAAATGGCATCCAATATATTATCAAAGCCCAAGATTACATTGTTTTCACCAAAAGTCCTGAAGGCTGAATTGAAAATTTAAGCAATGGCTGACATAAGTTTTATAACCCGAACTAGAACAATCAGATGACCTACACCAAGGTCCCTTCTCCATTGTTTCTCCCTGATTCAGAGATTAATCTGTGTCAGTCAAAAATGGCCATCTTGGTTCTTTAGCATGGAAACCACTACATATGGTGACCCATTCCTTCCTTTTACCCTCAACCAGTAGAGGGACTTCTTGAAATGTTTGAAATGGTGGAAAGTTAAATGTACAAAAGTCCAAGAAAAACTGTATGTGCGGTTACCCTTCCCACTCCCAGGTCCCTCTTCCTCAGGGCTCCATGGCAGTCTCCACCCTGCCTGCAAAAATGATGGGCTCGAATTACCAAGAGCAGGAGCTCTCTATTTCCTTCCTCCTGGAAAATAAGCTAAATGGAGTCTTAGTCATCCACCCCCTGCACAAGCATATTTCCAGCTACCCAACTCCATTACTGATTTGACAGCCAGTCCAGGCCTGCACAACCCTTCATGTGTGTGGGAGGACATCAGCGAATTGGGAATGAGGTGGAGGTGAGGAGACACCCTCCTTGGTCCGGATCTAAGTAGTTCAGCAACCTCCAATCCCCTAGGACTCGAGGATACCTAAGCCCCCCTCTGTAAGTGGGAACACAGGCAGATGATACACATTCCTAAGTGCTATAAAGAAGATCTTGCAGTGTCTCAAATTATTTTAATATTTTCAACGAAAACTTGAATTTTTCTGTTTCCTCCAATTCAAAACACAAACCAAAAAGCAGCAACCTGTTCAGGACTCCCTTGAACCTCTTTTTTAGTCTGCCTTGGAGGCCACTCCCTACATCCTGTGTCCTTCCTTCTTGTAATTTATCTTTAACTTGTCATAAACCCAATATTCTGACCTCTTTTACCTAATCTGATCTCTGATGTCTTTTCTAAAGTCCTTATTCCTATCCTAACCCAGTGCTGTTGCTCTGGAAACTTGGATTTCCCTGCTAATTTTTTACCTCTTCCACTGTGTTCACCAGACCTACTGTCCCCACTTTGCTAATATTAAAACTCTTACCTGCAGGATGATAAAGAAAGAAGAATCCTGGGCTTAGAAACCTGAGGTTTTTAAATCTTATTTCTGTCACTTACTATATCCGAATAAATCACTTTAATCTCTTTGAGTTTCAAATTCTCCATGTGAAAAACCACTTGGCCAGGACATTACACACAGGTTGATGTACTACAGGGTGTTTTGATTAATTAATTGCTAAGATTCCTTAAATTTCTGAAATTTATGTGCTTTTGAGTCTGTCTATAGAAAAATGAAGAATATTTAGCTGGCAGAAATGGAGAAAATAACAGAATGAAAAAGAAACAAGACGAGCAGAGAGGGTAAAAAACCAAAAGCAGAACCAACAAGACTTGAGGCCCAATCCAACGAGAGAGTCCCACGATGCAGTGGCAGATCTCCAAGGACCCTGGTGCAGACACCTCAGCCAAGATGCAGCTGACAGAAATGAAGCAGACCCTGCAGCTCCTGGAGATGGTGCTGCAGTCCCTCCTGGTAGTGAAACACTCCCTGGAGTGCTCCCTGGCAGAGACTGAGGCAATGACTGCACAGCCAGCCCAGATCCAGGCTCAGATCCAGGCCCTGAAGGAGCAGCTGCAGCAGGTCAGAACCGAGACCAAGGGCCAGAAACTGGGCTACGAGCAGCTCCTGGACATCTAGGTCCTCCTGGAAAAAGAAATGGAGACCTACTGTACCTGTTAGATGAACATAGAAACTCATGCTCTAAATCAAAGGGCTTTGGATCAGGAAGCTCAGCGAATTCATCCAAAGATGTAGCCGAAACCACACTGGTAAAGACGGTGGGTGAAGAGTGAGATCAGCTTGGTAAACTCCTTCATCGAGGATGCACTCTACTGAAGGAAAAAACATCTAAAATGACCAATGGCCAAGCAAAACAAAGTGTTTCTTTCTAGCTATCATTTCTGAGAAAAGAATTTGGGAAAGGATCCTGCACAATTGCATTATTCTAAATATCAAAGAGATAATAAAAATACTTCCTACCCTTAAGGACAAGTTACTTAGCCAAAATAACTTTTCTTAGTTATCTTTTGCAGGAAGTTGAGTGTTTGTTTTCAAATAAATAAAAAAAGTTGATGTGCACTCATTTTCATTAACTCATGACTAATAAATAATTATTCACAATAAAAAAAATCTTATAGAATAAGAAAATAAGATCCTAAAGAAAAAACTTCCCAGAAGTAAGCAGAGGTACTAGCCTGATGCAAAAACAAAACGAAAAACAAAACAAAACAAAACAAAAAACAGACTGGGAAGACGGTATGTAGAGAAGTCAATTACATATAGCTTCTAAATACATGCAGAATTTAATTAACATAGTAGGGTCTATATAGAGATATTCTTCACTTACAGAGTACTAATTCGCCTCAAGAAGAATAAACACCATTATAGCTAAAAAGGACTTGCCCGATTAGGCCTTGTTTATGTAAAACCTACAGTTCTGTGGCCGTAGCTGACTGAGATCTGCCCTAAAAACTCTTTGACGGTACTAATTACCACTGCAATTGGCAAGTATACCGGGACTAACTTAGACTAACTGGGCTTCATAAGAAAACTCTCAGTTAGCGCCAACACCTTAGGTAAATCGGACTCTCTGAACACATAATTAAATTGAAGATTTCTGAGTTCATACAACTTGAATCTCTATTTTGATGCCAGTGCTGCACAGAAACTTATCAGTATAGACTGAGGGGTGAGATGATGGGTTTGGGAGCGAAGCAGGCTGAAGGTCAAATCAGGGGTAAGCCATTTGTTCATTGTGGAGTCTCGGGTTGATGAATCAACTTCCCTGACCACAGGAAACAGTCGGTTTCTGGCATAAGACTGCTATTCTCAGCAAGTCCCGCTTGAATGGCTCGCCATTGGTTGGTGTCTGGGAACCTGGATGGGGGAGGGATCCACCATTCCCTAAGTGACGAGAGTGGCTCACTGGGCCTCGACTGTCTGTAGAAACAAGGTGGTTCATGCTGAGCACACCTGTCACTGAGCCCAGTGAGACTGTGGTCCTGGTAGACAACCTCTCACATGTGGTGTCATAACTGGACACGGGAGGAATCAAGCACATCCTGGGAACTCCATAAAGAGAGGATTCCTAAACGTTTCATACTGGTTTCCTCCAGACTTTGTCCCATACACCTCTTCTCTTTCCGATTTTAATCTGACCCTCACTGTAATAAATCACAGGCATGAGTACTACTATATGCTGGGTCTTGGCGAGTTTTCTAGTGAATAACGAACGGTAGGTGTGATTTTATAAATCTCCAACAAAATTGAATTAGATTATGTTTTTATTATCCATGTTGACATATTATACATGATTAGAGTCAGAAGGTGATTTCACAGATTACCTGTCCTTGAATCTGTTTTTCTTGATACTTGTTTTGGAGATTCCCATAATTCTATTTCTGTTTAAATAAAGACATAAACAAGATAAATAAAACAAAGCTGTCAGAGAATAATGTGAAACAAGCTACAATATTAATCAGCATTAAAAAAAATTTAATGGTAATATGTTCTATAAGTTTCTACAAGTTTCTGGGATGACTACAGGAAAACATGTTAAGTATCATATGTAGTATAATAATATACTATGATGGTATTATTCTTTTTGTTTGTGATATTTTATCAATTTCTTATAAAACTCACCTATTAAAAGACAGAAGTTGACTAAACAAAGCAACAAGACAAAAAAAATTATATACAAATTGTGAGATGAGTTATCCATGGATATCCCATCAAATTTAACATGTATATTGAAAAATGCCCTTGTCTTCCCTGTTGACCTGCTGCTCTCCTTGTTCATCTGACAAGTCCTTCTCATTCTTCATGTCCAAGTGAAATGCTACTCAATCACCTCTGTACCTATGAATCACCTTAGATTTCTCTCTCCCTGCTAACTTTTTACATTCCATCATCTCTAAATCTTATTAACTGTACCTCTTTTCTGTCTCCGCTTCATTTTGCCATAGCTACTGCCCTAGTCAAACACGAGCCCATAACAGATGGCTTTCACAGGAAAAAACAAAGCAAAACATCACCAACTACTATGGCTATTTCTTACACGAATATGATTATTTTCAGCAATAAAATAAAAAAGGCATATGGCTAGAAAAAGACCAGCATTTTCAATGGCATACATTGAGCTTCCTGACTTTTTTATTCAGCATAGATGGGTAACAACTTCATAATGTACTGATGCTAGCCCAAGGAAGCAAGAGCTCCCTTCGTCTGCCTGTCTCTTTTTGCGTTTTCCTTTAATCTATCTTCCATGTGAGAGGCCAGAAAACTGAGACCCACAGGTCACATCCAACCTGCCATCTGGTTTAGTAAATAATGTCTGACTGGAGCACGGTCATGCCTATCCACTCACATATTGTCTGTGACTACTTTCACATTCTAATGGCAGATTTGAGTAGAAATGGCAGAGACCAGATGGCCTAAAATCAGGCCCTTTACAGAAAAATCTTGCTGATCCCTGCTTTAATCATAACCAGTGTGCCTGATTCAAATCTAATCTTCTAATGTATCCAGTTAAAAAGTCTCCAATAAATCCCTGCAGTAACTAGTGTTGGTTCCCTACCCGCTGGCCATTCCTTGTTCTTCATTCTTGCTGGAGGACCATAACTAGGTCCCCATCGCTGAGGTGCTGTGGAGCTGACTGAGCGTGGGCTGAGAAGACAGCCCAGCACCCTCCATGATGGGAGAGCTGGTTCCACCTGGTCGTGCCTGGGCAGGTGAGCCCTTCTCCCAGGTCCACCCCTGCCCACTGGCCTCACAGTCCCTATTACCTATTCTTCCTGTCTCTATCATTTAAGTGCCTTAAACTGTTCCCAAAAAATCTCCTCTACTTTCTGTGCATTTCCTACACTGGCGGCTCTGTGGATGTTTGTGAGATCTTTTCCTCGGATGTGGTAACCCGTTTCCGAGGTGATTCTATTACCAACCTCAGGAGCGATGCCTATGGTGTTCCTCTGCTGGCTGGATAGGGATTCAAAGGGCAATTTGCCCTTCCAACTCTCAAATCCAAAATCTTCTTCATTCTCCAGTCTGTGTAGAGGCTACGGGCTTCAGATACACCTCAGCTCCTCCTCTGCTTTTTGCTGCCTCCCGAGTTCAAATAGGCACTTCCAGATAAGCCTAGCTGCCTCTTGCCTCAGCATTCCAGAAGGGCAGCTCAGCAGTTTAGAATCTTTCAGCCACAATAAATGTTACCAAGCAACGCCTCTAGACAGGAATGAGTGTGTGCTCGTCAGAGGTTGAAGTCACTGTGCGTGCACACAGAGGCCCACTGGCCAAGAGAACACAAAGCACGTGTGCAAGGCCCAGTCCTCTCCAACCTCGGAGGTTGCTGGTGGGCAGTGCATGGTTCCCTTCAGATATCCTTGGACGTTGGCCAACTGTTTTGACCTGAAATAGAAAAGCAGATATATAAGAGGCAGAAATCTTAGGAGAAACAAAAACCATAAATGAGAAAACCAACAAAAAACTTGATGCACCCTAAGTATGTAAAATCTATTCATTTTCATTTTTAAACTATAAAAGCATTTAAAAGCTTGGTTGCACAAATAACTGTTTTGTACTTTCAAATGTTCTATTTTTAATCTCGAAATTATCACAGAACAATGATTACTTTTGAATAATGATTACCAATGATGAAAATAGAAAATATTAAAATACACTTTGTACCTATCTGCTTTTAAAATCAGGCATGTGTTCATAGAAATCCATTTCTCTATATATGTTAAAAAGAAAAGGAAGTTTGCTCCTTTTGCCTTTTGACTTTACCAATTTAGTCAATCCAGAATGGCCCAAAGGATCTTTCCATTCTTTTACTTAGTCATGTATTCACTTGTTCATTTGTGAAACTATAACAGTATTATTACAGCTGATCCTTGTTTTTCAGACACTAATTTTGTAACCCCCTTTAAATCTGTCACTCGAATCCTCCAATTGTCTTTCCAAAGGTGAGGTCTGGATGATGTTATATCTGTTCAGGAATAACAGCATTACTAACAGTTCATTTGGGTCAGTGTCACAACATTTGACTGTACAATGGCTTTGCCAGTATTTGAGTAATTTATATTTTTGCCCTTATAAAATTGGGTGGAAAATAAAAATGAATTTACCAATACCAAGTACTGTAGATTATATTAACATAATACAATTATTAAACATAGACATCATTAGACATTCTGAACAAAATCCTTTGGTCAAGTGAAATAATCAAGTTAAAGAATATATATAAAATATTAGAAATAAATCATGGAAGACTGTAGCTAAAAATTAAGGGTCAATTAGAAATAACTTTGAAAACTTTCTTGGGATGGAACCCTTATGTTATAGCATGTGAAGACAACCATTAGGTTTTATACATTTAAGTTTTATGTACATCTGAATCTAAAATGCTATTAACTATGAATCATTTCCCCTTAATAACATTTCCCCTTAATAACAATAATCATTTCCTCTTCCCATCTAGTGGAAAGAGTACCCACTGCCTTTCCAATCTATCATTTGAGAAGAAAAGAATCCAATTGTTGTTATTCTGTTTTGCGAGTTTTCAGAAATGTACATGAAAAGAAAGAGAGTTTCTGATGGTCTAGAAGACTATTTTGACCCTTTGCTCACAATCACCGAGTCCAAGTGTTTGCAGGTGCTTCTAAGCATCTTGTACGGCCTGAGCAGTGTATCTGAGTGTTTCCAAGGGTAGGAAGGTTTAGATCTTCAAAATTTGCAAGTGACAATCCCACATGGCACCATATTTTAACAGAGATGAAGCACATTTTTCAAATTATGGTCCCAGAGCTCCTGTTATAGTTACTGAAACCTTTGCCTACTGGGATAAACATAGATGCTAGGCAAACACTGGGAAAATGTCTGGGAGACTATGTAGATGCACATCTTGCAGAGTTTTGGTTATGGGAATATGTGCAATATATGGAAGATAAGAGACCAGATAAACATGAACAGAATGCTTTTATAAACAGTATTCCAATGTCTTATGGATTTTTCCACTTTTTATGTGTGATACTACTATTTGATCATCACAGGAAATCACCACTTCCCAGGCTTTCTTTCAGACCGTGGTTGCTTCCTCTTCAACCAATAAGAAGTTGACGTTATTCCAGTTACCAGGCTTGGCCAAAAAGTGTGACATTGCCTAATAGTACGAACAGGCATTCCTAGATTTTGATCAGTATACTGCAATACTAGGACACACTATTCAAAATATCGTTGTTGCATCATCAGGTATGTTGTTTCTTTATTGTTAATTTTTCATCCACTGTGTTTTGGGGGGACAATTTTTGCTATTGCTTCTGTGACTATAAACCCAAGATTTTAAAGTTTTGAAATCCAATTCATTTATTTATTTGATTAGTGCTTAAACAATTCTTTTATTAATTAACTTGGATTAGCTTGTATTAAGTTGGCACCTCTGTCAAAAGATCAATTGACAATTTATGTGTCACTTGATTTCTGTTCATTAATCTGTTTGTCTACACTAAAGCCAATACTACAGAGTCATAATTACTGGCACTTTCTAGTCATTCTTGAAATTAGGTTGTATAAGTTGTTCAATATATTTTCTCTTCCAAATGTTTGTTACTGTTCTACGTTCCTTGCGTTTAAATATTTATTTTAGAATCACCTGTCCATTTATCAAAAAAAAAAAAGCCTACTGGGGTTATGATTAAGTTATGATGAATCTACATACAGATCAATTTGGGGAAAATAGATATTTTAGCAATATGGAATCTTCCAATCTGTGAACATGGTTTATCTCTCCACTTATTGATGTCTTTTTCAAGTTTCATCAAGAATACCATATACATTTTGGCAGATTTACTTCTAAGTACTATTCTATTATAGCATTTTAAATAATATTTATTTTAATTTTTTTACATTGTCTTCCTAGTACATAAAATACAATTGATTTTAGTATACTTACCTCCTATTGTATAACCTGGTTCAGTTCACTTATGAGTTTTTTGCAGATTTTTGTAGTTTATTAACTATGCAATTATGTAAAGGTCACATAAAGGCCATTTTACTTCTTCCTGCATAATCTTTATTTCTTACTTTTCTGATTGCACTGGCTGAAACCATCCAGAAAAATGTGGGAAAACATACTGAAAGCAGACATCACTGCCTCATCCCTAAATCAACAGGAAAGATGCTCAATATCCCATGAAGTATAATAGTAACCTGGAGGTGTTTCAAAGCTATTCCGAACAGATTGAGGAAACTTCTTTCTAATCCTAGGTAGGCGAGATGCTTTATCAAGAATGGGTACTAAATTTTTTCATTTAGTTTTTGTGCATTTTTAAGATTATCATGTCATTTTTCTATTTTAATCTGAATGTGGCAAATTATGTTGAATGATTTTGTAATGACACCAAGATGACTCACATTGGTCATGTCATAATTTTATTTTCAAATATATGCTCTCTGTTTCGTTACTATTTTGTCAATGATAGTTGATCCTATGATCGTGAGGGATATTGGTCTACAATTCCTTTCTTGTAATGTCGTTCTCAGGTTTTGCTATCAGGGCTGTGCTGCCTTCAAGAAATGAGCTGGTAAATAATCCTTCTCTATAGTTTCTGAAACATATGATATGGTTAATATCATTTCTTCATTTTCCCCTTAAATTGGTAGAATTTACCAGTGAAGTCACCTGGGCATGAAGTTTTTCTGAGAAGCCTTTCTATTTCAAATTTACTTTCCTTTTTTTAAAAAAAATGTCAGCCATTCAGATGATTTTTCATCCCATGACAGTTTTGGTATGTTTGGTCTTAAAAATATTATCTGTTTATCTAAGTGGTTAATTGGTTAATTTTATATCTTATTTAATATCTTTATTTCTAGTGATGCTCCCTGTGTAATTCTTGAAGTGGTCATTTGTATTATATCTCTGTTATTTATTGATCAAAATATTATCAATTTTATGATATTTTTCCAAAAACATTTTTTGGGCTTTTTTAGCCTTCTTATTTTATCACCATCTGCTCATTTATTGACTTCTACTCTTTATTTCCTCTTGTTTTCTACTTTAATTTTTTCTTCATTTTCATACATTTTAATGTGGTAAGTTAAACCATTAGTCGAACTTTATTTTTTCCTAACAATGTTTTAAATGTTATAAATTTCCTCTGAAATACAGTTTTCAGTGTATCCACAAATTTTTATATGATAGGTGTTTGTCATTATTCATTTCAAATAAGTTCCCATTTCCCTTGTGATTTCTTTTTCCTCCATGGATCAAATAACTCCTTTATTTTCCCTCCCTCTTTAAAGACTACTTTGACTGACCTAGAATTCTAGGTTGAGAGGTTAGTTTCTTTCAGTATTTTTAAAAATCTTTCCAGTTGAGCAACTCTAGAGGCCCCTCAGACATTTAAAAAATGTCATTCCATTGTCTTCCTGATGCCATGTTTGGATTAAAATTCGAACTCCATGTTACCTTATTCTTCACTATGGAATGTGCCCTTTTTCTCTAGCTATTTTTGAGATTTTTTCTTTCTTATTGGTTCACAGCAATTTGACTATGATTTTGTTGTATATGGTGAGTTTTCTCTTCAACCTTTTAGGCTATCTTTGAAGTTCAGTACCTCCTTGTTGATATTTTTCACCATACTTGGTGAATTTCATTAATTCAAATGTTTTATGCCATGCTGTCTCCCTCCTTTCCTTCTGGTGCTCCAACTACCAATAACTTTCTGTTATTATTAGTTGGTTTATAGAATTGTAATATTCTCAAGTTCACATTTATCATGAATCAAATGACGAACAGTTAAAATTTTGTACACACATCCAATGGAATATTATTTGTCCATGAAAACAATGAAGTCCCATTACATGCTACAACATAAATCAATCTTGAAAACATATTGTATAATTCTATTCATATGAAATGCCCAGAGTAGACAGAGCCAGACAGAAAGTAGATTGGTGGCTACCAGAAGTGTGTGTGTGGAGGGGGGGTGTTGGACAGGAATTGGGGGTAGGAGTGGAGGTTGGACAGGATGATGCTCGGAGGACATGGGGAGTGACTACTAACAGGCATAGTATTTCTTTGGGTCTAAGTAAAATGTTCTAAATTTATTATGATAATGGTTACACATCTCTATAAATATACTAGAAACTATTGCATCCTACATTTTAAATGTGTGACTTATAAAGCTGTTATTAAAAAAAAATCAGTAAATCTTCCATTGGGACAGCCATCATGGGGCAAAGTGACATCTCAGCACAGCATCAGGAAAAAAAATGTCCTGCCTAAAATGGCAGCCACTAACCACAGTTCTGTCACACCAGCCCCACTGTCAGTACTCAATAGCTACACGTGCTCACTGGCTACTGCGTTGGACAGGGCAGACAAAGAACTTTTCCTTCAACAAAAGAAGTTCTTTAGACATCGCTGCTGTTGAAAATTCTCTAGTCCTACTTTTCTAGCCCAGTTCTTGTTTCTGTAAGAAATGGTTTGCCCATTCTTGGGGTTTTCTTTTTTCTTCTTCTTCTTCTTCTTCTTCTTCTTCTTCTTCTTCTTCTTCTTCTTTCTTCTTCTTCTTCTTCTTTTTCTTCTCTTCTTCTCTTCTTCTTCTTCTTTCTTCTCGTCTTCTTCTTCTTCTTCTCTTCTTCTTCTTCTTCTTCTTCTTCTTCTTCTCTTCTTCCTTCTTCTTCTTCTTCTTCTTCTTCTTCTTCTTCTTCTTCTTCTTCTTCTTCTTCTTTCTTCTTCTTCTTTTTTCATGCCTACACTGATGTCACTGAAGTCACCCTCACCTCATCTGCATGGCTAATGTATACCAGTCCCCAAATCATAGGAGAATGATGTCCCTGTTGTATGAAAATGTGCATGGACTTTGGACTTTTAGAGGTCTGACTCCTCTTCTGACCCTATTATTTACTAACCGTATGTCCTTGGGCAAATCACCGAACTATACATCTAAGGAAACTATTTACAAACTGTAAACAATTCATACCTCACAGAGTTATGAGAATTAAATAACAGAAATTAACTGCTTAATTCAAAAACTGCTACATAGTATGTCCTATCTGAAATAGGCGAGCAAGCAGAAAGACAGAAAGGGAAAGGATGTGAATAATCTAGAAGGATGAACAGTCAAAAGTTGCCTACAAGATAGTTTGAAGATGATTCCCTGGCCTGAAATTTCTCAGGATCTCTCTAGCTTGTTCGAAGTACAATATTCACAGATAAAGTACTTTAAAAGCCCAGGCTGGAAATAACCACTGTTGTGAAATCGCATTATTTAGGAATCTGCCTGAAACAGTGTGGCTGTAGCCTCTCCAAGATAAGAAACAGAGTTTTAATTGCAGTTACTACTTTTATTGTTCTAGTTGAACTGAACGTGAAGGAAGAAATAAAATGGTTCTACTTCTGAGAAAGCATCTTCGATAGCACTAAAATTTTCAATCAACAAACCACACATTTTCAATGATTGTGATGGGGCAGCACTATCCATGAAGGACCTGAAGAACCTCCTTGAAGGGAGTTTGGAGCTGTCTTTTGGGTAAGAAAGAAGAGGAGGAAATCTCTCTATCGATTTAGGGTTATGAACTTTCTTCTCAGGAGAGACCAGAGCCAAGAATGGTGACTTTATATTCATTTCACACATGACAGCTCTGCACTCCATTTATTTCTGAGCCTGAAGGTACTTAATTGGCATTGTAATCTGAGTACTAAAGAAGTTGCTAGCAAGTATTTCACATACCTGATGATGATGTCAGCGTGGATGAACTGTTCATGAGAGGTGATCACCAAAGATGTCAGTGCAAACTACATTTGGAACAAACTTAAATGTACTTCCAAATGTCAGTCATTAAAATCAGCCTGTTCTCTAGTAAAAAGGTGTTGTCATAAGTATTTTGTTCTGTTTTCAAACGTAGAATAAACATGAAATCAGGAGCACAGGTTATTTCAGATAGAAATAGCTGCTGCCAACCTTCATAAATTTCCACTGCATTTCTCTCTTGAGAATGAGTGCATTCGTATTTATCCAGCTAAAGAGAACCTGTGTTCTTTTGATTGGTGTTAAATTACAAGATTCAAAACTTTCCAACAAATGCATGTTATAACATGATGTTTGCGTTTTACAGGGGACAAAAGTCAATATACACTGGGGTTTTCCTAATTGCTGGTAATATCTTGTGTCAGCATGTCATAAAATGTACCTTGTCTGTGAAAGTTTTACTGCCTGTCAATGGGACATGGTAAAAGTTTTGTTTTCACCTTTTTTCATAAGACCACGTGACCCTGAGATGGTAGATCTGACTCTGGAACTTAAGGGTGGGACCTTAATGGACTTGTCTCCTCTGATGAGTTCCTCCTGCTCATTTTCAAGGTGGCTCAAACTTTTTATGAAGCTCTAACCCTGGCCTCGGGGCTAGAGAAGGGCGCCAAGAGTGAGGGAAAGGGGAACTCACTACAAGGTCGCTGGCTAGAAGAAGAGCAAAGAACGTGCAGGCCCGGGACAGACAATTGAAAGAAGAATTCAGGCAGAAGAGCCAGACACAGGAGCGAGAGCTCACTGAAGATGAGGAGCAGAGGAGAAGCCAGAAGAAGTGGAACAGCAGATAAAGGCCAGAACAAGCAGCACCAGGAAGGAGGAAAAGCAGGCCCATGACCCCAAGTCTGTCTTGTGCTACTTTTAAAAAATGTATTCTAAATGTGAGACTGACTTGTTTCTTTAGACATCTCAAAAGATGATCCCATGAGGCATTAACATAGAACTATGGTATATACATTTAACATACTGAAGATAATATTGGTTATAAGAAAATAACTACCCTTGCATACACATTTGTGGGTCTTTTGGGGGACATTCTGGAACTGTTCTTTCTGCTGAATAAATTACATTTTGCTCTAAGCTCTGAAATGGGACAGAGTAGTGTATTAATGGAATGATCTCAATAGCCATTCTGAATTGAAAGATCATTCCTGTCCCAGATTGAGTCCTGCCTGCCACATTGCCCAATACAGCCTCTCAGAGTTCTGCAATGAGATTAAATAACAAAATTCAAAGGGTGAAATTAAAGTAAATATTCCAAATTAAATTAAAATATTCCCTGAACCACATGTCAACATATAGTAGTACTCCAAAATTAAATATAACCCCCTCTCATTAATTTGTCAGGGAAATAATTTAAAGATCAAATCTTAAAAGTTAAAATTCAAAATGTTTCAGCTAAATTAAAAGGGGACAAAGTATAAAAAATAAAGAAAATTCTGCTGTCCTTGTGCATTATTAATCCAAAGATAGTCAAAGTCATAAATCTCAATGTAAAGTCTAAAGTCATTCTCCACAACTTCTCATTCTGCTCTATTTCAGTGGGATGAACTTTTCATGTGTGCATTCTTAGCAGACACAGTCAGCAGCAGGTGCAGCTCAGGGCATCAAAATTGTGTTTTTTCACAGCTAAAGCATCTCAGGAGACTCACTTTTAAGGAGTCAAGCAAGCTTGATTCAAAAAAGTTACAGAGCAATTTTTTTCCACATTAAAAGATTTTATAAAATAAAGCAATCCTCAAACTCCTATGACAGTTATTCCAAACATAGTCATGTTTCAAAGCTCAGTACTTAATAGAGTCCTCTAAATTCTTCTTCTCTTCCCAAACATTTTAGTTCAAAAGCATGGGGACAAAACCAAGGAGCTGTGGTGGCCCAGAGTGAAGTGTTGGAGCCTGAATGGAAAGAGGAAGAAAGTGTGGGAAAGCTACCTGGCACAAGTGCTGGAGCTCAAGTCAGAGCATCCAGAATGGTGAGCATCAGAGGATGGCATATCAAAGACTCAACAAGCTCAGTAGACATCCACACAGAGGCAGCAGGACAGCCCAGTGTGGGTTTTCAGAGCCCGAGGGGGATAAATCATCTGCAGAAGAGGTACCCTGACCCAGGGTATCTGAGAAGGGATGGGGTGGACAGGGCACACACTGGGAGGACAACAGTGGAGACAATAGTGGAGACACCCCAATGTGAGTGTTGGGATCCACATAGCAGTGAAGAGGACATGCGTGTAGGGGCAGAAACAACAAAGCTTGGTTGCATAAAAGGAGATTGAACGAATAAGTAATGACAGTGAAGATGGAAGTCAGCTTACTGCTATAAAAGGTGTTAACAAAACACTCAATGGGAAAAGCTGGAATGAACCTTGTGGGATTTGACTGGAATTGCAATAATTGTTAAAAATTCATAGCTTTCAATAGATTTTGATATAGAATTATAGATGAATGTGTGAATGCCTGTATGTGTATTTATGTATGCACTTGTAACTTCCCTCTGTTCCCTGAGGGCACCCATTGAGCAATGACAGCCCTAACAGCAATATGCTCAGAATCCACAACTAGTGCCCAGATCTTGGTTTCTAAACTGAGATCTGTCTCCTAAAAGGAATCATGGTTCCATGAAAAAATGTCTGATTCCAGGGCTGGAGCAGAAAACTGCAAGATGAGCTTGGAATATCTTGTCTAAAGAGGAACATAGTACTCATAGAAAAATGGGGACATGTCAAATAGACGTGAAGTCAACTTGAAAATGGCAACCACTGGCCACATGTGTGGCAATTTAAACATGAAATTAATAAGCTTTCCTTTCTTCTACATTTGTTTGTCGGTTTGGCTTGTTTCTATGTATTTTAAATGTAGAAGGAATGACAGAATTCCTTTCACTTGGCCACCATCATAATTAATTCAAACAAAGAATCATCAATAGATGCTCATTCTATTGTGTGAGATTTTTGAGGAGTAACCAAATACTTAGAATCTCAAAGTATAGCCACATAAGACATTTGTGAAATACAACATGTAAATAGTAATTGGACTGTGTGGACAAACCCTGCAGACATTTCTCAACCCCTGATCAATGTTGACATTGCCAGTAATGGAACCAAACACGTGCCTTCAGATTTGCTCGGCGTCACTTGGGTGACACTTCTGACCAAATGTCATAATCTGAAGTTTCTTATGAGGGAACATCACACAAACCTAAACTAAGAGAAAGTCTACAACCTATACTCTTCAAAATGTAAATGTCATGAAAAGCAAAGGAAGACTTAAGAAATGTCCACAGGTAACAGAGACTAAAGAAAAAGGATGATTGGATGCAACACATTATCTTTTTATTTTTTTTTATTTTTTGGGCTATAAAGGATACTTTGAAGACAATTGGAAAAAATCTAAATAAGGTCCACAGACGAAATATTTATACTGAGCTAATTTTTATTTCCCAATTTTGATAATTATACTACAGTTATGTAAGATAATTCCCTTTTTTAAGGAAATGTACACTAAAGAACTAAGTAAGTATCACGTCTGCAACTTACAAATGGTTCATACATTATATATTATATATCTATATTGATATTTATCTAAAAAGGGAGGAGAAGCAAGAGAGCATAAAGCAGCTATAGTAAAAATGTTAACATTTGGGAAATGGTATCCAGGACTTCTTTGTATCTTCTTGCAACTTTTCTATAAGTCTGAATATTTCTATTTTTCTCCTAGAAGCGAGGTTTAATTTTTTAAATTAAATTATTATGGTGACAGTGATTAACAAAAATATATAGGTTTCAAGTGCACATGTTTGGAATATTTCTAAGAGAAAAATAAACATTTTAAAATATTAACAAGTTATGACCCATTGGAGAAAATAAACCATAAATCCATATTGAAAAAATGAATAAATTAAAAATTTGATGAAAAAAAAGATCTGTTTATGTAATCTCAAAGTACTCTCTTGTAAAACACTGCCTTCAGTGATTGATGTAAATGTCAACAATAACGGCACACATAAAAAATTTCAGTTCCATCACAGGATGCAATGAGAAGAGTGGCAGGACCACTTCTGTGATACTCTTGCCAGAAACATGTGATCGGAATCTTATCATAAGGAAAAATCAGAAAAAATAACATTGGAGGATATTCTCCATGACTAGAAATTAATCTTTGAAAGATCCAAGCTCATGAAAGTCAGGGAAGGAATGAGGAACTATTCCAGGCTTGGGCGGTGAAGAGGCACGACAACAAAATACAATCCATCATTTCAACAGGATCTTTCTTCTGTAAAAGATTTCATAACGAGGGTCGAAACTTGAAAAGTGTACGAAAAACGAATGATAGAATATATTTATGTTAATTTTCTGACTGTGAAGCTGACGTGGTTGCTCAGTGGAATGTTCTGACTTGTAGAAAATGAAGGAATCAGTGATAATGGCCTAATGCCAGAATTTACTTTCAAATGACTCATGGAAAAAAATGTTTTTTGTATTAAAACTTGAAACTTCTCTCTAATTTTAAGGCTGTTTCCAAAAAAATCAATCAATCAATCAATCAATCAATAGAAAAGGTGAAAAGCCTTAGGCAAATCTTATTTCTCCTTAAGGAAAAATCAAGGAATCAGTGTTTCAGATCATATTAAATATATTTTATGGCAAGATGACAATTGTAATATATCCAAATGCTGATGGTAGGCATAGCAGCAGACATCAAAATGATGTCTGTCTAAACCTTTAAGTTCATATATAGTCATAAAAACAGTATAAAGTTTCTTCAAAAAATTAAGAGTAGAATTACCGGGAGCGACGTCAGAACCATGACAGAGGGAAGAATCCCTTTGACTTCTCCCCTTGAAATTACAACACATTGAACAGCTACAATCCAAAGAAAAACAGCCAGCCTAGCACACAAATAGGCCAGAGAGACCTGCTCATCAGAGCATCTGAAGGAGAACCAATCGGTGTGAGTAAGGGAAGAGGAAAGGGACAGGAGCAGAGATCAGCGCTGGAGACTGGTGCTGCGAACACAACCCTGAATTCCCTGCAGGACGCAGGGGCGGAAGGACTTAGGTGGTGGGTTACACTCTTTGAAGCCTTCTGAGGAGTCCTGCCTGAGTGATCAACATATTCCACTCAGCGGAGCCAAGTGAACAGGACAGAGAACAGGATAGAGACAAAGTACAGAAAGGAGACACCTGTGTTTTAGCGACCGCCTTGCAGAAAATAGCTGAGTCACAAAGCCTGGCCCTCCTACCATCTCGCTGTCCCATTCCAGAATAGATAGCGGGCCCCAGAACTGCATCAAGCTGTTAGGGCAGTTTACCAAGACTTCAGGGGCTCTTCAGAGGCTCGGATCGCCATCTCCTTCCACGTTCTCCCATCTGGATAAAGTCCTGGGATGAAGCTACCTGGACATAAAAGAGACACATGCCTCCTCAGGGAATAAGGGGCTTTTTTTTTCCCCCCCACCACAAAGAAGAAATCCTGGAGGCCTCCACAGTGCAGGAGGCTAGGGAGCCACCTGTTGGAAAACAAATAAAAAAATCTCTTATCAACTTGCTAAAGAGAGATCACTCTAAATAAATATAATTTTTTTAAAAAAGGCAGAGTACTTTCCTAAAATGCATAGGCAAAGAAATAATCCAACAAACACCTTGGTGTCAAGGCAGCTCAGAAAGAAAATGAAAAATTTCCAGAAATAAACATATAACTACAAAAATATGCAACTATGACAGATTTCAAGATTGTATTTTGAAAACTCAACAAGATTCAAGAAAATCTGATCAACAGTTCAATGACCTCAGAAACAAAAATCAGTGACAAAGTAATACTTTACAAAGGAGACTGAAACACTAGAATGAACCGAATAGAACTGGATCTGAAAAAAACGTAGTAAAAGAGATGGAGAATAAAATAACAAGATAGGAAATAGAGCTGACCAGATGGAGGAAGAGTTAGTGACATGAAAGACAGAAACGTGGAAATGAAACAGATGGAAGAAGAGAGAGACTTGAGACTGAAAAAAAACAATAATAAAAGAGCTCTACAGGAACTATCTGATATCATCAGAAAGAGCAATATCAGAATAATGGCTATGCCAGAAAGAGAAGGACAGAGAAAAAGAACAGAGAGCCTATTCAAACAAATAGTCAATGAGAACTTCCCTAACGTATGGAAAGCCCTGGATCCAAGGAGCAAACAGAACACCTAATCATCTCAATTCAAAAGAGCCTTCTCCAAGACACATTATATTAATACTGTCAAAAAATTAATGATGAAGAAATTTCTCAAGGCTGCCAGGGAAAAGAAGATAGCAACCTAAAAAGGAAAAACCCAAGATTATCATTTGCCTTTTCAGCACAGACCTTTTCAGCACAGACCTAGGAGGGAGTGGGAATCAAATATTTAAAACAACTGAAAGAGAGAAATTACCAGCCAAGAATAATATGCAAAGTTTTCCTTAGATTTGAAGAAGAAATAAAGACTTTTTCAGACAATCAGATGTTGATTGAATTTTTCACCACAAGGCCTACATTACAGGTACATTAGGTAGAGAGAGGGTCATTCTACCTAAAGTTCACAAAAAATACAAAACTATGAGCAAGATGACTAACAGACAGGAAAGTGCAACCCTTATTTTAAGAACATGGTACTATAAGCTAAAAATATTATATAATGGTCTAAGTTCAAAAAAAATAAAAAGAAGATAACAGTTAATGCAACACAAATAAGGATAATTTGAGACAATAAAAACAGAAAGGAGACAGAGTAAAGATCCAAATTTGCAATGGGGATATAAATAATATGAACAGAGATAAAAACTACTATAGATCTGAAACTTTCCTTTACATAATAATAACAACACAAAAAATTCCAGATCTGAAGATACATAACAGAAAACAATAGGAAAGAGAAAATAAGTATTGAACACCAACAAATTAAATTCACAGACAGAAGATCCAAAATAAAACAATGGAGGCACTGAGCTAACAGAAAACAAAAGGATAAAATGGCTTAGAAAATCCTCATATTTCAATAATCACCTTAAATGCATATGGACTGAACTCACCAATAAAAACACAGAGTAGCAGATTGGATCAAAAACAAACCCCAATATATGCTCCTTCAGGAAGACACATCTCAGTTCCAAAGACAAAATATAGACTCAAAGTGAAAGGGTGGAAAACAATAACTTTATGCAAATGGCATCACAAAAAGTGTGATGGCCATACTTATATATGACAAAACAGACTTCAAGAACCAAACGTTTTGAGAGACGTATATGGACACTTTATAATGATAAAGGTGGCAATACATCAATATATATGCTCCCGTCAGGAAGCACCAAAAATACGTAAACGTAAAGCAAAACTACTAACAGAATGAAAGGGGGAAACTGACAAAACACAATTATACTGGGCGACCTAGGCACCGCCCTGTCAGCTATGGATAGGCATTCAAATAGAAGTCAATACGAAAATATCAACTTAAAGACAGATTAGAACAATTTGACATAATAGACATTTACAGAGCCTTTCATCCCAAACACCAGATTATACCTTCCTCACTGGCACACATGGAATATTCTCAAGGCAATGTATGTATGGTGTCATACATTGGGACACAAAACTAGCCTCAACAATTTAAGAGGATTGAAATCATACCGAGCATATACTCCTACATAATGACTTTAAAACTAAAACCAACTGCTAAAAGAAAGTGAGGGAAAAATACAAATATTTTGAGATTAAAACAAGTGCTACTAAAGAATGACTAGGTCAAAGAATAAATAAAAGGAGAGAGCAAGAGATACACAGTGACAAATGAGAATTACACATAAGATATCAAAACTTTGGGACACAGCAAAAGGGGTACTAGAAAGCAAAGTCTATATCATTTCAGATCTATCTCAAGAAAGAAGAATAATACAAATAAACAACTAAATATTACATGCTAAAAAAATTAATAAAAGAACAAAAAATGAAGCCCAAAGTCGTAGAAGAAAGTAAATAATAAGAATTAGAGCAGAATTAAAATGAAATTGAGAACAAAAGGAACAATAGAGAAAACATTAAGGCAGCGAAGATTGCGTCTTTTTAAAAAGAATCAATAAAATTGACAAACCACTGGTTAGATTCACTTAGGAAAAGAAGAGAAAATACAGACATAAACAAAATCGAAATGAAAGAAGAAGTCAGAAGTTATGACAGATACCACTGAAAATACAGAGTGTCATACAAGAATCCTATGAAGATGATACCTCACCAAATCTAACAACTTGGAATAAATGGACAAGTTCTTAGAAATATACAACCTTCTAGACTGAATCATAAGAACTGGACAATCAGAATAGACTGATCAACAGTAAGGAAATAGAAACAATCATCAAAAACCTCCCCAAAGTAAAAGCCCAGGACCAGATGGATGGCTACATTAGTGCATTTCTCCCAAACATTCAAAGATTAGTTAACACCTGATTCTCAAACTTTTCCAAAAAATTAAAGAAGAGACAGTACTTCCTAACCCATTTCATTGAGGCTGATATTACCATGATACCAAAACCTGGTAAAAGATAAAAATGAACGACAATGAAAAACTATAGACCATACCTCTGATGAATACAGACGCAAAAACCGCCTGAACAAAATACCAGCAAATCATATACGCAATTACAATCAAAATATCACAATCAAGTGTGCTCTATTCCCGGAGCACAAGGATGATTTAACACACAAATTGATTAATGTAACATACCACAGAAAGAAAATGAAGGGTAAAAATCTTATGATCCTATAAGTAGATGCAGAAAAATTATTTGACAAGATATTAACACCATTTATGATTAAAAACACTTAATAAAATGAGCATAGAAGGAAACTATTCAACCTAATAAAGCCATATATGACAAAACCTCAGCTATCATCATACCTGATGGGTGATAAATAAAAGCCTTCCCTGTAGATTCAGGAAACAAGGCAAGACTGTCTGCTATCACCAATATTATTCAATATAATGTTGGAAGTCCTAGCTAGAGCAATTCAGGCTAGAGAAAGAAATAAAAGGCATTCAAATTGGGGAAATGAAGAAGTCAATTGTTACTTTTTGCAGATTACATGATTTCTATAAAGAAAACCCTAAAAACCCCACTGAAAAACTATTAGAAACAAAAAAAGACAGTAAAGTTTCAGGGTAACAAAATCAATGTACAAAAAGTTCGTAGGATTCCTAATGCATTGACAATAAATTTTCAGAAATAAATTCTACTTGTAATTGCAACAAAAGAGTAAATTACCTAGGAGTAAACTTAATGAGCATGTGAAGGACCTATACACTGAAAAGTATAAGACATTATTAAAATAAACTGAAGAAAGCACAAAAAAATGGAAAGATGTTTTGTGTTCATGATTTGGAGAAATCATCATAGTTAAAATGAACTTATTACCCAAAGCAATATGCAGATTTTATGCAATCTCCATTAAAATCCCATTAATATTTTTTAAAGAAAAAGAACAAACAAACATCAGATTTCTAAGGAATTAAAAAAAATACTTCAAATAGCCAAAGCAATCTTGAGAAGAAAAGAATGAGGCAGAAGGTATTACTCTGCCTGACTTCTAATTATACAAAAATTGACAAAAGTAAAAAATATCATGATATTGGCAGAAAAACAGCACACAGACCAGTGGAACAGAAATGAGAGTCCACAAATAAACCATACACATATATATGTGTATTATATGTATATATGTGTATACATATGTGCAAGTAATTTTTTAATTTATTTTTATTTTTATTTATTATTTTTGTATTTTTTAAAAATTAAGTTTATTGGGATAAGATTGGTTATATAATTATATAATTTTCAGGTGTACATTATCATTTGACATCTATATATTCTATTGTGTGTTACCACCAAAGTCTAGTTTTATTCAGCTACCATCTATTTGATCCCCTTTACCACTTCACCCTCCTCCCTAACCCTATATTTGAACCCCTTACCGTCTACCTCCGCTGTTGCGCACCCTACTCTTTGGGGTAGTCATTTTCCATGTCCATGAGCCTCTGTTTGTTTGTGCTGTTCATTTGTTTCTTTTAGGTTATATCACACATATAAGTGATATTAATATTATGTGATTTTCAACTTTTCTGCTGGCTTATTTCACTTAGTATGATTATTTCGAGGTCCATCCATGTTGTTGCAAATGGCAGTATTTCATCTCTTCTTATGGCTGAGTAATATTCCATTGTATATATGTACACAGCTTCTTTAGCCAATCATCTATCATAGGACATTTCGGTTGCTTCCATGTCCTGGTCACTGTGAATAATACTGCTATGAACATCGGTGTGCAAATATCTTTTTGGATATGGGTTTTCAAGTCTTTGGGTAAATACCCAGTAGAAGGGATTGCTGATCATATAGTAGATCAATTCTTAGTTTTTGAGGAACTCCATACTGTTTTCTAGTGGCTGTGCCAATTTGAGTCCCACAGCAGTGTATAAGAGTTCTTTTTTTTTCTCTACATCTTCTCCAGCGTTATTATTTCCTGTTGATTATAGCTATTCTAACAGTTATGAGACGGTATCTCACTGTGGTTTTGATTGGCATTTTCCTAATGTATGCGTCGAACATCATTTCAAATATTTGTTGGCCATTTGTATATCTTGTAGGGAGAAGTGTCTGTTCAGTTCCTCTGCCATTTTCTGATTGGATCATTTGATTTTTTTTGTTGTTATTGAGTCGCATGAGTTTTTGTATATTTTAGATATTAGGCCCTCATTGGAGGCATTGCTTGCAAATATATTTTCCGTTCAGACGGTAGTCACTTTACTTGCTGAGGATTTCTTTTGCTTGGCAGAAGCTTTTAGTTTGATGTAGTCCATTCGTTTTTTTTGCTTTACTTCCCTTGATTTTGAGGTCAAATTCATGAAATCCTCTTTAAGTCCAAGGTCTCGAGTTTAGTTCATATGTTTTCTTTTATACATATTCAGGTCTTCTATTCAGGTCCTGAATCCATTTTGAGTTAATCTTGGTGTGTGGTGACAGACAACAGTTTAGTTTCATTCTCTTGCATGGCCTTCCAATTTTCCCAGGCTTTTCTTTCTTCACTGTATATTTTTGGCTTTTTTTTTTGTCAAATATTCTTTGCCCATATAAGTATGGGTGTGTTTTTGACTCTCGATTCTTTTCACTGGTCCCTGTGTCTGTTTTGCTGCCAATACCATGCCTTTGATTACTGTCACTTTGTAGTATAATTTGAAGTTGGGCAGAGTATGCTTCCAGTCTCACTCTTTTTTCTCAGGATGGCTTTGGCAATTCAGGGTCTTTTGTGCTTCCATACAAAATCTGATGACTTTTTTGTTCTACTTCTTTAAAAAATGCCGATGGGATTTTGATGGAGATTGCATTAAATCTGTATAATGCTTTAGGTAATAAGGTCATTTAACTATGTTGATTCTTCCAATCCAAGGACATGGAATATCTTTCCATATTTGTATCTTCTTCAATTCTTTTTAATAGGGTCTTATAGTATTCATCATATAGGTACTTCACATGTTTTGTTAAATTTATTCCTAGGTGCTTTATCCTTTTTGTTGCACTTACAAAAGGAATTATTTTTTTCTACTTCTTTTTCTGGCACTTCATTGTTAGAGTATAAGAACACTATGGATTTTGAATGTTGATTTGTATCCAGAAATTTTACTGTATTTGCTTATGTTTCTTTGAGGAGTCTTTAGGATTTTCTATATAAAGAATCATGTCATTCACAAATAGTGACAGTTTGACTTCTTTGTTTCCTATTTGGTTAACTTTATATCTTTCTCTTGTCTGATTGCGCTTGCTAGGACCTCCAATGTTATATTGAATAACAGTAGAGAAAGTGGACATTCTTGCCTTGTTCCTGACCATTTGAAGGAAGGTTTTTAGTTTTTCACCATTAAGTGTAATGTTGGCCAAGGGTTTGTCATCTATAGCCTTTATTATATTAAGGTACTTTCCGTCTATATTGATTTTGTTATGTGTCGGAGCCAGCCAGCTAAAGTTGAACAGCACCTAAAAGAGGGGGGTGAAGCCTAAGGAAAAAAAGAAGAAGACAGGAAAGTGCTTTGGGAGGGCATACAGTCAATTCTACAGGCTCATCTTTAGTTAGCTCAGCCTTTATATATGTTTTAGGATACAACATCATTCAAATGCTAACATTCATACAAGATCATATAACATTCTTGTTATTTGGGATGTAACACATTCCATTATCTTAAAAGGATTTCTTTAGGAGGCAAACCTCCCCTCTAGGGTCAGTAATGATTAAATCAACCATTTGCTTCCTTTAACCATTGATAACATAGTCTCAGCAGCTGCTTTAGGACTCCAAGCAGTCTCAGCAACTGTTTTATGGCTCCCAAACTAAGTGACACCTTCAGTGCCTTGTAATGGCTCCCTACAGTTATGTGTTTTGATCATAAATGGATGCTGTATCTTGTCTAAAGCTTCTTCTGCATCTATTGATATGATCACATGATTCTTATTTTTTTAATGTGTTTACATGGTGTATCATTAATCAATTTGTGTATGTTGAACCGCCCCTGTGCCCCTGAGATGAAGACCACTTGAGAGTGGGTATAATCTTTATAATATAACGCTGTGTTCTGTTCACTAGTATCTTATTTAGGATTTTTGCATCTGTGTTCATGAGAGATATTGGTGTGCAGTTTTCTTTTTTTGTGTTATCTTTACCAGGTTTTGTTATCAGAGTCATATTGGCCTCATAAAATGAGTTGGGAAGTATTGTCTCCTCTTCGACTTTTTGGAAGAGTTTGAGAGAATGGTATTACATCTTTGAATGTTTGTTAGAATTCACTGGTGAAGTCATCTATCTGGTCCTGGAATTTTACTTTTTGGCAGGGTTTTGATAATTGTTTCAATGTTCATACTGCTGATCTGTCTACTTAGATTTTCCAGATCTTCTTGATTCAGTCTAGGAAAGTTGTATTTTTCTAAGTACTGGTCCATTTCTTCTAGATTATTAAATTTGGTGTTATATATTTTTTCATAGAATTCTTACATGATCCTTTGTATTCCTGTGATGTCAGTCATAATGTCCCATCTTTCATCTCTTATTTTGTTTGTGTCTTTTCTTCTTTTCTTTTGTGAGTCTAGCCAAGGGTTTGTCAATTTTATTAACCTAGTCAAAGAACCAGCTCTTTTTGTGTTTATTTTTTCTATTGTTTATTTTCTTTGTTTTCAATTTCATTTATTTCTGCCCTAATTTTGATTATATCTTTCATTCAATAATTTTAGGCCTCATTTGGCTCATCCTTGTTTTTGGAAACAGGCTTGTAATGACTGCTTTTGCCATGTCCCAAAAGTTTTGATATATTGTACTATCATTATCATTCATTTCTACGTATCTCTTGATTTCTCTTTTTATTTTTCCCTGACCCAGTTATTCTTCATTAGCATGTTGTTTAATCTACATGTGTTTGTGGTTCTTCTTGATTTCTTTTTGCAGTTGATCTCTAGTTCCAAAGCATTACGATCGGAGAATATGGTCGGTAAGATTTCAAACCCTTATATTTGTTGAGGCTGTCTCTTTTTCTCAGTATGTGGTTGATTCTTGAGAATATTCCATGTGCAGTAGAGAAGAATGTATAAGCAGCTGTTTTGGGATGGAAGGCTCCATATATGTCAATTACGTCCAGTTGGTGTAATGTTATTTCCTTATTATTTTCTGTTTGGATGATCTGTGCATATCTGACAGTAGGGTATTAGGTGCCCTACTATGATCGTGTTTTGGTCTCTCTTTCTCTTTAGTTCTTTTAGTAATTACTTTACATATTTAAGGGCTCTCTGATTGGGAGCATTGATTTTAATAAGTGTCATGTTCTTGGTGCATGATTCCCTTTAACATTATGAAGTGTCCCTCAGTATCTTTCTTTACCTTTTTATTTTGAAGTCTTTTTTTTAATTTAAATCTGATATTAGTACCACTACTTCTGCTTTCCTCTGAATGCCATTTGCTTGAAATATTATTTCCTACCCTTTCATTTTGAGCCTATATTTGTCTTTGGAGATGAGATGTGTCTCCTGGAGGTAGCATATGGTTGGGTTTTATTTTTTGATCCATTATGGAACTTGTGCTTTTTTATTGGTCTATTTTCATTAGAGCAATTATTGAAATATGGGGTCTTCTTATAGGCATTTTATCTTTTGCTTTATGGTAGCTTGGTGTTTCCATTGCTTCTTTGTCCATGTGTTTCTGTTTTCTTTATTTCGGTTGTATTTTGTGGATTTTGCCTCTAATTCTTCTTGTTTTATGTTATATACTTCAATTATGAATCTTTGGTGTGGTTATCATTATGAATATAAAAAAGGTTAGTTTTATATATATACAGTTGTCCATTTTCTTCTGCAGGTGCCTTATCTCTATTCACCTTGGTGAATTTGGATCTTTGAATCCTCCCTTTTTCAGTCATTGTTATCTCAATTTGTTCCTATGTATGCTGAATGTTCATTACTATCTTGCTATAGCAATTCTGTTCTTATTTTTTAAGATTATAATGCCCTGTTCTTAGTAAAATTTGCACTCCTCAGCTTCTATTTGCCTGATAGTCACTTTACTCCTAATTATTGTTATTATTTTTGTCATTTTGTTTTAGGTGAGCTAACTCCTTTCAGTATTTCCTGTAGTGCAGGCCTCGTAGTGGAGAGTTTCTTCAATTTTTGTATGCCTGGAAAGGCCTTGATTTCTCCTTCATATCTAATGGAGAGCTTAGCTGGATATGTTATTCTAGGCTTGTAGTTCCTTTCACTTAATAGCTTAAATATGTGATTCCATTCCTTTATGGCTTGTAAGGTATGTGCTGAGAAGTCTGATGATAATCTAATGGGTTTTCCTTTATTAGTTACTGTTTTCTTCTCCTGGGCTGCCCTGAGAATTCTTTGTCATTGATTTTTGACAACTTTAATACAATGCATCTTGGTGAAAGCTTTTTTGGATTGAGATAATTGGGTGTTCTGTTGACTTCTTGAATTCCAAACTCCAGTTTATTCCTTAGATTTGGGAAATTCTCATCCACTGTTTGTCTGAAAATGCTTTCTAGTCTCTGTTCCTTTTCCTTGCCTTCGATAATGCCCATTATTCTTATGTTTCCTCTCCTGATGGTATCAGCTGGTTCTTGAATTTCTCTTTCATTATTTTTATTCTTTGATTTCTCTCTTTTCCTTCTGATTTATGTCTAGATTTCTGTCTTGATATCACTGACACTTTCCTCTATTTGGTTGACTCTTTCTCAAGCCTGTTATTTCATTTTTCAACTCTTGCAGTGTGTTCTTCATCTCCAGAAGTTTTATTTGTTCCTTTTGTGGATTTCAATCTCCTTGCTCTGCTCCTCTAGTTATTTTTTTAATTCCTGAAATTGTTGATTTGAGTTGTTTTTGATCTCATTGTTTTTTTTAGAAGTACCATCCTGAGTTCTCTGTCATTTAAGTTGCATATTTCTATGCCTGTAAGCTTATTTTCTGGAGATTTTTCTCTTTCTTTCTGAGATGCCTTGTCACCTTGGTTTTTCATGGTTTAATGGGCATTTTTTCCACCTGGGCATTTATGGAAATGTATTATGCTGTTTTTACAGAAAAAATTATTATTATGTAAAGTCTCTCTTCAGTCTGCTGCAAAGAAGGCACTTTTCTTTTGGTTTCCAGTAGGTGGTGGAGAAGCCTCTTGGATCCCTGCTTTATATAAAGCCTTAATAATGCCTTTTTTATTTTCTTGTAGATATTTAATCATGCTCACTACCCTCAGCATTATTCCCTGTCAATGTTAGCAACAGTCTCAGCAGCATTTGCTGAGATTCTCCTGGGGTTCCATGGTGATCTGTCTTGGAGGATATAGGTGCAGAGTCCCTCTAAGTTGGGGGATGATGACTGTGGCTCAGCCTCAGTTTTGCAACCAGGGCTAGTAAAAATTAACTGTTGTTTCTCTGTGGTCCCATCCCACTTCTCTGTTTTCTGTCCTGATGACTGGGCCTCACAGCTTTCCCATGTAGGGCTATTCAGGGACATTGCCACACCTTCACCTCTCTCCCTTCTCCTACTGGTAGCTTTGGTAGCTATGCAGGGCTGCTTCTTTATTTCTCCCAGTCCATTGCCTGACATCCAAGGTTCTGACCTGTGATAGCCCTTATATGCAGATCCCATGCTCAGATGTGCTGGTGTGCAGTTTGGATGTTTTTTGTTTCAGTTTTAGATGTTCAGCTTATTGTTGTCTAAGGGGAGAGATCTGAGGACATCTCTTACTATGCCATGTTTCCCAGAATCCTCACAAGTAATTATTGACAAAAGAGCCAAAAACATACAATGGAGAAATGAAAGCCTCTTCAATAAATGGTGCTAAAAAATTGGGAGGTTACATGCAAAAGAATGAAACTAGGCTCTCTGTCATCATACACCAAAATTAACTCAAAATTGATCAAAGTCCTGAATATAATACCTGAAACAATAAATCACATAGAAGAAAACATAGGTACTAAACTCATGGACCTTGGATTTAGAAAAGATTTTATGAATTTGACTTCAAAGGCAAAGGAAGTAAAGCTAAAATAACTGAGTGGGACTATATCAATCTAAAAAAGCATTTGCACAGAAAAAAAATCAACAAGAAAAAGAGGAAACCTACTAAATGGGATAATATATTTGCAATAACGTCTCTGGTAAGGGCCTAATGGCCAAAATAGACAAAGAACTCATACAAGTCAACAACAACAACAAAAGCAAAATCTAATAAAAAAATGGGCAGAGAATCTGAAGAAACACTTCTTTCAAGAAGTCATACAAATGGCCACAGACATATGAAAAGATGCTCAATTTCACTAGCTATTAGAGAAATGCAAATCGAAACCACAATGAGCTATCACCTCACACCTGTTAGAGTGGTGATTATCAACAGGAGGAACAATAACAATTTTGGAGAAGTTATGGGAAATTGGAACCCTCATGTACTACTCCTGGGAATGTAAATTGGGACAGCCACTATTGGAAAGAGTATGGGGGTTTCACAGAAATCTAAGAATAGAACTACCATATGACCCAGCAATCTCTATTTTGGGTATTTATCCCAAAATTTTGAAAACATTCATTCATAAAGATATGTGCACCCCAATATTCCTAGCAGCATTATTCATAGTGGCCAAGACATGGAAACAACTGAAGTGTCCTCCAATAGATGAGTGGATAAGGAAGATGTGGGACATATATAGAATGGAATATCACTCAGCCATGAGAAAAGATGAAATAGTGCCATTTGCAATAACATGGTTGGATCTTGAGATGATCATGCTAAGCAAGATAAGTTAGACAGAAAACACTGAGAACCACAGGATGCCACTCATAAGTGTGATATAAAACTGAAATCATTAAATAAACAAGAGAAACAAGTAGGGACTCATGCACACAGATGACAGTTTAGTAGTTATCAGAATGAAAAGAGAGAGGGGAGAGGTAGATAAGGGTAACATGGGTCAAATATATGGGGATGGAATAAAACTTTACTTTGGGTGATGAACACACAATGTGATATATATATATAATGTATTATTAAACAGTACTTTTGAAACCTATATACTTTTATTAACCAATGTCACATCAATAAATTTAATAAAAAATTAAAATGTTGAAAAATACAAAAAGAGCTATCATTGAACACCACTAAAGTACTAATGAAAACATGGTCATTTGTGTCTTGCTTAAACAGCTGTATTTGGGCAGTTTAAGTATGTAAAACTCAACAGTGCTCATTTTTGTTCACAAAATCTGCTGAAAATTTAGGTAGACACCAAGAAACAGTTTAAAATACTGTATAAATTTACATCATCCACATATGATGCACAAATATTTTCCTTTAATAAAGATGTTCATGTGTCATATGGTTAATGGGAAACAATTAAAGTGTTATATAAATAGGTCATTAATTATATTTTTATTATTTATGTTTTAGATCATATAATTTTTCTTCAAAATCTGTATATGTTCTTGTGAGGCTTTCAAAAGTAGATCATCAGTAGAATGTAGAGGAGAAGGTTTATGGGACTCAGATTCAAATTCAGCAGTAGCTGGAAAGAAAAAGAAAGAATTATATCTATTATCTAAAATATGACTAAAAATAAGTTTTAAGAACAATGAAAAATCCACAGTATGAGGTTACTATTAAATATAATTTGCACACTGAATTAATTGCTCTCTGGCTAAGTGTCAGAGCTTCTGGTTTCTTCATCTTCATTCATTGTTTCAACAACCATGTGCTAAGGTAGTACAACAAGCACTGGAGTTATAAGATGATGATGACATGGTTCACCCCTAAACAATCATATACTATCAACTGAAAAAACAGACAACCAGACAATTTTCATTCAGAGTTATATATGCCATGACAAATATAAATAAGACACTATTGGAACAAACAAGAAACATTCCAGTTTTGTGCCAGCTTTTTGGTAGAGGTGATATATAAGTTGATACCTGAAGGATAAGAAATAAGTATGTAAGATAGAGGGAAGAGGTAAATGCAAAGATTACTGATGAGGAAAAACACACTTGTGGGATTAGAAGTAGTCTAGTTTGGCTAGACACTAGAGCAAAGGGGCACAATAAGGCAAGGAACTAGAGATAATAAGGCTGAATTATTAGGGAAGAACTAAATTGATCTTAGTGTTTTTATTCCATGTAAAGGAATTTGGAGTTTCTCTCTTCAGGGAAAAATGTAAACCAAGGACAAAGTCAATGACTGGAGATGGAAATGTCACCCAGCAGGTGATGGTTATAGGACCTGTAATGGCTTGGCTAAGTATTACTTGATGAGTCTGGTTATTGGGCCTTATCTATCACTAGGAAAAAAAAAAGAGGTTGATGAAGCCCAGTTCCTGACAGTAGTTTCAGTGTGCAGGTTGACAGTTCCATAGGGATCGTGGAGGAAAGGAAAGAGGTACCGGAAATAAAAAAAAAGATATGTGGACTTTGAGATTTTAACAAGCTATGGGACATGATAAATAAATGAGGAATAAGTATATTTTTCATTATGAATGTTTATGTTTCACATTTTCCATTTGCTGCGTGGAAGAAAATACTTAATGTAGTATCTATTATTCAAACATATATGGGATTCCATTTACTATTTATAGCTCATATTAGAAATCAATGATATCGAAACTGAATTGATAAATTTTGGCAACATATCTTCTTTGAATTCTTTAGTTACCATTTTATCCATCTCCTGCTGTATCTGAAATAAAGCAAATATTATTAAGTATTTAATTTAAACAGACGTTATTGTAGGAATAATATATAACTTATGTAGTATGCTCTTTAAATAATACTTTGAGAGACTTAGGGATTACATACATAGAATTATGTAAATAAAATAAATTTCTACTTCTTAAATTTTAGATAATAGAGAACATATGTATGTAATACTATTTAGATTCATCTGATGAAAGTACAATCGATATGGTCTATTGAGTCAACATAAATTTAGAAGGGCAATGTTTCATCTGATTGGTACAAAGAAGCTTAAATAGATGAAGTCTTACTTTACACTGAATGCATTGTTTTGCAATTCTTAGAAATGCTGCCCTTTATACGTTTAATTAGTTTTTTCATTTTAATGCAGTTTTCCATAATATAATCTTTCCATCCTTACACTTTTAGAAAATTAAAATCATAAAGTGTTCTATGCTATTAAATTTTGAAAGTAAAATGATGAAAGTGGTAAATGTTTATATTACGTGAAAATTCTACTCACAAAAAATATGTAAAACTTTTTTGCTGTGTGTACTAGAACTGAAACATTTCTTTATTTATATGGAACCAAAGATTTCAGAAAATCTGCTTGAATAAGGGAGACATAACAGTTAAAGCCAATTTTCAAACTTACTTTCTGATTGATGACTTTCTAGAGTTAGAAACAAAAACAAATATATATCTTTTCATTGTAACTTTGTTTCCTCTCTACAAATTAGGGCCAACTTTAAACATTCAATTAATTGTAGTCATCATTTACTTAATTATAGATGTGTCAGAATATTTCAAACTATGTTAGAAGTGTCCGCATCTAGAGTATTCTCCTTCAGACCTTTCTTATAACAGGCATCTTCTCACTAAATGCCCAAAATAGGGTTTAAAATAGTATACTGAAGATAATAAATACTGTATCAACAATGACAATGCCTTTACAAAATTTAGATGGGAAGACAAATTTGAAGGCTAACGTGTTTCCCATTATTTTCAGACTATTTTCCATAACACCATTTTTTGACAACGGCATGAAAGGCAGTGCTTATAAAATGAATAAGGTGACATCATTACTAGAAAGGCCTTATAAAATCAGGAACTCAATACCAGACAAAATTAGAGGCCTTTATTGAAGCAATTTTGTGTTACCATTTAAAAACAATATATAAAATGTAAATCTCATTTTTTCATGAATTACATTAAGAAACCACTGATGTAACTTTATTACCTTTCCCCAAAAAAGTGCTCTTCCTAAATATTTATTATTGTGACCTTTATTTTTACTTCTAGGTAAGGATTTGTGTTCAGATGGTAGAAGGAGCTGAAAGTCCAACATTAATGCGAGGACACATCTGCAATTTGATTTATACTTCTCCATTTATCAAAAATATAGAAAGGTGAGAAAATCATATAAAGGAAAACAATTTGTCAGCAATTTTACTTTAAGAAGTTTTACTGAGAGGATTTTCTTACAACTGGTGTTCTCTATTATGTCCCATAGAAATCTAAGTTTCTGCTGGGGACACGTGCAAGATTACACAGTGTCAGAGTCTCTCCCTTCTTTAGCTAGGCAGCTCCATTTGCCTTTGTTTTTTATAATAAAATTTCATGCAAATTTTTTTAAAAGTTCAAGTATTTGAAAATAATTTTTATTTGAGAATGATATTCCATGATTTAGTCAAAGTCTCTAATTTTACATGAAAGGCAACAAGGTTCAGAGAGATTATAGATTGCGTAAGGTCACAAAACCTATTAGTGGCAGTCCAGGAAGGGGCTTTGGATCTTCTTAAAAAACCTAGAGTTCTATGCCATCTACTTCCCTATATTCAGGAAAATTACATAATAACTATAACTCAGAGAAAATGAATATGTAAAACTTGGTTATGTAGCTAAAAAATGTTCAGGCAGGAGACACAATTAATAGCTTTTTAACTAAATTATAAGTTTTAAAATCATGAATAAAAATAATGGACCAGAAATTAATACTATAACTCCTAGTATGAGCAGTATATACACTCAATTTATATATAGAGTACACATTTTTTAAACCACAGGAGTGGGAACTTGAAAGGAAATATCTTTTGGTAAACCAAGCAGGCTTAACTTGAGGAATTTGACTCTTTAAAAAACACTTATTTCCCTCCTAAGAGACCTTGTTTTACCAAAATTAATTAACAAATAATTATCCATGTTGCGGAATATCTATAGCAAAATTGAAAACACAAAACAGACTTCTCTTTACCATCTAGCATACTTCTGTCCAACCTCTCATGGTTAATTGGTATGTACAAAGGACATAAGCTTAATTTCAACTGCAGTTCCAGCTCAGTCAGAAATCACAGAAGTACCTCATATCTCAGGCCTCAATTTTCCACATGAGGACTTATACCCTCCTCATGAGAGAGAGGAAAATTTTCCAAATGGATGAATCTGAGAGAAGGAACCTTTAAGAAATGCTTGCTTGGTCTCACACCCTCGTCTTTGAAAGGATCTGTTTTCCCCACATAATGTGTAGTCGAATCTGCCCTCATCTCTGCAGTAAGCAGACTACCCCTGAGACAGGTGTCAAGCATTGTTTCTTTGCTGACAACTGTGTGGGGAAGTTCTTGATTTGGGAGTCAGCGTGTAGAAGCCCACTGCGGCCACACATCTAAACCACACCCTCCACATCCTTAGTATGTGCAGGTAACAAAGCAAGTAAAGTGATCTCCACCTTCCCAACTCCTACGTTCTAGCTCAGAAGGGGAAGAGGAGTGTCATTTGCCATCTACTCCACAAAGGTTCCAACAAAAAGATAACTATGCAACATGTATAGAAATGTTTTCTTCTTCCTTGACTTTATAATTCATGTAACTTGTTCAAAGCAACTCCTACTTTAACAAGGGAAAAGTTTAAAGCAACACTTTAGAAAAAGAAACAGAGTGAGCCACTAACAATAGCAAAGCACAATAAAATACAAATATATGTTCATTCATTCAGTGATAATTTACTGAATAGCTATCTTTCTATTAGATTTAGACTACAGGTTGAAAAATAATGTTCAATTCTTCTTTTGAAACCAATTCGATCAACACACACATACCACTACACACATACACATTTCCTAAATTAATATATTTTCAGTAACTATTGATACTTTTCAGTTAAAATTTGATTCATTCTTATGGTTAATGTTATAAAAATAAATATAATGACATAAAATCAAGCAAATTAACCCATATAAATCATTGCAATTCATTATCCATTTATAAATAGATTAATGTATGAAGGAAATGCACTTGTCAGTTTGTGTATATTAAAAACATGTATTTTGAGGAAAAATTGGTTGATCAAGGAGCTGAAAAATTGAGTCTAGAGATAATGGATGAATGAAGAATAGGAAGAAATAGATCAATTATTTATATCTTTCCAAAGATGAAATGACTGTCGAGCATTTGCTGAAGTGGCAAAATGAAGTATTGACCTGTGGAATTGATGGCCCAATTTGCCCACTTCAGATTCTCTGATGTGCATATCTCTCAGAAGTGTTCATGTGTTAGGCTGGAAATCTTCCCTTGGATTATAGCTTGATACCTTGTTGTCATCTCAAAGGGAGAGATCAAGGGAACCCCTCACACTGCCATGCTTCTAATGCCTTAGAGTCTTAATTATTAACTGTTTTAACTTTGATTATTTATATAACCGTATTTAGAAAAAGTGTCACTATACTGAATAGACATTTGAGACATAAAAATAACCTCACTAGAAAACTTCTCAAAGTGTCAGTGATAGATGAAAAGTCCAAAATCAATCAATATAAAATTGAATTTTCCTATTTAAAACCTATTTATTGAGTAAATATTGTGGCCATGCATGGCTTTAGGCACACAAATACTAAAAAGTCTTGAACGTAAAAACTTTTGAAACCAGAGAAATTTTATCTGTTGTAAAAATGTCTGGAGTAAAGGTTCAGTTCTTAGAAAAACATTCTATGTGTAAGAACAATCTAAATAACCAGTAATATATCACTAGTGATAAAATAAATAGTGATATATCTGTTCAAGCTAATTTTAACTTTTTTTTTAAAGTACAATTAAATTACATAATTGAATTAAAGTATAAAATTACTTCTGAAATATAGGACTAACATTTCTGGATTTAACTAGAATGTGAAAAATGAAGGTTAAAGTTAACAAAACAGATGAGTAGCAACCTGTGCCACTACAATGGCATTGCGTGGGCAAGACTGAACTTCATGCACTGGTGACAGAGGCCATTCACCTAAGTGTTATGAATGTGGAGAAAACTTGCTTCGACTACCAGTACAACTGAAATCACAGACTTAGAGCAATACTTTATTATAATTACTGTCATTAAATTTAGAAATACAATGCTGAATAAGTTAAAACTTCATAGTAGAAACAGTCTAAAATGTTAAAACCTTGCAAATAAAGGTCACTGATAAGCACATTCAATATTAATGCCATTTTTAATATTTTTAATAGTCGACTCTCAAGAATCTTAGCTAAAAATTTTCAGAAGGTGTTGTTTTGTAGTGCTCTATTAAAAAATCCTACCCTTTTCTATCATATTAGATGGGATGTTACCCCTTCTCTCAGAGTATTATGTTTTCCTAGTAGCATTCATTAAAATACAGGCAACTCTAGAAGACACCTTTCTGCACGTCTAAGAATTCTGTAAAGACCAGCTGTATAAAAGTTCTTCCAGGTATTCTATAGTGATGTTGGAGACCTATGTCTGGATATTGACAGAGTGCTGCTTTTTAATCTCTCTGACTAAACCTGACATGATTGGGCAATCAATGTTCCTCAAGGGAACTATGTATCTTTTGGAATTACAACATTAAGTTTAAAATAAACTATGTCTTAATTGATCTAGAAATTAAAAAAATACTAAACACATCTTTTTGACCAAAAAATTAAATAAGGAAATATTTCCGCAAAAAAATCTTCTCTTAAATTGCTTTTACATTTACCTACTCTTTCATCTTCACCTAGTAAAAATAATGCTATATCTAATTTTTCTGGTGAAAACTAATGAGAATCTTTTAAGTGTGCATCATGCCTAGCAATTTAGAGAAGTATCTGACATTTGTTTTCTTTGGTACCCAGTAGTCCAGTTTCACCACGTAGAACCTATTTGGCCAAAGGCTGTCAAAAAATCCTTAGCTTTGCTCTCCTGTAATTTATTATGATGCAGCCCAATCCAGAAGCAGGGCTGAAGTCTCATTTAGCACAGGTCTATGCTACTTTTCTTTGAATTGAGAAGACCCTCAAAACACCATCCAAATCATAAACCAATGGCACTGATTGAAATGGATATTTTAGAAAGCGATATCAGCACCATGGCAATTGAGACAACCACTTGTACTTCCCTTAAATCTGCAACTAGTAAGACATCTATAATCCAACAAAGACTTCTCTGCTCAGCACTCTAGGACCCCTAAAAAATCCACACATCAGGATGTGGGAAGGTGGGTATATTGGAATGTGTAGGGAGGCAGGATGGGGGAAGGACAGGGACAGGCCCATAACTGCAGTTCTAGGCAGACAAGCCTGAGCTTACAGCCTTAAGAAAAGCAATATTGGCAGAGGAGTTGGGGTGCTTCTCCTGCAATACAGCCCGCCAGAGGGTCAAAGGGGCGGCCACAGCATCCTCTGCCTCCCCAAGAACCCAGATTCCTCCCCAGTTTCAGTGGTGTTTGCACCGCTAGAGAGAATAGCAGCAGTAGCAGAGACAAGTCCCCAGGTTCCAAGCCAGAGCACAGATCTCCCAGTGGCCATAAAGAACCAGGTAGCAGCTCATAGGGGCTTATTAACCATCTTCTGTCACCCAGCCCCATCTTCCATCACCACCCCAAGTAGTGGTGCCCAGAGACCCTGGGACCTGGATATAGCAGTGATACCCACCCCCCTGGTTACTCAGACCAGGGCTCTCAAGCCTACTGCTAAGCCCCTACACGTGGACCCAGGAGGCTCAGGTAGCACAGGTGAGAGAAAACAAAAACTGGCCTAAACCACCATCCTTTGGAAAACAAAAGAAAGACCATGTACGGTTAAGTGTGTGCAGGTCGATTATTCATTGATGCTTAAGGGTGGAGTACCCGGAGTGCACCAGAATTTTAAAATTGTTATAAACCATCACCAAACTAAAATCACTTAGGAAGCAACCCAAAGCATTACCAAGTATTCCATTTTACTCTATTGTAATTTCTAAAACCAAATATAAAGGTAACTTTTCATGAAACTGAAAGTGTGTCTGATTAGTTATGTTTACTGAATAGTTAACGATAAGTACCTCTTGAACATGAGAGATTCAGGGACTTCAGAAATATTACAAAGTTTCTGTCTCCTTTCTTTATTAGCACACATAATTATGACTTTTACTTAGTGTGTATTCATCAATGAAACAACTCAGAATTTCACCAAATTAGCAACAAAACATATATCAGAAATCTGAAACCCAAGAGAAAGAAGGTAATATAACCAACCTTGGTAAAGTAAGTGTCCATGCTATTATTTGAAGTCCGTGGAGTTGAGGCAGAAGTCACCAAGTTTGCTCTTGGAGCAAGATTTCTATGGCTTTTGAGACTATGATTGAGATTTCCAACACCAGGTGGCTTCAGGACTGGCCTTGTAATAACAGTGCGGAGTAAAGATCTGCTCTGCTGTTTCTCTAGACGTTAGGAACTGATCTCTGCTAGCCTTTCATTTTTCCTGTGAAGATTGTAAAAACACAGGCTTAGTATTTCATTCTTCCCTAATGACCAGCATTTTTTTTAAGTTGCCATAACAGTAATTGAAATTTCTTACCTAACAGAATTTTAATACTGAAAATATGTCAGAGCAGACCTACTATATACCAGTATAGGTTCACAATTGTTCTGAAGAAACACATAGGTTTCTAGGGGGATTACTAACTAATAATCAATTCAAAGTAGGGAGGGAAGAATGGCAATCAGTGATGCAGACAGCTTCTCATGTGATAGTTGGTGCCTTCAGGAATGGCTGTACTTAAGAGATTCTTGAGGTTGCCATTTAGGCATATGTAATAAACCAGTTTAGAGATTTTAAAAAAATCCCTCTAAGACGTTTTCAAATATGTGCTTTCCCCACCCTTGTGCCATATACTCATTATCTTGGAGAAATTAACCATTTGGATTGGACATAATTTAGAGCAACAGCCTCTGGGGGAGACCAGATAGCCTAGTTGGTGATCAAAATGAACCAAAACAACTCCAGAGTCAATTAGCTTAAAACATCTTTACCAAAGAATTGGCGGTGGGATTTGCCCTTTCTGTCCTCTACGCGCCCCTCCCCCCACCCCCACCTAGGTAGGCCACTTTGTTATTTTTAGTCATTTTGTCAATTATAGGGTGCTTTATCCCTGTGTTCATCTTTCCCTATTTCATGTGTATGCCTTGAGGTCTGCCAGGAAAACTAGAAAGGATCAGTTGTCTCAAGACACCCTCTAGTGATAATAACAAAGATCACAATCTTTGTATATTTACCAAGAGCCAGAATGTTCAGAGCACTTAAACCCTTTGGTTTTAAGCTGTTATCTTCCAAAAAATAGTTAGACTTGTTAAGATTGCTACTTAGCAAAATTCAAAAAGAAAATTTTATAATAATATTGCCATCTAAATTATAAAGCTTCAAAAGCACTTAGCCTAAAGATTGATAGATCACATTTACTATATGAAAATATAAAAGGGGGAGGAAATAATCATGTCAAAACAAAAATGGGGAAGAAATGCAAACTGTATTGAACTAATATTTAAAGGCAAGTTTGTTTTCTGACATCATTTTCCAAAACTATTATATTTAGTTAGCTTTGGCTTTCTACTAACCTTGTGAACTTGGCTCATTAAAAATTATGCTTTAGAGGCAAATTGTGAGCAAAATTTATTTTCTCTGATTCTATGCTTTGACTTACACATTTAGTTTATTTTCCAATGACATTCTAACTTTCAATTCCTCTAGGTAGAGTTGCTTATATGTTTCCAATTGCATTTTATTAGAATATTCTTGAGAAGTTTTTACTTTGGAGAGTTTAGATTCCAGATCTTTAATTCTGAGTTCCATTTGACTTCTTATTGTACAATTATTCTCTCTTAACTGCTCTAAGTTTTCTTGAGATACTGCTTGTGCCTAAAGGAAATAAAAAGGACATATTTTTATAATAATTATAACTTGAATAATTATAGTATATTCATTTCCTTTGGTTTTGAGTTGATTCAGAGAAACTAGAAATGGTAAAGAGCCTAAGTTTATGTACCAACAATGTCAACTGAATTAAATCTGAATTATGAAAATAAAGTCAAATATTCTCCTTTTAGTATCCAGCTCCCTGGTAATTCAAAGAATAGCACAGCATCAATTTAAAATGTTAAAAACTGAACAACAATATTTAATAAACAAAAAGAATGGTACAGTTTTTAAATCACAAATGTTCTTTTATTTCTAATATTCTTGTTTTATATCAACAGGTCTGAAAAATAAAATAATTCTCCAGGAAGAAACATTCTCAGAGATCATTTTTTTGGTGAAATGAAGAAAATGAAATATTTAAAGGGTGAAACAAATGCCATCGTTCTTCATAAATCTACTAAACAAATTGCTATTAAAGGAAGTAGAGGAAACACATACAGTGTGTGTACCCAAAATGAAATGTGCAGTGCAATGAATTAAAGCACATTAAAGGGCAAAAATTAACCCGTAAAAAGAGATTGACTTTTTAAAATTTTTCGACTATTTCCTGTCTTACTCTTTCTTCAATCTCCTGTTTATACTGTTCGGCTTCACTGTATTTTATCATGTTCATTTTATTTGACTCTTGAGGTTTACTTGTTTCAACTTCTTGTTTTCATTCTCTAGTTTTTCACATTTCTTTTGTATTTCTTTCATGAATAAAACCACTGTTGGAGAAACTGATTTTCTTCATCTAGATGTCAACATTTTGAAGATGCAGTTTCCAGTTTTGCTGGAAGATCACCAGTCTGCATGAATAAGATAACAGAATTTGGTTATGAGACTAACCTAACTCAAAACGAGTATTAACTTATGAAATAAATTCAGTTGCAATAAGATGTGATCTGTACTGTGGTGGAGTCTTAGAATGTGGAACTTTGAATTACGCAGAATCAGAAACAAAGTTAAAACCACCAGGAGTCACAAAAACGCATCCTTTCCTGTCATTGTCTTTTGCCATAAAACATCCACACTTTGATTTTCCACAATTTCTTGTCTGACCTTATCATATCTTTCCTCCATAAAATGACTATAAATTACATTTTAGTAGAAAGTCTCTCACTTCTTCCCCCATCCAACTGTCCGTAATTTAAAAGAAGTTTAGGTTATATATGGAGTAATTTAGGCCTCAGTCAATAAAGCCTCTCATGATAAGATTTTTAAAATAAAACTCTAATTAATGAATCTTACAAATACAGATTCTCTGCTATAGGCCATTTACTGAACTACAAATGTTTTTGTGCTAATTTGAAATTTGATTCCATGAAGAAATGATTTCCAATATTATGGAAGAATCATATTTCCCAGAGTAAAAATTTAGTGGGATGACTTACACATATTGTTGACCAGAAAAAAAATGCCTGAATTCAATAACGCTATCTTGCAATCCTTTATTTCATTCGACAAAATAAGTGAACATACTAAAGAAAAGTGACGACAACAATCTTGCTATAAATCAGTGATACTGAGTTGAAAAGAACTACTTGCCTTTAGAACCAATGCTTATTTTATATTTAAAAAAATGTGAATGGATGTGGTATTTTTTAAAACAAGTCTGCAAATCCTTTGTAAACTTACGAAATTTCCTTTTCTATTAAATGTGTTGATGGCCTTAGTAAGTAACTGATTTCTAGTGATAGAATTATGGCAGATCTGCTGTGTGACTTCTATAGCTGGGTTAGAAAATGTGATACAACTTCCATCTGACTTTCTATCTCTAGAGAAGCTCACCCTGAGAACCTAGCTACCGTGTTGTGAAGAATGAAGAAACCAGGGCACACAGTCAGTCCTCCTGTAGATGTTCTGACTGAGATGGCCTCAGCTAACATCCCAGCCAAGAGCCAGCTTCAGGTGCCAAACATGTGCATGACCAACCTTTAGAGGATATCTAGCTTAGAGGTTAACCTGAGGCTAAGACTAAGTCATCATCAAAGTACTTTAGACGCACCTCAGACTTTATTTCAGAATTGCTATGGACAATTATGCCTCCCATTTTCCATTTCCAAATGTGAGTCTTTAGCCATTTAGCAGAATATTGTGTGTTTGGGTGGCAGATAACTTGTGTTTTTTTTTGGTTCTCAAGCCTTCATATTGAAAGGAATTGTCCTCAAGAGGCTTTACTTAGTGACCACACCCCAGGCATCTCATCTCTGTCTGTACCTGATTAAGATGGTAAAATCTGGGACTTGGGCCTGAGCCTGACATCATAATTGAGACTTGTAGGGGAATTAGTAGGGATCGGATGTATTTTTTCACAATGGGAGGCATAGAAACAAATGATGGCCAGTGGTTTAGATTAAGCTGGTTGTTTAAATGTGTCCATACATTTTTGGAAATATTTCATTCCATACACAGCGTAGAAATATGGCGTCACCTTAGTGACTTGCCCTAAAGAACAGAATGTGGTGAAAGTTGATGCTGTGTGAATTCCTAAGCCAGTTCAGAAAAAGCAACATAGTTTCTGCCTGGCTCTGTATTTCAGGCTGCTTAACCTTGGCATCGAGCCCCCGTGTAGTGAGGAAACTTGGGCCAAATGACGCCCAGATGTTCCAGAGTGGCGGGTTCCGGCTGTCTTCCCCAAAGTTCCAAACCAATGGTCAGCATCACCACCAGGACATGTTGGTGAACAAACCTTCAAATGATTTCAGGCACCAGTTGCTGCCTCAGTGTAGCTGAGGGGCACAGAGACTGGCTGCACTTATACCTAAGTGTCAATTTGTGAACAAAGTAAATTGTTCTTTATTTAAGGCACTAACCTTTGGGCAGTTAGGAAAAAAAACAGATACACCTTTTCAGGATTAAAAAGAGATACTAAGAAACATAAGTAGAATTACTGACATACTTTTTTTAAATTGTACTTTTCTTATTGTGCATCACAGAAATTGCATTTCTCTGCCTATTGAATGTGTGTGGCAACCCTGCATCTGGCAAGTCTATCAAAACCATTTTTCCAACAGGTAGGGTGATGGTTGGCATTTTTGAGCAGTAGTGTGTTTTTCTAATTAAAGCATGTACATTGTTTTTAAAGACATGATGCTATTGCACACTCAGTAGACTACAGTATAGTGTAAACATAACTTTTATATGCACTGTGCAACAAAAAGTTCTTGTGACTGGTGCTTTATTGCTTGGGTCTGGAACCACACCTGCAACCTCTCTGAGGTATGTCTGTTAGTCCCCTTTAAAGAAGAATCTAATAGATGTTAAGATCAATTTAATAATGAGAAGCAGATAACTAGGAAAAAACATAAAATTTTTTCTTGGGTTCCCTTCAATTACAATAAGGCAGGTATCATATTTTAAATGGTTCCTCTACTTAGGGGATAAGACAGATTGGCAAGAGACATATGATTTGAACTTTAATAGTTGAAAAACTATAAGTAGTCAGTTTAATAATGCAAATCTGTTCTCATCCATTATGATGATAATATGATTTTCAGATGAGATAAAACTGCCATTCTCTGTAAGTGTTCATTTATGTTTTAATTTCCTCTTTTTATTTAATAGTTTTCTCTTTAAATAAAGTTTAAGTCTTCGCTATATTATATAAATACATAACTTTTTCTTGATTCTTGTAGCTTCTCTATCATCCTCTTTCTCCCCTTCATTGGACTCTAACATTCTTAAATGGTCTCATTTACATATTCATATTTATATCACTTACTCTCTTTTACATGAGTCTGATTTCAATCCTATATTGCACTACAAATTCTTTGAGGTCAAATTTTTCTTCATCTATCTTGTTTAACTTTCAGCAGCAATTGACAGTAATGACCATGCACTCAAGGCTGGTCATGTTGTTTAGGGATCTGATTTGAAGCATTGGATGTAAAGAACTCTGAGAGAATGTGAAGGAGGAATAGAGAGATCCAGGAACTGAACATCTATTGTTTAGAAATGACTTGGGATTATGTCATATTATATTTTTCATAAGCTTCTTGGACTGAAATAGGAATATTACTTCTTTAACTGAATAGGAATATTGATCAAATTGTTATTTTCTCAAAAGTAGGAGAATGATATCTAAAATATGGTATTAAACTGGCTATACATTTTTTTCCTTATTATCAGTAGAAGTGAAAGCTTGACTCCCTATTAATATAGCCAGGGAATAAAATCACTGCTCGAACCTGGGACATCTGTTGTTAGTACAAATAGTTTTGAGATTCTGGAAAGCTCATCAATTTTTATGGAAAATTTTTAAATACCTCTGCTTTGGATGAGGCTATTGGGAATGTTAACACTTGACTGTGGAAATAAATGGATTTGAATATATATATTATTTTATCTAATAGACCAAAATATCACCCTTAAAAAAATGTACAATATATGTTGTATGTGTATATATAACACACACACACATATAGACACAATATATACATACATGTGTATGCATTTAAAATCTGCTATATTTCCCATATGTACAGTGCTGGTTTAAATATATAAACACAAGCACTTGAAAATGACTAACAAAATATCTTAGAATTCATTTTCTTAAGAGCTATTTCTATCTCCTTTTGTTTCAAAGGTGATTGGTCAGGATTACGTCTTGTGATATTTGGCATTCTGTTCTCGAGAAAGTTGCCTCTGAGTGGTATTTTGCACTTCTACAACCTAGAGATACATGTCATTAGGTTTTTAGTTTCATGTAATTAGAAAAAAGTCAAAAGCTCAAAAGCAGAACGTTAAAAAATATTTAAAGAATAGAGCCATTTTAAGCAAAGGATCTTTATCATACATGAAAAACTCAATTTGAATTTAAATGACAGCTAGATTTGTCATACAGCAAAAATACAGGCAGCTATAATATTATGAAATTAAAGCCTCTTTATGGAAGATTTGACTAGTTCCATCACAGTCTTAAGGCAAGTTAGTTTGTATGTTATCATTTTTAAAAAGCCGAAATTAACACGTATGTTAATGATTAAGCTAAATTTATCTTCCATTTTGTTATTTATAGAACATATACAGAGCCCTATTGGATGCCAAGAATTACAACAAATTAATCATTTTTTGTTGCAAATATCACCATTCACATTTTGAATGAGATAACATTTTAGTTTGTTTTAAACTTAAACAATAGATCTTAAATCAAAAGATATTAAAAATATTGATAAATATAATTTTTTTAGCAAGATGAATTTACCTGATTGAAATTGTTTCTTATAGTCTTCGATTCAAAGTCTAGTGTTCTAAGAGAGATTTCAAGTTGTTTTATTTTCAACTTCTTTACAATATTGCTCTTCTTTTGTTCTTAACTGTTCCCTAATTTTTTATAGAACATCTCAGTATTTTTCCTTTTTACTTTTCTTGTTGTAAGGTAAATTTGTAGTTAAATAACTTATCTTAAAATTCATTTGGTTAGAAATAAAAAAGTTCATATCATAATCTGTTCTAGGTATGTTGGATCATTACCCTAATAAAATTTCTAAGTTCTCAAAGTTTTTTCCAATCTAGAGATCATGTTTTTATTTCTGAATTCAATCTCTTTCAAGGATATGTAATCTGAAAGGTAGCATTGAAAAACATTACTTATTTTAGTCAATAGTAACTCTGTAAATATTGTAGAAAAGGAGTTTTGAAATTATTCAGCAAAGGTAGTGTGGAAAATTATCTTTGCTTCCACAGTCATAATTACTTCTATATTAGTACAGATAATTAATTCAGTTACTCATCAAAAGAGAAGTCATGTTTATAAACAAGTTTACAAATTCACTAGAAATAAAACTTCCATTTTATAAAATATAACAGTTGCCCCTAAAAAATATTTATAGTGTAAGACAACATCTGCAGATGACTTTTACACAACACATCTGTAGACTACTATATCCAAGACTAGACTAAGGAGTCTAATAACTGTCATTCTACATTTTTCATGTTTCTTCTTTCATAACACTTTCAACTTATCTTGTTGATTATCATCTATTTTACAAATGACTTTAAAATCCTTTTTTGGAAAAGACAGAATTCATATTAATTAAGTCAACAGGAAAGTGTAATATGTGCTTTTAACATAGTCCTTTGAATTAATTTTATCTATGTACAAGACAATGCTGAAAAACTAATCAGTCATTAATTTCCATTTCACTTTCATTCCATTCATATACTAAGACTAGAACTGAATAAGTTTCTTTAAGGAATTTTTCCTGTCTTGAGAAAAATAGCCATTTCAGACTCTTGTTGGTGGGAATGTAAGTGAACTTCAACTTTCTTGAGAATTTTTGGAAATATGGATTAAAGACCTTTTTTTAAAAAAGTACGTATACTTCAATCAAAAAATACTCTATTAAAGAATTTATTCAAAGTACATAATCAGGAATTTTAAAACAGATTTAATATAAGAGATTAAAAGTTCCTTACAGCATTAATTTACTATAGAAAAATAACAACCCATATTCAATTTTTTTTAAAGAATGAGGTATTTATACGATGGACTTCTATAAGCCATTTAAATGATGATTTGAGAGAAGATATATGAACTTATTATTAAAAGTATACACTGTTAAAAACTTGATATATTATTTCAGGAATTTTATGTGACTATCACTGATGTTAAGTTTTCTTCCCATAAAATCCCAGAAAGCATATTAGCAATTAAAAAACTTCTCTTGTATATCTGTAGTATAAAAGTTAATCTTCAACTTCCAATCAAAACAGGAGAGTAGGTCAATGTTGTACCTGCCTCTTCTCACGATACATCAAAATTACAACTAAACTACAGAATAAACGTCATTGAGAATCACTTGAGGTCTAGTTGAACAAAACTCCTACAACTAAGCATATATAAAAGATGCCATGTCAAGACTAGTGGGAGAGTCAGAAATGGCAGACTGGTCAATGACCATGTGTGGCAGTTCAAATTCAAGAGGATATCTTGACTGAGGAGGTCTCTGCTGAAGAGTGAGGTGTACCAGCCTTACACTGGGCTCCCTAGCTCAAGTTTCTAGTGTCAGGAAGAGAAGTCCCCACTAATTCTGGCTGTGAAAACCAATGAAGATTGTGCCTGAGTGAAATGGAGGGTTGCTGGAGTTCCAGGTGTTCCTCTTAAAGTGCCCAAGCACGGACTTACGTGCTGACAGACTCACTTGCTTTGAGCTCTAGCACAGAGGTGGCAACCTGAAATATGTCTGTATATTTGGGGAGGAATCAAATGATCTGGATTTAGGGCAAGACTGGAGGGGAAGATTTCCACAGACAGAAGTGTTGGCAGAAGCCATTGTTTCTTTGTTGAGGCTTCCCCTATCCCAGTCTGGAGACACAGTAGTCACCATATCTGAGTCTCTATTGACCTGGCAAACACTGTTTGCACTGCCCTGGTGATTCCCTGAGACCCTACCCCACCCAAATTCTGGCCCCACACAAGTTGCTTCCAGATTTTCCAAAAATCTCTCAAAGGTTTTCAAACCCAAACAAGCAACATTTGCCCTCAACGTACCCTGTACCTCTTGTTAAGCAGCCCCAAGCCCAGCACTTGTGTCAGCTGGCCTCTCAACAATGCTTAGCCTATCCCAGGCACCTCCGACCAAGAATGCGTGACAACCATCTGCAGATGACTTTGTATCTCATACCAACTGGTCCCAAGCAGGGCACAGGAAGTGGCTGATTTTAGCTTGAAACAGAGTGCCACACAAAGCGCCTCAGAACCAATCTGCCCGGTGGCCAGCTTCAGGCCACACCAGGGCACCCTGCAAAAAGGCACACCCAATTAGAAGACTTGGCAGCCACCTGAACCCTGCTGAAATGAATCCTTTTCTGAAGGGTCAGCTTCTGCATAACAGAACCTCCACTGTAGTCGCAGTCAGTTTTCACATACTATCAGACTGAAGATCAATCCTTCTCATTTACATGCAAATAGCAACCAAGGCGTAACAAAAGGAGGGTGCACTCAGCCCATACAAAGGACACACCTGGAGTATTGGGCTCAGTTCACCATGGAGACTATGCCACTGGTCCCTATAGGAAACCTACTATATTAGACCACATATTGGGAAACACAGCAGCTCTACCCAATACATAGAAACAAAAAAGGGAGGCAGACAAAAGGAGAGACAAAGAAATATTTCCCTAATGAATGAACAGAACAAACTCCAGAAAAAGAACTCAACAAAAAGGAGAAAGCCATGTACCAGATGCAGGGTCCGAAACACTGATTGTAAGAATGCTCAATGAACGAACTACCAACACAGACTGCGTGAGACAGTATTAATACAGTGGCAGCCTGCTTTTCGTTGGTATGGTGGCTCTTGGACAGTCACCCTTTGCCAAGAAAATGGAATGGCATAGCTTCTCCCATGTAGTGTCATTGACGAAGGTGATGAGAAATGTCTCTGGCGAGAAATTGCTTTCAATCAGTACTTCGATACCCCATTTCATACATGAGCGGATAAGGTGATGTAGAAAGCCTATAGACGTTGAAGGTATCTTGCAAAGACGTTTTCATAAGGAACTGAAACACCGTTGGCACCTTCAAGCTGGGATCCAGTCATGCTTAACCAGCACGTGAGTTCACCCAGCGGAATGATGATGGAGGCTATGGATGTGAAAGGAGTGACTTCCATCCTGGACACTTCTGTTTCACATGGGTTCCAAATGTATCCGAAAGGGCAAGTGGTAGACAGATGATTGGAATGGCTGGCAGTAATGTTCTTCCAGTCAAGTTGACATCTGTAGTTTGTGATGCAAGTGTGGAAACTTGGAACATTTGCAAGGTGTGAAAGTGATGCAGGAAAACCCTCCAGTGTCCTGCTGGAAATCCTTCGAAGTGGGTTTCATCTGCCACACTTTGCATGGTAGCATATGAGCTAAATAAAAGCCCTTGAACTGTGTCGATCAACAATGTGATTAGTTGCTTCAATACAGAGCTTTAGTTGTCATGCGAAGGGATTAGGGAACCAATACCCTTTAGAGAGAGTTCAAAGGATACTGCCAGGAAATCAGGTTTTTGAAAAAGTCCATTCTGTAATCCAGGAAGGCTGTGAAGGATCTGGTACCAATAGTGGACTATGCTGGCACGTCTTAGCTGGCACTCCAGCAATATGCAAGAAGGGATTACAGTTCTTAGCTGCAATTTGTGTAAGTCATTCACATTGGAGCCATCGCATTGCCCCAATATTCTTGACAGGAATGGAGTTCTACCTGATCTGACATGACTCTACCTGTGTTTATGGTGCCAATTCTTTTCTGTAGCAAAGAGCCGGTTGCAATCTCTTTTTTGGGATCTATGGTCTTGAACTAACCAAGGCACACACTTCCTGAACAGGTAGTAATGCGGTGGGACCTCGCTTGTCCTTTCGGAAAGTGGCTCTTTGACAGCTCTCCTGTAAAGTGTGCCTTTGTAGAGAAGAATGGAAAGCTGCAGTTTCTCGTGTGTAGAGTCACTGGTGAAGGTGATGCAAAAGCTCTCTGGTAAGGAGTTGTTTTTTCTGGTTCCTCCACAATGTGGTTGAATCCTTGAGCAGAAATTGTGATGAGGGGAGAATTGGACGTTGTCGGTCAACTTTCCAAGAGGTTCCTAGGGAACTGACATGCAGGAAACACCTTAAAGGAGCAAGTGAGTTCACGCTGCAGAATGAGGATTGAGGCCATGGCTGTTAGTTTAGTTGCTTCTATTCCACGAGTTTTGTTTCCATCTGGTCTTCTGATGCATCCCATATGGCAATGTAGGGACAGATAATCTTAATTGCCGGCAGGATTGTTCCATAAGTTGAGTTGACATTTGTACTGTGTGACGCAGTCCTGGAACCTTTGAACATCTACAAAGTGTGAGAGCCATTAGGGGAGACTGTCAGTCTTCCCGTTGGAAATTCGTCCGAAGCGGGTTCAGTCTGCCATGCTTCGGATGGGAGAGTATACGCTCATAGACCTCCAACTGTTGCGATTAACAATGTGGTTATATATGTCAATACATTGGAGTAGGAAGTTATCGCCTGCCTTGTGGCCAAAGAAGGTTTAAAGATCTTGGGAGCAGACTTGGATCTTGAGTTCAGAAGTAATATGCAATGAGGCTTCTGGAAATACGATGGTTATGCCTTGTCATAGGAAGACACATCGAAAAAAGAATGAGGACAGAACCCCATGCCTGATCCTTATCAATTCGATTGACAATAGCTGTGATTAATTGACAGCTAGTCCTTTCTCCAAGGAATGCCAGTTGGGCCCCTCGCCTCTTTCAAGCATGGGCCCCAGAAATCCTTAAGTTCTTTTTAGTGGACCTTTACTGCCCAAGTCTTTCTGTGGTTTCCTTGTTCCCCAGACCCGGAATTAACTTAATTACAGAGGAATCTAGGGAGGATACAGCCCAACTTAGAGATGAAGCTCCAAGGGAGAGCAGGAGGGAGGAACAAGCAGCTGCTGTGCACTTCCAAATCACTCAAGAGCCTGGGGCAAGAGCATGAATATCGGTGACCCGGAAGCTCAGGGCATGGATGAGACTGGAAAGCACCCCTTCCCACAGCACCACAGACCAGGGTGGGGGCAGGTCAGTGATATCAAGTCCTCCAATTCCATGGCCTGTTCAAGCCTTGTGCCCAGAGCTTTTGACATTAAAGTCCAGTTCTTGTCCTGGGAATTCTCTGAAATGTGGTTACTGCATACCTACTGCCGTGCTGTCTGCTAGATGGTGATAACAGCCTTGATCGGGCTGTTGGGAGTGGTCTCATTTCACCATGAGTCTGTCATTGGTGTGTTATGAACTGAAAGTGTCATGCAAGGACTGCCTGGTGCATATGAAGCTCCCTCAATAACCAACCCAACTGGAGCTACCTCGAATGAGTCTCACCACCTTGTGCCAACGTCGGCCCAGGGCGAACAAGAGGGACTGGCTTTCTACTCTCCAAAGGTCTGAGTGTTCTTGGAGTCCCCAGGAAAATCAAGTTGCAGGATGCGTGCCTTTTATGCTGCCAGGGGTCAGAAATTAGCTGCCGGCATGTTTGGAGAACAGCCTCCAAAGCCACGCTTTACACACTTTACAGTCCCTAATCATGGTCACATCTGCATTCTATTTGCACAAATGCCATGAGCCGTCCTCTAGAGGCCGGTGGTTGTGTCAGCCACTGGAGTTTAAGCCAGAGACGGGAGGTTTCTGGACAGCTCTGGGAATTTCAGATCTGCATTCCACCTCAATCTCAGGCCTGTGCCACTTAGAGTTCCTCAATATGCCAGTACATTCTGTGACTGGTCATTTCGAGCATTCCCTTCCCCATAAGGGGAAGGAAACTATGTCAGACCACAAAAGACAGAGCCCTTATAACTTCGCTCCCATGTGGACTTGAAAAAGAGAGCAAGACACTGATAAGCAAATAAAAAGCAACCCAAAGCAAATCCAATCCTCAGACATGAGACTGGTGCGATCAGACACTAAGGGCAGTAGATGGAGAACGACATTTGTGTAAAGGAGCTTAGTATTTGGAAGAACGGGACACAACAGGCAACAAGTGCTGAGCAGCCCATGCAGGTGACAGATGTTGGATTAGGAGGCAGTGCCCCTAACATGTTATAAGGGTGTTAAGACATGTATCCCCGCTGTTTCATTATTTCCAAAGTATAGACCAAGGCAGGTTAGGAAGCGCCAACCGTATTATGGTATTCCCCCTACGACAGTCTTCTAGACACACTGGGACACTGTTGGGATTAGCTGGGATCATTTTTCATCCTGTCACAGAGCTTCCTAGCAGAAACTACTGGAGTCAGCTGGGTGCCACTTGAACCGGAACGATAGTCCGAGTACCTTAGTGTTTCCTAAGACCATGTCGATCATGTTGCTCCTGTGGTTTGAAAACAAGAAAGACTCCAAAAGGATGCATTCGACATGCGAAGACTTCTCCTCCAGAGCTGGAAGAGGGATGGGGTAATCCATTCTGAAAAAGAAGAGCAAGAAATGGGGAAATGAAAAGAAGGCTGGAATGCTGCTGACAGAAGGACACTCGAGATGCTTTGTCTTTATGTTTAGAAAAGTTCAACCTTGGAAAAAAATGAACAACCTTGTAGAGAACACAGGATACTTGGGAGCATTTGTTCTGATGGTCTTGGAACAAATAAGATCTCCTGGGGACTCCAGCTGATGCCAACTTTCTCATACTCCTACTTTGTTAAGATGACTCCCTCTGCAACACTATCATGATTGCTCCCCAGAAACAATCCAGATTTTTTAAGGGACAGTACAGGATGCGAGGCCTTCCCCAAGGCAAATAATGCTCAGTGGATCATTGGGTCAATTTTTTCAGACGTCAAATGAGAATGGGGGTGGGGGAAGGGATAAAGGTGCCAAAGAATCAATTGTAGACTACTGGATGTGGCAAAAACTCTGGGCCCACTGTTGAGTTTTCTGTATTTCACACATATTATATTAGGCCACTGGAAATGTGGGTCATCTCGAATACCCTTTTGCAAGGTGACGAGAAATTCCATATGTGAAGGAGAAAGGAAAAGTGAAGTCCGAGGTCCCCAACTCACTTCGAGAAAAATATTTGAGGGACGCCCACAGCCAATACCTTCCTCAGCAGTCTGGGCCCTGTGGCATGTTTGGCCTGAGGAGGTCAAGGCCTCCCTTGGTCCCCGGTGGTGAGAGTGTCAGCCACCTCCTGAGGACATGAGGTTCTGGTTCTGACATGAATGATGGCCTAAGCAGGTTGTGGGCAACCTGGTGGATGTGGGAAGGCAGCTCATGAAGCTTCATCTAATGTATCTAGGTTCAGGTGTGTAGGGAGTTGGGATGTTATCTGATGTGTTTCCTTATTTAACTTGCACAAAGTAGATGCATAATGTGCCTATGACATTAAAAAATGAAATATCATAGAACCCTCATAGAAATGTTCAAGCATGTACAACACGAGGCTGCTTACATACTTCTACAAGCCTGGACATCACACAACCACATTTCTATCTCATACATATTTAGACACACACACACACACACACACACACACGGACATATTGAACTCCTAGCCAGAAATCTATTTGATCTCAGTACTTAAGAGAGTGAGGGAGACAGAACAGGTTCACCACAAGCAAGACCGACTGCGACAGTGGTGGAAGCCATGGCTTTATCCCTTGGATACAGACACATGAAGACACCTGAAGTCAAGGAGTCCTCTCAGCTTTGCTCTCAAAGCCTCTGAAGGCCTTTTCCTTAATGCCCTTCAGAAATGAGTCTAGCTTGGTCTCCACAGCCTCGTGACTTTTTGGCCTCAGGAGAAAAGGGAATGTGCCTGAAAGCATGACCAAACATGTGCCCCCAGGAACAAGGCCTTGGCTCTCCCAGCCTGGCTGGGCAGTGGGCTGACAGCAGCCAAGGTCCCAGTGCAGGGTGCTTGCTGGTGGACCAAAGGCCTGTTATTGCCAAACAGATTGTACAAGATGATTTTAGGTGAGGAGAGAATGGGCTACTTGTTTTGGAATAAATAGATTAGGATCACTAGAGTGTAGAGGAGGTAAGAAAGGTGTTGAAATTGGAGGAGGGAGGGCGATATAACTGTCAGTAAGGTAGTACAGATACCTGGAGTAGGAAGGGAATGCGCTCGCTGTCTGGAGACCGAAGAAGGTGCAAGGACCCTGGGAGCACACTTGGATCCTGAGGTTAGAAGGAATATGCAATGAGGCGTATGGAAAAAGAGTGGTGCTATGAGTCATGGGAAGACACAGCAGAGGAAAGGAGGAGATAGAACCCCAGGCCTGACCCTAATGAATTTGAATGACAACAGTGATTAATTGATTAATTGATAGCTTGTACTGCCTCTAAGGAGCACTGATTGGACAATTCACCTCTGCCAATCACAGGGCCTGGAGAAGCTGTAGCGCTATCCATTGCCCACTTCCAGCCCAGAGACCCCTCTGTAGCTGCCAAGTGCCCCAGGCCTGGCAGTGACTAGTGTACAGAAGAGTCTAGGGAAGAGAGAGTCAGATTCAGAGAAGAATCTCCAAGGGAGTGGGAAAGAGGAACAAATGGCTTGTGTTTACTTCTGAATCACTCTACAGGCCTGGGCAAGAAAATAAATATTGGTGACCTGGAATCTCAGAGCAAGAATGAGACTGCAAGCATCCCTGCCCTCTGTCCTGCAGACCTTTAGGAGTTTATGTAGGTGCCAATTCCCATGGTAGAGGGAGGGCAGTGACTCTCAGACCTCCCAATTCCAGGCCCTTTCCAGACCTGATGCACAGGGCACTTGGCATAACAAGGACAGACCTTTTCCTGAGCTTCTCTGAGACATGGTTACTTTGTATCTACTGACATGCTGGTTGGTGGGTGGTGATAAGGCAGTGGTGGGCAGTGGCCTTATTTGACTGGGAGTATATGATTGGTGTGTCCTGAACTGAAAATGTCAAGCCAGGACTGCAGCATACTTATGAGGCTCTCTTCATAGCCACTTCCTGCTGAAATGGCCACGAGTGTGTCTAAACACCTTGTCCATAGCCTCAGCCCAGGGCGAAAGATAAGGACTGGTTTTCTACTCTGCACAGGCCTCAGTGGTCTTGGAGTCCCCAGTAGCAGCAAGGCTCAGGACGCTTTCCCTGTTCACTGCCAAGGCATGTAGGAGGCCAACCTCCACTGCTACACATTAACCTTTTTGGCCTCCCTAATCATTTTTACATCTGCATTCAATTTGCACAAATGCCATAATAAGCTTCCTTTTTGGTCTGATAGATGGGTCGGCCACCTGTTTTTAAGTCGGAGATGGGCGTCTCCGGACAGCCCTGGAAATTTCAAAGCTGTGTTCCGCCTGGTTCTTAGGCCTGTGCAACTTACAAGTTCCTAAAAACGCCTGCACATTTTATGACTGACTCTTTTGAGCAATACAAGGGAAGTGAACTATATAAGACTGTAAGGGACAGGGCCTTATGATTTCACTCCCATGTGCACTTGAAAAGGAGGGCAAGAAACCGACTTGCAAACAAACAAACAAACAAACCAAAGCCAATTCAGAGTCTTAGACATGAGACCCGTGAGGATCAGAGACTAAGGGCAGTAGAGGGAGAACGGCATGTGTATAAAGGGGCTCAGCATGTGGGAGAAAGGGACACACATGGCAGAGGGTATCAAGAAGCACACACAGGTGACAGATGTTGGTGTAGAAGGCAGCACCCCTGACATGGTGGTAAGGGTGTTAAGCCTAGCAGCCCCACTGGATTTCACGGAGTCCAGTAGACAGACTGTGGCAGGTTTGCAGACACCAAACCCTAGTCTTGTATTCTCCTGACAACTGATTCCTGGAGACACTAAGACATTGTTTGGATTTGCTGGGATCATTTTCCACCCTGTCACGGAGCCACCTAACAGAGACTATTGGATTCACCTGAATGCAATTTGAAACTGTGTGGCAGTCCACTGCCTCAATTGTTCTTGAGACCATGTCCATCATATTGCTCCTGTGTTTTGAAAATGAGAAGGACTCCCAAAGGATGCATTCCACTATTTCTGAGAAGTCAGCTCCTCCAGAGCCAGAAGAGGGACAGGTATTCCATTCTGGAATACGGTTGAGAAATTAGGGAAATGAAAATAACGCCAGGACGCTGCTGGCAGAGGGACACTTGGGAGGCTTCCTCCATATATTTAGAAAGGTTTAACCTTGGAGATCAATCAACAATCTTGTTGAGAGCAAAGGGTACTTGGGAGCCATTTGTTCTGTTGGCCTCAGGCTAAAGGTCTCTCAGGGAACCTTGCAGATGCCAAGTTTCTCATATTCCTGCACTGTCTAGGTGATTCCCTCTGTCTGAAACTCCATCGTGATTGCCCCTTGAAAAAATCCGGATTCCTTAAGGGACACATGTGAATTGCTGTGATACCAACAATGCTCAATGGATGTTTGGGTCAATTCTTTTCAGATTCAAATGAGAATGGGGGTTTGGGAGGAAGCAAGGTGCCAGAAAATCAATTACTGGCGCTTGCTCTGCAAGAACTCTGGGCCCACTGCTGAGTTCAGTGGAATTCACAGATGATATGCCTGGTCACAAGAAATGTGGGTCACCTCGTGTACCCTTTTATAAGCTGATGAGAAATTTTATATGTGACGTAGATAGGGAAGGTGAAGTCCGAGTTCACCTTGGAGCTAGTAAAAGTTCCCCTACTCATTACCGAGAAAAACATCTGAGAGACACCACAGCCAGATCCCTACACAGCTTTCTGGGTCCTGAGCTGAGCTGTGGTCTGAGGAGAACTGGGCCTCCCTTGGTCCACGGTGCTGACAGTGTCAGCCACCTCATGAGAACAGGAGATTCTGATTTTGATATGGTTGCTGGCTGAATAGGCTGCGAGGAACATGATGGTTGTGGGGAGAAAACTAATGAAGCTCCATCTAATGAATCTGGGCAAAATTTTGGGGGATAAGGATCTTATCTGGTGCATCTCTTTATTTTATCACACAAGTGGATGCACAATGTGCCCACAACATTAAACAAATGTGCATTTCATAGAACTCTCATAGAAATGTTCAAACACTCACAAAACGAGGCCACAAACATAATTCCACAAGCCTGGATATCCACAAGTACATGTCTATCTCACACAAATTTAGACAGACACAAACACATCCACACACAAACACACACACACACACACATAGGGACACTGTAAATTCCCAGCAAGAATCCTATTACAGCTGAGTACTTGAGGGAGGGAGGGAGATAGATCATGTCTACCACACCCGAAGGTATCTGGGACAGTGAGGAAAGCCATGGCTGTATCCCTTTGATACAGACACATGAAGACCCCTGAAGTCAAGGAGGCCTCTCAGCCGGGCTCTTCAGGCCTTCAGAGGCCTTTCCCTTTGACGCACTTCACAACTGGGCCTAGCTTGGTCTCTTCAGCCTTGTGACTTCCTGGCCTCAGGAGGAAAGGGAGTGTGCCTGAAAGCATGGCTGGCAGCAGGGACGTGGGGTATCGCATTCTGAGGTGCTGGCCAGGCCTAATAACATATGACCCAAAACCCTGCCCCTGACTGCCCCAGGCTGGCAAAGCAGTGGACTCGACAGTAGCCAAGGTCCCAGGAGCAGGGTGCTTGCTGGTGGACCAAAGGTCTGCTGTTGAAAAACAGACTTTCCAGGGTGAGGGTGGGGGAAGGAAGAGTGGGCTGCCTGTAATGGAATAGTTAGGTGAGGATCACTGGTATGTAGAGGGATAAGGTAAGTAGTCAAATCGGTGGAGGGAAGATGGTAGAACTGACAGCAATGGAGTACAGATTTGTGGAGTAGGAAAGGAATGGGCTGCCTCTAGGACAGAAAATGGAAGGAAAAGCAGATTTGGATCCTGAGGTTAGAAGGAATATGAATGAGGCATCTGGAACAAGATTGATGATTCTGAGTCATGCGTAGACACATTAGAGAAAAGAAGAGAAGAGAACCCCAGGCCAGACCCTAAACGCTTTGATGGACAACAGCTCTGATTAATTGACAGCTAGTACCGCCACCAAAGAGTGCTGATTGGCAACTCACCTCTGCCAATCATGGGGCTCAGAGAAGCTGAATCCCTTTGTATTGGCCTGTTCCACCCAGAACTCTCCTCTGTTGTTTCCAATTACCCTAGTACTGACAGTGACTAGTTTACAGAAGAGTCTAGGAAGGACCGAGCCAGACTCAGAGAAGAAGCTCCAAGGAGAGCAAGAGGGAGCAACAAGTGGCTCGTGTTCAATTCCGAATCACTCAAGAGGCCTGGGGCAAGAGTCTGAATATAAGTGACCCAGAAACTCAGAACTGGGGTGACTGGAAGCACCCCTGACCACTGCCCACAAACCTTTAAGGGTTTACACAAGTGCCATTTCCTAGGGTGGCACAGTGTAGTGATTACCAGATTTCTCAATACCAGAACCTTTCCAGGTCCGGCACCCAGGGCATTCAACATAACAGTGCCAGCTCTCCTCCTGGGTCTTCTCTGAGATGTGATTACTTCATATCTATAGACTTGGTGGCTGGTGGGAGGTGATGACAGCTTCACCTTGAGAGGGGCAGTGACCTCTTTTCAGTGAGAATGTGCCATTGGTGTGAACTAAAAATATCAGGGCAGGACTGCAGCGTATATATGAGGCTCTTTTAATACCCGACCCCTCCTGGAATGAGCACAAGGATGTCTCTACCTTGTCTCTTCTTCAGCCCAGGGTGGACCAGAGAGACTGGCTTTCTACTCTTCACAGGACTCAGTGGTCCTGGAGTCCCCTGGAGAAGCAAGGATCAGGAGGACACTGTCCATGTCTGCTGCCAGGAGTTCAGCCAATAACTTCAGGCATAATGGCAGGCCAGACTTCACTGCTACAGATTAACCTCTTTGGACTCCCTAATCATGTAGCATCTGCATTCTATTTGTACCCGTGGTCAGTTGATACAATGGTGTTTAGGCCAGAGATGTTAGGTCTCTGAACAGCCCTGGGAATTTCAGAGCAGCAATTCAGGTGACTGGCCATTTCCAGTGGTCCCCCACCCCATCAATGGAGGGGAACTATGTCCGACTGCAAGGGACAGGGCCCTTATGACCTCATCCCATGTGGGCTAGAAAAGGAGAACAAGACACTGACAAGCAAAGAAACAAACAAACAAACCAAATGCTAACTCAGAACCTCAGACATGAGACTTGTGTGAAAAAGAGACTAAGGGCAGCAGAGGGAGAACAACGTGTGTGTAAAGAGGCTCAGCATTTGGGAGAAAGGAACACACCAGGCAGCAGATACTGAGAAGCACACGCAGGTGATGGATGTTGGAGTAGAAGGCAGTGTACCTGACATGTTATATAAGAGTGTTAACCCACGTAACCCCGCTAGGTTTCATCGAGTCCAATGGACAAACCACAGTAGGTTTAGAGGCACCAAACCCTAGTCTGGTATTCTTCTGACGACAGACTTCTGGACACACTGGGAGATTGTTTGGATTAGCTAGGATCGTTTTCCATCCTGTCACAGAGCCACCTAGCATACACTATTGGAATCACCTGAGTGCTGTTTGAATTGGTGAGGCAGTTCATGTGCCTCAGTGTTTCCTGAGACCATGTCCACTTCATTGATCCAGTGTTTCAAAAAAAGAGAAGGATTCCAAAAGGATGCATTTGACTCTTCCTGTTTATTCTGAACCTCCAGAGCCGGTAGAATTACAGGGTCATCCATTCTGAGAAAAGGGAGCAAGAAACAGGAAAATGAAAAGAAGGCTTGGGTGCCGCTTCCTCAATATATTTAGAAAAGTTCAACCTTGGAGAACAATGAACAACCTTGTCAAGAACAAAAGGTACTTTGGAGCCATTTTTTCCGATTCTGGCTAAATAAGGTCTCCCAGAAACTCCGGCAGATGCCAACACTCTCATACTCCTGCTCTGTCAAGGTGATTTCTTCTGAAACTCTATCGTGATTGCTACCCAGACACAATTTGCACTCCTTAAGAGACAGTATAAGATAGGAGGCCTTCCCTGAGGCAAACAATGCTCAATGGATCCTTGGGTCAATTCTTCTCAGAAATTAAATGAGAATTGGGGTGGGGGAGGAAGGATGGTACCTGAGAATCAATTGCTGGCTGCTGCATGTGGCAAAGACTCTGGGCCCACTGCTGAGTTCTGTGGAATTTACTCATGATATTTCCGGCTACTGGAAGTGCAGGTCACCCTGCACACCCTTTTTCAAGGTGACAAGAGGTTCCATATGTGAAGTAGTAAGGGAAGGTGAAGTCCATGATCATCTTGGCGCTAATGAAAGGTCCCCTACTCACTACCAAGGAAAATGTCTGAGAAGCCACAGCCAGTTTCATCCTCAGACCTCTGGGCATTTGTCCGAGCTTGTGGCCTGAGCAGAACTAGGCCTCCCTTGGTCCCCGAAGGTAAAAACCACTTGCAGAAACAGGAGATTCCAGTTGTGACCTGATGCTTGCCCTGAATGTGGGCACCCCAATGGTTGTGGGGTGACAGCTAATGAAGTTCTATCTAATGAATCTGGGCTTGGGTAGTGGGGGCATGGGATCTTATCTGGTGTATTTCTTCACTTTACTTACAAACATGGATACACAGCATCCATGACATTAACAAAACATGAATTTCTTAGAACTGTCACAGAAATGTTCATGCAGGCACAACATAAGGGCCACCACATTCTTCCATATGCCTGGACATGACACAAACACATCTCTATCTCACATAGATTTAGACAGAGACAGACACATCCACACATACACACATGCACACACACACAGGGACAATGTAAACTCCCTGCTAGAAACCTGTTTGAGCTCAGTACTTTAGAGAGAGAGGGAGGCAGAACAGGTCTAACACACCCAAATTCGTCTGGGTTAGGGAGTCAAACCATGGCTATGCCCCTTTGATACAGACACATGAAGACCTACGAGATCAAGGAGGCCCTTCAGCCAGGATTCTTTCTCTTTGACACCCTTCACAGCTGGGCCCTGCTCAGTCTCCTCAGCCTGAGGAGTAAAAATAGTGTGCCTGAAAGCATGGCTGGCAACAGGGATGTGGAGTATTGCCTTCTGAGGTGCTGGTCAGCCCGAATAACATATGACCCAAACCTCTGCTCCCAGGACCCAGTCTCTGGCTGCCCCAGCCCAGTGTGGAAGTGGACTTGACAGCAGCCATGGTCCCAGTAGCTGGGTGCTTGCTGGTGAACCAAAGGCCTGCTGTTGCCAAACAGACTGTCCAGGGTGAAGGTCAGGGAGGGGAGGATCAGCTGCCTGTGTTGGAATAGGAGGTGAGGATCACTGGTGTGTAGAGGGACATGGAAAGTAGTCAAATGGGATGAGGGAAGGTGATAGAACTGGCAGCAAGAGAACACGTATACATTGAGTAAGAAGGAATGGGCTGCCGGGAGGCTGAAGAAGGCAAAAAGACCTTGGGAGCAGATTTAGGTCCTGAAGTTATTAGGAAAATGGAATGAGGCGTCTAGAAAAAGAGTGGTGATGCTGAATCATGGGACACAGCAGAGGAAAAATGGCATAGAGAACCCCAGGCCTTACCCTCATCAATTCGATGGACAACAACCATGATAAATTGACGACTGATTCGGCAACTCGCCTATACTAATCATGGGGCCTGGAGAAGCTGAAGCCCTGAACAGTGGCCCTTTCCTGTCCGGAGCTCTATTCTGCAGTTTCAAAGTGCCCTAGGCCTGACAGTGATTAGTTTACAGAAGAGTCTAGGGAAGACAGAGCCAGATTCAGAGAAGAAGCTTCAGCGGGGAGCGGAGGGACGACCAAAACAGCTTGTGTCCACTTCTGAATCCCCAGAGGCCTGGGGCAAGAGTGTGAATATTAGTGATTGAAAAGCTCAGGGAAGGTGTGATACTGGAAGAACCCGTGCCTGCTGTCCCACAGACCTGTAGGGGTGTATGCAGGTGCCATTCCCAGGGTGAGGGAGGGCAATGACTCTCAGAACTCCCAATTACAGGTCCTTTCCAGGCCTGACACCGAGGGTGTTCGACATAACAAGGCTTGTTCTTGTCCTGGGCATTCTCTGAAGTGTGGTTATTTCATATACACTAACAAACTGGCTGGTAGGTAGTGATAACTTCCCTGACCAGGCCATTAGCAGTGGCCTCATTTCATTGTGAATGAATGTGTCATTGGTGTGCTGAAAATGTCAGGCCAGGACTGTCATATACATGTGAGGTTCTATCATTACCGACATCTCATGGAGCAGCCTCGAGTGTGTCTCACCACCTTGTCACCAGCCTCAGCCCAGGTGTACCAGAAGAAATAAGCTTTTTATTGTCCACAGGCCTTGATGGTTCTGGAGTCCCAGGAGAAGCAAAGCTCAGGACACTTGCCAAATCCTACAAGGGGGAAGCCATTAGCTGCTGGCATGTTGGGAGGCCTGCCTCCGCTGCTACGCATTAACCTCTTTGGTCTCCCTATTCATGGTCACATCTGCATTCTATTTGCACAAATGCATGAACTGTCCCCTTTGGGCTGATTGCCAGGTCAGCAACCGGTGTTTAGGCTGGAGACAGAAGGTATCTTGAGAGGCCTGGGAATTTTGGAACTGTGTTTTTCCTGTATCTCAGGCCTGTGTCACTTAAGAGTACTAAACTCGCCCGTATATTTTTTGATTGGCATATTGAAGTAGTCTACCTCCCAGTCAAGGGTAGGGAAATATGTAAGAATTCAAGGGATGGGCCCTTATGATTTCGTTCCTATGTGGACTTGAAAAGAGAGCAAGATAGTGACAAGCAAGCAAACAAACAAACAAAAGCCAATTCAGAGCCTCAGACATAAGACAGGTGAGAATCAGAGCCTAAGGCCAGTAGAGGGAGCATAACATGTGTGTAAGGGGCTCAGCATTTGAGAGAAAGGGACAACCAGGCAGTTGGTCATGAGCAGCCCATGCAGGTGACGGATGTTGGAGTAGAAAGGCTATGCCCCTGACTGTTGGGAAGAATGTTCAGCCATGCAGCCCTGCTAGGTTTCATTGAGTCCAATGGACAGATGCGGCAGATTTGGATGTGCCAAGCCCTAGTCTGGTATTCTTCTGATGACAGACTTCTGGACACACTGGGACATTGTTTGTATTAGTAGGTTTGTTTTCCATCCTGTCACAGAGCCACTTAGCAGAGTTGATTGGAGTCCCGTTTGAAAGGGTAGCAGCAGTCCTGGTTCCTCAGTGTTGCCTGAGACCATGTCCATCACGTTGCTCCTGTGTTTTGAAAACAAGAAGGACAAGGAAAGGTTGTGTTTTACTCTTCCTGAGAAGTCGGATCCTCCAGAGTGGAAGAATAACAGGATAATCCATTCTAGAATAGAGGACGGAAAGAAGGAAATGAAAATAAGGCTAGGATGCTGCTGGCAGAAGGACACTCTGGAGGCTTTCTCATTATGTTTAGAAAAGTTCAACCTTGAAGGACAATAAATAACCTTGTTGAGAACAAAGGGTACTTGGGAGCCATTTGTTCTGTTGGCCTCTTGCCAAATAATGACTCCCAGAGACCCCAGCAGATGCCAACATTCTCATATTTCTAACCTGTTGAGGTGATTCCCTCTGTCTGAAACTCTATCATGAATCCTCCCAGAAACAATCTGGATTCCTTATGGGACGTACAGGATGTGAGGCCGTCCCTAGGCAAACAATGCTTAATGAATCGTTGGGTCAATTCTTTTCAGACATCAAATGAGAATGTGTTTAAGGAAGGGAGAAAAGTGCCTCAAATCAATTGCTGGCTGCTAGGTATAGCAAAGAATGTAGGACCACTGCTGAGTTCTCTGGAATTCACACATGATATGTCCACCCACTGGAAAAGCAGATCACCTTCACACAACTTTTTATAAGGTGACAAAAGAAATTCTATTAGTGAAGTAGAAAGGGAAGGTGAAGTCTGAGGTCACCTCAGACCTAATGAGCGATCCCACTCACTACCGAGGAAAACATCTGAGAGATGCACAGTCAGTTTCCTCCTCAGCAGTCTGGACCTGGGCCGAGCTGTGGCCTGAGGAGGACTGGGCCTCCTCGATCCTCGATGGTGAGAGTGTCCACCAACCTCTTGGGGACAGGAAAATACTGGTTCTGACCTGGATGTGGGGCCTGAGCAGGCTGTGGGCAACCCGATGGTTGTGGGGAGACAGCTCATGAAGCTCCATCTAATGAATCTGGGCTCGAGTGTGTGGGACGTTGCAATCTTATCTGGTGCATTTCTTTATTTTACTTGCACAAAGTGAATGCACAATGTGCCCATGACAGTAAACAAACGTGAATTTCATAGAACTCCATAGAAATGTTCAATTGAGTACAACACAAGACTTTCTCATATAATTCTATCATCCTGGATATTAACACAACCACATCTCTATCTTACACACACTTAGACACAGACAAACACATCATCCACGCACACAGACCTATTACAAGGCCGGCTCTCATACTGGACTACACACACACACACACACATACACACACACACACATGCACACACAGGGACACTATAAAATCCCAGCCAGTAATATTTTTGATCTCAGTACTTTAGAGAGTGAGGGAGATACGACTAGTCCGTACCCAAAGTCTGCTGAAACAGTGAGGAAAGGCCTGACTGTATCCCTTTGATGAAAATCCCCTAAGTCAAGGAGGCCTCTCAGCCAGGCTTAAGGCCACTAGAGGCCTTTCCCTTTGATGCCCTTAAACTGGCCTACCTCAATCTCATTGGCTTTGCGAATTCCTGGCCTAGGGAGAAAAGAGACTGGGCCTGAAAACAGTTGGTGGCACGGACTTGTAGTGTCGCATTCTAAGGTGCTCACTAGGTCTAATAAAATATGACCCAAATCTGCCCACAGGACCAAGTCCTTGGCAGCCCCAGCCTGGATGGGCAGTGGGCTTGACAACAGACAAGGTCCTAGGAGTAGTGTACTTGCTGGTGGACCAAAGTCCTGCTGTTGCAAAACAGACTGTCCTGGTGAGAGTGCGGGAGAGAATGGGTTGCCAGTGTTGGAAAAGGTAGATAAGGGTAAGGAAGAAGGGCAAATGGAGGAGGGAGTACAGTAGAACTAGTAGCGAGGGAGTACAGACACATCAAGTAGGAAAGGAATGGGATGCCTGGATGCCGAAGAAGGTGGAAGGGCCCTGAGAGCAGACTTGGATCCTGAATTATGAAGGAATATGGAATGAGGTGTATGAAAAAAGAGTGACGCTGCTCAGACAAGGGAAGCAAAGTGGAGCAAAGGAGGAGAGAATCCCAGGTCTGACCCTCATCAATTTGATGGACAACGGCCATGATAAATTGACAGCTAGACCTGCCTCCAAGAAACACTGATTGGGCAACTCGCCTCTGTCACTCATGGAGCCTGAAAAAACTGAAGCCCTATTGAGTGACCCTTCCTACCCAGAGTTCCCTCTGGGATTCCCAAGTGCTCTAGGCCTGGCAGTGACTAGTTTACAGAAGAGTCTAGGGAGGACAGAGCCAAATTCAAAGAATAAGCTTCAGCGGGGAGTGGGAGGGAGTAACAATTGGCTCTTGTTCACTTCTGAATCTCCAGAGGCCTGGGGCAAGAGCATGAGTATTGGTTACCAAGAAGTTCAGAAAAGGTGTGAGACTGGAAGCACTCCTGCCCGCTGCCCCTCAGACATTTATATGTTCAAGCAGGTGTCATTTTCTATGGTGGGTATAGTGCAGTGACTCTCAGACCTCCAAATTATAGGCCGTTTCCTGCTGATGCTCAGGGTGTTCCACATAACAAGGCTGGCTCTCATACTGGACTACATCTGAGATGTGGTTATTTCATATCTACCACCATGCCAGCTACTGGGTGGTTATAACAGCCTTGACTTGACCTTGGACAGTGGGCTCATTTCACTGTGTGTGTCATTGGTGTGTCCTGAACAGAAAATGTCAGGTCAAGACTACATATGAGGCTCAATCAATAGCCAACCACTCCTGCAGTGGCCACAAGTGTGTCCCATGACCTCATCCCCAGGCTTAGCCAGGATCAACCTGAGGGACTGATTTCTACTCTCCACAGGCCTAAGTCGTCCTGGAGTCCCCAGGAGAAGCAAGGCTCAGGACTCCTGCCCTATCTGCTGCCAGAGAGTCAGCCATTAGCTGCTGGCATGTTGGGAGGCTGGCCTCCACTGCCAGGAATTAACCTCTTTGGCTTCCCCAATCATGGTCCCAATTTGCATTTTATTTGTACAAATGCCTTAAGCTGTCCCCTCTGTGCCTGTAGCTAGGTCTGCCACCAGATTTTAAGCCAGAGATGGGATTTCTCTGGATTGCTCTGGGAATTTCGGAGCTGTGTTCTACCTGGATCTCACACCTATGCCACTTAAGCGTTCCTCACCTGGCTTGTACATTTTGTGACTGGCCCTTTCAAGTAGTCTCCCTCCCCAAAGAGGGGAGGGAACTATGTCAGACCACAACGGACAGGGCTCTTATGATTTTCCTCCCATGTGTGCTTGAAAAGGAGAGCAAGACAATGACAAGCAAACAAACAAACAAACGATAGCCAATTCAGAGCCTCAGACATGAGATCGATGTGGATCAGAGAATAAGGGCTGTAGATGGGGAATGACATGTATGGAAAGGGACTCAGCATTTGGGCAAAAGAGACACACCAGGAAGCGGGTCCCAGGCAGCCTACACAGGGGACAGATGCTGGAGTAGAAGCCAGCACCCTTGACATGTTAGTAAGTGTGTTGAGCCACGAAGCCTGGCTAGGTTTCACTGAGTCCATAGGACAGAACACAGCAGGTTTAGAGGCACCAAACCCTAGTCTTGTGTTATCCTGATGACAGATTTCTGGACACACTGAAATATTGTTTGGATTAGCTGGGATTGATTTCCATCATGTCACAGAGCCGCTGAGCATAGCCTATTGGAGTCATCTGAATGCCCTTTGAAACGAAGCGGCAGTCCGGGTGCCTCAGTGTTTCCTGAGACCATGTCCATCACGTACTTTTGAATATGGGAAGGACTCCAAAAAAATGCGTTCAACTCTTCCTGAGAAGTGGATCCTTCAGAGCTTGAGGAGAGACAGAGTAATCCATTCTGGAATAGGGGAGCGAGAAAAAGGGAAATGAAAAGAAGGTTGAGACACTGCTGACAGAAGAACACTTGGGACACTTTCTCAATATGTTTAGAAAAGTCCAACCTTGGGAACAATGAACCACCTTGTCAAGAACAAAGGGTACTTGGGAGCCATTTGTTCTGTTGGCATCAGGCTGAGTAAAGTCTCCCAGAGACCCAGTGGATGCCAACTTTCTCATATTACTGATTCTCTCTGTCTGAGGTGATTCCCTCTGAAGCTCTATCGTGATTGCACCTAGAAACAACCTGGATTCCTTAAGGGATGATACAGGATGTGAGACCTACCACAGTGCTCACACAATGCTCAATTTTTTTTTAGACATCAAATAAGAATGGGAGTGTTGGAGGAGAAAGGTGCCTGAGAATCAATTGCAGGCTCCTAGGTGTGGCAAAGACTCTTGGCCCACTGCTGAGTTATCTGGCATTCATACATGATAAGTATATCCACTGGAAAGGTGCATCACCTCACACACCCTTTCACAAGGTGAGAAATTCCATATGTGAGTAGAAAGGGATAGTGAAGTCCATGGTCAACTTGGAGCTCATGGGAGCTCTCCTACTTGCTCTGAGGAAAACATCTGAAAGATGCCACAACCAGTCCCCTCCTCAGCAGTCTGGGCCCTGGGCAAAGCTCTGGCCTGAGGAGAACTGGGACTCCCTTGGTCCCTGATGGCGAGTGTATAAGCCACATCCTGAGGAAAGGAGACTCTGGTTCTTAACTGAAAGCTGACCTGAGCATGTTATGGGCAACCGGATGCTTGCGGGGAAACAGCTAATGAAGCTTCATCTAATAAATCTGGGCTCCTGTGTGTTGGGGGTTGGGCTTCTTATCTGGTGCATTTCTTTATTTTGCTCCCACAAAGTAGATGCACAATGTGCCCATGACATTAAACAAACATGAATTTTGTAGAACTCTCATAGAAATGTTCAAGCAGCCACAACACGAAGCCACTGCCTGGATATAACACCAACATCTCTAATCTCACACACATGTAGATACAGACAGACAGACAGACAGACACACACACACACACCACACCACACACACACACACACAAAGCACAAGCACAAACACCAGAACAATGTAAACTTCCAGCCAGAAACCTATTTAAGCTCAGTAGTTTACAGTGTGAGGGAGATAGAACAGGTCCACCACACCCAATGCCAGCTGGACAGCGAGGGAAGCCGTGGCTCTATCACTTTGATACAGACACATGAGGACCCTGAAATCAAGGAGGCCTCTCAGCCTAGTTCTTAAGGCCTCCAGAAGCCTTTTCTTTGACTGCATTCACAACTGGATGTAGCTCAGTCTCTCAGCCTTGTGACTTCCTGGCCTCATGTGAAAAGGGAGTGTGCCTAAAAGCATGGTTGATGGCAGGGACATGAGGCTTCACATGCAGATGTGCTGGTAAGACCTAATAAATAACATAGGACCCAAACTTCTGCCCCCAGGACACAGTCCCTGGCAGACCCAGCCTTGCTGGGCAGTGGTCTTGACAGCAGGCAAGGTCTTAGGAGTAGGGTACTTGCTGGTGGACCAAAGACCTGTTGTTGCCAAACAGATGGTCCAGCGTGAGGACGGGTGAGGGGAGAATTGGCTGCCTGTGTTGGAATTGGTAGGTGAGGATCACTGTTGTGTGGAGGTGGTAAGGAAGGTGGTCAAATGGGATGAGGGAGGGTGATAGAACTGGCAGCAAGGGAGTACGGATATGTGAATAAGGATGGGAATGGGCTGCCTGGAGGCCGAGGAAGGTGGAAAAACCCAGGGAGCTGACTTGGATCCTGAGGTTTGAAGGAATATGGAATGATATGTTTGGGAATAGAGTGCTGCTGCTGAGTCATGGGAAGACACAGAAGAGGATAGTAGGAGGATAGAACCCCAGACCTGACCCTAATCAATTCGATGGACAACAGTCATGATTAATTGCCAACTAGTCCTGCTTCCAAGGAGCAATGATTGAGCAACTCGCCTCTGTCAATCATGGAGCTTGGAGAAGCTGAAGCCCTATCCAGTGGGCCCTTCCAGCTCAGAGCTGTCCTCTAGGGTTTCCAAGTGCCCTAGTACTAGCAGTGACTCGTTTATAGAAGAGTCTTGGGATGACAGAGCCAGACTCTGAGAAGAAGCTCCAAGGGGTGAGGGAGGGAGGAATAATTGACTTATTTCGCTTCTGAATCACTCAAGAGGCCTGAGGCAAGAGCATGAATATCAGTTAGAATATCAGAAGCTCAGGGCTGGAATGATACTGGAAGCACCCCTGCCCACTGCCCCATAGCTGTTTAGGGGTTTATGCAGGTGCCATTTCCCAGGGTGGGACAGGACAGTGACTCCCAGACCTCCTAATTTCAGGCCCTTTCCAGGCCTGGGCCAAGGAGTTCGACATATCAAGGCCAGTGCTTGTCCTGAGCCTCCTCTAAGACATGGTTACTTCATTTTACTTCCATGCTGTCTGGTGGGTGGTGATAACAGCCCTAACAGGTCGATGGACAGCAGTCTTATTTCACTGTGAGTTTGCCATTGGTATTTCCCAAACTGGAAAACAGCAGGCCATTTCTGCTGTAGTACATATGGGGCTCTATCGATAGCGGGTGATCCCTCCGCGAGCAGCCATGAGAAATGTGTTTCACTACTTCATCCCCAGTCTTAGCCCAGGGTGGACCAGATGTTCTGGCTTTTCCGCACTCCACAGGTCTCAGTGCTCCTGGAGTCCCCCGGGGAAGCAAGGCTCAGGATGTCTCCCTGTCTGCTGCCAAATCATTCAGTCATTATGCTGCGGGCACGCTGGAGGCCAGCCTCCACTTGCCACGCCTTAACCTCTTTGGCCTCCATGAATCATGGCCGCATGTTCATTCTTTCTTTTTTACTATTTTTAAATGCTAGTTATTTTTTTTTCATACTATATATACATAATTTTTTTGACATTTAATTTTTTTATATTACCCTCCCCTTTTCCCCCTACCTTCTGGTAACCACTAGTCCGTTGTCTATATCCATGAGTCTCTGTTTGTTTGTCCTGTTCATTTGTTGCTTTTAGGTTTATATCCCATATATGTGATATCATGTAATTTTTATCCTTTTCTGTTTGGCTTATTTCACTTAGCATGATTATTTCAAGATCCATCCATGTTGTTGCAAATGGCAGGAATTCATCTCTTCTTATGGCTTAATTATATTCCATTGCATATATGCCTCAGCTTTGTTAGCCAATCATATATTGTAGGACACTTCAGTTGCTTCATGTCATGAACATCGGTGTGCAAATATTTTTTTGAATATGAGTTTTTAAGTCTTTGGGTAAGTACCCAGTGTAATGCCCTGGTTTGGAACTCCACGAGCCAAGAAGGAAACTGACCACCGATGCAAGCGCAAGAGGGAGTTTATTTGACAAACTCGAGTTTGGACTCCACTCATTCACTGACGCAGCAGTGGTTGAGAGGAGCCCCGACTGAGGGGCTGGGACCTAATTTAAAGGGTAAAACTGCAAGCCTTGGGGAGATGCCTTGGCGTTACATGATTGGGGGGTTAGATTGACCTTTAAAGGGATTGGGTGGTAGGTTGTTGGGTCCGCGTGCAAAAGGGGTCGTGTGCAGTTGGGGCTGTGTATAGAGGGGCCAGTGCGCAGAAAGGGCCGAGTGCAGAAGGTAGGGCCGAGTGCAGAAGTGCCGGGTGCAGTAATCAGAATATGTGCAGGAGGAAATAAGGGTGGGGTGCCTTATGGGCCCACTGATTAGCTGTTGGCTGGTTTGGCCAGGTGGTTAAGGCATTGTTCTTGACCACTGGCCTTTGGGGAACTTTTCGTACAATTCATCTTGGGATCACTCAGAAAATGGAATCATTCCAGTCTTTCACCCAGTATAGGGATTGTTGGATCACATGGTAGGTCAATTCTTAGTTTTTTGAGGAACCTCCATTCCACTTTCTGTAGTGACCGTACCAATTTGCAGTCCCACCAGTATGAGGGTTCCTATTTCTCCATATTCCTCTCCAACATTTGTCATTACTTGTCCTGTTGATTGTAGCCATTCAAACAGGTGTGAGATGGTATCTCATTGTGGTGTTTGATTTGCATTTCCTTAATAGCTAGCGATGTTGAGCATCTTTCATATATTTGTTTCTCATTGTATGTCCTCTAGGGAGAAGCATCTGTTCAGGTCCTCTGCCCATTTTTTGACTGGATCATTTGGGGGGGGGGTTGTTGTTATTGAGTTGCGAGAGTTCTTTGTATATTTGGATATTAAGCCCTTATTGGAGGTGTTGCTTACAAATGTGTTTCCCCATTTGGTTGGTTGTCTCTTTACCTTGTTGACCATTTCTTTTGCTGAGCAAAAGCTTTTTATTGGTTGTACTCCCATTATTTATTTTTGCTCTTACTTTCCTTGCCTTGAGGTCAAATTCATAAAATACTCTTAAGCCCAAGGTCCTTGAGTTTAGTTCCTATGTTTCCTGCTATGCATTTTTTTTGTTTGTTTCAGTTCCTAAATTGAAGTCCTTAATCCATTTTTGAGTCATTTTTGGTGTGTGTGGTACTACACAACAGTCTGGTTCCATTCTTTTGTAGGCGGCCCTCCAGTTTTCCCAGCACCATTATCAAAGTGGCGCCCTTTCCCCATTGTATATTTTCAGTGTTTTTGTCAAAAATATTTGTCCATAAAAATATAGGTTTATTTCTGGACTCTCGATTCTGTTCCACTTGTCCGTGTGTGTCTATTTTTTTGCCAATACTATGCCGTTTTGATTACTGTCGCTTTGTAGTATAATTTGAAGTCAGGCCGAATGATGCTTCCAGCCTCGTTCTTATTTCTCAGGATGGCTTTGGCAATTGGGGGTCTTTTGTGCATCTATACAAATCTAATCTTTTTTTTGTTGTATTTCTTTATAAAATGCCAATGGGATTTTGATGGTGATTGCATTAAATCTGTATAATGCTTTAGGTAACATGGTCATTTTAACTATGTTGATTCTTCCAATCAGGAAAATGGAATATCTTTCCATTTTTTTGTATCTTCTTCAGTTTCTCTTAATAGAGTCTTATCCTTTTTTTTATAGGTCAGTCACATGTTTCATTAGATTTATTCATAGGTATTTTATTTTATATTTTTGTTGCAATAGCAAAAGGAATTATTCTTCCACTTTTTTTCTATTGTTATTAGAGTATAGGAACACTATGAATTTTTGAATGTTGATATTGTATCTAGAGACATTACTGTATTTGCTTTACTTTTTTAGTAGAGTTCTTGTGAGTCTTTAGGGTTTCCTATATAGACAATCATGTCATCTGCAAATAGTGATGTTTGACTTCTTCATTTTCTATTTTGATGCCTTTTAAATCTTTCTCTTGCTTGATTGCAGTAGCTAGGACCTCCAATGTTATATTGAATAACGTGGTGATAGTAAACAGTCTTGCTTTTTTCCTGATCTTAGAGGGAAGGTTTTTAGTTTTTCACCATTAAGTATAATGGTGGCGAGAACTCATGATATATGGCCTTTATAATGTTAAGGTACGTTCCTTCTATACCGATTTAGTTAAGTGTTTTTGATCACAAATGGGTGCTGTATCTTGTTGAAGGCTTTTTCTACATCTACTGATATGATTATATGATGCTTAATTTTTACTTTACGTGGTGTATCACATTAATTGATTTCCATATGTTGGACCATCCATGTGCCCCTGGAATGAAGCCCATTTGATCGTGGTGTATAATCTTTTTAATATGTTGATGTATTCGGTTCGCTAGTATCTTATTTAGGATTTCGCATCTGTGTTCATGAGAGATATTGGTGTGTAGTTTTCTTCTTTTTGTGTTATCTTTACCAGGTTTTGGCATTAAGGTAATATTTGCCTCATAAAATGAGTTGGGATCTATTCCCTCCTCTTTGATGTTTTGGAAGAGTTTGAGGAGAATAGGTATTAAGTCTTCTTTGGATATTTATTAGAATTCATTGGTGAAGCCATCTGGTCCAGGACTTTTACCTTTTTGGTAGGTTTTTGATGATTGTTTCAATTTCCATATTGCTGATAGGTCTATTTATATTTTCCATTTCTTCTTGATTCAGTCTAGGAAGGTTGTATTTTTCTAAGTATTGGTCCATTTCTTCTAGGTTATTCAATTTGGTGTTATATACATTTTCATAGTATTCTGTATGATGCTTTGTATTTCTGCAGTATCTATTGTAATTACCCCTCTTGCATCCCTGATTTTGTTTATTTGTGTCCTTTCTCTTTTTTCTTTAGTGAGTCTAGCCAGGGGATTGTCAATTTATTAAGCTTCTCAAATTACCAGCTTTTCGTTGCATTTTTTTTTTCTATTTTTTTTGGGGGGGTTGTGTTGTTTTAAATTCATTTAATTCTACTCTAATTTTGATGATTTTTTCTTTGTGCTAACTTTAGGCTTCACTTGTTCTTCCTTTTCTAGTTATTTAAGATGAAGCATTAGGTTGTTCATTTGGACTTGTTCTTGTTTTTGGAGGTAGGCCTTAATGATACGAACTTTCCTATTATGACCATTTTTGCCATGTACAAAAGCTTTGACATGTTGTAGTGTCATTATCATCCTTTCTATGTATCTCTTGATCTCCCTTTGTATTTCTTCTCTGACCCAGTTATTCTTCAGTAGTACGTTCTATAATCTTCATTTATGTGGTTCTTTGTGCTTTCTTTTTACAGTTGATCTCTAGTTTCAAAGCATTATGATTAGAGAATATGGTTGGTATGATTTCAACCCTCTTATGTTTGTTAAGGCTATCTCCGTGCCCCAGTATGTGGTCAGTGTTTTGTGTGCACTAAAGAAGAATGTATAAGCAGCTGTTTTGGGATGGAAGGCTCTATAAATGTCAATGTGTCCAGTTGGTGTAATGTATCGTTTAAGAAAGTTATTTCCTTATTGATTTCCTGTTTGGATGATCTGTCCATATCTGGGGTATTTAGGTCCCCTGCTGTGATAGTGTTTTGGTCTGTTTCTCCTTTTAGTTCTGTTAGTAATTGCTTTATATATTTTGAGGCTCCCTGATTGGGAGCATAGATATTAATAAGTGTTATGTCTTCTTGGTGCATGATTCCCTTTATCATTATGAAGTGTCCCTTTTTGATTTTGAAGGCTATTTCATCCGATATTAGTACCACTATTTCCACTTTTCGCTAAATGCCATTTGCTTGAAACTTCATTTTCCACCCGTTTACTTTGAGTCTATATTTGTCTTTGGAACTGAGATGTGTCTCCAGGAGACATATACGGTTGGTTTTTTTTTTTGGTCCAATCTGCAACTCTGTGCTTTTTTATTGGTGAGTTTAGCCCATTTACGTTTAGGGTGATTATTGAAATATGAAGTCTTTTTATATCCATTTTATCTTTTGTTTTCTGGTGGCTCAGTGTTTCCATTGCTTCTTTGTTCTTGTGTTTCTGTTTTCTTTATTTTGGTTGGATTTTTTTGTTTGTTTGTTTTTCCTCTGGTCCTTATTGTTTTATGTTATAAAGTTCTGCCTAAATCTTTGGCCTCTGGTTTCCACTCCTGATGGTATCAGCTACTTTTTATATTTTTCTTTCATTATGTTTCATTCTTCAGGTTTTCTCTTCTTCCTTCTGATTTATTTCTAGATTTCTGTTTTTGATATCACTGATCCTTTCCTCCATTTGGTCGACTCTATTTCCTAAGCTTGTTATTTCATTTTTAAACTCTTTGTAGTGTGTTCTCTAGCTCCAGAAGGTCAATTCGGTTCTTTTTGAGGGTTTCAATCTACTTGCTAAAGAAGTCATTTTGCTCATCTAGTTGTTTTTTTCAGGTCTTGAAATTGTTGATATGATTCCTTTCAGATCCCACTGAGGTATTTCAGAAGTATCATCCTGAATTCTCTGTCATTTAAATCACATATTTCTATGAGTGTAAGGTTACTTTCTGGAGATTTTTCTCTTTCTTTCTGAGATGCTTTGTCACCTTGATAGTTCACGGTGTTTAATGGACTGTTTCTCAGGCTGGGCATTAATGGAAGTGTTTCTGCTTTTTTTTCCAGAAAGAAGATTTATTATGTAGTGGTCCCTTGCAAAAATGTGTTTCTTTGGGTTTCCAGTAGGTGGCATCTAAGTCTCTTGAATCTCTGCTTTATATAAAGTGTTATTAATATCTTTTTTTTTCCCTTGTAGTTGTTTAATCATGCTCGCTAGCCTCAGTGTCAGTTCCCGTCAGTGTTATTGACAGTTTCAGTAGCGTTTGCTCAGATTTCCCTGGGGCTCCACAGTGTTCCATCTTGGAGGGTATGGGAGGAGTGGTCCTCTGGGTGGGGTTCGAGGTGTGGGTCAGCCTCATTTTTACAACTGTGGCTGATAAAAATCAACTGTTGTTTCTGCCATACCCACTTTTCTCTCTCCCTTTTTCTCTGCCTTCTGCCCTGATGATTAGGCATTGCCACCGACCACGTGGAACTCACAGCACCTTCAGGCAGGGCAGTTCAGGGAACTCACTGCTCCATCTCCCCTCTGCCTTCTCCAATAGGGAGCTCTGGATTCAAGAGGTAGCTTCTTTGTTCCTGCCAGTCCATCACCTGACACCCGGAGTTCTGATCTGTGTTAGTTTCATGTGCAGATCCCACGCTCAGACGTCATGGTGTGCAGATGAGTGTCTTTATTGAGTTTTGGGTGTTCAGCTTATATCTTGTTGAAGGGAGAAACTAACGCCACCATGTTTAATCCAATTCCCCATATCTGCATTCTATTTCCCAAGTGCCATAAGCTGTTCCTTCTGGGCTGGTTGCTGGTTTAGCTGCTGGTGTTTATGGGGAGATGGGAGGTCTTCGTACAGCTCTGAAAATTTCAGGGCTGAGTTTTGCCTGAATCTCAGGCCTATGCAATTAGGAGCTCTTAAAATCGCCCTTTAATTTTGTGACTGTGCTTTCAAGCAGTCTCCCTACCCGTCAAAAGAAGGGAACTATGTCAGAACGCAAGATACATAACCCTTATTTTTTTTTGCTCCCATGTAGACTTGAAAGGAGACTAAGACACTGACAAGCAAACAAACAAACGAAAGCCAATTCAGAGCCTCCTATGTGAGACCAGTGTGGATCAGAGACTAAGGGCAGTAGTGGAAGAATGACATGCATGTAAAGTGGTTCAGCATTTGGAGAAAGGGATACACCAGGCAGTGGGTGCCGAGTGGCCCACACAGGAGACAAATGTTGAAGTAGAAGGCCACGCCGCTGACATATTGCCTCTGTTATCCAGTTTGATGACGTCACAGCTATGGCAGTGCTGTGTCCACACACTGGGAGCAGGGAGGGCTCAACAGGGAACAATGGATACCATCTACACATTTGTACCAATCGAGTCTCGCCTCGACCCTCTCTTCAAAAATATCTCCCTATAACTCTCTTGTGCCCCCTGCGTGCAGCCAAATTGGCACTGGTGCTCAGAGCAAGCAGGTTTGTCACCGCGAAAATCTTCTTGCTGATGCGACTCCTTTAAGAGGCTTCTGCTGCTGCCTCTGCCGCAGCCTCCATCTCCACTCAGCCGCTCATGACTGGGTTGACCCGTATCCGCACCCGGTCCTACCTTCTGCCATTGCAGAATGCTTTCTTGGATTTCTCTCTAGTTGTATGGCTTGTTCATCTGGATCCCAGGTGATTTTTCTTTGCTGCTGCTCCTTGTTTCCATCACAACTTTGATTTGGTCACCAGAGAAATGAACAGAGCTTCTATCATCTATGCCATTTTGAAGCACTCCCGTACCCTTTTAAAAAGAGTTGAATTGCAGTCCTTAACCCACAGCACCAACTCTTTTCCCTAGTCAGAGAGACTAGCATGGAAACCTAGACCCTGTCTCCAAGCCTGAACTTTTCTTTAAGGAACGAGAGAAGAGAGCTCGGCCCACAAAATCAGGCCTTTCCCCTTTTTCCAGGAAGTAGAGTGGAGATCTTGGCCTTGAAGATCTAGCTTGTCTTTTCCTAACCGAACCTTAAGTAGGGGACTTGATACCTTTGAAAAGGAATTAGTAGAATTCCATGACACAGGGATCAGACCTGTGTCCTGATAAAAATAAGTGGAGTCAAAGCTTGAAAACATGACACCATTTCTGGCCCATTTTAAAGGTGAGGATCATGGCTGTGGAGAGGGGGTAAGGACGCTGGTCAGATGGACAAGGGAGGGTGGTAGAATTGGCAACAAGGGAGTATGAAAATGTTGAGTAGGATAGGAACGGCTGCCTGAGTGCTGAAGAAGGTGGGAATGTCCTGAGAATGGAACTGACATGTAATAGTAGAAGGAAAATGGAATGCGCATCTGGAAAGAGTGGGGCTGTTGCGTTTTGGGAGACATTGTGGAGTAAAGAAGGAGGAGAGAGCTCTCTGCCTGGCATTAATCAATTTGGTGGGTAACAGCTGTGATTAATTGACAGCTAGTCCTGCCTCCAAGGATCGTTGATTTGGAAACTCACCTGTGCCAATCACAGGGCCCAGAGAAGCTAAACCTGTCCAGTTGCCTCTTTGTGTCAGGAGCTCCTCTCCAGGGTTTTCAAGTGCCCTGGTTTTGGTGTGCACCCATTTACTGATGATCCAAGCAAGGACAAAAAGAGACAGAGAAGAAGCTCCAGGGGGGAGTGGGAGGCAGTAAAAAGTGGCTCGTATTCACTTCTGAATCAGTCAAGAGGCCTCAGGCAAGTGCATGAATATCAGTGACCTGAACACTAGAGGCCGCACTCATGTCCTCTGTCCTGCAGACCTTTAGGGGTTTATGCAGGTATTGCTCTCCGGGTTGGGTCAGGGAGATGACTCTCAGACCTCCCAATTCCAGGCCTTTCTGGGCCTGGCACACAGGGTTTGGAGATAACAAGGCCAGCCTTTGTACTGGGCCTTCTCTGAGATGTGGTTACTTCACCCTAACACCATGCTGGTGGTTGGTTGGTGATAACAGCCTTTACCAGGTTTGTGAACTGCGGCCTCATTTCACTGTGAGTGTGTCATTTGTGTGTCTTGAACTGAAAATGGCAGGTCAGGACTGCCATGTACCACAGGATCTCTATCAATATCAGAACCACCCAGAGCTGCCACCCGTGTATCACACCACCTCCTCCCCAGCCTCAGCAAAGCACTGATCAGAGGGAAAAGCCATCCAATCTCCACAGGCCCCAGTGCTCCTGGAGACCCCAGGAGAACCAAGGCTCAGGAAGCCTGCACTGTCTTGTGCCAGGGTTCAGCCATTAGCTGCTGGCCTGCTGGGAAGCCAGTCTCCACTGCCATGCACTGACATCATTGGCCTTTCTAATCATGGTGCATCTGCATTCTATTGGCCCAAATGACACAGCTATCCCTTTGGGCCAGTGGTTGGTCTAGCCACTGATGTTTAGGCGGAGATGGGAGGTTGCCAGAGAGCCCTGGGAATTTCGGAGCTGCATTCCACCTGGAATTCAGGTCTCTGCCACAAAGGAGCTCCCAAACTCACCCATTCCTCCTCGTGACTGGGCATTTTGATCTGTCTCCCTCAACATCAAGGGAAGGGAACTCTGTCAGACTGCAAGGGACAGGCCCCTTATGATTTTGTTCCCATGTAGACTTGAAAAGGAGAGCAAGAAACTGACAAGCAAGCAAGCAAGCAAGTAAGCAAACAAACAAAAGCCAACTCAGAGCCTCAGACATGAGACTGGTATGGGTCAGAGCCTAAGAGTAATAGGGGGAGAACAACATGTTTGTAATGGGGCTCAAAATTTGGGAGACAGTGACACACCAGGCAGTGGGTGCTGAGCACCCCACACAGGTGACCAATGATCGAGTAGAAGGCAGCACCCCTGACATGTAGGTAAAGAAGTTAAGCCACGTAGCCCCGCTAGGTTTCATTGTGTCAAATGGATAGACTGCAGCAGATTTGGAAGCACCAACACTAGTCTGGCATTCTTGCAATGATGAATTTCTGTACACACTGGAATGTTGTTTGCATTTGATGGGATCAATTTTCCATCCTGTCACAGAGCCGCCTAATAAAGACTTGGAGTCACCTGAGTGCTGTTTGAAATGCAGCAGCAGTCCTGGTGCCTCAGACTGTGTTCCTGAGACTGTGATTGTCACCTTCCTCCTATGTTTTGAAAGTGAGGACTCCAAAAGCATGTGTTTAACTCTTCTTGAGAAGTTGGCTCCTCGAGAACCAGAAGAGGGACAAGATAATCCATTCTGGAACAGGGTAGCAAGAAATAGGTAAATGAAAAAAGGCATTGACACTGCTGACAGAAGGACACACTGGCCCCTTTCTCAATAGCTTTCACAAGGTTCAACCTTGGAAAACAATGAACAACCCTGTTTAGAACAAAGGTACTTGGGAGCCATTTGTTTTGTTGGTCTCAGGCTAAAGAAGGTGTCCTGGGGACACAGGCAGATGCCAAAATTTTCATATTCCTGCCCTGTCCAGGTGA